>CM055607.1:17700614-18900614 GCA_029379385.1 Quillaja saponaria | reverse complement strand
ATCAATTCTTGACTAACTAAACTTACAACCATAATCACAAAATAGACTAGGAAAGGAAGGAGATCAACCACTCAAAACAAGGCCACTGAAATTTTTGGCCACCCTTTACAGTTGCCTCCCCTTATCTTTAGTTCAAGCACACATCATATGAACCACAGGAAGGAAGAACCCAGCTGCTAGATCAAAAAACAAGGCAACCCATGCCAATCAGCCAAGGAAACAATTAAATAGCAATAGGGGAAGGCAAATTGGTTTCATCCATGAACCAAATTGAAAGGAAACTAAGTTAATACCTTGACAGCCATCAAAATAGAAGGAACCCACCATAAATTTTGGACAATTCTTGCTTGACAGGTGCAGTAGGTGATGGAGGAGAAAGGACTGAAGTCTCCGCAGCCACACTTCACCGAAAATGGATGGAGCCAAATGGAACAAAAGAAGAAAATAAGTAAATTGGTCAACATATTTGGTCCACTTGTTATACATTTTTAATTTGTGTGGCTTAAATAAGTTTTATGTAGTAAATATATATGTATATATCTTTGTAGACTTTTATTCAAAATTATTAGTTTCTAACTTATTATAGAATCATATACCTTGATTTACATGTGATAAACATTTAACTGATATAAAAATCTACATCCAAACCACCCAATAAGATCGTAACTTTAATTTACTTATATATACATATATACTTTCTTACTCTAATTTGTTTCAAGAAAATCTATTACTTATATGATCACAAAGCATTCACGTACCACATCTTAACATATATGCTAGATCGTTGGGTTATAACACTATGAACGCTACTGGAGCATTAGTAAGCCCAAAAGACATAACTAAAAATTCATAGTGTCCATATCGAGTATGAAAAACAGTCTTCTGAATGTCTTCCTTCTTAATTCGAAGCTGGTGATACCTTGAACGAAGGTCAATCTTGAAAAAGCACTGAACTCCCTGCAACTGATCAAATAAGTCATCAATCCTAAGGAGAGGATACTTGTTTTTAACTATGACCTTATTCAACTGCTAATAGTCGATACATAGTCTAAACAAGCCATCCTTCTTTTTAACAAATGAAACCGAAGCACCCTAAGGAGATGAACTAGGACGAATGAATCCCTTATCTAGTAAATCTTGCAATTGCACTTTAAGCTCCCATAACTAGCTAGGAGCCATTCAATAGGGGGAAATAGAAATTGGTTGAGTACTAGGTAATAACTCAATGCCAAACTCAATCTCTCGATCGGGAGGAAGCCCAGGAAGCTCTTCAGGAAATAAATTGGAAAACTCCCTCACCACTGGAATACGATCTAAAGAAGGATACTCTAACTGAGTATCCCTAACAAAAGCTAAATAGGCTTGATGCTTATTCCTAATAATTCGTCTCGCCTGAATAGCTGAAATCAGATTACAAGGAACTTCACTCTGATCCCTTTGAAAAATAAAAGTCAGCTTGGCAGGAATACTAAACTCAACACTCTTATCGCTACAATCTACCAAGGCATGATGATTAGACAACCAATCCATTCCTAGAATCACAACATACTTTAACATATTCAATATGATTAAGTCTGCCAAATAATTATTATCACCCACAAGAACCTCACATGAAGGTATATACCGATCTGCTAGAATAGTTTTCCCCAATGGAGTTAAAACTGCTAAAAGGATTTCAAGAGGCTCAGATACCCTAATCACAAAAGAAGTAAAATATGGCAATATGAAAGAGTGAGTAGCTTCAAGATCAAACAATACTTTAGCACTAATTGAATAAACAAAAAAATTACCTGCTACCACAACATTAGAAGCCTGTGTGTCCTGAGTTGTCAAAGCATAAACTAAGGGCCTCACCCCTACCTACTAATGAAAAACCCCTAGAAAAACCACCATGTACCCTCAGAGGCCTCGTAAGTATTGTAGGCAACGGAGGTCTAACCTGAACTGATAAAGAGGTTTTGATTGAAGAAGGCTAACTTCTCAACAACGAATAGTCTCTAATACGATGATCCATTGCTCCACATTTAAAACACACACCTATTCTCAGTCTACACTATCCAGTATGCTTATTACCAAGTAGAACATGTAGGAAACTCATATGATCGCGGTCTACTAAATGACTCTCCTTGGAATTGAGCTCCTAAACCTCGCCCCATCTGATTTATACCTGGCTAAAAACTTCCTCTGAATGAACCCTGCCTAGAGGTAGATTCACCCTCAGATCTACGTGAAGTGCTAGCTCTAGAGGTCGAAGGACCCTATTGTCTTGCCTTATTAGGACTCTCGCATTCTGACTGTTTCCCCACAACCCTAGTTTCCAATCTGTAAGCAATATCCATAACCTGAGCGTAAGTAGTAGTGTCCGACACGAACATTGATCTGAATAAATAATCCTTCAAATCATGTACAAATCTCTTCATTCGCATCTGCTCGGTGGCTACCAAATACGGGGCAAAACTAGATAGTCTAGTAAATCAAGTTTCATACTCTGCCACTGACATGCCTTCTATCTGAACCAATTGCTCAAAATCCCAAGCATGCTTATCTCGCACACTCTTAAGTAAAAGGCAATCTTGCCACACCAATGGAATAGGCTCAGTCTGCCTTTGTATCAATATCTTGTACTAATCATAAGCTAAATTATATAACTGATAGCTAACCAACTTAACCACACGAACGGGATCATATCCCAAAGCTATACACAATTTATCTGACTCTTTCTAAAGTTATGAAGTGTCATAAATACCCCCCGATCTTGCTGAATTGGAGCGGGTGGGTTTGCCTATTGCTGAGGCTGATCAGGGGGAGCTACTAGTGGCTGCTATTGAGCCTGTTGCTGTTGGGCCAAAATCCCAACTAAATAACCTATAGTCCTCTGGACACGGTCTAAGTCCTGCATTAACCACTCCATATTAGAACCAGGACTGCTACTTGAAATGGTTCAGCAGCCTTGCCTTAGCTTTCGCCTTTACCTCAACCTTTACCATGTCTTAGTTGACCCTTGACTCTAACAGCCGGTGTCTGGGAACCAGTAGATCCCTGATTGGAGCTAACCTCCTGCTGGCCTCCTCAACCAACGACATGGCCACTACTTCGCATTATATCTAAAACAAATACATATAGTTTTAGTATACATTTATAAGATAAATCAAAAGTTAGTGCCTTGACTAAATCGTAACTTGAAGTTTCAGGATGAATTAGAATGCATTACTAAGTCCATATACCCTCTGGATAACATACATGAACAAAGTAATAACATCCTTGTCACACCCCTCATCAAGGCATGACTGGCCGGAGGATTGGATAACCAAACCTCTGTAGCCTTGACTTCAAAACGAATTAACAAACATGACTCTTGGCCCATTCAAAGGATAAAAGTAACTTTCATAAAAATGAAATTCGTTGTAAAATTTAATTTTCTGAAATGGTTAACAAGTTACTGAAAAATTTTGGTAGAGGTTCCCAACAATATGGAACATGCCTCAAAATGCAAACACCTATGTTCCAGATTTTATACAACACTAACACAAAGACAACAAGAAGCTCCGCTCAGTCCACATTTTTAATCAAGACAAGTAATTAGACTCTTACATCATACCAAAATTAGACACCTCACAGTTCTAGTGTGACTGCAAACTTTCATTCTTGACTGCAAGTCTGAGATCTTGGAAATACTTTGCCATACTCAATTGCCAGGTCACAAGCTCGGCGACACTATGTTATGAACTCCTGTTACTAAAAAAATTCATAAGAGAGAGGTGAGTCATATGGCCTTCGTGAATGGACAATCGTAGCCAAAGGGTACTAGCATCACACCATACAAATGTATAACATACATAGCAACATCATGTAACATTGTTCATATCTTAATTCACATTACACGTATATATTGTAATCGTTATAAATTTACAATTTACATGATACACAGGATCATAAATCAACCAGAGCAATAGTATCAAGCAAAGCAACCAAAGGGCCAACGAGTAACCTAACCCCACACAATAGTATCATCCCCTGTCGGGCATTTACGCGCCCGCACAACAAATTAATCTCAGTACAACTAGATCTCAGTTCAACTGGATCTCAGTTCAGGAAATAAAAATCATTTCTTAGAAAATTTCAATTTGTTGGCCCTTATCAACCACAGACAATTTCAAACAAGCATGATTTAAATAACTCACTAAAACATTACGCTAACACATTTATTTAAATAAATATACAATTACACCTAATAATCAAGCCCCTAAAGGCAACAATTAACCACTCACCTTTAACTGATTTCATTCGTCACTTGCACTTGCGTTTGCGCATCTCATCAGGTTCATATTTGGATCCGTAACTGAACTCCATATTCCCAAATAATATCACCATATTTTACTTCCCTTATGAAGAGGGTATTCTGAGCCTCTTGAAATCCTTTTAGTAGTTTTAACTCTGTTAGGGGAAACTATTCTAGCAGACCGGTATATACCTTTATGTGAGGTTCTTGTGTGTGATGATATTTATTTGGCAGACTTAATCATATTGAATATACTATAGTATGATGTGATTTTGAGCATGGATTGGTTTTCTAATCATCATGCTGTGGTAGATTGTCAAGATAAGAATGTTAAGTTCAGTATTCCCACAAAGCCGACTTTTATTTTTCAAGGGGATCGGAGTGAAGTTCCTCGTAATCTGATTTCAATCATTCAAGAAAGAAGGCTTATTAGGAAGAAGCAACGGGCCTATTTAGCTTTTGTCAGGGATACTCAGTTAGAGTGTCCTCTTTTAGATCATATTCTGGTGATGAAGCAGTTTTCTGATGTATTTCTTGAAGAGCTTTCTAGGCTTCTTCCTGATCGGGAGATTGAGTTCGGCATTGAGTTATTACCCGGTACTCAACCAATTTCTATTTCCCTCTATCGGATGGCTTCTAGCTAGTTAAGGGATCTGAAAGTGCAATTGCAAAATTTACTAGATAAGGGATTCATTAGTCCTAGTTCATCTCCTTGGGGTGCTTCGATTTTATTTGTTGAAAAAAAGGATGGCTCTTTTAGACTATGTATTGACTGCCGGCAGTTGAATAAGGTCACATTTAAAAGCAAGTACCCTCTCCCGCTTATTTGATCAGTTGCAGGGAGCTTAGTGCTTTTCCAAGTTTGAACTTCGTTCTGGGTATCACCAACTCCGAATTAAGAAGGAAGACATTCTGAACACTGCTTTTCGTATTCGATATGGACACTATGAATTTCTAGTTATGTCTTTTAGGCATACCGATGCCCCTGCAGCATTCATGGACTTGATAAATCGGGTGTTTAAGCCTTTCTTGGACCAGTTTGTTATTATTTTCGTTGATGACATTTTGGTATACTTTCACAGTGAGGAGGAATATGAGCAACATCGTCGTATTATATTGGAAACATTTAGGAAAAATAAACTTTATGCTAAATTTTCTAAGTGTGAATTTTGGCTGAATTAGGTGACTTTTCTTGGACATGTCATTTCTAAGGAAGAAATTCGTGTAGATCCTACAAAGATCAAAGCAGTCCAGAATTGGCCTCGACCAATAAATGTTTCTGAAATTCAAAGTTTTCTAGGTTCAGCTAGTTATTACAGGAGGTTCGTGGAGAATTTTTCTCGTATTGCTGCTCTTTTGACTCGATTAAATCATAAATGAGTTAAGTTTTTGTGTTTCGAGATTTGTGAGGAAAGTTTTCAAAAGCTAAAAGCTTGTTTGACCTCAGATCTTGTTCTTGCATTCCCAACTAGTACAGGTAAGTATACTATATTTTGTGATACTTCTTGTATTTGATTTGGTTGTGTTTTAATGCAGGATGGAAAAGTTGTGGCATATGCTTCAAAACAATTGAAAAAGTATGAGGTGAACTACCCTACCCATGATCTTGAAATGGTAGCGGTAATTTTTGCATTAAAGATATGGAGACATTACTTCTATGGTGAATTTTTGAGATTTTAACGGATCAAAAAAGTCTTAAATATATCTTTGACCAGAAAGAGCTGAATTTGAGGCTGCGTAGATGGATTGAGTTAATGGAAGATTATGATTGTTCAATTTCTTATCATCCAGGTAAAGCGAATGTGGTCGCTAATGTCCTGAATAAGAAGTCTATAGGTAGTTTATTCCATTTGGCAGCTATGGGTAATCAGATAGTCAAAGATTTACAACGATGTATGGCTAATGGAGTTAGGTTTAAGGTGTCTCCTTAGGGGATATTACTAGTTCATATGCAAGTGAAGTTTATCTTTGTAGAAGCTATAAAAGCAGCACAAGTAGTTGATCCAAAGGTGATTGCTAAGAAAACTAAATGTGATTAAGGTGTTATGGGTGATTTCAGAGTAGGTGGTGAAGGGTACTGAGGAATGGCTTTCGAATCATTGTGCCACCTGATTTGGAGTTGAAAAGAAAGATTCTTGAAGCAGCTCATTGCTCATATGTCATGCATCTTAGTTCTTCTAAAATGTATCAGGACTTAAGAAAATTTTATTAGTAGAAAGGTATGAAGAAAGACATTGTTAATTTTGTGTCTAGATGCCTTGTGTGTCAATAGCTGAAAGTTGAACATCAGAGGCCTGCAAGGATGTTACAAAAGCTAGACATTCCGAAATGGAAGTGGGAAAAAGTTACTATGGACTTTGTATCATGACTTCCTAAGACTTTTAGGGGTTTTGATTCTATTTGGGTGATTGTAGATTGTTTGACGAAGTCTGCACATTTTCTTCCAGTGAAAACTACTTACTCAACACATCAATATGCGAAGATGTATTTGGACGAGATTGTTTCATTACATGGAGTACTAGTCTCTCTTATTTCTGACTGGGGTGTTCAATTTACTACTGCATTCTGGAAATCTTTTCAGAAGACTCTTGGTACTCAGTTATTATTTAGTACTGCTTTTCATCCTCAAACTGATGGGCAATTCGAGAGAACTATACAAACTTTAGATAATATGTTGCGAGCCTGTGTGATGGATTTTGAATATAGTTGGGATCAGCATCTTCCATTAATGGAGTTTGCTTATAATAATAGTTATCATAATAGCATTCAGATGGCACCATTTAAAGCGTTGTATGGTAGGAAGTTTTGATCTCCAGTTAGATAGTTTGAGACGGGCAAACATCAGTTGTTAGGGCAGGAATTAATTCAGGATACGGTGGAGAAGGTTCAGGTGATTCGTGATGGATTACGGACAGCTCAGAGCCGACAGAATTCGTATGGAAATATCCATAGGAGACAGTTAGAATTTGAAGCGGGTGATCACGTGTTCCTGAAGGTTTATCCTTTTAAAGGCACTATGAGATTTGGTAAGAAAGGTAAACTAAGCCCAAGATTTATTGGGCATTTTCAAATCCTGGATAGGATTGGAACTGTGGCATACAAGTTAGCATTACCCCTAGATTTGGATAAGGTGCATCCAATATTTCATGTATCAATGCTTCGAAAGTATTTGCCGAATGAATCACATATTTTACGAATTCAGGAGGTGCAAGTCGACAAGGATCTGATGTATGAGGAGCTACCAGTGCAAATCATTGATAGACAAGTCTGTAAACTTTGATTGAAGTTTATTCCTTCGGTAAAAGTTATATAGCAACATCACGGAGAATAGGAAGTCACTTGGGAATCCGAGAATGAAATGAAACAACGTTATTCGTATTTATTTGAATAATCTAGGTAAACGTTAACCAAACCCCCTAAACCCTGAATAACTAGTTACAATGCACCTCTGACTCTTAAACAAATTATAGTTAAGATTTTGAAAGATGTACTGCATTAAATCATAAACTAGTTATTAAACGTATAATATTTACTGAAAAATTCAACAGAGGTTTCCTATAAAGTGGAACATGCCACATATCACATATAAATATCATGTTTACAAACTAACAATAAACCACAACATTACAGTATATAGTAGAGCTCTACTCTTAACAACACATCAAACTAACACATTTAATTCAACATGTACAATAATGCATAAAACCCTAAGTGACTGCAAGAGTCGCCCTTTTAGCTTCAAGTATGCAAATCCGAGGTATACCTTGCTTGTTATAAGATGATGGTCTAACGTACAATTTGAGATGTTGTGCATAGATTATAGGGAATACATAAATAATACACTTTCATAAAACTAAGTAAAATAGGAGGATATATATATATATATATATTGATAACTTAAAGTTCACCACCTTATTGGTTAATTTGGACTTAAATTCTATTTCATAAGAAAGGTATTATAGCAGGACTTAAAATTTGTATATATAAATTAAAGTAGAAATCAATATATATATATATATATATATATATATATATATATTTATATAATTGGATTATTTAGCATCACATGTTCAAAAAGTGAGTCATAAGTGGTATATTATATTATTTTATTAACTTTCTTCTCTTCTCTTTCATTGCACTAGCCAACTTAGCTCCCTTAAACTTGTTTTCCCCTGTTTTGTCCGTTAATTGGATTTCCTAACTCCTTGCTTGGCCGGTTAAGCTTGTGAAAGGTAGCTAAGTTGCTCCCTCTCCGTTCGTACGTTAGTAATTTAGTTCATATGTTTTATTTGCTAGTTAAATAGGTTCTCGTAGTTAGCTTTGGAATGAGTGATCTTGGCTGCCTGTTGATGTTTTACAGCTCAATTTAGAGGGGATTAACAGCAAGAAGAATTGATCTCTAAACTTAGCTTGAAATTTTAGATGGTTTTAGGGTGTTATGGTGAATTTGGATCTAAGATTGTGGTGGATTGTGTCGACTATGAGGTCTAGCAGATTTTTTGCATTGTTCTCTTTGGGTTACTAGCCAAGAGTGATGAGTGGAGTGGTGTTGTTGTTCGGCCATGGCAGTACAACTACCAAAGGTGCAAGCAGTGGCCTGGCTGTGTCGGTTAGGCTAGCAAATTTTAGCTATTTCAGCCCTGTGATGCTCTTTTCCTGCTAAACCATGAAATTGATTTTTAGTGCTATGGAGGGAGGTTATGGTTGTGAATTAACTTAAGTGTTAAAGGTAAGCTAGTCAATCAAGCAAGTGGAATGTAGGGGGAGAGGTATGGCCAGTTATGGATATGAGAAATTAGGAATCTACCTATTGCTATATAAGTATATGTAGGTGTTCATTAATTATTAAATTATATTAAGAACTAATTGAATCTAATTAAAGGAGGATTAAGTGAATTTGAAATAATCATAATTAGTATTTAATTGTAATATTGGAAGGAAAGTTTAAGTTACTTAATTAGTTCAATTTCGGTAATGAGTGTAAATTAAATGTTGTGGATATCACATTAGTGGAGATAGGATTACCTTGGTAATAGTGTTATATATATATAAATATTAAATTTTGCATATAAGTTAAAATGAGGTGTATATATATAAATATATATATATCAGTTGTTTGTAAAGTACTATAAAGAATTTAAATATCAATACTTGTACAAAATCGATCGACATATATCTCAGTGGTCATATATTGCATTAGAAATATGGAAGTTAAAAATGAATTAACGCTAAACCATAAAAATTAGAATTCTTGAACAATGAAAGTAAATAACTTTATTTTAAAATAGTAAAGGTAATGGTTTGTAGAATTAATTATATAATGATTACTATAAATAATATATATGAATTCTTTATTTTTCAACTCCAGAGCGTGTCGAGGTTATTCTGACACCATCGCAGGCCAGATGAATTGACAAATCTCATTCTTGAGCCTCGTGAGTGAATTACATGCACTTTGGTTGTTAGATTATTATGTGTAATTATATGTATATTTGAATTAATGTGCTATATCGAGGAATAAGCAAGTATAGTGTTGTAGTAATTTAATTAAATCATATTTGTTGATATTGGTTGTGGTTGATAAGGGTCAACAAAATGAAATTTTCTGAGAAATAATTTCTATTTACAAAATTAAAATCTAGATGCACACAGGATATTTTGGTTTACTATTCTGATATTAGATACTCCGATTCTAACAATTATTTTAAAAGAATTGAGTGCTCAGCCTTGGTGGGATGGATTGTGTACGGAGAATTAATCTATTGTGTAGGTGCATAAATGCCTGATGGGGAGAGATATTGTTGTGCGGGGCTAAGTCACTCGTTGGCCCTTTATTTGTTTGTTTACATGATTTGATTGATATGTTGAAAATTGTGAAATGCATGAATTGTGATTGTATGATAATTGTAATTACGTACGTGCATAAGTAAATTTAGACACAAGTTTAAGCTATGATACATGTTATAACCCTCATAATCCGATAACATAAAATCAAGTTTTAGACATAATGTGCAAATTTATATCATAAGAATAAACAAATTAAATAAGTAAAAGTGTAATTGAACATGTTATAACCTGATATGTTATTACTACGCTTTAGGATTTTTCTAAGTAACTTTTGTCTATAAGTGAAATAAAATTTTAAACAAAGTAAACTGAAGTGAATAACCATACACACACACACATAAATATACATTTATAAGCATCTATTTATATAAATCAAGAATGAATTCACACCACAAGTTTTAAAAACTTTGACTTTGATTTTATTATTTTACATTTTTCTATTTTTCCTCCTTTTACATTCATTCCTTTTCTTAACATACTACACTTCTCTACTTTCTCTTTTGGAATTTTCCTTACTCCCTGCTGGCCAAAGAGTCAAACCCCTGCCTTCTTTGTTTTTCTTTTGATTTGTAGCCATTAGTCTTCACTCTTCCTCTCTTTGATAGCCAACTTCTTTGTCTTGCAATTTCAGCCGAGTGGTCTTGTTCTACTGCTAGCCTTAACAACCTCTATTTTGGTTGTAAACTTCCTTCTCCTATTCTTTCCATGTAGTTCCCTATGTGGCTGAGAGGTCTAGTCTTCTTCCTCACTTGTTTAACTTTGTTTTTCCTTAGTTGTACCGGTGTGTATGAGTGCATGAGAGCTTGGGAAAAACTAGATATCAGTCCTCCTTGCCAATGCCCTGCATCTATCCTGTTTTAATGATGCAACAGTTGCCTCTTTATCATTGCCTCTTTATCATTGCTTTGTAGCCTCTTCCAAACTATGGCAGCCACCACAAGCTAGTAGCAATAGAGAGGAGTCTTGGAGTGCCTTGTTTTTGGTTCAGCCATGAGGCTAGTAAGTGAAATCAGCCCCTATTTTGGCTTGATGTTTTATCCATGAAAAAATTTAAATACTATCTTTATAGTGTAATTTTTAGGAATGAAAGTTGGGGATTTTAGTTGAGAAAATACATAGTTGGGAGAGTTATAAACGATGGATTTAGAATGAAATAGTGTTGAGTCCTCATAATCCAAGTCTTTAAATAGTTAAATCAACTCTAAGGCTAATGTTTAAACTTGAGTAAAATGGAATTGAGAAAGTTGTGTTGGTTAGTTGACACACACACACACACATATATATATACTCAAGTAATAAAATAAGTTTCCCTTAAAAAGGCTTGGAAGACCTAGTTGTAATGTAAGGATTAAAACTTGGTATATTCAAATCTTTGTGGTTATGGATTAGTTGAATTTGAATACAAAGTCTATGAACAAAGAGTAACGCATTGTTGGTTAATGAAAATGGGTGAAAGGTATGAACAAATGGTGATTAGTTGTAGGTAGAGTGATGGAAAATGAGAGTTAAGAGGTTTTGAAGGGATACAGGGCAGATTTTGTGGGTGAGAGAAATATTGTGTTTCAAGTGCTTTTGGGGCAGAATTAAATTACAGGTTCTAAAGATAAAATGTAGCTTAGGGTCTTGAGATGATACTTACAAAATTTCGTAGCCTGGTTCCATGTATATTTGTTGGTAGAATTGTTGGACTGTAGCTAGGTCATGTAGGACTTTTACTGAATCTTAGTCAATCCGAAAGACTTTTTCGGGGCTTGTGGATGGAATTAACTTGGGACCTCTGAATGAAAGTTGTTCCTAACATCTTGAAACATTATATCATAGAGTTTTGTAATTTAATTCCCAAGTGTGAGAATTCTATAAATATCAGAATCAAAGTTTAGCAACCAAGAATTTTACGAGTGCTTTGTTTTTTTTTGCTTGTATGAAGAATCGAGTGAGTTCAAGAATGATTTTATGAAAATTTTCTAAATAAGAAGGTTAGCTAACTTCCTAAATTTAATGTTTCAACTTGGTTTTATTAAATTTGGTTAAGTATGTAAGTGAAAATAAACATGTAACCAACGAGATCGTGAAATGCCAAAAAGGAGTAAATTTTAAATAATTAACTGTACTAATATACACATCCAAATAATACATATGATACCTATCTAGAAATATATACTTGTCCATTAATAAATCTAACAAATGGAATTGGATTTCCTTTTTCCTAAACAAAGTTATGTTGAAATAACTAAGATAAGGTCTGAGAAATATTTTTTATTTCCGAAACTGAGATCCAGGTACACCTAGGATATGTTGATTTGAAATTTTGAGATATTCTGATTCTGATAAATATTTTTAAAAGTTTGAGTACTCAACCCTAATGGGATGGATTATGTACAGAGATTAATTTGTTGTGCGGACGCGTAAATGCCCGGTGGGGGTGAAATTGTTGTGCAGGGCTGAGTTACTCGTTGGCCCTTTGTTTGCTTTGTATGCTGTGATTGCTTTAATTAATTTTTGAATCTATGAATCATGTAAGTTGTGAAGTTATGATGAGTACAAATGTGTACATGTATTTTGAATTAAGACATGAATATTGTCACATGATGATAATTGACTATATATGTTATATACTTGTATTAAGTGATGCTAGTACCGTTTGGGTTTGATTTTCCACTCACGGAGTCCGTAGGACTCATCCCTCTCATGGATATTTTTTTAGTAACAAGAGTTCAGTATATGGCGTTACCGAGCTCGTGACCTACAGACAGAGTACGACAATGTATTTTTCAGGATCTCAGACTTGAAGTCAAGGATGAAAGTTTGCAATCACACTAAAACTGTGGGGTGTCTAATTTTGTATGATGTAATAATCCAGTTATTTGTCTGTGTGTTTTTGTGTGAAATCAGGACACATATGTTTGTATTTTGAGGCATGTTCCATATTACAAGGAACCTCTAACCGAAATTTTTAATAAATTATTATTTGTTTCACAAAACAAACTTTTACACTGAACTTTTGTTTTATTTAATTTATTTTTATTCTTTAGTTAGGTCAAAAGTCGTGTTTCTTACTTTATTTTGAAGTTAGGGTTATGGAAGTTTGGTTATCCAATCCTCTGACTTGTCATGCCTCTACTAGAGGTGTGACAATACATGTGTTGTATGATGTTGGTACCCTAAGGGTACGTGTTTTGCTCATTGAGTCCTTGTGACTCATTCCTTCCTTTGTTTTTTTTTTTTAGTTTCCAAGAAACCACAGTCCACCGTGTTAGAATTTGCTACCTACCGATACTGCTGCGACAACATATATCTCAGGATCACACACTTGGAGCTTAAGGGATGACACTTGCAGTCACTTGAGGTGCTTTGCATTATTGTTGTATATTGAGTTAACTGTTGAAGTTGTATATTTTGATTAAGAATAAAGCTCCTCTATTTATTCTGATACTATGGTTTACTGTTGACCTTGTAATGTGTTATATATACTTTTTAGGGCAAGTTTCGCTTTACGGGGAACTATTGCCAAATTTATCGTGAATGTTTTGTGTTTAAAAATCGAGTCATGGTTTTATTTTTAAATCAGTAACATTTTATTTGTCATAACTATAATGTGTTTAAGAGTCAGAAGTGTACAACACTTGAGTTTCTAGGGTTACGGGGGTATGGTTATTCATTCCTTCAGCCACTCATATTCTTGTTTGAGGGTATATGTCACACCTCTCCTAGAGGTATGACTAGCCAGAGAAATGAATAACCAAACCTCTGTAACCTTGATAAAAAACAAAAAAAAAAAAAAACTATGAGCCTTGACCCATCAATGGATAAAACTAAAAATTTATAAATCAAAAGTTAACAGCAAAAGTCTGTTTATTAAAACAAGTAACAATTTATTGAAAATTTTGGCAAAAGCTCCTGGAATATAGAACATGCCTTAAAATACTAGCCTATAAACTTATGTTCTTACACAGCAACAACACAAAGATAACAAGAAGCTTCGCTCCGATTCTCATCATAATAACAATTAATTAGACTATTACCCTATATAAGACCAGCAAACCACAACACTAATGTGACTGTAAACTTTCATCCTTGGATTTCAAGATTGAGATTTTAAAAATTTACCTTACCGCCAAACACTCGGCAAAGTCCATTATCAGTAATCGCCATCCTCAAGAGCCTATTACTAAAAAATATCACAGAAGAGGGAGGAGTCATACGGACTCCGTGAGTGGAAAATTGTACCCAAAAGGTACTAGCATCACCTAACACACATATAGAATATATTATAAATTAATATTAATATGTCATATATTTCAAAACTACTAAGATTATACATTTACAAATACGGAAACATAAAACTTAGTTAACACATTTCAATTAGTACACTATATTATAATCCACTTAAAACAATCAAGGCAATCAAAGCATATAAAACAAGTAAAGGGCTAACAGAGTAACTCAACCCTGCACAACAATATCTTCCCCCACCGGGCATTTACACTCCTGCACAATATGTTAATTCTCCGTACACAATCCATCCCACCGGGGCTGAGCACTCATTTCTTTTAAACCAATTGTCAGTATCAGAGTATCTCATATCAGAAAACCAAATCAAAATGTCCTAGGAACACCTGGATTTTAATTTCAAAAATAAAAATCATTTCTTAGAAAACTCTTACTTTATTAGCCCTTATCAACCACAACCAATATCAAACAAGCATAATTCAAATAAATCACTGAAATACTGCACTTACTTATTTTTCATATATTACATCTATTCAAATACACATATAATTACACATACTCATCTATCCCCTAAAGGTAACAATTAACCACTCACCAGTTTATAAATCTTGGTCATCACTTCTTCTTGCGCTCACGTGTGTCGTTAAGCCCATAATAGGGTCTTGAGCTGAAATTCATATTTTCAAATAATACTCAGTTCATAAATGTTATAATTATAATCTTTTAATTATTAAGCTTAAATATCAACTTCTATATAGGTTTCTTGAAACTAAGTCCGTTTAAGTAGTTTAATCAATTCTTTGTAGGACACTTGATTTCATATCATGTATGTATATTTTATATATATACCTATCAAGAAATTAATATTAACTCATACTTTCAACATGTATCATTTTCTAGCATTAAATCCAAGTTGAGTTACTCTTGTTAAATTTATCCAAGAGCCTGAATCCTGCCGTTAAATTTTAAAATTTATCTTTCCTTAACCAATTAATCACCTTAACATTTTCATCTCTTTCAGTGCTCGTTTTGTCAACATTTTGCTTCTTGACAGCCTAACAGTCTGTGTCTTAAAGTATAATAAGGCATAGAACAGGATAATAAGAGGTTCAATGTTTCACAACTAATAAAGGATAATAAGTGTCTACTAGTGAAAGAGGGACAATGATAGACTAATAGTAGGAGGCTAATGGGATCAACCATACAAGCATGTAGGTTAGAGTATTATGATTCCTATACAAGGCTCACACTTATTTCGGCATAACATTCTATCAAACATCTAAAAATGCAATAAACAATTTTGAGATGGCAACTTTACTTGAAATCAACATAGACGTAAGTTAAAAATGAGCGCACTTCATATTAAAAAATATGACTTTCTCTAAATAGGGGGAATGAAATGGAATAAAATGAAAAAGAAGAGATATTCCTTTATTTGGATATTTTATAGGGATGGCCCCTTGGAGGTCTGGTTATCCATTTCTCCGGCTAGTCATACCTCCGAGAGGGGTGTGTCAAGTTGGTATCAGAGCTTGGGTTTAGAGATTTGTGACTACAAATATAAGATGTTGTTCCTTTGTTTGCGTATGTTACCCGGAGCATATGTAGACTTAGTGATACGTTCTAATTCATCCTGAAATTTTAAGTTGTGATTCTCCAATGTACCATTCTTGACCTTATATGATAGGCGTGCCTTGAATTCATTTGTGTTTGCTTAGACACGATGACACATGGTGGTCGTGTCATGAGTCATATGAGATAATGACATATCGGCTCGATTTTGATTAGGAATTAACTAGTTCTTAGGTATCTTTAACACGAAAGTCAAATCGTAGAAAATACAGGTGACTTAACTGAGATCTTAGTTTAGTAACAGTAGTCTCCTTAAGAGGTAAACTCTTCAGTTTAGTTCAACAAACTAGCCAGCCGTTTATGAGATTAGTATACTTAAGACTTTTGTAATAATAATAGAGAACAAATTGTAAAAGATACCTATTTGATATAAGCTATGAAATTTCGAAGAACCCATCTTAAACCTATGTACTATCAGAAATACACATACATGTGCAGTCCGTTCACTTCTTTCCAAGAAATACGAAAGGTTTCCTTTTCCAACCTTAAGTTTGCAGACTAATCTCAATATTGAATATCGATGCCTAGAATCAACACACTTAGTAATCAAAAGAATAAAGAATCAAGTCTAAATCATTTTAAGTTTGTGTGTGGTTATGAATTATTAAAGAAAACCCACTTCAAACCTGTTTATTTTATGGTGAAATGGATAATGGAAACATATATATATACACGTCTAGCCTATCTATTTCCTCTCAAGTCTTTGTCTTAAAAACCATGAAAAGTTTTCTTTTTAATGTCATGCTTGCGAATTAATTTTAATATTAAATATCGAATCTTGGAAATAATACACTCTTCAATTAAAGAAAAGAATGATTTTTACTGATTGTGTAATGATTAACAATAGCTAAATTTTTCCTTTCTGTAGTATTTTTAATTTACTTGATCAATTATAAAGACTCAAGACTCTTTTTACAGTTGGAATATTATTAAACTTAGATTAAGAAGGAATAACATTCCCAAAACTGTTCTCCATAAACAATGAAATATCACAAGATTTTAGCCTCGCTTTTTTAAAACTTCCTTCACAAGTCTTGTTAATTAAGTCAAAGGAGCATTGGTAAGTCCAAAAGATATAAAACAGTCTTCAGAATGTCTTCCTTCTTAATTCGAAGTTGAGATATTTTGAACGAAGGTCAATCTTGAAAAGCACTGAGCTCTCTACAGTTGATCAAATAAATCATCAATCCTGGAAAGAGGATACTTATTTTTAACTCTAACCTTATTTAATTGTTGATAATTGATACATAGTCTAAACGAGCTATTTTTTTCAATAAACATAACAAGAGCACTCCAAATAGATGAATTGGGACAACTGAATCCCTTATCTAGTAAATCTTACGATTGTACTTTAAGCTCCTTTAGCTCGCTAGGAGCCATCCTATAAAGGGACATAGAAATTGGTTGAGTACCAGGTAATAAGTTAATGCTAAATTCAATCTTTCAACTGAGAGGAAGCTCTTCAGGAAATACGATATAAAGGAGGACACTTTAACTGAATATCCTTAACAAAGGCTAAATAGGCCTTACGTACCTTCCTAATAAACCACGAGAATTAGGAAAAAGGAATAATAATTTTGTGGTTTTGCAAACATTTAAAAGATATAATGAAAAGCTTTGTTAAATTCTTTAAGCGTGAAACACACTGAGTTTAAAACTTGAAATCTATTGGGGTTGACTCAGTATGTTTTAATCTTTAATGAAAAGTTAAATTTAAAATTTGTATAGAATAATTTTCAGATTAGAGACTTTTTGTTGGGTTCTAATATTTCTATTTAATTTATTTCATAATAATTACATCGATTTTGTTAACACCCGTTACAGTACTTATTATTCAAAGAGGAAGATTCATCTGGTAGTATCGGCAAATTAATTATAGAGTGTTATAATCTAGTATGACAACATTGGAAAGTTGAAATAACGTGAAATTTTAATTAGTAAGACAAGTGAATATCAATATGTATATTGATTGATGGTGATATGAGTATAAAAGACATTAAGTCAATGATTTAATATATATACGTACATATATGTATATACGATTTTATATGTGTATAATCAGAACAGATATCAATTACAAACTTAACTAACTATTATGGTATGAGATTAAATCATGAAATTTGAATAATACGATGTAATTCTTGATTATAAAATTAAGGGCAAGTATAGATAAAATAAATAAGTATTACACCTGTGTGAACATAAAAGGTATATTCACAAGTAATTTAAAATTGATTTGGATCTTGATTTTTGTATCAAGTAAATTTTGTGATAAATGAAGTGATATTTTTCTGAGAAGAATAACAAAATTTTAATGATATAATTGGTATTTTCTTGCCTCTTCTGAATTGAAAGGATAGAGATGGAAAAAATTTAATTCAATATCTCGTTAATTTAGTTTTATTATTGGATAAATTACATTGCCAATATTAATTAAACGGTAATCCATGAACAACAAGTTATTGTATGAAGCGGTATAAGTTCTATTTATTGTCAATGGGGTCACCTAAAAAGATTGACCAGATTCATTGGTTATTTTAAAAGATAAAAGTGACCAATTGATAATAGAATCATTTGCGACTTTCTATAAATTACTCTTTAGGTGAGGATTTTTAAATATATCATAAGTTAAATATGTACTGATCGATAATCAATCTGCAATAAATAAGAAAAGTACAATAATGCTATGAATAAATTAGTATCATGTATAACAATATTACGTAGATAATTCCATTGTAATATATAAGATAAATTCCGGATATTTTTTTAATATTTTAATCAATTAATTTAATTTTTAGAACATTCATATGTTATTAGTACTCAAATGATTGAGAGGTAACACAATAGTTTTAGACACTTTGTTTTCATATGTGAACTTTTAGGTATATAGAAGAGATATTTATACATCCTTTAGTGGAAACAAGAAAATTAAGAAATCCTTAGATGCTAAATTACAATTATTGCTAACTAAGGAAAATAGTTTAAGATTTAAAGTAAATAAAAGCTAAGTTATTTCACTTATGTAATTATCTGATTTAGTTCATCTATCTAAATTTTAAATAAGAAATATGATATGACTCTAAGCATTGATCAGGATTTAGGTGTTTAATTATCATAGTAGTGTAGAGGAAGCGTGGTGGAGTGTCATGATAAAAAAATTAAACTTAGCGTTTCTAAAAGGCTGACTTCGTTTTCATGGCAAAGCGGATTAAAATTTCTTGTAATTTAATTTCAGCTATATAAATTAAACGGTTAATTTAATTAGACTTATTTAATTTATGTCAGTTTATATCCGATATTGGAAAAGTTTCATGTGTTACGAATCTAAAAGTAAAAGTGCATAAGAACCTAACATGTGAAGAGTAATCAGTGGCAGGTATAAATAGATAAGTCCATAAACTTTGATTAATGTTTTGGTGAAAACCAATAAACAAGAAATCAGGTGGGAAAGTGGAGTTACAGTAAAATAATAATATTTGCATCTATTTGACCGACTAAAGTAAATAATTTATTTATATCCTTTATTGTTGAAATTTGGGACGAATTTCTTTTAAGAGGGGAAGATTGTTGTAACCCAATACATGAGGGTACATTTATAATGTTGTGTACAATTTGTTGCTGTAAAATAAATCAAATGGTGACCAAGAAAATTAAAATGGTAGATGTTATAACTTGATATCGTAAAAAAATAAAAATAAACAAATAAAAAAATAATACAAGGCATTTAAAGTAAATAAATTACATAAGTGTGTGCAATTAAATTTAAATTGAACTGAATGGAAACTTGAATTTGTTGGTGTAAACTTTATTGATGTGTAAAACTAAAAGAAATTACATTAGGAAACTATTATAATATATGTATATACTTATATATTTTTAGAATTAATTGCCCACCACAAATTTGAAAGCAAATTTGGACCATAAATATATATTATTTGATTTGTTGTCTTTTCTTTTCCCCTTGTGTGAACCGACCTAGTTCCTTCCTTTTCTCCTATTTGTGCCTGTGCCCTCTACTTGTCATGGATTCCCCTGCTTTTCCTTGCCTTGACAGTGAGCTTTTCAAGTGTGGGTAGACAAGTTCAAGTGTTGGTAAGCTGTCCTCTTCCTTTCTTCTTGTAGATAATAGCAGCGTTTTTGGTAAAGGTATTAGGAGCTGAAAAATCTGCTCAAGGAAGGACGGCTAGCAACAGCTTGCTGCTGCTGTTCCGTTCCTTCTCCTCTGCCCTTGCTTCTTTGATTATCGTTCTCCTTTGCCGTATGAGATTCTCTTCCTCTATTTGTGTGTGTTGTGTTGTGGAAGGCAAGGTTGGTGTTATTTTTTTTTATATGCTTGAGAAAATCAGTTTTGGTGATTGATTTTAGGATGAAAAGGGTATTTCATTCTACTCATATTTTCAGCAAAGCTAAGTGTCCTTCAAGCTTTTCCTTTTAGTAGATTAGTGTGCAGAATGGTTGCTTGGGTTCCATAGTTGATTTTAGTTCTTAGACGGGCCAAAATAAGGAATGAAGTTAGTATTTTGTATTTTTTTTTTATGATACCATTGATTTGTGCACTAGTCTTGGAGCACTGCACGTTAGTCTAATTTAAGTCAGTCATTGGAAGTTAAGATAAGAAAATGATATACAGAAACTAAATGCTAGGCACTTGTATCTTGGACATATTATGTACTTGTTCAACAGTGAGCTAAAGATGGTAGTAAAAGTAAACTAGAATATATATATATATATTTTTTATATCAAACGGAGCATTTTTTTTTTCAATGCCCATACAACTTCATATACGGGGTATGTAACATATAATTATTTCTATAGCAGCTTCTTTAGATGTGTAGAACAGAAGAGAAAGAAATAGAAAATTTTGGATATTAAGAAATGGAATAGAGTGGAATCTATAGCATGTGGAACGTTTAGCATCTTTCCTTCATTCATTTATTTTTGTAGTACTATAAAATAAAGGAAAGGAATATGTTTTATGCTTTCATTGCACTTTCAAATTATATCCTCCTTTTTATTTTTTAAATTTTTCTGTCTGTCCCGAATTAAAATTGGAAGTTCATATAATTTATTAAATTTTTTTTTTCATTCCTTACATTTTCTACCCGTTTATGAATGAAACAAAAACTGAAATGGAAAGGGGCCATCCTTATAAAATATCCAAATAAAGGAATATCTCTTTTTTTTTTTTTTCTTTTTTTTGTCGAGGTTACAGAGGCTTGGTTATCTATTTCTCTGGCCAATCATACCTCCGAGAGGGGTGTGACAGTGTGACATTGTTGTAGAAGTGTTGGCAGGTAGCAAATCTTGATTCGGCAAACTATGTTTTCCAGATACTAAAAAAAACAACAATAGAGGAAAGAGTGAGTCATAAGGACTCTATGAGTAAATCACATACCCTGGGGGTATCAACATCACAAAACACATCATACACATATATCATTGAATAATCTCCTGTCGCAAATAAATTGTACCTATACGTACTTGTAATTACTTTATAATCACGATTCACATGTTACACAATATATATATCTATACCAACTCCAGCATTCAGAGATCACAATATCAAATAAAACAATCAAAGCATAAAAAGCAAGCAAAGGGCCAACGTGTAACTCAACCATGCACAACAATATCACCCCTCACCGGGTATATATGTACCTGCACAACATAATCCATCACACCAGAGCTGAGTACTCTACTTTTAAAACGTTTATAAGAATCAGAATATTTCATAAATTCAAGTTAGAAGATCCTAGGTGCACTTGGATTTCACATTCAGAAATAAAAATCATTTCTTTGAAAACTTCACTTTGTTGGCCCTTATCAACCACAATCAATATCAAATAATAAACACAAATCAATTAATCAAATTCACACAATTTAGTTCACATAATCATTTGGTAACCAAAGTGCACGTAATTCACTCACAAAGTTCACGAATTTCTTTTGTCATTCCATTTAGACTGTGAATGTGTTGATATATCCTCGATACGATCTCAAACTAAAAATCATAAATTTACATATTATTAAAAATAATTATTTCATAGCTAATTCCATAATTCATAATTGATGAGGCTTATATAAACAAACTTTCATGTATATGATAACGTATGAATTCTCATATGCCTTTAGTTCATTTTTTAGAATGCATATACCTTACTACTATCGTTAATACAATCTCATAATTCTTGTATTAATTATATTTCACTTCTTGAATTAAACTTGAATTAGTTACTTAAAGTTTAATTAAAAATTGAAGTTATACATTTTATTACTTAGAAGCAGCAATTAGATATATATATATATATATATGGATTCATTATCATTAATTATCGTTTTCTAATGTTAATTCTTTTACTTTGTTTAATTCACTTTTACGAGTCTAATAAACATACAACTTAGTTTAATTGAATTTCTCTTTATCTAAGTTATTTTTTTTTATTTTTTTTTACCCTTTCATCCCTCTCACTGACGTGCCTATACTAAGTTACCAAAACCTCCTCTTCCTTTCATGTTCAGCACCAATTACCAAAGGAAAATAGGCAACCAAGTTGGTGCCTAAAATAGGGGACAGTTGTTATAACCCTCACAACCCGATAACGTAATAATCGAGTTTTGGAGATGTTGTGTAAAATTTTAGCTATAAAATGACAAACATAAAAATAAATTAAGTAAGTAATAGTGCAATTGAATATGGTAGAACCTAATAACTCAATGTACATTTCAGGATACGATATGTAAATCGTCGTGGTGGAATAAATAATCATTTTTCATAAAGTAAACTAAAATAAAAGATTATTTGAATCTATGAATATATATATATATAGGCATGTAAATTAATTTTTATCACCTAATTGATTAATTTATAAATTGAAGCTAATTGTAAATTTGTTATCTATGGTAGAACAAATGTGTAATCAATTTGAGTATTAAAGATATAAGTTTATATATATATACACTTTCAACCAAGATTAAATTTGATCCTTAATTTTAAAACCATTGGCTTTGATCTCATTGATTGATTTTGTTCTTCAAAATGTGTAAATTTTAGTAGTAAACAAGGTATAAGTGTAATTAAAGGTATAATATAAATAATTGTTATAACCCGATATTTTACTGTACATTTTAGAAGGTTCATATGTAACTTGTGTGAATAGGTGAAATTTTTTTTACATGAAGTGGAAGTAAGATAAATAGACACTTGTGTATGTTGTACGTGTATATATATGTGTGATTAGGATATTAATTTTCATTACATCATTGGTGGGCGTAAGAAGTTGAAATTTATATATATAAATTTTATTGATGTGTGCCAAGTGTGTAAATAAACGAGTAAACTAGAAATATGTTTATATATATATATATATAAAAGTACATATGTCAATATTTAATATGGACCACGTAATGAATTGTTTTGGACTCTTCGACTTCTTATTTTAATTTACTTGTTTTTTTCCTTGCCTCACTTTGCTTGGCCAATTTTGGTCCTTTATTTGTGGTCTCCACCTCCTCTGCTCCTTAGCTCTAGATCACTCTAATGTTTTTTTTTTTTTTTCTTTCTTGGCCGATTCTCTAGAAGCAATCCTTCATCGCCTTTGAGCTATAATCTTCCTTGTTTCGGCTAAGGCTAGAAAATTCTGGTTTCCTTTCAAGTGCAACCAATTGAACCCGTGCTGTAGCTGCTTTCTTATTCTTGTGATCATTCATTTTGTCTTCAACCATAAGCCCTGTAATGTCACCGATCAGCTCCTTTCAGTCAGCAATAATCGTTTTCCCTGTTCCAGCCATGGGGTAGTCCTTTTCAAGCTCTGAAATTTCAGTTTGTTGTAGCTTTGGAACTACCTTTAAATCGTTTTCCCTGTTTCATTTTTGTTGGCCCTTATGAACCACAAATAATATCAAATAAATATCATTCAATTAAATCACTGAAATACTGTACTTGTTTATTTTTCAACATAGCATATCAATTCAAATATACATATATTTGCACATAATAATCTAGCAACCAAAGTGCATGTAAGTCACTCATAAAGTTCAAGAGTGAGACTCGTTGTTTTGTCTAAACTATGAAGGTATCGGAGTCTCCTCGATGCAACCTAGAGTTAAAAATAATCAATCAACTACTGTTTAAATTATAAATTTTATTATTATAATTTCCTACCTAACTATCAAATTGATAAATCTTAGTTAATTACATTTCTTAATTCCACCTATACATATAAAAAATATTAAATTTCAAATTATCTAAAATTCTTTAATTTAAAGCATACTAATCTTAATTTACATACTTGAGTCTTAACCTTCCAATTCTAATTCCAATAATTATACAACCTATCAATTTAGCTCTATCTATACTCTAATTATTAATTTAACAATTACTTGGTCAATTTTCATGTTTCCTAATTAACCACTTAACCAATAGAACTTATATTATTCAACCTTTATAACATGCCTTATCAATGTTTATTATCTCAATTCATGTATATATATACACATCTTACAATAGAACTAACAAATTTTTATGCTCTTATCCCATTCAAATTGTACCTATTAAATTTAACTTTACTTTATTTGTCTAGGATTTATTAAGTATTTGAGCTACATAGTTTCATCGTGAATACATTTTTGTTCCATTCTAATCTCCACAATTATTTTATAAATTTCTTGTTTTTCTTCATTCTTAATTGTCATCAACTAAAGTCCTATATGTAACTTTAAACTATTCACTAATTAACCCTAAAATCTCATATACAACTATAACTACACTAATCAATATTCCTAAAACCTTATTTAATTTCCATAACCCAAAGCCTTAACTAACTCTTGATTACAACTCAAATTGCTTACATCCTTTACTGCCAATCTCTTACATGCCTCCAAAACAAGCTTCACGGGTTCTGATAGCAGCTTGCTTCCAACTAATTGATGCCTTACCAAGGGAAGGGAAACTGTAAAGCAAGGTGTAGGACACAGGTTGCTGTCCAAGCACACTGAATTTCCCTGCCCCACAAGACTCGGTTGAACTAAGGCCTTGAAAGGAAACAAAATGCAAAACAGGGGAGGCCAAAAGAGGCAGTAGCAAAGTGTTATAACCCGATAATGTAAAAATCGAGTTTTATATGCAAGGTGTTAATTTACGTTATAAAATAAATGAATTAATTGAATAACAATATATTTAAACATGTTATAATTTGATATCTTAGTATACAATTTTAAAAGGTTGTGTCTTTATTATCGTAAAGTAAATAACACTATAACCAAGTAAATTCAAGTGAGTGTTATAATGTATAGGTGTATATATATATATATATATATATTAAGATTTAATTCTTATCACAACCAAATTAAATATATAAACAATACCATTACATATGTGTGTGTATATATATATATATATATCAATATTAAAAGGGGAACCGCATATTTAAATATTAACCAAAGCCTTAAATATCTTGTATTATTTTATTTTATTTTATTGCTTTGTTCCCTTTTTGTTTTCTTCCTCCTTTGACCGATTTCACTTCTTGAAGGTTCACGATTTTTCTTGGTTCCTCTTCTCCACCACTATGCTTATCCTCCTCTAACAATTTTGGTGTTGATGCTCCAACTCCAGTCGAGAAAGAAAGGTCTTTCCTTCTTTTTTCTCCCTTGTTTTCCATTTTGTTTTAGTTGAAGGGTGGTTTAGTGCGTCAGGAGCTGTTGGTAACTGCATGGAACGGGTGGTAACAACCCTGTTTTAGCATTCCATGGCTGAATAGGTTGTTCTATCCACCTCACTTGAACTTAGTCTTGATTGAATTGTTGTACATGCCATTTTTCTTTTCTTTTCTTGGCCGTTTAAGTGCTCCTATTGTTAGCAGTGGCTGAATCAATTCCTAGCTTTCAAACGCTTTCTTGTTTTCCCTTGCTGCATCTTGTCTATCATAGCCTTGGAGTTTTACCTAGCTAAAGAATTATTCTCACTAACAATCGTGGTAGCTGGTGTTGAGGCTGAAATTTTCCCCTTTACTTCTGTTGTTCCCTTATAGGTTTGAGAGGTATGGATTCTTCTTCTTGTTTGTTTAATTCTTGTTTAATTTGAAGGTTTAGGTGTGTGTAAGTGTGAGTTAATTGAGTGTATAACCATTATCTCCTAGGATGTTGTTGTCCCCTGTTTTGGGCAGCAACATGAACGATTTTTCTTCGTGTTGGCTAGCTGTTAAAGACCAAGAAGAGTAGATTTCAAATGATATACCATTATAAAGTTACATGTATCTAGTATATTATAAATTTTATGAAACTGAATTCGGCATTTCCTAGAGAAAGATATGACCATTAAAGTGGACACTGGTCCAAACCCCAAATTTGGACAGTTTCAATATCTCTAACTCCCTAGTACTTTCTATCTTCACTAATAGTTTCCTTTTGCCCTATACATTGTCAAGACATTTAAAATTTCTCTTCATTATTAACCCTATCACATAAAGTCCAATTCGTATTAATTGTATGTAATAGCTTAATGGAAAACTTTCATAAAGAAACTTATACAAGTTGGGATAAAAGCTTAGTAATTGAAAGAGTATAACAATAACGTTTATGAACTAAGTATTATTTGGGAATATGAATTTTAGTTCCAGATCCTAATATGGAACTAATGAGACGCGTGGATGTAAGTGTAAGTGACGAACATAATCGGTTCCTAGTGAGTGGTTAATTGTTGCCCTTAAGGGCTAGATTATTATGGGTAATTATATGTGCATTTAAATATATGTGATTTATGAAAAATAAGCAATTACAGTATTTTAGTGATTCATTTAAGTTATGTATGTTTGAAATTATCTGTGGTTGATAAAGGCCAACATATGGAAGTTTTTCTGAAACATGATTTTTATCTTCGAAATTAAGATCCAGGTGCACCTAGGATATTCTTATTTAAAATCATGAGAAATTCTGATTCTGATAATTTTATTTTTACTTTTAAATTGAGTGCTCAACCACGGTGGGATGGATTGTGTATGAAGATTAATTTGTTGTGCAGGCACGTAAATGCTTGATAGGGGGTGATAATGTTGTGCGGGGCTGGATCACTCGTTGGCTTTTTGGTTGCTTTGTTTGATATTATTGCTCTGATTAATTTGTGATCATGTGTATCATGTAAATTGTGAATTTATAATGATTATAATGTATACATGCAATGTTAATTAAGATATGAACAATTTCACATGAGATTATTATATATGTTATACGTTTGTGTTGGGTGATGCTAGTACCCTTTGGGTAAGATTTTCCACTCACGGAGTCTATAGGACTCACCCCTCTCTTGTAGATTTTTTTTAGTAAGAAGAGTTCGGTACATGGTGTCACTAAACTGGTGACTTGCAGATTGAGTACAACAAGGCAATTCCAGGATCTCAGACTTGAAGTTAAAGGATGAAAGTTTGCAGTCACACTAGAACTGTAGGGTGTATAATTTCGAATGATGTAAGCGTGTAGTTATTTGTCTTGTTTATGATGTAGATGGAGTGGAGCTTCATGTTATCTTTATGTTATTGTTGTGTGAAATCATAAGCATATGTATTTGTATTTTGATTTATGTTTCTTATTTCAAGGAACCTCTGTCAAAATTATTACAAGAAATAAACTTTTATAGTGAACTCATTATAAGAAAAGGATTTATCTGTGATGGTACATACCAGTATTAAATAAACTCATCGTAGAAAACTTATCTATGATGGGTAAGTAGTTATCCAAGACGGGATCCACCGTCTTGAGTAATAAAATTTCAAATTTGATATTTTTTTTATTTTCTGAGATGGTCTTGTACTTATCTACTACGGGATCCACCCACCTTAGATATTATAAGTAATAAGTAATAAGTTTTAACTTTTTCTTCTATGAAAGACGGGTCAATATTATCTACGACGGGATTTTACCTGTCTTAGATATTAATTATTTTTCACATCATATCACATATCCATGACTGGCTTTTTTTAATTTTGCCCGTCTTAGATATCTTTTTGCCCGTTGTAGATAGCTTTCTCCCAATATCAAAATCACAAAACCGAACCCAAATTTTAGATGATCCTTCTTGTGTCTTTAAGCCCTAAGAGTGCGCTTCTGATACATCTGAGTATTTCCGATGAGTCGTTCAACCTTGTTAGCAATGGGATTTCAGGTTAGTCGATTTTTCTCTTAACCGTAATTCTCTAATTCTCTAATTCTCTTAATTTCAGTTTCTCCTCGCCCTATTTATCACTACTCATCTCTTTGCCGCCCCATATTGTCACTGCTTAGTTTCTTGTGAGTCTTTCTCTCTTACTGTTTCTTTCTTTCTTTCTCTCCCTATCTCCCTTTTCCTTTCTCAATCCATCTTTGTCTCTTATTGGTAAAACTTTTTTTATTTTTAATTGATTTTGTTTGCAAATGGGTTTGCTTAAGAAACCTCATGAAATCTTTGTACTATATGATGCTCAGGTAACTTTGATTGTGTTCTTTATCAAAGGAAATTTTTTGGAGTATTCCACGGATTCCAGGTTCATAAATATTACTATCTTTTCTTCTTTATATGAAAATTTTAATTTCTATAAATTATTTATCTGTTCTTCTTGTTGCTAACTAGAAAATATTGGTTTTTTTTCATATTTCAGATTTATATTTTTGTCGTATGGGTATTGTTCTTCTTGATTTTGCTAATACCTTTCACTTATAGTAGAGTGAGATATATCATGGAAATGTATAGCTCATAGGGAATTAGAAAGCCCCAAAATATATAGTTAGTTGTAAGTGGCATTAGTGTCACATATCCTGTTACTACTGTTAATCCAAGCAGAGTGGGTAGTACACAAGCCTTGTGTTAAACTTTCAGATTCATTGTGTTAAACTTTCACACTCAATCCTTTTTCTAAGCTCACTGTCAATGGGTAGTCCTGTTGCTACTCATTCCCTTCGTCTACGTCTCAAGCTCGCTAAAGGGTTCACGAGAATCTCAAGCACTATATTTGGAATTATGCATCTCTCTTCATCCTTTTTTTTGTCTGCACTCTGTATGATCTCTCATTCCTCTTATTGATAGGAATTTTTGGTCTCTGATATTATGGGAATTACTCTATGCTATGTTTATCTAAAACAAGAGGACCCAATTCATTGAAGTTTTATTTTTGGGCTTCAAATATTTCAAGTTTCGTTTTTCTATTCTAAGTTGCTTTCAATTCCAAAATTAACTTGTCAATCATAGTAACTAAGCATGTTGCATCCATATTAGGCTGATTGTTTTGTTAGTTATGCTTATATTTTTCTTAGGTTCTAAAGCATGATGAATGTGATGTTTGATGTTATTTATTATAGAATATCGAAACTCCAGATTTTGTTTTTACTTGGGATTGGTAGTGCTGTATTAATTTCTTTCTTTTTTCTTTTTGTGATCTTTGTCTATTTCTATATGTGTGATTTTATAGAATTAAAAATCTCCTATAAGATTTCATTAATACAAGTACAAAATGAAACAATAATACTTACTGGAACAATAAGACATAGTATTATTATTATTATGCTATATTGGTGTTCACATATATATGATCTACTTATAATATATTAAGGTAATAGTAACTCAAATATTCAAAGTTAACATCTTAGGAGTGAGAGTATAGTAACTAAGCATGGTATCACAGTTAAGACTTTCATTCTACCCCTAAGTCGTGGGTTTGATTTCTGATTTCTCTTCAAACTAAAAATATTAAATTAATATCTCATTAAAAATTTAAATTTCTAAAATAATATATTTTTAATCATTTATATATTCTAACAATATTTCGAATAAATTATATATATATAATAAACTCTTCTAAATAAACCTCTAATTAAACATCCATTTGTTTTATTTTATTTTATATAACACCTATCTAGTATCAACTTTATATGTGTGCCAATAAGATCTCATCTTATTTGTCTTCATGCATAATCACACTGAATGACTGAAGTAACTTTACCTTTAGACTAACTAATATTAAAAGCTGGTAACAAGTTGTCCTCCTTATTTGATGTAGGCAAATTTTAGTTTTATATGCACACAGATTAGAGAAAGAGTATTCTTTTAGTCTCAAGCATATGTCCTACTCGTACTCATTTTGCTAAACCTTTACTTCATATATACCTTCTATAGATAATTAGATATTATGCAGCAGTAACAAAATTATATGAAAGGAAAAAATTAATTACAAAATATCAACTGCATGTTTCATCAAGTTTAAGAATCTTGTATCGTACAAGCCACTTAAGGCTTTTTTATTTCATTTTTTCTAAATATTAATAGGACCTTTTTTGAAGAGTTGCCCCTGCCTATCCTCAGTTGAATGTGGGGAACATATACAATTATGTGTTTACATCATTAATCATTAGATTAGGACCCCACACTTTGGTGACTTTTTTAGCAATGCAATGCTATGCTTTTATATAAAGTCATATAGACTTTAAAAAGTAGCCCTAACATTGCTTTTAGTTTTTTATTTTGTAGGAAAATAAAGTTACTGTTACTCATATAATAGTGGAATACCTAAACTGTTTTTTGTCATTGCCTATTCTTTTTATTTGAAATCTTTAGATTATATTCTGACTTTTTTTTTTTAACCCAAATTTACTAGGACTTGGGACAGGCCTTTAGATTTTATTAATTTTCAAGAAAAAACAAAGGCCAGAGTATGCTCTTACTTTGTGGTATAATTTTGAGTGAATATTGTCTATGTATGTGATTTGTGTTGCCAATGATGTTGGGTTTTCGTTTGTTTTATGGGTTATAAGCATTAATGCTTAACAGTGTGTTGTACCTGTTTATGGCTCTACACTCAATTTGTTTGTTCTTCTTCATATGATGTTTATGATTAAGAGCTTGATGTTCTTTTCTACAAGGAATTCATGGCTGCTTTAGTTATTTGCTATCTAGGAATTGATGTAGGACTACAGCTTTCAACTTTATTACTAACCATTGGTAGAAGTTGGGAATCTCATCATTGGTAGCTAGCGTTCTCCTTTTTGAGGTCAAATATTGCCATTAATGTACAAAAACATGGATCTTGATCGTAATTGGATGGATCGCCCATAAGCTGTTCATGGGATGTTGACAGTTGAATTTAAGTTTAGAGTTGAACCTTTTCTCGACTTTGCTTTTCGTCATTCGACATGTGTCTATTCTGGAAAAATTAGGCATCTTTGCTTGGTTTGTTATCATACGAAATTTCTAGATTGAGACAATGTTACTGTTCACTTATACAAAAAGGGCTTTGTTAAGAATTACAAGAACTGGACCTTTCCTGGTGAGGGTTGGATTGATCTACCTTCTATAAGTGATGTAATATTTGATGATTTTGGAGAAAATAATCAGATGGAGACATGGTAATGAATGCTACTGGGCCATATTTCAATTTTTTTGAAGGAGATCCAAATCCTAATGCTGCTAAGTTTATAAAAATTTTATCAGACGCAGATGAGCCATTGTGAGAGGGTTGCAAGACACACACTAAGCTATCTGCAGTCACAAAACTGTTGAATTGTAAATCTGAATTAAATGTGTCTGAGAGTTGTTATGATCGGTTTATGATAGCATTTAAATCTATGTTGCCAGATGGGAATAAATTGCCACTAAACTTTTATGAAGCGAAGAAGGTAGTTAAAGTTTTGGATCTCGGGTATGAATTGATAGATGCATGTCCAAATGACTGTTTATTGTACTACGACGATGACAAATCTAAGACAAAATGTTATATTTGTGTTTGTCCCCTTTATAATCCAAAACAAAATAAAAATTAGTCTAATGTACCTGAAAAAGTGGCACATTATCTACCTATAATACAAAGAATTCAAAGACTTTATATGGTAGAAAGCACTGATAGACATATGAGATGACATAAGTTTGGCATTCATGAAAAAGAAAACATGATTGTCCATCCGTCTGATGCAGAGGCTTGGAAACACTTTGACAATACTTTTCCTGAGTTTGCAAAAGAATACAGGAATTTTCGTTTTGGTCTATCCTCTTATGGTTTCACTCTATTTAGTAATTCATCATCTCCTTATTCTTGTTGGCCAGTTTTCATTACACCATATAACTTGCCGCTGGATTATGCATGAAGGAGCAATATTTGTTCTTGACATTAATAATTCCTGGTCCATTTCATCCTAGTAAGAATATAGACATTTATTTAAGGCCGTTGGTTGATGACTTGAAGAAGTTATGGGTGAATGGTGTGACAACTTATGACGCATCATTTAAGCAAAATTTTATCATGAAAGCTGCATTGTTATGGACAATTAGGGACTTTCCCGTATATGCAATGCTTTTTAGGTGGAGTACACATGGTAAGTTAGCATGTCCTTATTGTATGGAGAATACTAAGTCATTCCAACTTAAACATTGTCAAAAGCCATGTTGGTTTGATTGTCACTGCTAGTTTTTACCACTTGATCATCCATTCAGAAAATAAAAAAATGCTTTCAAAAAGAACAAAGTAGAATTAGATTCACCACCACCACGGTTATCTGGGAATGAGGTTCTCGAAAGAGTGAGTTCTTTCAAACAAGTTAAATTCAGTAAAGGGTACGAATAGATTGATGGGTTCAAGAATACGCATAATTGGATAAAGAAATCTATATTTTGGGAATTGGATTATTGGCCTAGAAATCTTATTCAACATAATCTAGATTTAATGCATATTGAAAAAAATGTTTTCAATAATGTATTTAATACTGTAATGGCTTCAAGGGCAAATCCAAAGATAATCTCAAAGCATGTATTGATTTGGGAATTTTGTGCAAGTGTCGAGACTTAGAAATCATTGTAGGGGCTAATGGCAAACAGAAAGTAAATAAAGCTGCATATACCTTAAATAAGAAAGAGAAAAAATTGGTATGCGGATGGGTTAAAAATTTAAAGTTTCCTTACGGGTATGCTTCCAATTTGTCTCGATGCATGAAGGTCAATGAATGCAAGTTATATGGTGTGAAAAGTCACGATTGTCATGTTTTTATTGAGAGACTTATGGCATTTCGAGATTTTGCGAAAGATTGTATTTGGGATACTTTGATAGAACTCAGCACTTTTTTCGAGGATATATTTGCAGTTGAATTACAGGTTAGGCACATGGAATTACTTGAGAATAACATTGTGGTCACCTTGTTCAAAATTGAAAATATATTTGTTCCAGCTTTTTTTGATTTCGATGGAACATCTAATCATCCATTTGGCCTATGAAGCTAAAATTGGCAGTCCAGTGCAATACCCTTAGATATATCCATTTGAGAGGTAACATATACAACTCAATAAGTTTAATATATGTTACAAGATATATTAAAGGTTTATTTATAATATTTTTAGGTGTATGCATAGGCTTAAAAAAAAGGCTCGTAATAAAGCACAGGTCAAAGCTTTTATTGTTGACGCATATATTTTAGAGGAGATTTCAAATTTTTGCTGCCACTATTTTGCTAGCAACATTTAAACCAAGTTGAGACAAGTAGGTCGCAACGATGATGGTGAGGATAAGGAGGAAGACCGCCTTCTTATTTTTTATTATTTAGGAAGAACTATTGGTCGTGCTAATTTTAGAGATCTAAAGGATGATGAATATGAAGTAGCGAAGCTATATGTTCTCATGAATTGTGACGAGTTGAGTCTATATGTGGAGTAAATTTCTAATTAAATAATCTTATCATTTAAAAAGAATATTTGGGTAACAGAACACATTTGGAAAGATATGTGTGATATTTTTGGATCAGAAGATTGGAAAAAATTATTTTAGGCCAGAAAGAAGAATAGATTGGCTAATGAAGAAACAGTTAATCATGTGGGTGGATCTAGATCGATACCTATGCATGCTAAGGACTTGGTACGAATATGTGAATTTTAGTTTTTTACCATGTTATTCGAATTAGATTCTAAACTCATACTTATTTATAGTTACTAATATGCTAAATGCTTAGGAGGAAACCCTTGGAAGACTAGTGAAAGATATTGAGGTGTTTAATAAAACTCATATGAAGAAGGGAAAATATGTGGATTCTAGGTCAAAACGGACAACAGTATAAGTATAATAATTTGTTATATTTCTTATTCATTAAATGCTTATGTATAACTTTATTTATTGATGTTGTACGTCGGAAGGTGTTGAGCAAGAGATGGTTGACAAATATGGCCCAGATCCTTCTACCCAACCAACTTCTGATGATACTTTATGGTTTATGTGGATTCTAGGTCAAAGCGGACAACAGTATAAGTATAATAATTTGTTATATTTCTTATTCATTAAATGCTTATGTATAACTTTATTTATTGATGTTGTACGTCAGAAGGTGTTGAGCAAGAGATGGTTGACAAATATGGCCCAGATCCTTCTACCCAACCAACTTCTGATGATACTTTATGGTTTATGTTGTTAAGCAAGATGAGAAAATGAATCATGGAAGAGTGTACGGGAAGGGGAAGTGTGCAAAAATATCGGCTAAGAGTGGACAAACATCGAGTAGTCAACCAACAGTATCAATATCTTCTGGCAGTGTCTTATTTCCTTCTTAGATTGCTCCAGTATCGTAATGGTCTGAGAGAGATCGAAAAGCAATGCAAGATGTATTTGTCACGTTTTGTTTGATTATCCTTCAGGCCCCTCAATCCAATGTAAGTACATATATATCTTTCTTATTTCGAAACTTCTCTTAAAATTAACCTTGAACCCACTCTAAACCCTTCATGAACACAAACAAAGCACATTTGATTTGTGGTTCTAGAATAGCTGTAGGAGAAACAAATTTAAGTACCTTCATTTTTCCCATTTATATTTCAAATGAAATCCCATATATATCAAGTTCATGGTTACATCTGTGTTTAATGTGTATGAATATCTTGCCCTATATCATAGCTACTAGGAAGGCGCATCTGAACTTAGGCTTTATGATCTCCCTTACTAGTGATGATGGAGAGGCTTCTAATATACTAAGAAAATTATATATTTATGAGAAGATAGTAGGATATGAGCAAACAATATAAAGAAGTTACACTTCAAGGTGGCAGAAAGGCTAAAACCTCCACTTTCTTATTTTGCTACCAACTTAGGATGCTTAAGTAAGTGAAGATAAACAGGGTATTACTTGATCAGATTAGACAGAATAATGAGAAAGTTAGGGCTGTTATAATGCCCAGTATTGAAGCCTATGCCAATGTAGAAATCCTATACGAGTAAAGAGAAAAGATTGAGTAAAATGGTAATGGTCTTGATCGGAGACTAGTTTCCAAGAACTTATCATAAACTCAAGACTGAAAAGTATAAAATTAATAAGACTGACAAACTTACGAAAGATGAAGTGAATCTTTTAAATAAAAATAAAGAGTATTATAGATTATGCTAGTGCCAAAAGATAATTTCGGACCTGCCAATTTTGTATCTAAATTGATGCTAGTAAGAAACTTAGAATAAATTAATTAGACTACAATAAGTAACCAAAACTCAATTGAAAATTTCTAATTTGTTTGAGTTCCCTATCCTTTATTCCTTATTGCCTGATTGATAGTATGCTATTAATATATACAAATAATTGATTATGAAAAACACTGAGGAATGGTTTACGATAAATATATATATATATATATATATTTTATACAAGTTCATTCTTGTCCTTATGTTTTTATTCTATTTGCATATCATTTTTCTGTAATCAGTTTACATACTACGCCTTGGGTAGAAAAAGAGAAAATATATATAGACTAAATAGTCCAAGTATGTAAGGACAATCAGAATGAGGTGTATCATGATGCAACTTGTGTTTAGTATTTTTTTATTTTTTTTATTTTTTTAAGTAATGAATGTTCTTAATGTACCATACAACCTTCACCACGAGAGAATCGCAGTCATAGCAGGAGTGCCAGAAGCTCATATTGGTCCCGTTTTCCTTATATCACTAGAACGTAAGGTTTGAATGAAGCTGATTTGTGGATTCAAGGGATCATCACTGAGCATTATTTTCCTATACTACTTTGTACAATGTGATTGGTGAAACACTATGGCATTTATAGGTATATCTATATAATCCAGCACCAACATCTATCTGTATAAGTGTGTGTGAACTGAAGAATGGTACTATAATGTATGGCAATGGCTCTTTTTCTTTTTCTAGCAAATTAATTTGTTCTTTTGAGTGCCAAATTAGTTATACAAACACTCCTAAACCAAAGTTACCAGAATTCGCAAGCTCTCTGAGACTTTTGAACATAAATTCACGACGAAAAAGACAAACCTCCCAAGATAAATAAAAGAAATTCGCATACCTGGATCAAGTTAAAAGCTTCAGTCACAGAGAGCGAGGGCGCAAGAGTAAGGAAGTGAGCTTGTCTTTGGTTCCTCTCTCGATGTTTACAAGAACGTCCCTAACAAGCCTTAGTTCATATGCTCTTTCACAGGTCCAAATCAGCTCAAACAAATCAAAACCAAAGCCTCCTAACTATAAGAAGCTAAGGTTAGCACAAAGAAGGGCTACTGCTTTCAATTTCCCACAAACCGATTCACGCAAAGAAAGACAAAGCTAACAAGCAAAAAGGGAAGCTGGACCTATCGGCCAGCATAAAGACTTGTAAAGGCAAAACAGAGGAGGAACCTTTAAGGCTAAACAGGGTTGTAGCTGATAATGGCTACTCAACGGGGAAGAGAAGTGCAAAACAGTAGCTTCCAATTAGGAAAAAAAATGAGTGAAGGAGGAGTTGGGATCCTCGGTTAATAGAGAAAGCAAGGAGAGTTCAAGAATGAAAGAAAAAAAGAATGAAAGAAAAGGCAGTGGCAAAGGAGAATGCACAGCCACAAAGAAAATAAGAGAAAAAGGAAAAAATAAAATAAAAGGTAAAAATTGAAAAAAAAAAATTCTTGGTCAAGGTCATATAAATTTAACAAGTGATGTATATTTATTCTTAATTAAATCTATGTATACATATACACTTATTCATTATAAATGTTTACTAGTTTATTTTATGTATATCTTATTTCACTTATTAAGAAAATTTAAACCAAATTAAATCAATTTCCAAGTTAATCAAATTTTAATTAACTATACACACTTATATAATTTATTTACAATCAAGAGTTACATCAATTTGTTCTAATTCATATTTTCATATTAGGTTATAATATGTTAATTACACTGTTACTTATTTAATTTGTTTATGTATTTATTATTTTATAACAAAAATTTACACATTGTGTCTAAAAATTTGATTTTTCGGTATCGTGTTACGAGGGTTGTAATAAAAATAGGATGTATAGTAGAAATAGAACAACCAACGTCGCTATTCATCTACTTGACATTTCAACTGAATACATGACCAAATTTAAGCTATTAAATGGAATCAACTTGGATTGAAAACTAGGCTAAAACAGGGCCTGTCCTCTTTGTTTCACAGCTGCACTCTTTTCACTAGCACATACCCACACCAACAAAGAGAAACTCCTACACAACAAATAAAAGAAACATGACTGAATTAGAGTAAAGGAAAGATGAAACAATAGTGATAACTACTGCTAATCACTCTTAAGTGAAGAAATTTCAGTCCTTATTACCCCTACAATAAAGCTTCTACGGCCAACAAAAGGAAAGGAAGAATAACTCACTAACAAACAAAAATCCATTCTACTCAGTAGAGGATAGTCACAACTAATCACAACCAAGGTAGTTGGAACATCCAAGCAAAAATAGAGGTCCACGATGATATATATATATATAGACAAAATAGGGGAGAAAAACTCAACCAAAACAGGGAAAGAATATAGTTGAAAATAGTAAAACTCCCACTTATTCAGCTGGGATAGATTGCTCCCAACACTCATGGCACACACTTACACACTCATGGCCAAGGCAAAGGAGTAATCTCTCGACTAAGGAAGAATAGGACTGAAGTTGTAGAGTTTAGGTGGCCTAAACTAACTACAACAAGCAAATAGGCAAATTGGTTGCTATAAACAACTATACTACCAACTCAATGGAAAGCAACCAAGGAAACTTTGAGAATTCAAAAGGTTGATCAAATAGGAGAAAAAAAAAAAAGAAGAGACTGTGTAAAGGAAATATGAGAAGTAGAGAACAGCTACACACAAATGGAAGAGAAAAGAGGGTGATAAGTTGGTTAAGCAAAAAGGAGAGAAGACAAAAGCATTAAAATATTACAAACAAATGTCTTACACTTAATTTATTAATTTGTGGTGTAAACTTAATCAATTATATTTATATAATTCATTACCCTCTACTTATTATATATATATATATAACTTTCACTTTTTAATGCAACTTGAAAAAACATACTAACCTAAGTTCAATCAAATGCGGGCTAATTCAATAAATATTTTCAAGTACTCTTTCATTTTAATTTACTTTATGCAAATTTAGTATTGACATTGTCACGATAATTTACATATAACATTTTAAAATACCCATCAAAATATCGGGTTATACTAAAAAAATTGTCCCGAATTTTAATACAAAGGATACAGGTAAATTGTTTACCTAAATCCCAATCCTACTCGGACTTAACTTTTCATTTTACCTCAAAACACACAAATTTACTACAAAAAGTATCGTAAAATGTCACACATTTCTTTGTGTTAGAAGAATGTATATTGAGGCTACTATTGTTGAAATAAAATTTCAACCAAGTCTTCTATAATCTTTTATGACCTCAATTTCTTATCATAGGCACCTGAGGAATGGTTAATTCCTAATTAAAGCTAATATTCTATTATTTCACATGGCTCACAACACGATCACTGTACGTGATCATGTCTAAACAAACACAAACAAATCCTTTACACATTTTTCATATAAAGTCGTGAATAGTATGTTAGAGAATCATAACTTGAAGTTTCAAATGACTAGAACATATCACTAAGTCCACATACGCCCCGGGTAACATACGCAGACAAATTATAGTTAAGACCAAGAAAACTTTACTGAACTAAAATAAAGCCATGAACTGGTTATGAAATATTAATATTTACTAAAAATTCGGCAGAGGTTCCCTATACAGTGCAGCATGCCCAACACTATATACACCAATAACCTGGTACAATTAACCGGTAAACCATAATATCAAAGTACTCAGAAGAGCTTCGCTCCTAACAACCCATTAAGTTACCACAGTTAACTTAATTGTTATAACCCAATAACTTAAGATGGGCGTTAGAATACTTGTACGTAATTTTCATATATATGTATATTATTATTGGTTGAATTAGTTACACCAAATAAGAAAGTTATATGTGAAGTTAATTTAGGTACAACCTAATTAATGTGTATATTTATAAAATTAATAATCATAACCTTATGGGTTGATGGTAATTTTAAATTTATGTGTATATATATAGGTAATAAAGGGAAGTGGGAGATTTACTTTATATATGTATATATACATATATATATATGTAAAAAAGACTAAATCTTTTTTTTCTATTCTATCACATGTCATAAGAGAAAGATATATTGTATTATTTAATTATTTTTCTTCTTGTCTTCTCCAATTCTCCAACCGACCTTGCTTTTCAAAGTTGTCCTTCCCTGTTCATTCAGGTCAAGTAGATCCTTCACTTTCTTGCTTGGCTGGTTGGATTGTGAAAGGTAGAAAATTGTATTCTCACCATTTCTATCTTAGTAGTATAGCTCTTATATTCTACTTATTAGTTGAATAGGTCTTTGAAGTTGATTTTAGTAGGAATTGTTTTGGCTGTCAACAAGTGAATCACTGCCCGGTTTGGAGGGGTTTAATACCTAGCAAAAACCGATCTCCAAGTTAGCTTGAAATTAAGATGGTTAGGGGGGGTTGTGGTGGATTTGAAGCTAGATTGAAGTGGTGTGGATTAGTCATGAGGAGTAGCTGGGTTGTGGCATCATCTTCTGTGGGTTGCCAGCTGAGATGGAAGTGTGGAAGGAGGGTGGAGGCTCGACCGTGGCAGCACAGCTGACATAAATGTAAGCAGGGGCCTAACTGAGTGAAGTGGTTGGAAACTTTGGCTATTGCAGTCATGTCACACCTTGTATTGGGAAACTCTGATTTTTCTTGTGTTGTGAAGGTTTGGCCATAACCCTGAGAGTGTACGAGATAAACATGCTGGTGATTTTGGGCAATTGGTGCAGACTGAAGGTATGTCAGTGGCAGAATACGAGACTCGATTTACCCAACTATCTTGTTTTGCCCTGTATTTGGTCGCCACAGAGCAGATGAGGGTGAAGAGATTTTTACATGGGTTGAAAGACTATTTATTCATATCAGTGTTCGTGTCGGACACTACGAGTTATACTCAGGCTATGGATGCTAATTACCGATTAGAGACTAGGGTGATGGAGAGATAGGCAGAACTGGAGAGTCATAAGTAGGCAAGGCAGCTGAGATGTGGTATGGATTAGCCTTGAGGAGTAGCTAGGTTGTGGCATATATTGTCTTATGTGGGTTACCAGCTGAGATGGAAGCAAGGAGGGTGGAGTCTTGGCCGTGGCAGCACAGCTGCCATAAACACAAGCAGGGGCTTGGCCGAGTGAAGTGGCTGGAAACTTTGGCCATCTCACACCTTGTATTGGGAGGCCATAACTCTGATTTTTCTTGTGTTATGAAGGTTTGGCCAAGGTTGTGATTCAACTCGTGTATTAAGAATAAATTGGTGAATTGAGTATGTGTACAATAGGAGGAAGTATGCGATCGGTTGGGAACATGGGAGACTAGAAAATTGTACAGTACTTTACAAGAATAGGCTATTAAATTAAATTAAGAACCAGTTGAATCTAGTTAAAAGAGAATTAAGTGTGTTAGAAGAAATTATAGTTAATAGTACTTGCAATTTGAAAAGAGAGTTCCAATTACTTAATTTGTGCACTTTTGTTAAAGAGTGCAAATTATGTGTAGTGAATATCATATGAGTAGAGTGAGATTATCTTGATAATAATTACATGCCTATAATTATTAATATGAGTTAAAAAGAAATAGATGCATAAAATTTATTATTCTTCAGGAATCTAAATTTGATCAACATGTATCTCAATGATTATAATAATAAAAACCACAAATAAATAAATAAATTGGAATGAAATAAATAAACTAACACTAAACCATATAAAAAAGAATTAGAGGTAAATAATTTTGTTTTAAATGAGTAAGGGACATAGCTGGAAGAATTGTTTATATGGCGATTACTATAAGTAATATGTATGAATTCCTGTTTTTTTTTCAATTCCAGAGCCTGTCGAGGATATTCCAACACCACCGCAAGCTAAACGGATTGACGAATCTCATTCATAAGCCTAGCGAGTGAATTATGTACTTTATGGTTATCAGATTATTATATGCAATCATGTGTATATGTGCATTAAGGCGTTATTGTATGCTCACTAAGTCCTTGTGACTCATTCTTTTCTTTGTATTTTTTTTAAAAATTTTTAGGAAATCGCTAGTGATTGCTATAGAGTTGCTACTTGCCGACTTTACAGGCAGTAATGTATATTTTGGATATCGTATACTTGGAGGGTAAAGGATGTTACTTACAGTCACTGTAAGAGTTATGTATTGTTGTTATATGTATATATTAAGTTCACTACGATAAATACATGTTTTGTCAAGAGCAGAGCTCCTTTGTATATTCGGATATTGTAATTTACTATTGACTTGGTAGCTAAGTTGTTTGTATATGTTATGGTTATGTTCCACCGTACGGGGAACCACTGCCAATATTTTCAGTAATTGTTTATGTTTAATTGTCGATACCAGATTTTAGTTTAATTCTACAATATTTTGGTAGTTTTAACTATAAGATGTTTTTAAGTTGTAAAACATATTATTTGAATATTTACGGTTACGAGAGTATGGATACCTATTCCTCTAGCCAGTCATACCTCCATTTTTGGGGTGTGACATTAATATACACAACAATACATGACACCTAAAATAACTGCAAGTGTCGCCCTATTAGCTTCAAGTATGTGACTCCGGGATACACCTTACCACAACAGTGTCAGGCAGGTAGCAAATCCTGACACAGTGAATTGCGTTTTCCTGATACTAAAAAAAAAAAAAAAAACAACAAAGAAAGGTGTGAGTCACAAGGATTCAATGAGCAAAACCACGTACCTTGAGGGTACCAGCATCAATCAACTTATAATAACACATATTTTCATTTAATCTCATGTAGTAATCGTAATAAAGTCACGATTCATATGTTCCACGATATATATAAGTCAAATTCAAATATCCAAAGTTTACCATTCCAAACAACGCAATCAACACATACAAAGCATATAGATGGCCAACGAGTAACTTAGCCTCACATAACAATATCTCCCCCCACTGGGCATTTACATTCCTGCACAACAGATTAATTCTTCATACACAATCCATCCCACTGGGGCTAAGTACTCTACTTTTAAAAATATTTATTAGAATCAGAATATCTCAAAATTTTAATTTATAATATCCTAGGTGCACCAGGATTTCACTATCAGAAATAATAATCATTTCTCAAAAATTTTATTTTTGTTGGCCCTTATCAACCACAAATAATATCAAATAAATATAATTCAATTAAATCATTGAAATACTATACTTGTTTATTTTTCAACATAACACATCAATTTAAATATATATATTTGCACATAATAATCTGCCAATCAAAGTGTATGTAATTCACTCATAAAGTTCAAGAGTGAGACTTGTCATTATGTTTAAACTGTGAAGGTGTTGGAGTTTCCTCGACGCGACCTAGAGTTAAAAATAATCAAGAAAATATGGTTTAGATTATGAATTTTATTATTATTATTTCCTACCTTAACAATCTAATTAATAAATCTTAGTCAATTACATTTCGTAATTCCACCTATACTTATTCGAAATAATAAATTTCAAATTATCTAAAATTCTTTAATTTAAAACATACTAATCTTAATTTACATACTTGAGTTTTAACCTTCCAATTCCAATTCCAATTCCAATAATCATACAACCTATCAATTTAGCTCTATCTTTACTCCAATTATTAATTTAATAATTACTTGGTCAATTTTCTTGTTTCCTAATTAACCATTTAACTAATAGAACTTATATAATTCAACCATTATAACATGCCTTATCAATGTTTATTATCTCAATTCATGTATATATATACATATCTTACAATAGAACTAACAAAATTTTAATGCTCTTAACCCATTCAAATTGCACCTATTAAATTTAACTTTGCATTATTTGTCTAGGATTTATTAAGTATTTGAGCTATATAGTTCCATTCTAATCTCTGTAATTATTTTATAAATTTCTTGTTTTTCTTCATTCTTAATTGTCATCAACTAAAGTCCTATATGAAACTTTAAACTATTCACTAATTAACCCTAAAATCTCATATACAACCATAACTAAACTAATCAATATTCCTAAAACCTTTTTTAATTTCCATAACGAAAAGCCTTAACTAACTCTTGATTACAACTCGACTTTTATTGCCTACATCCTTTACTACCAATCTCCACATGGCTCCAAAACAAGCTTCACAAGTTGTGATAGTAGCTTGCTTCCAAGGGAAGGGAAATGGTAAAGCAAGGTGCATGACACCGGTTGCTGTCCAAGCACACTAAATTTCCCTGCCCCATAAGACTTGGTTGAACTAAGGCCTTGAAAGGAAACAAAATGCAAAATAGGGGAGGCCAAAGGAGGCAGTAGCAAAGCTGCCTTACGCCATCCATCTTGCCAAGTTCTAGCTCCCTTACTAACCCAAACCAAGCTACTACCCATTACAAAAGGAAGGAGAAGAATAAACTCACCCACCATACCTCAGCAATGCCATCCCACGGTTAAAACAAGGCATCAACATGGCATATATATGTCATGTTCTTGCTGTTTTGTAGCTGGTACAATCAACATACAACTGCTGACCAGCAACTTCACGTCTCAAGGCTGCTGCAGGGCGGTTTGATGGTTGCTGGATACGGCAATTCTTAAGACAACTAGTTAAGAGGTTTAAGTAGGGGATGGCAAAAACAAGGAATTTTTAACTCAATCCCAATAGCAAATTGATTGGATTTGAAAGAGTTGATATCCATTCAAATTTAACTCTAACAAGTATAACAACAAAAGGGATGAAAACTTTCCAAATTTCTGAACTTGGTTGCAAGAGGAAATGAGGGTTCACGGTCAAGAAGCTAAGCTGGAAGATTAAAAAGAAGAAGCACCCAAGTTGAAGACAAAAAAAGAAGGTGAATAGGAAGTCGGTGGAGGAAACGGAGTGATGGAAGAATAAAACAAATATAAAATTAAGTCAAAGTCTAGCTTTTAAAATTGGTGGTGCTAGTTTAATTCTAATTTCCATATATATATATATATATATACAACTTATTTAAATGTGATACTAATTTATTCATAGCATTACTGTACTTTTCTCATCTATTGCAAGTTGATTTTCTAGTAGTATAGAATTAACTTATGACATATTTGAAAATCCTCACTTGAACGAGTAATTTACAATAAGCCGACAATTGATTCTATTAAACAATTGGTCATTTTTATCATTTAAAATAACTCAATGAATCTAGTAATTTATTTTTAGAAGATCTCATTGACTATAAATAAAAACCTATACTACTTCATATAATAATTGGTTGTTTCTAGACTAGCGGTATATACTGTTGCTTCTTAAAAGTGATATTAGTAATGTAGTTCATTCAGCGATAATCCAAAGGAAAGAAATGTTGAATTAAAATTTTCCTATCTCTATTGGGTTATTATTTACTGTTTTGTTTCCAGAGAATACCAAATATATCTTTGAAATTTTTGTTATTCCCCTCGGAAGGATAGCACTTCATTTATTACTAAAATTATTTGAAACAAAAATCAAGATTTAAATCAACTTTAAATTACTTGTATGTACACGTTTTATATCCAAATAAGTATAACATTCATTTATTTTATCTATATTTGTCTTTATTTATTTTATTCGAGACTTACATTGTATTATTCTAATTTCATAGTTTCATATTAAATTATAACAGTTAGTTGAGTTAGCGATCGATATCTATTCTAATTGTATATATAAAATCGTATATATATATAAAATCTTATTTACTCTAATTCACAATATTTATTGATTCAATGTCTTTTATACTCATGTCATTTATCACCACCTCTCTACATACATATCGTTACTCATTAATCTCATTAATTAAAATTTTCATGCTATCTCAAACAAACTATTTATTCCATACCACAACACACCCACTACACCTAATAAATTTTAAACTTCAAACACGTTTTTTTTTTTTTTTAAAATTATACTTGAAGAATTTAATACTGAGCTTATTTTATTTTATTTATTTAAAACTATACAAAAATATTTCACATGTTACTCCTTATTTCTTTCTCTTAAAATTTATGAAATTAACAAAACCTTAAAGAAATTCAAAAACTATAACTAAAACCTTATTATGCACTAAAATTACATACCTAAGAAGATCGAAACAACTAAAATTACATACCTAAGAAGATCAAAACATATTCGTGGGTTTTCACTTAAACTTATGTTTTGGACTAAAATGATTCTTTAATCAAAATTCCAATGGGATGAACATAGAAATACTAATTTAAAAGTCTTATGTTCGAATGAAATCAAAGAGAAGAAGAAAGTAAAAACATAAACAGTATCTAGTAGAACCTATAGGGATTTATTATTATTACTTGAGTTAAGGAAGAACATAGGGGAAATACCAACTTAATTATACATGAATTATTTCGGAGTAAATCTAAGACTAAAGACAGAAAATAAAGCCAAACCAATACCTACAAGTGCACATTATCTTAAAGAAGTTATGGAGCCCCATAAATGAAAAAGAATAATTATTGGTTAAACATGAAATATTCAGAATGAGAAAAAAGTCTAATTAGTCTTCTTGGACAATATCATCAGTTGAAGAGTACAAAGAGGAACCCTAATTTGTTGAAAACAAAAACTTGGTTGATAAGGCAAGACATGAATTAGAACCAAACTTTTAGAGATCTATACTAGTAGACATCAAGATTCACACGGAAAACTTCATTAAACTCAAATCAAACAGGTAATTTGACTCAATCTATTGCTACATTAACACTTACTTCCACTCATCAACCACATTATGTAACTAATAAAATCAAACCCAAGAGTCCCACCCAACTAATCAACTCCTTCAAGGAAAAATGAATCTTAAGCAAGGTTTACACTCAAGAAGCAAGGCAGTTGCATTTCCCTGGAACCACATAATTACAATTAATCAATTATTTCACCGTATCAGTTTAGTAAGAGTGCATATAAATTATGGTTGAGAGTTATCGTGCACGAACTTAAGATGATGTAGACTTTATTCTTAGTCAATGAATGTGTTGACTCTAGGCCTTGATATTCAATATCGAGATTAGTTTACAAACTTAACGTTGGAAAAAGGAAACCTTTTATATCTCTTGAAAGGAATATTTTATATCTCCTAGAAGAAAGTGAATGGACTACACTTGTACGTGCATTTCCACGGTTCGTTTCTCTAAGATAAAACATAGGTTTAAGGTGGGTTCTTCGAAAATTCATATAGTCTATGTCAAGTAGGTCTCTTATCTCCGTTGGTCTCTATTGTTATTATAAAAGTCTTAAGTATATTAATCTCACAAATGGCTGGTTGGTTTATTGAACTAAACTAGAGGGTTTGCCTCTTGCGGTGACTACTGTTACTAAACTAAAATTTTAGCTAAGTCACCCATATTCTTCTACTATCTGAATTTCGTGTCAAAGACACTTGAGAACTAGTTAAGTCCGGATCAAAGCTGATATTTCATTATCTCACATGACTCATAACATGATAACCACATGTTATTGTGTCTAAGCAAACATAAATGAATTTAAGGTATACCTATTATATAAGGTCAAGAATGGTACATTAGAAGATCACAACTTGAAGCTTCAGGATGAATTAAAACATATCACTAAGACTACATATGCCCTGGGTAACATACGCAAACAAAGCAACGATGTCCCAAATTTGCAGTCATGGACTTCTAAACCCAAGCTCTGATACTAACTTGTCATACCCCTTACAGAGGCATGACTAGCCTGAGAATTAGATAACCAAACCTCCATAACCCTGAATTCAAAACAAATTAACAACATGACTCTTTACCTAACTAAAAATAAAAACAACTTTTATACCAAAGAAGTTAATTGAAAATTTTTGTTTTACGAAATAGTCAAAAGTTTATTGAAAAATTTTGGCATAGGTTCCCATCAATATGGAACATGCCTCAAATACAAACACATATATTAATGATCACACACAACAATAACACAAAGACAACAAAGAGTTCTGCTCCATCCTCATCCTAATCAAGACAAATAACTAGACTCTTACATCATATCAAAATTAGACACCTCATAGTCCTAATGTGACTGCAACTCTCAATCTTGACTTCAAGTCTGAGATCTTAGAAAATACCCTACTGTAATCGGTCGGCAAGTCACAAGCTCATTGAAGCCATGTACCATGCTCTTATTACTAAAAAAAATTCTACAAGAGGGTGAGTCCTATGGACTCCGTACGTAAAAAATTGTACCCAAAGGGTACTAGTATCATTCAACACAAGTATACAACATATATAGCCACTTAGTATCACATGACAATGTTCATATCTCCATTCAAAATTATATGTACACATTGGTATTTGCCATAAGTTCACATCATATGATTCATAGGTCCACAAATTAACCAAAGCAATCATAACATACAAAGCAAACAAAGGGCCAATGAGTAACTCAGTCCCACACAACAGTTTCACCCCTGCCGGGCATTTACACACCCGCACAACAATTTAATCTCAGTACATAATCCATCCCACAAGGGCTGAGTACTCACATAAAAAAACATTTTTCAAAATCAGAACATTTCAAGATTTCAAATCAAAATCTCTTAGGTGCACCTGGATTTTTAATTTTAGAGATAAAAATCATTTTTCATAAAAAATTTTACTTTGCTAGCCCTTATTAACCACAACCAATATCAAACATACATAATTCAAATAGATCATTGAAATACTGTAATTGCTCATTTTTCATATATAACATATATTCAAATGCACATATACTTACACATAATAATCTAGCCCCTAAGGCAACAATTAATCACTCACCTTAACCGATTTCATTTGTCACTTACACTAGCATTCACACACCTCATCAGGTTCATATTAGAATCCAAAACTGAAATGCATATTTTCAAATAATACTTAGTTCATTAGTGTTATCGCTATAATCTTTAATTACAAAGCTTATACATCAACTTATATAAGTTTCCTTATGAAAGTTTTCTATGAAGCTGTCACATGTTAAGTAGTACAAATTGGATTTATATGGTAAATTTGATGATAAAGAGACATTTTAGATATCTTGACAATGCCTATGGTGGAAAGGAACTATTAAAAAGAAAGAAAACGATAATGAGTTAGGAACACTAAAACTGTGAAAACTTGGGGTTTGGACTAGTGTTCACTCTAATGGTCATATCTTCCTCTAGGAAATTCCAAATCCAATTTCATAAAATTTATTAAATACTAGACACATTTAGATTTATAACAATATATCATTTCTAAATTTTAGATTTGTATATCAATATAGTTTATTCTTTGAAGTTAATTGAACATAACTTTCTTTAGGAAAAAGGCAATCCAATTTCATTTGTCAAGTTTATTAATAGACAAGTATATCTATCTTTCATAATTAGAAACTTTTCCTAAAATTAGTTTTGAACCCACCCAATTCCTTACATGAACCAAAAATAGGGCATTGAAAATCCTACAGAACCTAGTTGCACTCTAATAGCTCTAACTAACAAAATACTTGGAACCAAGCTACGAAATTTTGTAGAAAACATCCCAAGATCCTAAGCTACACTTTCTATTTTGAACCCTCAATTTAATTCAGCCCCCAAAGCACCTGATACATAAGATTTTTCTAACCCACCAAATCTGACCCTACATCTATTTAATAACCTCTTTAACTCTCATTCCCTTTCAACTAATTTCATTTAGGCATTTTAACAAACACCTTAAGAACATGATTAATTTCAACTCATGTATATGTATATCTATATATACATATACCATGATAATCAATACAAATCCCTCACTTTTAACATTACACATATTTTAAACATTAACCCTAAAATTGCTTTAGCTATTTAAAAGTTGAATTATGAAAATTCAACACCAATTAACTCTAAAACCTCCATGTTAATCACTTTCAAGCTTCCATTCTTACACTTTTATTCATAACTAATTCAAACCCTTCATTTAAATATCAACAAACAAGGAGGAAAAATGAATTGCATGAAGGCAAGAGAATTACCAACCCACGGCTGGCCTAGAAGATTGAGGTTGCCATTGGTAGAGTTGTGGCTGCCATCAATGGAGCTCTTGCTGCCAACGGCTAGAACTGCTGCCACCTTCAAGGATCAACACAAGCAAAAAGCATCCCATGGTTGGAAAAGGACACGAAGGTGGCTGATGTTGTAAGGAAAAGAGTTAAAGAGCTTAGTTTGTACAAAATGGAGCTACTGCCCCAACACAGGGGAAGCTGTCCTCAGCAGTTGCTACATGGCCTGAAACAGGGCAGCTTCAAGACAAAACATTGGCAAGGCTGCTTGGCTTCTCCACACTTCACATACATAAAAAAAATGCTACCCAACACGCAATAAGAAGGTTGGATTTCACCAACTAGCTAAGGAGCCCTATGGATGCAAAATAGAGGATACCATTTGCAGCCAAAATAAGAAAAAACACAACAGCCCATAAGACATTTAGTATGTAAGAGATTCTTAGCTAAAGGTAGAGATTTATTGACGAAGGGATGAAACTTGGAGGCGACAGACCGTGAGAGACATGAGCAAGGTAGAAAAACTCCAAAATCAGAAGCTCAACAACAAAGAAAAAGGGAACCACACTTGCTTACTTTGGAGGAAGTCTAACGGTCGTGACAATAGGGATTTGATACCACCAATTGAAGGCAACAAGAACTGGAGATAAGGTTTGGTATGTTATAGCCGAAAAGAGAACCAAATGGAAAAAGAAAGAAAAAGGAAAAAAAATTAAGGCAAGGTCAGTTGGCAAGCAAGTAAAGGAAATAGAATAAAGCAAAAAGATAAAAAAAATATATATATATTACATACTTGATTACCCACTTTTTAAACAAGTGGTGGAGATTAAGTCTATCTATAATTATATGTCTTAACTCCCTTTTTATTTACACCTTATAAAACTTGACACCTCACATAATTAAAATTACACATAAATGAAATTTCATATGTAACTTTTTTTCTTTTTTTTTTTTTTTTTTTGTAATATTTTAATCACTTAGTCATGACGAATTATGTACAAATATTCTACGATGTACGTTCAATTATTGGGTTATAACAATTATCTATGTTCTTATTTAGATCTTGATGTTGCAGAACAATAGGAATTTTATGAAACTTATTTCTTTCCTTTTTCTTTCTTCGACCCCTATGGTTTTGAAACCAATAATAAACATTTTTTGCATCAACCTCACCGAGATGTTTTAACACATTACATATGTCACACCCCTCATGAAGGCATGACTGGCCGAAGGGTTGGATAACCAAATCTCCATAACCCTGAATTCAAAACAAAGTAACAACCATGACTCTTGACCCAACTAAAGAATAAAAGTTCACTAGAAAAGTTTATTTTTTTGAAACAAATAGCAACTTACTGAAAATTTATATAACATGCCTCAAAATACATTATATATGTGTTCGTAATTTCACACAACGACACGAGGACAATTATCTAGACTATTACATCACACAAAATTAAGCATTTCGCCATTTTAGTGTGACTACAACTTCCATCCTTAACTTCAAGTTTAAGATCCTGGAAAATACCTTGTCGTACTCTGTCAGCAGGTCAACAAACTCGAAGATGCCATATATTGGATTCTTAAAAAAATATTATCCACGCGAGGGATGAGTCTTGTAGACTCTGTGAGTAGAAAATCGTACCCAAAGGGTACTAGTATCACCCAACACAATCGTATAACATATATAATAACCTTATGTAACATTGTTCATATCTTAATTCACATTACACGTATACATTATAACCGTCATAAATTCACAATTTACATGAAACACAGGATCACAAATTAATCAAAGCAATAATATCAAACAAAGCAACCAAAGGGCCAACGAGTGACCTAGCCCCACACAACATTATCACCCCTACAGGGCATTTTAGCACAACAAATTGATCTCCGTACATAATCTATCCCACCAGGGCTGAGCACTCAATTTAAAAAAAAATATTTATTAGAATCAGAATTTCTCATAATTTTAAATCACGGTATCCTAGGTGCATCTGGATTTTTAATTTTGAAGATAAAAATCACTTTTCATAAAAATCTCATTTTGTTGGCCCTTATCAACCACAACCAATTTCAAACACAGCAATCAATATCAAACAAACATATTTTAAATAAATTACAAAAGTATTGTACTTGCTTATTTTCTATATATCACACATATTCAAATAAACATATAATTACACATACTAATCTAGCCCCTAAAGGCAGCAATTAACCACTCACCTATAATTGATTCCACTTGTCACTCACACTTGCGTCCAAGCATCTTATTAGGTCTACATTAGAATCCGGAACTGAAATTCATAATTCCAAATAATACTTAGTTCATGAACGTTACTGTTATAATCTTTTAATTTCTAAGCTTATATATCAACTTGTATAGATTTCTTTATGAAAGTTTTTCATTAAGCTATTGCATGCCAATTAATATGAATAGGACTTTGTGTGATAGGGTTAATAATGAAGGGACATTTTAAATGTCTTGACAATGCATAAGGTAGAAGAAACCATTAGAAAAGATAAAAAACACTTAGTGAGTTAGAGGTGTTAAGATTATCCAAATTTGAGGTTTGAACTAGTGTCCACTTTAACGGTCATATCTTTCTCTAGGAAACTCCGAATCCAGTTTCGTAAAATTTATAAAATACTAGACACATGTAGCTTTATAATGTTATATCATTTGTAATTTTTATATTTGTATATCAATACAGTTTATTGTTTGATCAAATTCTATAACACCTAGGATTTTAGACAGTTTTGACCTTACCTTAGTTAATTGAACATAACTTTTTCTAGGAAAAACAAAATTCGATTCCATTTGTTGGGTTTATTAATATACAAATATATCTATCTTTATTATTTATAAACTCTTCCTAAAATCTGTCATGGACCCACTCAATTTCTTACATGAACCAAAAACAGGGCACTACGAATCCTGTCTAACCTAGCTAGAGTTTAACAGTTATAACTCACAACATATTTGGAACCAAGCTACGAAATTTTGTAGAAAACATTTCAAGATATAAGCTACATTTTATCTTCTGAACTCTTAATTTAATTCAACCCCGAAGACATTCAAAATCTAAGATTTTTCAATCCCATGAAATCTGTCCTTGCAATCCTTCAAAAGCCACTTAACTCTCATTTTCCAACACTTTATCCACAACAAATCATCCTATGTTCATACTCACCACATACCTTCATCCAATCCTCAATTTATCCTATTAATAAACCATTCTTTGTTCATGATTAGGAACTTTTTATTCAAATCTCAACCATAACTACCCATCAAGCATTATATGTAACAAGTTTTACTCATAAAGTTATAACAAGTCTTCATTTAGGCATTTTTACAAATATCTTGAATGCATGATTTTCTTTCCTTGATGTATGTGTGTGTACATATTTATCACACCAAGAATTCTAGTTTCTATCTTATTCCTATTTCCAATAGTGTTTTCAAATTAACTACTTACCTCAAAGTCATTATATCTTTAAGTTATCCACCTCCCACATACTCAACCACTTGCATATATTTTCATCCCTAATCATCCCTTTAATCCCCTTATTTTCTTATTCCTTGATCAAGATTTTTAATTCAGTTTCATATAGCTTCTCAATTACAGCATTAACCTACAAGAATATTAGCAATTGAAAGCAATTAGACTACAAATTATTGACAAAAAAAAAAAAAAAAAAGACCCTTACCCTAATTCAAGAAACCAAGTTACCGCCACCTTGCTCCTCTTTGTATTTAAATCATGATGAGTAGAAGATACTGGCTGCCAGCAATACCCAAACCTTGTTAAATTCCATAGTAACTGAAGATGGTAAAGTTCCTCAGCTACCAACACCCTTGAAAGAAAATGGAAGGAGGCAGAGGACACGATCATGGCATGACAAAGTATTGCCTTGTTGATACAGCCATAGCCATACGTGGAGGCCTAGCTACTAGCCAGTAGGGCTACTGCCTCTCTTAAAATGGTTGTGATTTAGAGTGGAAGCTACACTAAAATTGGAGAAGGAAGTAGGTGATGAAGGTGTTGATTGTCCAGCTAGAGAAGATAGTATCAGAGATAGTAGATAGTTTGATGGCTGCCCCAATGGAAGACATGCCTAGTTGCTCAATTCACAATCATGCTTCTGTTTGGGGTTAGGAACGAAGCTGGAGGTAAGCAGATCGGCTGCCAAAAGAAATAGGAATTAGCGGTTGCCAAGGGTGGAAGGCTGTTATCAAGGGCGGAGGGTGGTCGGGCACATTTAAACAGGAAGCAAGACACGAGGTGCTCAAGAAGGGAGGAGGCCTCGACTACTTCAAAGAAAAGGCTGGAACTGTGTAGAATAGGGGAGGCAAAAAAAATCGTGGAGAAGGAGAGAAAAGTGAAAATAGGAAAGCAAAATATCAAAAGTGATCAAATTCTAAGAAATGTTTAGTGCAAATTAAATCTTAATTTATACATATATCATCTATTTTTATTTGCTCACTAGATATATACAATAGTATAATTATACAAATAATTTCATATCTTAGATAAATCGCTAAAGTAGTGAAAATTCAATTAATACATATATGTCCAAATACCCTCTTATTTTAATTTACTTTCTACCAACTTATTATTTATGTCATCACGATAATTTACATACACATTCTAAAATACCATTAGAATATCGATTTTTAACATATACATATATATATGAATATTTATTCTATAAAATTTTTATTTTATTTACTATTGTTTTACAAAAAAAAATTAGCACATAAAATTTCTAAAACAAAGTACTAACGTATCGATTATAACGTATTCAATTGTATTATTATTTATCTAACTGGTTCATTTTATAATGAACATTTATACATTACATCTAAACTCGACTTTATGATTTCAAGTTATAACAATTTGAAACTCGACGTAGCGACCTCGGGTTATCACAACATATTGCATAAACTTCACTAACACTTAGGGTCCTAACTCCAACACCAAGAAGATCGTTTAAAACTGCTAACTGATTTTATGTAGGTCTCCACCTTCTATGACCATCAGACCAAAAAAGTTTTTGTTTTATAATACTCCACTTATCATCATTTGATGTAAGTTGCTTCTGCTGTTGAGATCCCATAATATCTTTGTCAAAGAACATAAAAAATAGAATAGAGAAAAATGAAACTAAAACAATAACGTAATGAAAATGTATGATATATAATAAATAAGGTCCAATAGTTATAAGAACAGATAGTTATTTTTACACTTATTAAATGTAAAATATATTTAGAGTTTTTCAAGCTGAAAGTCATATAACATACTATATAAGCTTTCTTTTTGTACATAGAACACGTGATAACCAACACAAAATAATATGTTATCATATCATGATAATGATGATTTACAGTCAATGTATCTCAAACATTCACGTGTCTCGTGCTTTTAATAAAAAAATTAATTTAGTATTATAATCCATATTCTATATTATTTTATGAATCAATAGGCACATTAAAGTAATTATTGTGGTCCTGTGGTTAACAATTGAAAAATTTTAGATTAGATTGAAGGCTTTTACATAATTATGACTTTAGCATGAGATAATAAAAAGGCCTTACAGATATCAATCTTGCAATACTATCTTTCTCCCTTCACATACTTGAAAAGTTTGTGAAAGAGTAAGGTACCTGTCTCTTGTTAATTCAAAATAAATTACTTTTAATTTTTTACTAAATTAATTTTATTACCCAATAAATTTTTTATTAAATTTTTAATTGGTAATTTTATTTATTAGATTATAATATTAATAAACAAAATTGTTGATTAATAATTAAAGATGTAAAGAAAGCTTTTAACAAAAAAAATTTCCAAAAAAATTACATAAATTTAAACAAATAAATATATATATATTTTAAAAAAAACTTCAATATAATATATATTTATATATGTGTGATTTTCTTGCTTGTAGAGTTGGATCCCACATACATTTGCATGCAGTGGTCCAACTAGTGAATATAAAATTATATACACAAGTAATTTAAACTTGGTTGATTTAGCTATTGACTTTGTCTCATGTAATTTTATTAATAAATAAAAAAAATATATAAACAAAATAAACTAGTACACATTTGCAATTTACAATAAGTATATATATACATAGGACCAAGAATCATTAAGTATCAAACATTTCATTTTTCTTATTTTGACCCTACTTTTTTGTGTTTTGTTTTATTCCCATTATATATGTATATTTTTTTTTATTCCCACCCTTTTGGAACAATCCTACCTCTGCTTTTCCTCCTCCTGTGTCTTGTTTTTCCACCGCCTATTCCCTTGTCCTAGAAACTTCTATACTTTTCTCTTCATTTGGCCAAGAACTTCTCTTTCTTCACACCGTTTTCTGCATTTCCAGCCATAGCAGGCCTATGTAATTTCTTAAGGTAGCTTTTATCCTTCTTCCTCCATTTGCTCTTTGCTTGTACTTTATGAATTTGCAGCGTCAGCCTTGTTGGCCCATTCTATCAGCTTCTGCTTCTGGGTACTGCTCAATCTGTGAAAAAATTAGTTTTTTTATTTTATGGGCTGGATTTTTTGGGTTGGTTTTTGTTCAAGTTCAAATTTTGGGGGAGTTCTTAGGTAGTTTTTCTGTGATTTGGTTTGAAGGTGGAACTTTTAGGGAAAAATCGTGGCAAAATTGTTGCCGTAAAGACTCTAGCTTTACAAAATTTGGGTAACTTTTCACACAGGGTATGCGGACAGCCATAGCTTCTTAGTAAAAATTTTTGTATTGATGATGATACCAGGGTAAACTACTACTTTGAGGTTGTTTAATGATTGTACCTGTTTCCCAAATTTGCAAATTGTTTATTGTTTTGTGTTTTGCAGCTGTCAAAATTGGATTTAGTTTACTTTAGAAGTTGAACATAGTTTGTAAATTTAAAGAGCTTTTTCTTTGGAAATTTAGTAGTGGGTTTTAGTCTATTTTGTGAATGTTGAAAATAATAAACTTTATTTTCCTATGATAAATTGTTAGTGGAAGTTAAAAAGGTGAGTTATTTTGATGTAATGGGTTTTAAGAGGTAGTTAATTTCTTATAATGGGTGGCTATAAATTATTGTGTGCTAGTGGAAGTTTTTATTTTTGTTAATGTGTAATAAAATTGTAGTAATGGGTTGGAGTCCTTAATGTCTAGGATAATGGGTGTTAAAGTCATATTAGTGCACATTTAGTTTTGTGACTTTAGAGTTGCTATTATAAGTCTTATAAATACCTATTGTATGTTTTCGATTTGATATCAAACAAAGTAGAAGTTGTCTTTTGAGTATTCCAATTTGTTCATCATCTTCAACTTATATGTTATGCTCACCACATTTCTATCAAAGTGGTATCAGAGCCTAGTTCTCTAATTTGGTGAGTTTAAGAGATGTCTACTGGATCAGGAATGTTCTCATTTCAATATCCTCGTCTTACTAAAGACAACTATGACAATTAGTGTCTTCGTATGAAAGCTTTCCTTGGTGGACAAGATGCATGGGAGATCGTAGAGAAAAGATATGACCAACCACAAGATGAAGCTGTTTTGTCTGCAGCTCAAAAATATGGCTTACAAAAGGCTAGGAAGAAGGATCAACAAGCTCTCACCCTCATCTATCAAGGGTTGGATGAGTCCATGTTTGAGAAGGTGGCACTAGCAACTACTGCCAAGGAAGCTTGGGAGATATTGCAAAGCTCTCTCCAAGGAGTTGAAAAAGTGAAGAAGATTCGACTCCAAACATTGAGAGGAGATTTTGAAGCCTTGCACATGAAGGAATCCGAGTCGATTTCGGATTATTTTTCAAGAATACTAGCCACTGTCAACCAATTGAAAAGATATGGAGAAAAAGTAGAAGATGTTCGTGTGGTGGAGAAAATCCTTCGCTCTTTGCAACCAAAATTTGATTACATTGTTGTTGCAATTGAAGAATCGAAAGACTTAGAGACCATGTATATTGAGCAACTCATGGGATCATTACAAGCCCATGAAGAAAGATTTAAGAAGAAGGAAGAGAAGCCGCTTGAACAAGCTCTCCAAGCCAAGGTTTCTTTCAAAGAAAAAGATAATGTACAAGAAAGAAACCAAAGAGGTCGTGGTCGTGGTCATGGTCGTGGACGAGGAAGAGGAGGAAGAGGAAGAGGAAGAGAAGGATATCATTTTGAGAATAATAACGAAGGAAGAGGCCAACAATCATCAAGAGGCCGTGTAAGAGGAAGAGGAAATTATGTAAGACCAAATGAGAAGAGGTATGACAAAAGTAATGTTGAATGCTATAATTGTCATAAATTTGGTCATTTTGCTTCGAAATGTCGCAATACTAATGTTGTTGAAGAGAATGCTAATCTACTTGAATACAAAGAAGAAGTGGAAGAGCCAACTTTGTTACTAGCATTCAAAGGAGATGAAAAGGAGGTGATCAAGAGTTCATGGTACCTTGACAATGGTGCAAGCAATCATATGTGTTGGGACAAAAGTAAATTTTTGGAGATTGATGAAAAAGTGAGTGGATTTCCAAAATTCCAATCAAAGGAAAAGGTACCATTTTAATTTCTTTGAAAGATGGTGGTCATAAGCTCATTTATGATGTTTATTATGTTCCAAAATTTAAAAGTAACATTTTAAGTTTGGGACAACTTTTGGAGAAGAGTTATGAAATCCATATGAAAGATAAAAACCTTTGGCTTAAAGACCAAGATGCTAATCTTATTGCTAAGGTGTCAATGACAAGAAACATGATGTTCATTTTGAATCTCCAAAACGATGGTGCCAAATGTTTGAAAATGTGTGCAAAAGATTCAACATGGCGTTGGCATATGCGATTGGGTCATTTGAATTTTGGAGGACTCAAGAATTTGGGAGAGAAGAAGATGGTGTATGAGTTGCCATTCATTAACCACCCAAATCAATTGTGTGAAGCATGCCTCCTTGGAAAACATGCAAGGAAGAGTTTTCCTAAAGAAGCCACAAGAGCAACCAAGCCACTTCAGCTTATTCATACTGATGTGTGTGGACCAATCAAGCCATGCTCATTTGGTAAAAATCATTATTTTTTCCTTTTCATTGATGATTATACTCGCAAAACATGGGTTTATTTTTTGAAGAAAAAATCAAAGGCTTTTGAGGTGTTTAAAAATTTTAAAGCTCTTGTTGAAAAAGAGAGTGGTCATGTAATCAAATCTTTAAGGTCCGATAGAGGAGGCAAATTCACTTCAAATGAATTCAATATCTTTTGTGAAACACAAGGAATTCATCGTCCTTTAACGGTTCCTAGGACACCACAACAAAATGGTGTAGCAAAAAGGAAGAATAGAACAATTCTTAATATGGCTCGATGTTTGTTGAAATCTAAGAATATGCCTAAAGAATTTTGGGCAGAAGCTGTTTCCTGTGTAGTTTATTTATCCAACAGATGTCCAACCAAAGGTGTGGAGAATCAAACACCTCAAGAAGCTTGGAGTGGAAAGAAACCAAATGTCTCTCACTTGCGAATTTTTGGAAGCATTGCCTATGCCCATGTACCGGATCAAGAAAGATCTAAACTTGATGATCGAAGTGTGAAGTATGTATTTATTGGCTATGATTCAAATTCCAAATGGTACAAGCTTTATAACCCAAGGAATGGAAAAATCATAGTTAGTAGAGATGTTGAGTTCAATGAAGATGAAACATGGGATTGGCATGTTCAAGAAGAAGAAAGTTACAATTTTTTTCCTTACTTTGAAGAAGAATAAGATATAAAAGCACCATTGGAAGCCATTACTCCACCTCCATCACCAACTCCTTCATCAGAAAAAAGTTCAAGTGAAGGGTCACCAAAAAAAAGAAGTCTTCTTGATCTTTATGAAAATACAGAAGTGATAGAAGATGTTAATTTATTTTGTCTTGTTGCAGATAGTGAACCATTGTTTTTTGAAGAAGCTAAAAATGACAAGAAGTGGAGACAAGCAATGGATGAGGAGATAAAAACTATTGAAAAAAATGATACTTGGGAGTTGAAAAATCTTCCAAAAGATCATAAAGCTATTGGTGTGAAATGGGTGTACAAGGCAAAGAAAAATGCAAAAGGAGAAGTTGAGAAGTACAAAGCGAGGCTAGTTGCGAAAGGCTATACATAAAAGCAGGGGATCGATTATGAAGAGGTATTTGTTCCTGTTGCTCGCTTAGAAACAATCCGATTGTTAATCTCCTTTGCAGCCCATAAGCATTGGAAGATTTATCAATTGGATGTAAAATCTGCTTTTCTCCATGGTTTTCTTGAAGAAGAGATTTATGTCGAGCAACCTGAGGGTTATGTAATTGAAGGGCAAGAAGACAAAGTTTTGAAGCTAAAAAAGGCTTTGTATGGCCTAAAACAAGCACCAAGGGCATGGAATAATCGAATTGACAAGTATTTTCAAGAAAATGGGTTTGTTAGATGTCCACATGAATATGCACTTTATGTGAAGGCACATGAAAAAGGTGATGTTTTATTTGTTTGCCTTTATGTGGATGATCTAATTTTTACAGGAAATAATCCAATCATGTTTGAAGATTTCAAGAAGGCAATGACTTATGAATTTGAGATGACTGACATGGGGTTAATGTCTTACTACTTGGGCTTTGAAGTGAAGCAAAATGATGGTGGAATTTTTATTTCACAAGAAGTCTATGCAAAAGATGTTCTTAAGAAATTCCAAATGCTTGATAGTAACTCTGTTAATACACCCATAGAATGTAGAGTGAAGTTGTCGAAGCATGATGTTGGAGAGAAGGTAGATCCCACATTATTTAGAAGTCTTGTTGGAAGTTTAAGATACTTGACTTACACAAGGCCAGACATTCTTTATGCTGTTGGAGTAGTGAGTCATTACATGGAATCTCCTACTTCTACTCACATGAAAATGGCTAAAAGAATTCTTCGCTACCTAAGAGGTACACTTGACTATGGCCTATTTTATTCTTCTTCACATATTATTGATCTTGTGGGATACTGTGATAGTGATTTTGCCGGAGATTTGGACGATAGAAAAAGCACCACAGGTTTTGTATTTTTCATGGGAAATAATGCAATTTCTTGGGTTTCAAAGAAGCAGCCAATTGTTACTCTTTCAACTTGTGAGGCTGAATATGTTGCTGCTATCTCTTGTACTTGTCATGCCATTTGGTTAAGAAGATTGTTGAAGGAGCTACAAGAGCCACAAAAAGAAGCAACCCAAATTTTTGTTGACAACAAGTCTGCACTAGCTTTGGCAAAGAACCCCGTCTTCCATGATAGAAGCAAGCATATAGACACAATGTATCATTTCATCCGTGAGTGTATTGCCAAAAAAGAAGTAGAAGTCAAATTTGTGAAGACTCTTGATCAAGTTGAAAATATTTTCACAAAACCACTTAAATTTGAAGTCTTTCAAGGATTGAGAGAATTGCTTGGAGTTAGAAAGGAAAATTAAGTTTAAGGGGAAGTGTTGAAAATAATAAACTTTATTTTCCTATGATAAATTGTTAGTGGAAGTTAAAAAAGGTGTGAGTTATTTTGATGTAATGGGTTTTAAGAGTAGTTAATTTCTTATAATGGGTGGCTATAAATTATTGTTTACTAGTGGAAGTTTTTTTTTGTTGTTAATATGTAATAAAATTGTAGTAATGGGTTGGAGTCCTTAATATCTAGGATAATGGGTGTTAAAGTCATATTAGTGCACATTTAGTTGTGTGACTTTAGAGTTGCTATTATGAGTCTTATAAATACCTATTGTATGTTTTCGATTTGATATCAAGTAAAGTAGAAGTTGTCTTTTGAGTATTCCAATTTGTTCATCATCTTCAACTTATGTGTTATACTCACCACATTTCTATCAGTGAAGGGGTTGAAGATTTCTTTGAATTGAGGTTTCTTTTGTGGGGAATAATATGGTTGTGATGAGGATAGTGAGTCATGAGTAGTAGAAGAGTAAATATTAATGCGGAGGATGATAACACAGTTGTAAACGGAATGCCGAGCCATGCCGAGCTACGCTTCTCAGTAACCTAATTCCAATACCATGTAAATTTTTCTAATGACCCTTGTGTTAAGATATTTGTCAGTAATTCATTGTATTGATTGTTCCTGTATGTCTTTGTTTCTATTATCTCTCTTTCTCTTTTCTTTTTTCCTTGTCGGTTCTTCACTGGTTCTGATATGATATCTCCCTTGTGATGCCTTTATATGCCTTTTGATTTGTGTCTCCCTTCATAGATCATGTGTCTGATAAATACTGGAATGGTTTTCGACTTGAGATTTCATGTGTCTGATAAATACTGGAATGGTTTTCGACTTGAGATTTCCTGCTCATTTTATTTGCAAAGAAAAGCATAAGGAGAGAAGGCAAATATTGAATTGTCATGCAATAATTAATTGCCTAGGTTGGCATTAAATCCTCACTTTTACTCAATTTACAGTTTTTTGGTTCCTTTCAATTCTAAATCTTTCACTAAAGCATATGTTGAGTTTTTTTTTTTTTGGATGCTGAAAAGAAGGTTAAATTATAATTTATTTTGGGTATGACAACCTTACGATTCATCCCGCCTCTCAAGTCTGAATATATTAAACTTTTATATTCGTTTTATGAATTATCATCCAGAACAAAATTTTTGGGGATTATGACAGTGGTTGATTTTAAAAGATTAACTTAACTTGGATTTAATGTTGGGAAAATGAGAAAATTTTAAAGTATGAGTTAATATTAATTTCTTGTATATATAAAATATACATAGATGATATGGAATCAAGTTTCATATAAGGTATTTGTTAAAATATCTAAAAGAACTTAGTTTCAAGAAACACTTGGAAGTTAATATATACATATATACATATGTATATAAGTTTAGTAATTAGAGGATTATAAATATGAAGTTTATAAACTAAGTAATATTTGAAAATATGATTTTTAGTTCAGGAACATATTATTGAGCCAACAACACACGTGGATTCAAAAAGCAGCAACAAGCGAGATTAACAAGGATTTTTACCTATGCAAACGCACGTATCGTCTTCAAGTAATATAGAGTAAATAGAGATCGTTCTCATGATGAATAATTTACCCTCTAATGTTAAATACCACTACTATGCAACCTAACTCTAATTAACCAATGAAAAATATTAAAACTAAACCTAGGTTTATGAAATCCCTCACATTACACTTATTAACTTCAATTCAATTCAATTTATGTAATGGTTTAGTATTAACCCAGATTCTTAGTCAATTACTAGCATATTCCTATGTCTAATAAATATATATTTCACTTAGTCTAATTCACTATATTCCTATGAGAATTATTCTAAACCAAACTCACTAAGAACCAATCTCCTAGTTATTTATGGTGAAAGTGTATATTCCTATCTCTTAAACAAATCAAATCATCCAAATTATATGAACAATTCAAACATAAGTTATATCGCCTAAGGCTAATCCCAAAATTGACTTTTCCAAGTCAATTCTAGAATTCCTAATTAATTTAACAAGTGATCAATCAATTAGAAGCATTAAGAACAAAGTAATGCAAATATTAAAACTAAAACATGTATTGAATTAAAACTAAAGCTACGTCGTCTACATGTGAGTTCAATTGTAACCCTGGAATATGACTACTCCATACTAACTACTAAAAACATAAGCAATAAAGACATAATCACTACAAGTAAATAGAAAATAACAAGAAAGGAGTAGAAACTAGAAGTTGTCATGGCTTCAGGTCTCCTTTAGATCCTTAGCAATCTTTATCACAAGCTCTAGTATATCTCTCAAAGTGCCGTGACGTGACGTGACATTCTATTACGCTGCGGCACAAAGGTTATGCATAGTCCTACTAGGACTTCAACTTGTCCTGCTACTATAACACCCTCTTTCCTTAATCTACTAATAAACTCTAAAGCCAATTTAATCGGTAGTTATTTTGTTACTTGTATTTTCTAACATCTTTATTTCCTTCCTACAGTGATACTTATATAATTTTCCCTTGGACATTCTTCTTATTTCACTTCACACCATACGGCCATGATTAGTAATCTTGTATTTCTCCTTCTAAATTTTATCTTTTCTTCTAATTGACTTTAAGTTCATGTTACTCTATTCATTTAGTCTTCAAATTAACCATTACTTAAGAAATGTAACTTGTGAATAATGGATTAATATTCCTAGAGACACAATTTGCAAACTACTTTTCATTACACTAAGTTATTTACACAAGAGTTAAGAGGAGCTAATTTTAGTAATATTAGACTTCCTTCTAAAATTACTACCTTTATTAAGTAAACTTTCTAAGAATACAACTACAACTTTATACAAAAGCAAACTTGTTCTACAAGTTTATTCCCATGCGTCCCATAATTCTTCCACAGGTACTTTTCCACACATAATCGCATTTCAAGACAAGTACTTTCATGTTTTCCAAACAAGATCCACTTGTCTTCTTTCCGTTACATAGACTACATCTTCATCCAAGGGAGAACAATACACATCCATAGCATTAATCATTCTGCACATTAAGATTTAGAAAAGTGAATCGAATCTCAACAACTATTCATACATTAAGCAACGAAGGATTCTTGATGGCAATTTTAAAATATAGGAATATGCAATGCAAAATTAATTATTTTTCCTCATTTCCACTCCTTAGTAACCTTTTTGACTGATTCATGCAAACTCGAGGCTGCCTTACAAGGACTTTGATGTAATCATGGATACTAACCTTTCATATACATGGTATGGCCTCTTGATAGTAGGGATCTATACTATGGTTTGGGCATCCTTTTTTTGGGATACTTAGCGAACTTTGGCCAACATGAATTCAAGATAAGTTACTAAACAATTTTATCATTTTCTCATTTCCTTTAAGTGTTCAAAAAGGGATTCAAGATAAGTTACTAAACAATTTTATCATTTTCACATATAGGAAGAGTATAAGAGAAACAAGGAGATAACTTTTCAAAGCAAAGATAAAATAAAACAAAAGAATGCATGAATAGTTTCCTATTAAACTTAGTTTTGGTTTTCTTTTCTTCTTTCATTTTTTTATGCCTCCTTCCCTTTTCCTTTCCTTCTCAATTTTCCTCTTCCTCCTTGCTCTCGGTTTCTCCTTCTCTCACTTTCTTTACTTTCTCACTTTTTCTCTCACTTTCTCTCACTTTAGTGCACACTTATCTTGCCTATGTATTTTCGGTCACCTTCCCCTTCCTAGTTATAGTGGATGGCCAAGGCTAGGATTTAGAAGGAAGTTTGGTTTCTTATTTTACCTTTTTAGTTTTCTAAAATTATAACATTCCATTTGTCATTCTCTAAATTAACATGTGCATTTTTCTCCTAACACTTGTCTTCCCTTTATTCCCTAGTTTAGATTCTATAATTATTAGAAGGCCACCTTGTTACCTAAATCTCTACACCTATGCCTCCATAATCATTTCATGTACACCTTGTCACCTTAATTCTCTACACATCCCCTACTTTATAATTTCATGGACACTATGTTTCCTTAATTCCTTACACATGCCTTACTTAATCATTCCATGGACACCTTGCTTTCTTAATTCCTTACACATGCCCTACGTAATCATATAATGGATACCTAATGTTCTCATTGTCTTCCACATGTCTAGCCACCATTCTATGTTAATTATTATTTGCCATCTTATGTCCTAACTTTCTTCCACATGCCCCCTTAATTATTACAACATTTCCACCCTTTTTCCTTCTTCTTACAACTAAGCCCATTCATTAATTGCAAGTTGCCACACTTATTCTCCTTCTTACACCTAAGTCCATTCATTAATTGTAAATTGCCACACTTATTCTCTGCCTTACACATAGACCCCTTCATTTATTACAAATTGCAACACTTAATCTTCTTCTTACACCTAATTCCTCACATTTTCTTTTCTAGCAAGTAGCCTAGATTTTATTATTTTCCCTTCTTCTTCCAATGTCACCATGTAACATTTTTCCATCCTTGTTCCAATGCCTACACTTGTCCATGTTTTCTTATTCATGAACATGGGTATTTATGTATATGTATTTATGCATATTTTTATATGTATATACTACTCCTATACTAATACGTATCTTATACATATGTTTATATATATTTTTATATGTATTTTTATACGGACATGTACTATTCCTATACATGGAATAATACGCATTAACTTAAATTTTAATCTTACTTAACTCGTAAGATAATTACTTATCCTATAATTAATTTAGATATTAATTTAGGGGATATGACAGCGGTTGCTTCACATCAATAGGCACTGCGGCGCTAACTTCTTGTATAATTTATGAAGTCGTCATTCAAATGGCAATGTGACTTCAGATTAATAATGTTGTGGCTCATCTCTCTCTGTGATTTTCATAGGTAGGTTAAGTTGTTGGCACTGTGGCTTCAGTCACCAGAAGTCGAATCTCTCTGACTTATATGCATTTTCCTATTTTAGGAATGTTGCGGCTTCATACTCTTCATGTCGTGGTTAAGGTCTCTCCGCCTGATTTGCCAATTTCTTCCTTTAATTGCACTCTGACTTCATCTTCTTTGGCGCTACAGCACTGCTTTGAATTTCTTTCCTTCTTTCAGTTCAACAAGGACACTACAAAGACACTTAAAACAAGTTAAATACCAAAAATTGTAAAACTACTCCTAATTATGGTAAAAACTCTACAAAACTCCTAAATAACCTAAAACAACTAAAATACTAAATTTGACTAACACTCTAACTCAACCCTAGGAATTAGCATAAAACATGAATTATAATCATAGTGAAATAACTCTATTTTATAGAGTTATCACAATTCCAAACTTAGCATTTTGCTAGTCCCGAGCAAAAAGAAATAAAACAACTAAACAAAAATCACAATTAACCTATCAATAATGAACTAATTATTCCCTTAAAATCCTCAAATTTTATAATAAAGACTTAACTCAAGACAAAACACAAGTATAACTCCAAATTTAACATGTTTGAGCCAACCTCATATGTGTGTGTGCAAGGCATCGTCACTAAAGTTAGATGACTTCAACGATATCTTTAAGATAACTCAAAGACTAATCTTAACTTCTAAAACTTCATCTTTCCTTCATTTCTCCACTAATGTAGGTTAACACTTAGTCAAAAATCAATAGGTCTTTTATTTAGCTTGTAATGCAAGGCTAGGGCAAAGATTTGATGGAATGACATTTTTAGGCTCGATTACCCTAAACATAAATTTATTGCATGAGCTCACTCTCTTTTTCACCTTTTCATTGATAAGGTGTTAACTCCCATTGACTTGGGTTTCAACTATTTCAACACTTTTTTTTTTTATAAATCACCCAATATGTCTCTTCTTGTGTTGGCATAGATCCTTTCCACTTTTCCCCTCCTTCATCTTTCTTTTATTTTTCTACCAAACCTTTAGTTTGTAGACAAATTTTCAAAGAATTTTCACATACTTCTCCCAAACTTAATTTTTATCAAGTAATGAGCTTTTTTTCCTTCCTTCTGATACACTCACCCTCACAGGCTTGTTTCAAGCCCATTCTCTTTTTATAGCATAAATTTGCTGCATATTTAATGTGCTGAAAGTAATAAGGTGCAAATAGGTCTTACAAACAAAGGATTTGTTAACATATGCATGTGCTAGAAAGAATAGGCATTTGGCTCAAAAGTGGTTAACTAAGAAAATATAAAATCAATGGTGGATATACAAAGGCTCTATCAGTCCAAAAATGGCCTAAATCATGTTCTCAACTAAGTTTCGCTTAGGATTTCACCTTAAGAGGAATTCTTACAAAATGAAGAGGCACAAAAGAGTCTAAAGGCTATAAAGAATATATCATTAAAAACATTAACCCTAGGTGACAATGGCCTTATGTAAATATGATTGCATGAAGTACATGCCCTAATTATAATAAATTCAAAAAAATTCTTGCATTATATCAAAAATCAAAATTAATGCATAAATAAGATAATATCATGGAAATAGGGAAATATTAAAGTATCATTAACAAATTAAAATTGCAATCTACTTAAAACAATACGGGAAAGGAAAACATATTACAACCTAGATACCGTGTCTAAACAAAGTACACAGACTTAGGGGATAACAAATTATACATACAAATAGTGAAATACAAAATAGAAAGTTACCCACCAAACCTAAACTAAACAATGTTCCCAATGTTTATGAAATAAGGAAAAACAAAAGGAAAAGCAAAAGATAAAAGAACTCCCTTCTTTCATCAAAGTCTATGTCAATGTCCTCCTCGAGATGCGGGAAGGGAGTTGAAGGCTTGAGACAGGGAGGGAATGTAGAAGGATCCCATCCTCCTTTCTGCAACATCATCCTTAGTAACTTATTAATCTGATGATTGATAGCATGGTTATCTTGCCAATGTTTAGCGCATTGCACCTCTCGGCGAGAGAGTCGATGAACCAATGTCAATCGCTGCACACCAATCGAATCAAGATGAGCTGAAGCTGCTGGATCACCCTCTCTTGCTTCAAAGTTATGACTCATGAACTTGTTCATCAACTTGTCATCGATGGGCCCCTTCTGTAATGCCAATTGTTCAGTGCCCTCCAAAATAACATTGTCTTTTTAGCATAGTTTAGTGATAAGGTAGAGGAATCATATGCCAAGATGCCCACTGTTCATTGCCTGCAACATAGCACTCTGTATAATACGATCAATATCAATAGACAAACCTTGCAGTATAGCATGGACTAGGATTGCTCACTCCTTGGTCACATCACTTACATGTCCACTGGGTAACACATTGGCAAACACGAAATAATACTAAACCTTTGTTGTGGGCATCAACCGACTGGTCTTGAAGTGCACTGGTTCGCCATTAGCCAGCTTCCAAGTTGAGCCTTGGTTTAACAAAGCATTGATGACAGCATCATAATCCATTATGCTATTCGCATAGGCCATACATTCATCAGTTTCAGGAATATGGGATTCTATAGTAGGCATTCATCACAGTGCTTGTGAATGGTGCTATTTTACCACGAACCATGACCTTACTATCACTATGCTCCATAAGGTTGGTGTAGAACTCTCTAGCCAATGTAATTATCCCAGCTGAAGGCGATGCATACAACTTAACCCATTTCTATTCGTCTATTTGACGGGCTATGTTTCAGAAATAGTCGGGGCTGAGGTGCAGATCTCGTTGAGTCGCAATCTTCTAGGTTACCAGCCCGTCATGAAACTTTTTCTCAACTACAGCAAAAATAAACCGTCTACTGTCAAAGCTTGGTCCAATAGATTGAGCACGCTTGGTAGCCTTGGATTTTGATGCCATTATCCTAAAAAACAAAATAACATAATCTCAAACCCCATATCAACATTGTCAACTACAACCCATAATTAACTTAGGGTTTTTGACCCAACTACAACCCATATTCTTAAGCATATTATTATTAACAATACATCACCTATGTACTACCCATCAATATTCATCATTACACCCCCAAACTTATTTCCATTATCATAAGATTATCAAGATACATTCAAGAATTATGAGGATAGGGGTCATAGTAGGATGATATAAATTCATTTTGCATCAATTTCATCTAACAAAACCCAAGAACTCAATATCAAGATTCAAAACATAACACCCACGTAACTAAAAACACAAAACCAAGAATGATGCACAAACCCTTAAAGAAACATATCTACCTACTAATCATGAAGCAATTAAGCATACAATACAAGAAAAGCATCCTACCTACTAGAAAATTCATAGAATGAGTAGAAAAGAGGAAGAAAACTTACTTGTGTTGAAGCTACGTAAAATTTAAGTGCAAACTGTGATGTGGCTGAGGGGTTTTGTGATAGAGTGGTAGAATTTACTAAAATGGGGTTTGGGTTAGAGAGTTAAAGCCTAAAACTTTTGATTTTTCGAGAGAGGGTGTTAGGTTTTTGAGTTGGGATAGTTATGGGGTCTGAAAATCCTTTTTAAAAAACTGAAATCCCGATATAGTGCCATGGTGCCAAGTAGTAGGCATTGCGACTGCCATGCCCTAGAATTCAAAAGTTGTAAAAGCATAGGATTTTGCACCACAGCCTAAGTGATATTGAGTCGTGACTTGATACTCTTGGGTTAAACCCAGATTTTCTTAAAAACTTGACATCGTGGCATTACTCAGTTAAGGCCGTGACTTAATGCAATCTCTTTGAAAATATTTTTTTCTGGGTTGATATATGCCGTGGAGCAAAAGAGTTAAGGCTGCGACTTAGTGCTATTTATTTAAAATGGTAATTTGTCATTAAAATTAAGGCGCTACGGCATGTGTGTTGGTAGGCCGCGGCGCATAGCTTTCTAAGTACATAGCTGGGATTTTTTATTTCCTTGGAAGGTTGCAGCTTATTGATAACTCTAGAATAATAGAGTTATTTCACTATGATTTTAATTCATATTTGATGTTAATCCTGATATTTTGAGTTAGAATATTAGTCAAATATAGTGTTAGAATTGTTTTAAGTTGTTTTAAAAAAATTTTATCATAATTAGGATTAGTTTTATGAATTTTGATATCATGAACATAGACTTAGTTTCAATATTTTTAAATTGATTTTATCTCTGAATTTGCATTGGCTTCATTAAAGTTAAGCTGCACTATAATGATAATTACCATAAAAAAATAATTAGTCCTCATGGGAACGATCTCTACTTGTTATTATATTACTTGAGGACGATACGTACGCTTGCGTTTGTATAATTCCCATCAAGTTTTTGGCGCCGTTGCCAAGGAGTAATTTATCTTATTTTGTTAATATCATTATAAGCTTACCTAATTCTAATTCAAGTTTTTTATTCTTGATTCTAGCTGCTATTGACATTGCATACAAAACATTAGAGATTTGGAACTATTACCTTATGATCTCAAGATCAAACAAATGCTCAAAAAGTTGAGAAAAAACCAAATCCCAAAACAAATTCATGCAATGGCTGAAGATTAAGACAATCATGAAAACAAGGCTTTGAGGGATTATATTGTCCCTCTTATGCAAGGCCTCTATTCTAGCGTACAAAGACCAACTCTTGTTGCAACAATTTTAAGATCAAACAAGGCACAATCCAGTTGATTCAACAATCTGCTCAGTTTGGGGGATTACCAAGTGAAGACCCCCAGACCCATTTATTCTCATTCCTTGAGCTATATGACATATTCAAGTATAATGGCGTTTCTAATGATGCAGTCCTCCTTAGGCTTTTTCCTTTCTCACTCCTAGATAAGGTAAAAAGTTAATTGTATTCATTACCTCAAAATTCCATCACCACTTAGTCAAACATGGCATAAAAATTTCTGGCTAAATTCTTTCCTCCCTGTAAAAGTTGCCAAGCTAAGGAATGAAATCATATCATTCCTTCACAAGATCAAGAGTCTTTCTATAAGGCGCGGCAGGATATAAAGACCTAATGAGAAAGTGCCCACATCATGGGATTCCTAAGTGGCTACAAGTGCATACCTTTTATAATGGTTTGGGAAACCTAAACTAGAACAACAATTAATGCAGCTGGTGGTGGTGCTTTGAGAAGTAAATCTACGGATGATGCCTTCATCTTTTGGAAGAGATGGCCTCAAACTCTTATCAATGGCCAACCGAAAGGTTATCATCTTGAAAAGTTGCTGGAATACATAAAATTAATGCTATTACTACTTTGATGGAACAAGTGGCTAGGTTGACAAAGAAGTTTTGGAGTGCAACAAGTTAAGGTTGCTGCCTTGGTATGTGAAGATTATGGCAAAGGTCATACTATGGACCAATGCCCAAATACTGAAGCTATTTAATATGTTTATAATTTCAACCATCAAAACAACCCTTATTCCAATACATATAATTTGGGGTGGAGAAAATACCAAAACTTTGGTTGGAATAATCAAGGATCACAAGCTGCATGGCTTAATCCACCTCTTGGATTTCAAGCTCCACAAAGGCAAGCAGCTCTTGAAAAGAAGCCATCTTTGGAAGACATGTTTTTGCAATACATGTCTCATACTGATTCTGTTATTCAAAGCCAAGCTGCCTCCTTGAGAACATTTGAGACACAAATTGGGTAGCTAGCAAATGCTTTGACGAGTAAACCTCATGATGCTTTTCCTAGTGATGCCAAAGCAAACCCAAGGAGAGTAAGGAGAAATGTAAGCCAATAACTCTTAGGAGTGGGACATAGTTATAGGAGCGAAAAAGAAAAATACAAGATGATGAAATTCCTATATCTCCTACTAAAGAGGAATTGCCTACTAAAGTCATAGAAGAGAAGGAAAAGAAGGTAGTTGGTAAACCTAAAAAGGTAAACCCTCATCTTCTATTCTTCTAAAGGTTCCACAAGCAAAACCATGATAAGAAATTCCAGAAATTTCTAGATGTGTTCAAAAAACTCCACATAAACATTCCATTTGCTGAAGCTCTTAAACAAATGCCAAGCTATGCAAAATTCATGAAAGACATCCTATCCAAGAAGAGGAAGCTTGGTGATCATGAAACTGTTGCACTTATTGAAAAGTGTAGCGACATACTTTAAAAAAAGCTACCACCCAAGTTAAAAGATCTAGGTAGTTTTACTATTCCTTGCACCATAGGCACACAACATTTTGGTAAGGTAGTTTGTGACTTAGGAGCTAGTATAAATTTGATGCCTTTATCAATTTATTAAAAGCTGGGAATAGGTGAAGTAAAATTAATATCAGTAACTCTACAATTAGCTAATAGATTACTAACATACCCTAGAGGAATTATAGAGGATGTTCTAGTTAAGATGGACACATTGATCTTCCCTGCTGATTTCATAGTATTAGACATGGAAGATGATAGGGAGGTACCTATTATATTATGAAGACCTTTTCTAGCTACTAGTAGGAAACTTATTAATGTCCAAAAAGGTGAACTCACCATGAAGGTGAATAATCAAGAGATTAAATTTAATGTATTTCAATCCATGAAATTCCCTCAAGACCATTAAGAGTGTTTTACAATTGACATGGTGAGTAACCTTATTTAAGAGATGTTCCTGGAAGAACATCCAAGTGACCCTCTTAAAGCATCAATAATTTCATACTCTATAAGAGAAGATGATGATTTTAAATAGTGTATGAAATTATTGGATATAAGCTGAAACCAAATCCAAGATTTGAAAATTTGGATTTAACACTATCCACTCCATCTGGATCAAGGTCATCAATCGAAGAACCTCCTACCTTAGAGCTGAAACCAATACCTAATCATCTAAAGTATGCTTTTCTTGGTCTTCATCTACTTTGCTTATTATTATATCTACTTCTCTTACTAATTTGCAGGAAGGTAAACTCCTTTGTGTATTGAGAGAACACAAAAGAGCTTTGGGATGGACAATTGCTGATATTAAAAGTATAAGCCCTTCTATTTGCATGCACAAGATCCTTATGGAGGATAACCATAAACCAACAATTGAGCATCAATGGAGGCTTAATCCTATAATAAAAAGGTGGTGAAAAAGAAAATAATTAAGTGGTTAGAAGATGCAATTAGCAATCAAATCTCTGATAGTCATTGTGTAAGTCCTATCTAATGTGTACCAAAGAAAGGAGGGATGACTATTGTTGCAAATGCAAACAAAAAAACATTTCTATAATAATTGTTACTAGTTAGAGGGTATACATGGACTATCGAAAGCTGAACAAAGCTACAAGGAATGACCACTTTCCCCTTCCATTCATCGACCAAATGACAGACCGCTTGACAACATTACAAGAAAATCAGTTATCTGCTACGGGTAAAAACTGTCTTAGATAGTCAAAACACTATCATAAAAACATTAGTGATGGTTGCCCATCGCGGATAGACCCGACGTAGAAAATGCCATTACTAATAATGAGCATCTACAATGATACTAAATCCATCTTGGATAATTCTTTATCTATAACGGGTATTGATTATCCCGTCTTAGATAGTTTGGCGCCATTTTTTGCCAAAAATTATCCATAATGGGTATCTCGTCATAGATAATATAAGCATCTTCAATAAGTTTTGGCCCAAAATGGCGCCAAACTATCTAAGACGGGCATTTTTAGTAGTGGATAATCAATACCAGTCATAGATAATGAATTATCCACAACCCGTTGTAGATAGTTATCGAAGACGGGCTGCTCATCCTAGATAGTCCAGATTTTATTTTTTTTATAAAAGCTAGAAAAGATGATCATGCCAAAATATTTTCCACCTGTTAATATACATTCATCCATACCATAACAAAATCTAAAATCCAATACCATAAATATAAAAAGAATAATCCAATACCATAATATAAAAACAACAATTCAATACCATAAGAACATGAGATTTTTATTTAACACAACCTAGTTATGACACAATAAAGAAAGAAAAAGAATTCTTAAAGACATTCGATCAGTCATAATAGCAACTAGTACCAAAACAATAATATCAAAGTAATTAACAATTCAAATTACACAATAAAAGTAAAGTCATTTAAGCAAAAAGGTTGCAATCTAATTAGTTATCACTAAGATGGGCATCGTCATGCTCATCATCACTGTCCTGAATATTATCATCAACATGATCATCATCACCAACTTATAATTTAAAACAAAAATTGAACTTGTAAATAACACAACCTATAATTATCTAACTTTATGATTAGAATGTATTTAAATAACATAACCTATGATTAGAATGTATGTACTTACATTGGACTGAGACAGTTGAAGGATAGTCAAAGCAAACGTGGCAAATATATCTTGCATTGCTTTTCGATCCCTCTCAAACCACTACAATACTGGAGCAATCTAAGAAGGAAATAAGACATTGCCAGAAGATGTTGATACTGATGGTTAACTACTCGATGTCTATCCACTCTTAGCTGGTATTTTTGCATACTTCCCATTCCCATACACTCCTTCATGATTCCTCTTCTCATTTTGCTTAACAACATTAAACCACAAAAGATCATCAGAAGTTGGTTGGATAGAAGGATCTGGGCCATATTTATCCACCATCTCTTGCTTAACACCCTCCTACATACAACATCAATAAATAAAGTTATACACAAGCATTTAATAAACAAGAAGTATAACAAATTATTATACTTATACCACTGTCCACTTTAACCTAGAATCCATATACTTTCCCTTCTTCATATGAGTTTTATTAAAAAACTAAACTTCTTTCGCTAGTCTTCCAAGGGTTTCCTCCTAAGCATTTAACATATTAGTAACTGTAATAAGTATGAGTTTAGAATCTAATTCGAATAACAGATAAAAATAAAAAATTAAAATTCACATATTTGTACCAAGTCCTTAGCATGCATAAGTATCGGTCTGGATTCACCCACATAATTAACTATCTCTTCATTAGCTAATTTATTCTTCTTTCCTGCCTCAGATAATTTTTTCCCAATCTTCTAATTCAAAATATCACACATATCTTTCCAAATGTGTTCCGTGACCCAATTATTCTTTTTAAAGGACTTCTATTTTTTTGTATCATCTCTGTTATCGTGTCTTGCATCGCCCTTCAACCTATTAAGTGCTAGTTGAAATTGTTCCTTGCAAACGCTAGTAAATATAGGCAGAGCGACTTGCAACTCCTCACCTAATCCAAATTAATAGCAAGTCTTAAACATAAACAAATGTTAGATTTTGCAAATGAACTATTAATTAGTTCCTAAATAATAAATAATAAAACACTTACACTTTAAACTGACCAAGAAGTCATTCCAAACATGATGATGTTGATCCGGTGTAAAGTCACTATATTTTATAACAGGTCCGAGCAAATAAGATTTTGCCAAATCTGCTAGAGTAGCCGCTATCTTTGGATGCCCAAGAAAATCCTTACAAAATCACAATATTAATAGTTAATATAAACATGTAATAGGTAATATAAAACATAATACAAAAATATAATCTTTAAGATTTACTGTCCACAAATATAGATTTCCAGACAATCATTATCAATAGTAGTAGTAGGTTGAGGCTTATTAGTGCCCCTACCTTTGTGAGCACTAACACTAGCATTGTTCTCACCTAAATTCAACATAAAGTTAATATAAAAATAATGATAAATAAATGAATTTATTTAAGACATATAAAAATAAATGTTAATACCGATTAATGTACCGCCTACGGAAGGATCTCCTGTAGGTAATTTGTTTCCATGTGAGATCAAAGCATCTGAGTCTTCGCTTGTCGCCTGAACTCCACTCCTAAAGGATGCATCAACTCTACTGTGTCCTACAATTCGATGATGCAGACATAACACCTCTGTTATCACTCCTTCCACCTGGTGCTGAAGCACCAAGTCTGCTACATCCTCCACCTGAAGCATCTAGATCACCTCTACCATGATCCTTCAAGGATGATGAATTGCCTTTACCACGACTTATAGATGATAATGAATCGCCTCTACCACGACCTCTCACGGATAATGAATCACCTCTATCATGACCCCTTGCGAATGATGAATCGCCTCTATCAAGACCCTTCGAGGATGATGAATCTCTTTTACCATGATCTTTGGAGGAGCTAACATCCTGTCCTTTTGTACCTCTACCCATAATAACACTATTTGAAAAAAGTCTTAAAACTTATGTCATACAATTTCTAATAAATTAAACTACAATATGATTTATAATATATAGACATGCTTTAAGTGTTAAGTTTCAAAAATAAAATTAATCATATCAATACATGATGTACCAATTAAAATAAATAGACAAGCATAATAGTAAAAAGATAAATTCATTCATTTTCCTCTTCTTCTTCTTCTTCTTCATCTTCCTTATCTTCATATTGATCTTCATCTTCCTCATCTTCGTTATCTTCCTCTTAATATTCTTCCTCGTCATGTTCATTATTGTCCTCATATTCACCTTCCTCTTCCTCTTCCTCTTTTTCTTCTTCTAAATATTTAGCACGTCTTTTAAATTTTCTTTTTCTCTTCCTAAGTTTGTATATCTTCCTCTTCGATGAATCATCATGAACAAGGATTCTTTGAAGATCTAGAACATCATTAGGAAGAATTGGTGTTAGAATACCAGTTAGATCCTCTTGTAAGCACTCTATAACTATAGGCACTGCTTCATTATCTTTTGACTCTACCATTCCAGTATTAACATTGCCTCTAGCCTTTATCTTACAAATAACCCACCAATCTTGTCTTTCTTTCATATTAAAATTTTGTTTAAGTGATGTCTTATAAGTTGTCACACCATTCACCCATAACTTTTTCAAGTCATTAATCAATGCCCTTAAATAAATGTCTACATTCTTTCCAGAATGAAGTGAAGCAGGAATTATTAAAGTCAATAACAAATATTGCTCGTTCATGCATAATCCTAATAGCAAGTTATATGATGTAACAAAAACTGGCCAACAAGAGTAAAGAGATGATGAATTACCAAATTGTGTGAAACCATCGGATGATACAAATGAATATTCCTGAATTCTTCTGCGAACTTAAGAAAAGTATTGTCAAAGTGTTTCCGAGCCTCTGCATCTGACAGATGGACAATCAATTTTTCTTCTTCACTAATGTCGAACTTATGCCATCTCATATGCCTAGCGGTGCTCTCTACCATGTAAAATCTTTGGAGTCTTGGTATTATTGGCAAATAACGAGCCACTTTTTATGACACATTAGATTGATTTTTGTTTTGTTTTGGTTTATATCAGGGACAACCACAAATATAACATTTTGTCTTAGATTTGTTATCTCTATAGTACAATATACAGTCATTTGGACATGCATCTATCTTTTCATACCCGAGATCCAAAACTGTCACTACCTTTTTTGCTTTATAAAAGTTTACTCGTAGTTTATTCCCTTCCTGGCAACATTGATTTAAATGTTGTCATAAACCAATCATAACAACTCTTAAGCACGTTGAATTCTAACTTACAACTCAAAAGTTGTGTGACTGCAAATAGCTTAGTGTGTGTCTTGCAATCTTCCCACAATGGCTCATCTACGTCTGATAAAATTTTTATAAACTTGGCAGCATCAGGATTTAGATCTTCTTCTACAAAATTAAAATATGGCCTAGCAACGTCCATAGCCATGTCTTCTAATTGATTAGTCTCTCCAAAATCATCAAAGATTGCATCATCTACAGAAGATTGATCAACCCAACCCTCACTGTTAAAGATCCAGTTCTTGTAATTCTTAACAAAACCCTTTTTGTATAAGTGAACGTTAACATCATTTTGATTTAGGAATTTCGTATGACAACAAAACAAGCAAGGACATCTAATTTTTTCATAATAGACACATGTAGGATGGCGAAATGCAAAGTTAAGAAATGCTTCAACTCCAGGCTTAAATTCAACTGTCAACTCCCCACAAACAGCACATAGGCGATCCATCCAACTATGATCAAGATCCATATTTTTGCACATTAATGGCAAGATTTGACCTCAATTGAACAAATATTACAAACGATTACTCTTGAGCAAATGAATACAATGTTCAACTTCAAAATAATTAACACCGCGAATTCATTCTAAGAAGTTGAACTCTAGAAAATAATGACTAGCAAACAGATAGGAGATTCCCCTAGTATTCAGTAAGATTCCAAGAAAATGCTAACGAATATGCCACTTAAGAAAGTGCAACTAAGTGGATACTGGCTTGTATCCAGCATAACCACTTGTTTTATTTATCCTAATTAATAGGAAAGATGCATTGCCTAGTACTAAAATAGTAGTATTGACTCTGAATGTTATACAAGGGTATCTGGGTGTAGAGTACAATAGAATAGTTTATAGCATGCACCTCCTAGAATAGAATAAGGAATCATATTTTACTAGCTTGTTACATTTGATATTTTCAAAGTTTGAAACTTGAGAGTACATAATGGGCTTCAAGCCTAGAACTTCTAGTCCATTACAATATTCAAATATAATTCAAGTCATCATAGGCCTCTTAAAGTCATCCATAATAAATCCATAACAAACACGGGGCAGCATCCAAAATAAAAATGATTATCATTAAAAGCCCAATTTCAGAAGGTGAGTTAGATCAGAAGCTCACTTTTCTGACATTGCCGCCAAGAGCTTATGACTTGGTTTGATTACTTTTTAAGACTGGCAAATAAGCAATAAACAAATTTTATAGGGAACATTCTTTCATATATTCACATATAAAAAGGCCAAATTGCTTTATGACTATATATCGATCTTATTTGTATGCCAACTTGCCATATGACTATATATCCAGCATAACCACTTCTTTTCAAGACTGGCATGAAAATTCTTATTTGTATGCCAAATTGCTAAATGACTATATATCGATCTTATCCAACAATAGTTGCATATGCAGGCACATTCGTGGACTAGAGCTATAGTAGCTAAGTAGAGGCATATAACTATAATTTGAAAAATGTACATATCAACAAGAAAATAAAAGGCATAAAATCATATAGAAAAATTTCACTATTCTGATTGTCTAGCTTTGAAACTTTTACCTCAAACCTCAAGCTATAGTTCTCAATTAAAGGAGATAAATACTGAGCTAGATCACAAGAGAGAAATCCCAATACTTTATAGCATCCAAAATCTTCTAAGACTACCTGAACCAAAAGGAGCAATCACTACTTTTAATTGAACCAAGACAGTCTACTATTAAGAGATATTTCAAGAATAATTATTATCTATACATATATAATTAAAATTAATATTATTCCGACTACTCATTTTCTTACCCTTCCACCAAAACACTCAAATAATGACTAAGTTGATCACAATCTATCCTTAAGATAGTCAAAATAGTCAAAAGCCATTAAGGTTGGCGAACCCACTTTCCAAAAGTCATACAAATTACTACATAAAATACCATTAAGATTTGAATAGAAAGTTACACTGTGAGAATTCATCTCAGTCATCTTTTGATCGTTTTGTTATTGTTTAGATTTCTTTTATTTATCCAAAAAATTGGGTAAGTACATTTAGCATAATAGTGTTCCTAAGATAATCAACAATTGTAACTTGTAACTATGTTTTGTCATAATCAACTACGAGATCACGTGTATTGTTATCATACATTTTGGGAGTGCTCAAGAATATAATCCCATTGTAAAATCATAATCACACAACATATACAGTTATGTAAATACTTAAATGCATCAATAGACTTAGTCCTACTTAACAAGCCAAATACATATAATGCAATAAGACATAATGAACATTAGCTATAAAATATACTAAATTACTAATACAAATTCTTAAGGCTTGTTTAACAAAATGGCTTAAAGTATGAGATATCAGGTCTAAACTTCAACTAGGAAACAAAGTTTTTCTAGGTAAAGCATTGAAGCCTTATAGTTATTACAAGGAAGTAAAATATGAGACTTTTTATTTAAAAAAGAAAAGAAAAATGAAGTGTCAAACTACTATTAAAGCCAAAATGTTTACATTCTCATATCCCAAATGACTTATTTAAAATTTTCATTTTCAAGTTAGAAATAGGAAATAAAACAGAACCCTGAACCAAACAACAAAGGGACTTTATGCTGTCAAATATAGTGACTCTCCTTTTAAATTATAGTAAAATTCCAAGAACCTCCATAAAAGAACAAGAAATGAATTTTTTTGACACTCATTAAATCCTTAAGATAGTAACCAATCTAGAAAATTGTTAGTAGCTCTAAAAGACATAGAAAAATGAAACCCACCTTCAACTTGAGCTCAGGCAGAAGAAGCTAGAGAGAGAAAATGAAAAGGGTGAAAGCAAAGATAAGAAATTACCAGATCAGATGAGTACTTAAGGAGAGCTAACGAAACTTTTGCTATAAATAGGTTGATTCCTCATCATTCGTACATATTAAAAGGAAAAGTTTTGATTGTTAGAGAAGTATTAGAGGAAAATAAAGAAAAATTACTGGGAATAGCATAAAGAATACTGACCAAGCAGAGAAAACAACTCCTAAATAAGCGAGGCGAACTAGGTGTAACGATCTCACAGACGACAAGCAGCAATACTCTATGGAGAAACTGAAGTTAAAAGAAATAGGGAGTTAGATTTGGGAGAAATAGAAATTAGGGAGTTAGCTTAAGAGAATTAGGGAGTTAGAGTTGTAAGACTCACCAATTTCTTTGATACACCAGAGGAACACTCTGATACACTAGAGAGAAACACAGTAAAGGCTAGGAGAAATAAGGAGGAACAAGGATTATTTTTTGAATTGGGGAGGGTGGGCCATTTGTTTGTAATCTAGAAATATTATGTACAACGGGACATGACATATGTAAGACGGGTTGCCCGTCATGGATATGGCCTAAAATAAAAAAAAATTATATCTAAGACAAGTAAAACCCGTAGTATATAAACAAAACCTTGTTGTTGATAAGGTTAAATTCAAAACTTATTTTGTCTTATATCTAAGATGGTAAAAAACCATCGTAGATAACTATCTTACCATCTCGGATAATATTAAAAAAATAAAATTAAAATTTTGTTTTCATTATCTACAACAGGTCATACTGTCGTTAATAAGTAATTACCTATCATATATAATATATCTATGATAGGTTCATTTAAGACTGGTTTTGCCCGTCGCGGATAAGTCCTTTTCTTGCAGTGCAAGTAAGGAATATTATTACTTTCTAGATGGTTATTCGGGGTAAAATCAAATTGCTATTGTCTTGGAAGACTAAGAAAAAAAATATATTTACTTGCCCTTATGGCAACTTTGCTTTTAGAAGGATGCTATTTGGTTTATGCAATGCCCTTGCCTCCTTTCAAATGTGCATGATGGTAATTTTCACCGATATGATGGAACAAGGGTTTGAAGTTTTTATGGATGATTTTTCTATTTTAGGTGATTCCTATGATGAATGTCTCCATAATTTAACTTTAGTGCTTAAAAGATGTGAAGAGACCAACTTGGTCTTAAATTAGGAAAAGTGCCATTTCATCATACATGAAGATATAGTTCTAGGTCATAAAGTGTCTAATAAGGGAATTGAGGTAGATCGAGCTAAGATTGAAACCATAGAAAAATTATCTTCCCCTCGTTCAATAAAAGGAATAAGATAAGATGCTTTCCAAGCTATGCCGGCTTCTACAGGAGATTCATAAAACACTTTTCAAAAAATTTCAAACCACTTTGTAATCTCCTAGAAAAAGATACCCTATTCATATTTGATGATGCATGTCTTGCTGCGTTTTTAGAATTGAAAAATAGATTAATAACAACCCCAATTATGGTAAACCCAAATTGGAACCTACCTTTTGAATTAATGCGTGATGCTAGGTGACTATGCGGTAGGGGCAGTGTTAGGACAAAGAAAAGAAGAGATTTTTCACTCTATATACAATGCTAACAAAACTTTAAATGGTGCTTAATTGAACTATACTACAACTAAAAAAGAACTTTTAGCTGTAGTGTTTACTTTTGACAAATTTCGATCTTATTTAGTTAGAACTTTTGCCATTGTTTTTACTTACCACTCTGCTATTAAGTATTTGATTAATAAGAAAGATGTAAGTCTAGGCTGATAAGGTGGATCCTGTTACTACAAGAATTTGACTTGAAGATAATAGACCAAAAGGGCTTTAAAAATTAAGTTGCAAATCATTTATCAAGGCTAGAAGGAGATAATCAAGTGGCTAAACCCACTCATATAAACGAAACAATCCCGAATGAACAAATTTTCTAAGTTGTTAATAAACCATTACCCTGGTATGCTAACTTTGTCAACTATATAGTTAGTAAGGTCTTTCCTCCTAACCTAACTTCTCAACAAAAGAAAAAGTTTTTACATGATATAAACTTCTTTTTGGGATACCCCTTCTTGTTTATGCATTGTGCTGATCAGATATTACGAATGTGTATTCTAGAGGAAGAGGTGGAAAGTATACTTCACCACTGTCATACTTTAGAGTATGAAGGTCACTTTGGAAAAAGCCGAACTGCTGCAAAAATGCTCCAATCAGGTTTTTATTGACCTTATTTATTTAAGGATGCTAATGAATTCATTTTCAAATGTGACAGGTGCCAAAGGATGGACAAAATATCCAAGAAAAATGAGATGCCACTCAACAATATACTTGAAATGGAATTGTTTGATGTATAGGGGGATGGACTTCATGGGTCCATTCATCTCCTCATATACCAATTAATACATTATTGTTGCTATGGATTATGTCTCTAAATAGGTTAAAGCCATTGCTGTGCCAACCAATGACTCTAAAGTAATGACCAAACATCTTTACATGCTTTGGTACACCTCAAGCATATATCAATGATGAAAGGTCTCACTTTTGTAACAAACAAATGGGAGCTCTCCTTGCTAAATATGGAGTGACTCATAAGATTGCACTAGCTTATCATCAGCAAACAAGTGGACAAGCAAAGATCTCAAACCGAGAGATCAAGAGGATTCTAGAGAAGATTGTATGTCCATCATGGAAAGACTAGTCTAAGAGATTAGATGATGCCTTATGGATAAACCGAACAACCTACAAGACCCTTTTAGGCATGTCTCCCTTTTGGTTGGTTTGTGGCAAGGCTCGCCATTTGCCAGTTAAGCTGGAGCATAATGCCTATTAGGCAATAAAAAAGCTAAACTTTAACTATCAAGCCACTAGTAAAAGGAGACTCCTCCAATTGAATGAGATGGATGAGTTCAGGCTTAGTGCTTAAGGAAAATACCAAAGGCTACATGATCAATGGATTGTTGAGCACCACTTTAAGCTGGGTTAACAAGTCCTACTCTACAAGATTTTCCCGGGTAAACTCAAGTCAAGATGGTCTAAACCATTCACCATTGCCAAAGTGTTATCATACGGTTCTGTGGAGTTAATAGCCACTAGTCCTTATAGAACATTTAAAATGAATGGCCAACGATTGAAATGCTATTGGGGAGGAAAGATTAATAATGATCATACCTTCATTAAACTTCGTAAAGCTACTTAAGTGACATTAAGTTAAGCCGAGAACTTTAAACCAAACACTTCATAGGAGGCAACCCAAGTTCTAAAACCCTTTTTCTTTATTTTGTTTTTTTTAGTTTAGTAATATTTTAATTTATACTCTACACTCAGCCTTTATATCATTTATTTTTAGGTAACAAACACTAAGCCCCTAAATGAAAAAAAAAAAAAAAAAAAAAAACCATTGACACTGTGGGACAACAATACCTCATGATCTAGAAAATACAAGAAATCAAACAAAGAGCACAACGCCGCATCACTTATGATTTCAAGTTATGACACCAAGGAAAAGAAAGCCCAAGTAATTTCTCAGATTACTTTGAGCCGCGGCCTTATAAATCACATTTTAGGTAGTGTACCCCAAGATGCTGCATCATCTCTTTGGTGCCACAGTGCCACTTACCCAAAAACTAAAGCATTTTACATAGATTACATTACACTGAGGCACCACTTTACTTAAGCCGCGACATTGTTATTTAAGAAAAAACTGGGTTTTACATAAAGAGCATTGTGTCGCATCACCATGTTACTCAAGCCGCAGCGCCAACCCTCGCATTGTAAAATTTAAATTTTCTAACTCTAGAGCTCAGCACCACTTCATCTACTCCTTGATGCCGCAGAGCCGTGTTGCGATCTTTATTTTTAAAATGAAAGTTCATACTTAAAACAGCCTAACTCACACCCTAAACACCAAATCTTGTGAAATTAGAGATTTTAGGCTACAAACCACTAACCTAACCCCATTTTAGTCCCCTCTAACATACACAAAAAACCCCTCAGCTACACCATGGTTTGCACTCTATGTAGAGTTGCTTTAACACAAGTAAGTGCTCTTCCCTTTCTTTTTACATTCTAAGAATTTTCTTGTAGGTAGAATTCTTTTCTTATGTTGTATACTTAAATGCTTGTTGGATTGTGGGTAGATATGTTCTTTAGGAGGTTCTATGCACAATTTTTTATTTTGGGATTTTGGTTACGTGGGTGGTACATTTTCTATTTTGATGATAAGTTCTTTAGGGGGTTCTTTGCTACATTAATGTTATATGAATCTATATCATCTCACTATAACTCCTACCCCTATAATTATTGAATGTTCTTGATAAGTTGATGAGTATTGCATAAATCATATGATATTGATATAACATGCCTGGGAATTTCTCCAAATACTATGCGGGTTGAATACTCTTTTTTGTTGATTAACAGGCTGTGGTTGATGTTGTTGCTAGGTATTTTGGGGTTCAGGATTATTTTGATGTTGTTTTTCAAGACAATAGGACCAAAGACAAAAGCTACCAAGCATGCCTGATCATCAAGACCGAGCTTTGATAATAGTCAGTTCATCTCTACTGTTGTAGAAAAGCACTTTCATGACATGCTTGTTATGAAAAAGGTTGTGGCATAGAGAGGTCTACACCTTAGCCTGGATTACTTCCCGGGTATGACATTAGGCTAACTTATGTACACCACCCCAGATGGAGTCATTACAGTGGCTCAAGAATTTTATGCTAATCTAGTGGAATACACTAATAGCAGAGTAATGGTGAGAGGAAAGATAGGCATCATTCATACACACCTTGATCAATGCAAAATATGGTATTTCGGATATCCTCAAGACTGATGAGTATTTGACCCATTCGAGTGGGATAGTTGATTATGATGAAGTCATCAGTGCATTGTGCTATCAAGGCTCCATTTGGAAGATGACCAATAAAGAGCCGGTTCCCTTTTGGGCCAGTCAGTTGCTAGCCCCTACAAGGGCATGGTACTACTTTATGCTTGCCAACATTCTTCCTAGTAGACATGCTAGCGATGTGACTAAAGAGAGAACTATTATGGTGTATGCCATTATTCAAGGTATGTTTGTTGATATTAGTAGGATTATTCATAGTGCCATATTGTAGGCGATGAAATCTAGACACTTGGGAATTTGGTTTTCCTCACTCATCACAAAACTGTGCCATGAAGCTAGTGTACTTTGGGAGATTATACTTGTGTGTTATCTTGAATCAAGTCTTTATTATAAAGTTTGAGGATTTTGAGGGGAATAGCTGGCTCATCATTGATAAATTAATTGTGACTTTTCTTTTTTCTTTTCTTTTTGCTAGGCACTAGCAAAATACTAGGTTTGTGGGTGTGATAACTTTAGAATAATAGAATTATTTCACTATGATTTTAATTCATATTTGATGCTAATCCTAGTTATAATATTAGTCAAATATAGTGTTAGAGTTATTTTAGGTTGTTTTAAGTGTTTTTTTAGAGTTTTTATATTAATTATGAGTAGTTTTACAAATTTTGGTATTTAATTTGTTTTAGGTATCTTTGCAGTGTCCTAGTTTGGATTAGAGTAGGAAAAATTTCAACTAGTGCCTTAGCACTAAATAACATAAAGCCACGGCGCCCTAAAAGAAAGAATTTGATGAAAAAAGCAGAGAGGACTCAACCATAGCGTAACTAAGATGAAGCCACGGCAATGATACAAATAGTAGGAAAACTAAATGAGTTAGTGAGCTAGAAGCAGTGGCACTTGAAGATTGAAGCTGTAGCGTGATGAGAAGGAAGCCGCAGCGCCAAAGTAAGGACGACTTTCATAAACCAAGCAAAGGTTTGGCACCACATCGCCTATGTATGTGAAGCTACAGAGGGGTAAAAGACGAGTCCTATTGAGATTAAATAGAACCTGTAGGGCTGCAGTACCATAAATGCACACACCGCAACGCTTGTATAGATTTTGTGGACTTCTATTTTAATTCAAATAGGAGGAAAAATGCTTATAAATAGAGGAGCAAAGTTGAGGTTGAGAGATACACCAAAGGTCGTGATAGAGAGTGCCAAGTAGCTGAAGGAGATCCTTATAAGCTTTGTCTTTAGTTTCTATTTCTTCTTCTTCTTATTTTCTATTTACTTGTAATGGCTATGTCTTTAGTTTTTATGTTTTCTATAGTTAGTATGGAGTAGTCATATTTTAGGGATAATGACTGAACTCATATGTATCCAACGTGGCTTTAGTTTTATTTCAATGCGTGCTTTAGTTTTAGTATTTATATTGTCTTGTTCTTAAAGCTTCTAATTGCTTGATAATCAGTTAGATTGATTAAGAATTCTAAATTTGACCTAGAAGAGTCAGTTTTGGGATTAGTCTTAGGCGATATAACTTATGTTTGGATTGTTCATATGAATTGGATGATTTGATTTGTTTAAAAGATAGGGATATACTTTTTTACCATAAGAAACCAAGAGATTGGGTCTTAATAAGTTTACTTGAGAATAAATCTCATAAGAATATAGAGAATTAGACTAAGGGGACTATATAGTTGCTAGACAAAGGAGTATGCTAGTAATTGATTAAGAAATTTGGGTTAATATTAACTAATGCCTGAATTAATTTGAATTAAAGTTATTAAGGTGTGGTGTGAGGGATATCTTGAACCTAGACTTAGTTTCAATATTTTTAAATCGAATTTATCTCTGAATTTGCATTGGCTTGATTAGAGTTAACATGCACCATAATGGTAATTAGCATAAAAAACTAATTATTTCTCGTGGGAACGATATCTACTTGTTAGAATATTACTTGAGGACGATACATGTTCTTGCATTTATATAATTCCCACCAATCACAAGGAGTAAATCCGCGGCATTGTGCTCTCAAGTTATTCTTTTAAAATTCCTGGATGTGTGGCTATGTGGCATGATGTCGCTGTGGTGCATGTGCTTCTTAATGTGGTTTCTTAGTCCTTGTTTTTTTTTTACTGAGATGATATAAAGGCTAAGTGTAAAGTAAAAATTGATAAAATAAAAAGTAAAATAAAGAAAAGAGTTTTAGAAACTTGGGTTGCCTCTCAAGAAGCTCTTGGTTTAAAGTCCTCGACTTGACTTAATGTTGCTCAAGTGGCTTCGCTGAGTATTATGAATGTATGATTGTTATCAATCTTTCCTCCCAATAGCATTTCAATTTTAGGCCATTCACTTTGAATGTTCTATGCAGATTAGTGGCTATTATCTCCACAGCACCGTATTGAAACACTTTGGAGATGGTGAATGGACCAGACCATCTTCACTTGAGCTTTCCTTGAAAAAGCTTCAACCGAGAATTAAAAAGAAGGACTTGTTTACCCAGCTCAAAGTGGTGCTCAACAATCCTTTTATCGTGCAACCTCTAAGTCTTCTCATTGTAGAGTTTGGCATTCTCGTAAGAGTTGAGCTTAAACTCATCAATCTCGTTCAACTTTGTTTACCCAGCTCAAGTTGAGGTTTTTTATTATCCAATAGGTATTATGTTCCAACTCAATTGAAAAAGCCTAAACGGGTTTTATAGGCTGCACGGTATGCCTGTTATGCATCCTCCAATCTTTTAGTATGTCCCTTCTTGAAGGACATACTATCTTCTCTAGGATTCTCTTGATCTCTCAATTAGAGACCTCTGCTAGTCCACTTGCTTATGGATGGTATGCTAGTGCAACCTTATGAGTCACCTCATATTTGGTAATAAGGGCTCCCACTTGTTTGTTGTAAAAGTGAGATCCTCCATCACTGATAATTGCTCCGGACATACCAAAGCATGTGAAGATATTCTTTTTCAATAATTTAGTCATGACTTTGGAATCATTAGTTAGAACAGTAATAGCTTCAACCTACATGGAGGCATAGTCCACAGCAACAAGGGTGTATTAATTGGTGTACGAGGTGAAGAATGGGCACATAAAGTCCATCCCTCCTACATTAAACAATTCTACTTCAAGTATGTTGTTGAGTAGCGTCTCATTCTTCCTAAATATGTTGTCTATCCTTTGGACATTCTTCTTATTAATCTTTCACTTAATCTACTAATAAACTCTTAAACCAATTTAATTTGTAATACTTCTATTACTTGTATTTTCTAGCATTTTTATTTTCTTCTTACGGTGATAATTGTATAATTTCCCTTGGACATTTTTCTTATTTCATTTTACACCATACGGCCATGATTAGTGATCTTGTATCCCTCCTTCTTAATTTTATCTTTTTCTCCAATTGACTTTAAATTCATGCTACTCTATTTATTTAATCTTTAAGTAATCAAGATTTACTTAAGAAATATAACTTGTGAATAGCAGGTTAATATTCCTAGAGACACAATTTGCAAACTATTATATATACAAGAGCCAATTACTAAAATTTCTAAGTAAACTTGTTAGGAACACAACTACAACTTTATACAAAACAACCCCGTGCTACATAATTGCACTTCAACACAAATACTTATATGTTTTCCAAATAAGATCCAGTTCCCATCTCTTTTCATTACATAGACCATGCCTTTTTCCAAAGAAAACAATACACATTTATGGACCTAATTGATCTACACATCAAGATGAAGAAAAGTGAGTCGAACCTCAACAAGTATTCATACATAACAATGAAGGATTCTTGATGGTAGATTTAGAAATATAGGAATATGCAATGCAAATTAGCCTTTTTCCTCATTTCCTCTAAGTTTCCTAAAAGGGAGTCATTTTCCTCATTTCTATTTTATATGCATGGATGATATAAGAGTAGCTTGAAGAATATAAGAGTAACAAGGAAGTAGCTTTCAAAGCAAGGATAAAATAAAACAAATGAATGCATTAATACTGGCCTAATACCTTTAATGTTTGTTTTTCTTTCTTTCTTTCTTTCTACGCCTCCTCCTTTCTTTTTCCTCTCGGTTTTCTCCTTCTCTTTTCTAGCTCACAGTTTGCCTTTTTCTTTTATTTCTTTCTATTTCTCTCACTTTCTTTGTTTTCTTACTTTTTCTCTTCTTCCTCACTTTCTTTCACTTTAGTGTACACTTTATCTTGCCTATGCCTTTTTGGTCACCACCCCCTTACTATTTATAGTGCATGGCCACGGTTTAGGATTTAGGAGAAAGTTTCATTTCCTATTTTATCCTCTTAGTTCTCTAAAATTACTACCATCTACTTGTCATTCTTTAAATTAACATGTGTTCTTTCTTCCTAATACTTTTCTTCCTCTTATTCCCAAGTTTAGATTCTTTAATTATTAATAAGCCACCTAGTTACCTTAAATCTCTACACATGTCTTGTTAATCATTCTATGTACACCTTGCTTCTTTAAATCTCTACACATATTCACCATAATCATTTTATGGATACCTTGTCACCTTAATTCCCTACACATGTCCTACTTAATCATTTCATGGATACCTTGTTTCCTTAATTCTCTACACATGTCCTACTTAATTATTTCATAGACACCTAGCGTTTTCCTTGCCTTTTACTTATCTAACCACCTTCCTATGTTAATTATTACTTGCCACGTTATGTCCTAACTTTCTTCCACATGACCCATTTTCCTCCTTCTTACAACTAAACCCATTCATTAATTGCAAGTTGCCACACTTATTCTCTTTCTCACACTTAAGTCCCTTCATTAATTGCAAATTGCCACACTTATTCTCTTCCTTACATATAGCCCCTTCATTTATTAAAAATTGCCACACTTAATCTTCTTCTTACACCTAATTCATCACATTTCCTTTTATAACAAGTAACCTATATTTTATCATTTTTTTTTCCTTCTTCTTCCAACAACACCATGTAGCATTTTTCCATCTTTGTTCCAATGCCTACACTTTTCCGTATATACATGTATGTATACATATATATGTACATGTATTTATACCTATTTTTATACATATATGCTATTCTTATACTAATACGTATCTTATATATATTTTTATGCGCATATTTACTATTCCTATACATGAAATAATACGTATAAACTTGATATTAAATTTTAAATCCTATTTAGCTCTTAAGATAATTACTTATCCTGTAATTAATTCAGGTATAAATTTTGGAGGTGTTATACTTGTCATATTTGGAAACAAATTCATTAGTGTCCTTAAATAATAAAGGCCAATAAAAACTTGATTTGACCACTTTTGTAGCTGTTTTGCTCTTTCCAAAGTGGCCTCCATACTCCAAAGCATGACAGTGATGGAATATGCTCTCTACTTCTTCCTCCAGAACATACCTTCTTAATATCTGATTAGCACAATGATTAAACAAGAAGGGATCTTCCCAAACAAAAATCTTATATCATGTAAAAAAAATTTCTTTTGTTGAGAAGTAAAGTTAGGAGGAAAGACCTTACCACCTAGATAGTTTACAAAGTCAGTATACCAAGGCAATTGTTTATGAACAACTTGGATGAGTTTTTCATCCGGGAAGGTTTCATTTATGATATTGGCCTCAGCCACTTTACCTTCTCCTTCTAGCCATGATAAGTGATCAGCTACTTGCTTTTTCAGAGCCCTTTCGATCTCTAATCTCCAAGTCAAATTCTTGTAGTAATAAGATCCATCTTATTAACCTAGGCTTTGCATTATTTTTATTAGTCAAATACTTAATAGCAGAGCGGTTAGCAAAAACAATGACAGAAGTTTTGATTAAATAATATCAAAATTTATCCAAAGCAAACACTACTGCTAAAAGTTATTTTTCAGTTGTGGTATAGTTCAATTAAGAACTATTTAAAGTTTTGCTAGCATAAGACATAGAGTGAAGTATCTTTTCTTTTCTTCCCCTTAAAATTGCCCCTACCATAAAGTCACTAGCATCACACATTAATCCAAAAGTAGGTTATAATTTGGAGTTACAATTATTGCAGCAGTTATCAATTTGTTTTTCATCTCTAAGAATGTAGCAAGACATGCATCATCAATTATGAATGAGTGTCCTTTTATAGGAGATTACGAAGTGGTTTAGATATTTTTGAAAAGTCTTTGATGAATCTCCTATAGAAGCCGGCATGGCCTAGAAAGCTTCTTATTCCTTTTATTGAACTAGGGGAAGATAGTTTTACTATAGTTTCTATCATAGCTCTATCTATCTCAAGTCCCTTGCTAAACACCTTATGGCCTAGACCTATACCATATTGTACCATGAAGTGGCATTTCTCTTAATTTAAGACCAAGTTGGTCTCTTCACATCTTTTAAACACACGAATTAAATCATAAAGACATTCATCATATGAATCACCTAAAACAGAAAAGTCATCCATAAAAACTTCAAGCCCTTGCTCCACCATATCAGTGAAGATTGCCATCATGCACCTTTGAAAGATGTCGGGACATTGCATAGACCAAAGGGATTCTTCTAAAGGCAAAGATGCCATAGGGGCAAGTAAATGTGGTTTTTTCTTGGTCCTTCGAGGCAATAGCAATTTGATTATACCCCTGATAACCATCTAGAAAGCAATAATATTCCTTACTTGCCAGTCAGTCCAGCATTTGGTGAATGAATAGGAGGGGAAAGTGGTCCTTCCTTGTAGCTTTGTTTAGCTTTCAGTACTTTATCCATACCCTCCAACCAATAACGGTTCTTGTAAGAATGAGTTCATTGTTTGCGTTTGCAAAATTTGTCATCCCTCCTTTCTTTGGTACACTTTGGATAAGACTTACCCAATGACTATCCGAAATTGGATAAATAATTCTAGCATCTAACCATTTGATTATTTCCTTTTTCACCACCTCTTTCATTATAGGGTTAGCTTCCTTTGATATTTTATAATTATCTTCCATGAGAATCTTGTGCATACAAAAGGAAGGGCTTATACTCTTAATGTCAGCAATTGTCCATCCTAATGCTCTTTTGTGATCTCTCAATATACGAAAATGTTTATCTTCCTACATGTTATTAAGAGAAATAGAATTAATAATAGGCAAAGTAGATGAAGAACCAAGAAAAGCGTACATTAGATGATTTGGTAGTGGTTTCAGCTCCAAGGTAGAAAGCTCTTCAATTGATGGCCTCAATCCCGATGGAGTGGATGGTTGTAAATCAAAATTTTTGAATCTTGGATTTGGTTTTAGCATATGTGATGATGCATCCAATAATTTCATACACTCCATATAATCATCATCTTCTCTATTCGTATATGAAATTATTGAGGCTTCAAGAGGCCTCTTGTATATTCTTCCAAAAACACCGCTTAAGCAACATTGCTCACCATGTCAATTACAAAGCATTCATCATGATCTTGAGGAAATTTCATGGATTGAGAGACATTAAATTTAATCTCTTAATTGTTAACCTTCATGGTGAGGTCACCCTTTTAGACATCAATTAGTGTCCTACTAGTAGCTAGAAAAAGGTCTTCCTAATATAATAGGTACCTATATATTCTCTTTCATATCCAGAACTATGAAATTAGAAGGGAAGATCAATGTGTCCACCTTAACTAGAACATTCTCTAGAATTCCTCCTTATAGAGTTACTGATGTTAGTATTACTTTAACTATTCCCAACTTTTGGTAAATTGAGAAGAGCATTAAATTTATTCTAGCTTTTAAGTCATAAAGTGCCTTACCAAAGTGTTATGTGCCTATGGTACAAGGAATAGTGAAACTATCTGGATCTTTCAATTCAAGTGGTAGCTTCTTTTAGAGTATGGCACTACATTCTTCAAAAAGTGTAATTGTTTCATGATCACCAAGCTTCTTTATTTTTGGACAGAATGTCCTTCATGAATTTTGCATAGCTTGGCATATGTTCAAGAGCTTCAGCAAAAAGAATGTTTATATGAAGCTTCATGAATACATCCAGAAATTTCTGGAATTGCTTATCAAGATTCTATTTGTGGAACCTTTGTGTGAATGGAAGAGGAGGATTTGATCATTAAGGTTCAGTAATTACCTTCTTTTCCTTCTTCTCTTCCATAATTTCAATAGGCAATTCTTCTTTAGTTAGAGATATAGGAGCTTCATCATTTTCAATTTTCTTCTTTTGCTCCTCTAACTCCTTCCCACTCCTAAGAATGATTGCCTTGCAATATTCCTTACCCTTCTTCCTTGGGTTTGCTTAGTATCACTAGAAAGAGGCTTATTAGTCAAAGCATTGACTAGCTGCCCAATTTATGTCTCCAATGTTCTCAAAGAGGTAGCTTGGCTTTGAATAACTGCATCAGTATAGGACATGTATTGCAGCAACATGTCTTCCAAGGAAGGTTTCTTTTCAGGAGTTGCTTGTCTTTGTGGAGCTTGAAATCTAGGAGGTGGATTAGGCCTTGCAACTTGTGCACCTTGATTGTTCCAACCAATGTTCGGGTAGTTTTTCCACCCCAGATTATGTGTTGGAATAAAGGTTATTTTATTGGTTGAAATCCTAGACATATTGAATAGCTTCAATATTTGGGCATTGGTCCATGGTTTTGTCCTTCACCACAAGCTTTACTCTCAGCAGCTTTGGAATGTTGTTGCACCTAAAAATTATCAAACCTCTTTGTCAACCCAGTCACTTGTGCCATTAAGGCAGTAAGGGCATCAAGTTCATAAATCTTAGTAACTCTACAGGATGTTAACCTTTTGGATGGCCATTGATAAGAATTTGAGACCATCTTTCCCAAAAGATCATAGGCAACATACATAAACTTACCCATTAAAGCACCTCTAGCAGCAACATCAATTATTGTTCTAGTTTAGTTTCCCAAACCATGATAAAAAGTATAAACTTGTAACCATTCAGGAATGGCTTTCTATTTTAGTTTCCCAAACCATTTTTATATTCTTTCCATGAATCATTATACATAATATAATTTTGGGGAGCCATGATAGAGGTTGATTTTAAAAGGTTAACTTAACTAGGATTTAATGTTAGGAAAATGAGAAATTTTAAAACTGAGTTAATATAGAATCAAGTTTTCTACAAGGTATTTGTTAAAATATCTAGAAGCACTTAGTTTCAAGAAACACTTAGAAGTTGATATATATATATATATATATATATAAGTTAAGTAATTAGAGGATTATAACTATGAAGTTTATAAACTAAGTACTATTTGAAAATATGATTTTTTAACTCAGGAACATATTAATGAGCCAATGACATACGTGGATTCAAGAAAGTGCTACAAACGAGATTGACACAATTTTTATCTACACAAGCGCATATCGTCCTCAATTAATATAGAGTAAATAAAGATCATTCCCATGAGGAATAATTTACCCTCTAATGTTAAATACCATTACTATGCAACCTAACTCTAATCAAGCCAAAGTAATTCAAAGATTTAAGCAATTTATAAAAAGATATTAAAACTTTACTTAGGTTCATGAAATCCCTCACACTACACCTAATTAACTTTAATTCAATTTAATTTATGTAATAGCTTAATATTAACCTTGATTTCTTAGTCAATTACTAGCATATTCCTATGTCTAGCAAATATATATTTTCCTTAGTCTAATTCCCTATATTCCTATGAGAATTATTCTAAGCCAAACTCATTAAGAACCAATCTTCTGGTTACTTATGGTGAAAGAGTATACTCCTATCATTTAAACAATTCAGATCATCCAAATCATATAAACAGTCCAAACATAAGTTAAATGGTTGATCTTTGCATATCAGAGATCCATAACATATTGAGTGTGAAATGCTACCCTTTGGTTGCTATATGGTTGATCTTTGCATATTAATTGAATTATGACTGACGAGTGATTTTGTTTATAGTTGATAAGGGCCAATAAAACTAATTTTTATTCGAAATCATTTTTTTCATACAAAATAGAATCTGGGTGCACCTAGGATACATTTGCTTTGTTTATTTGATATTTGATTAAAGATATTCAAGTAACTCAGCCCTGAGGATGGATATGTAAGTAGTATATATTTCGATGTTAGGGAGAAAAATTACCCAGGGGAGGATGTGTATTTGCTGTGCGGGTCCTGAGTTACTCTAATCGGCCCTTTGAGTGCTTTAAATGCTTAGATTGATTTGTTTGTATAGTGTACTATATGAATTGTGTTTGTTTATTTTACATTTCTGTATTTACGTACATGTGGAATAGAATTGTTTTGACCTTAATGTTATTTTGAAATTATTTGACCTATGTATTCTATTCATGTATTGAGTGATGCTAGTACCTTTTGAGTACGTCTTTCACTCACTGAGTTTTATGATTCATCTCCAACGAGTACGTGACTTGCCGATAGAATGCAGTTAGGTATTTCTTCAGGATCACATACTTAAAGCTAAAGGATGGAAGTTTGCAATCACATTAGGGCTTTAGGTGTTGTGTTTTATTTGTAAAAAATTCTAACTATTATTGTTTTTGGTATGATTGGAGCGGAGCTCCCCTATGTATACTATTAGTGCTGAGGAATGGTTGAGTGTAACCAAGTTATAATATGTTTGTTTTATTGGGTATGTTCCACTTTACGGAAAACCTTAGTCAAAATTTTTAGTTAAATTCTATATAAATGAGTACATGAGTCTTTACACATGGTTTTGTTTTATAAATTTTCCTTTTTACTTATAATTTGGTCAGTAGCCATATGCATTTCTTGATTTAAATCAAGGTTACTGAGATTTAGTAATCCATTTCTCTGACCAATCATGCCTTCGTATGAGGGTGTGACACTCATACAATAATCAGTATATTTTGGTGGCAATGGATTATGTTTCAAAATGGGTAGAAGTCATTGCCTTGCCAACCTAATGATTCTAAGGTTGAGATGAACATCCTCAAGCAAAGAATTTTCACCAATTTTGGAGGCCCTTCTTGCAAAATATGGAGTTACTCATAAAGTTTTCTTGGCCTATTATCCACAATCAAGAGGCTAAGCTGAAGTTTCTAACCAAGAAATCAAAAGATTCTTAGAGAAAACAATATGTCCTTCACAGAAAGATTGGTCCAAAAGATTGGACGATGCTTTATGGGCATGCCATACAGCCTACAAAACTCATATAAGCATATCTCCATGTAGATTGGTTTTTGGGAAAGCATGCCACCTTCCAGTTAAGCTAGAGTACAACGCCTATTGGGCCATTAAAAAGTTAACTTTTGACCTCTATTCAGCTTGTAAGAAGAGGCTTCTTTAACTTAATGAGATGGATGAGTTCCGGCTCCAAGCTTATGAAAATGTGAAGTTTTACAAAGCAATGACAAAAAGATGGCATGACAAGAAGATCATAGACTACCATTTTGAGCCCGACATGAAGGTCCTACTTTATAATTCCCATTTGAAATTATTTCCAAGAAAGCTCAATTCTAGATGGTCTGGACCATTCATAGTCACTAATGTATTTCCTTATGGAGTAGTGGAAATAGCTGAAAAAATTGAATCCAGACAATAAGTTTAAAGTAAATGGGCAAAGGCTCAAGTAATATTGGGGAGGCATTATTGATCTTCCAAAGACCACCATCACCTTAGCCAATGCCAAATGAGCATGACAAAGTCAAGCCAATGACTTTAACTTAAGTGCTTCTTAGGAGGCAACCTAAGCATTCTAAACTTTTTCAAGTTTTTAGAGTATTTTTTTAAGAGTAATTTAATTAACATTCTTTGTTTCGTTTTGCAGGTACAACATAAAACATCAAAATACATTAAAAAAAAAATCAAAACAAGAGCGTTAGACGACACAGCACCATTTTTTGGTCACCACGATGCCAAAAATTCACACTCAACAAAGCCAAATGGCCCCATGTCAATAGTTCTTAGTTCTACAACGGTGGCTCTATAGAAATGGGCCACGACTGTAACATCAGTTAAATTAATGTCTAATTAATCCACATTGTGTGATTGTGTTTATACTGATAAATAACCACTTAATTTAATTAAGAAATTTATGCATGAAATATATATATAAACATATGTGTGTATATTTTACTACATGTTCACTAGAATGAATAATATGGTATAAATTGCATGTAAGTGATAATTGCAAAATTTTATGTGCCTAATTTAGAGATTTAATATATATATATATATTTTTTATATTTACATCCATGAATGGTGCTTATATGTATACATGCTAGAATGATGCATTATATGGCTTATGAATATTTTAGTGGGAAAGGAATAGGAGGCTGTGGGGATTGGAGAAGAGAATGAGTGAAAGAAAAAAGAAAATGCAGAAAGGACCAATGGGAGGCTACAAAAATCCATGTGTGAGAATGTTTGTAAGGCTTTAGAAAATGATTACAAGGGTTCTAATAACTAGGTTGTAAGAGAATGTAAGAGAATGATGTATAGTATAACTAATGCATGTAGGAGTTATGTAATAATTACATGTAAGAGATTTCTTACAAGAAATAGAAAACCATAAGTGTATGTAGGATAATCATTAGGAGAAGTAATAGGTGTGTAAGAGAAATCCTAGGTATGTAATGATAAATGGACATAGAAAAAATTAAATAAAGTGATAAGTGGAGGATTAAGTAAAATAAATTATTATTTTATTCTTAGTGGAGGGGTAAAATCAGTAAAATAAAAACCGCCACCTTCATTACTTTACTTCCATCTTCACCGTTTCCTCCATTCCAAACCGAGAAAGAGCAAGGTAGAGAAGGAAAGAACAAGGCTTTGCATAGAGGCCTAAGAGCACTTGGAATTTAAAAGAATGACTAAGAAATTTCCTAGAATCATCTAAGGATTTTATTATAGGGTCCTAAATTTCAATCAAGGTGCAAGTGAGGGAGTGAAGACCAAAGCTTAGAATTGAAGTAAGAGAGGCAAAATCAAGGACTAAGGGATTACAAGAAGGAGCAAAAGAAGGAAGGAGACTTGGATAGCAAGGAAAATAAAGAAGTGTTCTTGGTTTGAAGTTTCAAGGTAAGAATTTGTGTGTTTTCCTGAAATTTCCTTTTTTTTAGACTTAAAATCTTCTTTTCTACTCCTAAAAATTCTACTTATGAAATTGTTTGCATGATTTCTTTGTGGAACATTGTGGCTGAGAATGGATGGTTAATGAAATTGCATGATTTTGGTACTATAATCCTTGTCTTGAAATCACGTTAGCTCAAGTTCACCAAGTACTTCCAATGTACTCAAACCATAAATCCATACCGAAAAGACCTTGTAAGGAAAGCCTCTCGGTTTGCATAGGATTAGTTTAAAGTACATGCATGGAGGAAAACTTGCATTTTTAATTTCCTTTTTGAAACAGTATATCAATATGCTTCTTTGTGAAATTTAAATGCATGAATCTTGTTGAGAATTTTCTCTCATGTTTTTATAAGAATTGATGTGCAAATTGACCTATATTCGGGTTGGCTTCAGGAACCGTAATTATCCTTGTTATTGAATCCATTTATTATTTTGTTCTTCTATGGATGATGGGGTTGTTCATGTAACTGAGTATTGGAAAGTGTGGGAGTCTTATTATGAGGAAGAGGATTATCCTTTGACTACGGTTTACGTATGGCCTAACTTTCCTAGTTAGGGTTGTACTTGTCTATTTTTTTGAAATGGGTGGAAAACCCATGGGACATGAATTTGTATTACGGAAAATACTTGTGTAAAATGTCCCTTTGTCTTATAGTGGTCTCTGGTAAGATATGTAGTAACCATGAAAAAAGGCTCTTTTGGAGGTTGTCTATGTCCTTGTAAAGACACCTCTTAAGTTTACTTATTATGTATAAGAAGTATATAGTGTAATGAAAATGAGGCCGAGCCTCCTAGCCATGAAATTGTGTATGTGTATCTTAAATTCATGAAAGAATGGTCTCGGGTACACTAAGGAAGAAAAGGAGGTAAAAAATTTTAAGTAAAATTTTAATGAAATCATAAAATAGATGAACAAGATTTTAAGTAACTAACAAAACAAATACTCTTGAATAAGTAATCGGTTTAAAGGTAATTTTGGGTAATTCTATACTCTTAAAATAAAATTGTTTATCAAGAGGGTAATTATGACCTCAGGGTAATTAATAATAAAAATATTCTTAATAAGCATCAGTTAAATGGAAAATTAGGATAGTTTAATCCTCTTAAAGAGAAATTAGTTATAAAGGGTAGTGTTACAATAGCGCCAATGGCAACACCCACTGTCAAGATCAAGCCCTTGAGTGATCATCATCTTCAAAGCTTCAAGCATGGCATCAATGGCAACTCCTTCCTTCAAGCTCTAGATGGATCTACTTCTTCCAAGTAAGTTCTCTCCCAATCAAGGTTTTTTTTTTTTTTTTTTTTTCCATATTTTGGAGTAGGGAGAACCAAAATTTATGATCTAGTGTTGATTTAAGCTATTACCTGGAAGTTATTTGGGGATTTAAACTTGAATTGAACCTTTAATGAGTGAATTGTTGGGCATATGTTATCAAACCCGAAATTAGGTTAATGTGGTTCAAATTTATAAGTTTTTGACCTTGTGGAAATTTGGGGTTTTTGACCTTGCCATTGATATTGCTATTCAAGTTTGGGGTTATGGATGTGATATATATTGTTGGGGTTATTGGAGACATCCATTGTCCCATCTTGTTAAAATTATAGCTATAGCTCCAAAGAGGCCAAGGGGTGGACCAAATGCTCCTTATAATTGTTCCAAGTTTGTTTTTAAAGAAGCTCAAAGCCAGCATGCTCACTCTCTTACAAACAAGAGGGTATAGTTCTATGCCATAGGGTGTCTAGTAAGTATATTAAGGTAGATAGAGTAAAATTCGAGGCTATTTAAAAATTACCATCTACTTTAATAAAAGGAATTATAAGCTTTCTAGGCCATGTCTGCTTCTACAAGATATTCATAAAAAAAATTTCAAAATTTCCAAACCACTTTACAATCTCCAAGAAAAAGATACCCTATTTATCTTTAATGATGCATGTTTAGTTGCATTTTTAGAGTTGAAAAAAAAAGTTGATATTTGTCCCCATAATTGTAATTCCTAATTGGAACCTACCCTTTAAACTAATATGTAATGCAAGTGACTTTGTTGTAGAAGCAGTTTTAAGGCAGTGTAAGGAAAAGATATTTCACTCTATATATTATGCTAGCAAGACACTAATTGGTGCTTAACTAAACTAGACCACAACTGAAAAAGAACTTTTAGCAGTAGTGTTTGCTTTTGATAAGTTTTGTTCTTATCTTATTGGAATTTTTGTTATTGTTTTTGCTGACCACTCTGCTAATAAATATTTGATTAATAAGAAAGATGCTAAGCCTAGATTGATAAGATGGATCTTATTGCTTCAAGAATTTAAATTGGACATTAGAGACTGGAAAAGCTCTGAAAATCAAGTGATTGATCACTTGTCAAGGCTAGAAGGGGAAGATAAAGTGGCTGAGCCCACAATCATCAATGAAACTTTCCTAGATGAACAACTCTTCCAAGTTGTTCACAAGAGGTTGCCCTGGTATGCTAACTTTGTCAACTATTTAGTTGGCAAAGTCTTTTCTCCTAGAATTAATTCTCAACAAAAGAAAAAGTTTTTACATTTTATTAGATTTTTGGTTTGGGATAACCTCTTCTTGTTTAAGCATTGTGCTAATCGGACTTTAAGAAGGTATGTTCTGGAGGAAGAAGTTGAAAGCATACTCCATTACTGCCATGCTTCAAAGTATGGAGGTCACTTTGAAAAAAGCTGAACTGTGGGAAAAGTGCCCTAGTCAGGTTTTTATTAGCCTACATTGTTTAAGGACACTAATTTTGTTTCCAAATGTGATAGGTGCCAAAGGATGGGCAACATATCTAAAAAAAAGTAGATGTCTCAACAACGTTATTGAAGTTGAATTGTTTGATGTATGGGGGATATAATTTATGGGTCCTTTCATCTTTTCATACACTAAACAATACATCCTTGTTGCAGTGGATTATGTCTCTAAGTAGGTAGAAGCCATTATGGTGCCAACCAATGACTCTAAGGTCATGACACAATTCCTCAAGAAGAACATCTTCATAGGTTTTGGCACCCCTTGAGCCATTATTAATGAAGGAGGATCTCACTTTTGCAATGAACAAGTGAGGGCCCTTCTTACTAAATGTAAGGTGACACATAAAGTGGCACTAGCATACCATCCACAGTAAGTGGACAAGTTTAGATCTCTAATCGAGAGATTAAAAGGATCTTAGAAAAAAACTGTATGTCCTTTAAGAAAAGATTGGTTTAGACGATTAGATGACATTCTTTAGGCATACCATACAACCTATAAACCCCTTTAGGTATGTCTCTCTTTCCACTAGTTTTTGCCAAGGCTTGCCATTTACCGATTGAGTTGGAGTAGAATCCCTATTAGGTAATTAAGAAGCTGAATTTTAACCATGAGGCAGTTGGTGAGAAGAGACTTCTCCAATTAAATGAGACAGATGAATTTAGGCTCAATGCTTATTAGAATGCAAACTCTATAAGGGGAAAACCAAAGGATTGTTGAGCACTCCTTTAAGCCGGGTCAACAAGTCCTTTTATATAATTCCTGGTTCAAACTCTTCCAGAGAAAGCTTAAATCAAGATGGTGACCATTCACCATTGTTAAAGTATTTCCATACAGTGTGGTGGAGTTGATTACCACTAATCTGCATTAGACATTCAAGGTGAATGGATGACAATTAAAGCATTATTAGGGAGGAAAAATTAATTATAATCATACCTCTATAAACCTTGACAATGTCACTTGAGCAAACACTAAGTCAAGCTTATTACTTTAAACTACACGCTTTCTGGGAGGTAACCCAAGTTCTTAAACCTTTTTCTTTTTAACATTTCATTAAATTGTTGTTTAAATGCAGAAATTCACTAAGCCTTTACCTTCTCTAATTCAGGAAAAAGCCAGGCCAAAAACAATAGCTAGAAGCCATCACACCACGGTGATACAAGAACCTATGCCGCAATACCCACTACCCAAGCAACTGGTAAGTTTAAAAGATGTTGCAAGAAAACATCATTGAACGCTGCAACATAAATTTTGTCAAGCCTAAGTATGTAACTTACTGAACAAGATGTCGTGGCTTAACGTTACAGCACGCCGCGGCTTGTTATTTTCTAAAATTTGAAATTAACGTCAAAGAGCATAGTATCTCAAATTCACATTACTCACTGTCGTGGAGCCCCAAACCCAAAAGAGATCAATTTTTACACAAAGAAGTAAGACACCATGGCGCCTAGTCACAAGTGTTGTAGCATCATCTAAATCTAGAAATCTGGGTTTCAACCAGAGAGCTGAATGCCACGGTGGTAAGTCATGCATGCTACGGCGCTTGAACCCATGTTTTGAAATTTTGAATTTTAGGGCACGACACTCATGATTTCATGCCTCCGCATCCTATTGGGATTTCATTTTTTAAATAGAAAATCAAAACCCTAAATGCCTAAAAAACATAACATCAGCTGATTTCTCTTTAAATCAAAGTTTTAGCCTAAAACTTCACCTTTTGTACAGTTCATTCATATGAGGAGAGTTCTTTCAGTTAAGTAATTTTTTCAATACCTCTATATAATTTGTGAAATTGTTGAGTATTAATGTGAAATTCTTGTGTTTATATGGATGAATATGCCTAGCTTTCTAGTTGGGTATCTCTATTTATAGGTTTTGCTTAATTTGTTCCAAATTTAGATTTAGGTTATGTGAGGGTCACGTTTTGAGTTGGGAATTAATATTCACATAAGGTTCTTGCCATGTTCCATTAGGTTGAATTTATATTATAATTTCCTATTATTTTCATTACCTTCTTAATTATGTACATTGCAATTGCTTATTATAGTTTAAGTTTTGTGGGGGAGGTGGGAGAGGGGGAGGAGGAGGAGAGGGGGTTGATGCTACTAATGTTATGGACTACTATTGTGATCTATTTTGGTTATTCTTAATTGCCTAAAACATGCCTGAGTTTACTGCTTCAATTACATTATGAGTCGAGACCTTTTGCTTATAATTGAGGTTATGGTTGAATTGTGTTACTGGAAAATTATGAGGTGTGGTTTGATTGCAAGTCCATGGCACCCAAAACTATGAAACACTCATGTACAACCACCGCCACTAGGCCTAGCTTCTTCTAATCTGTATAACAGATCTTGAATCTCGTTCTCTCTATCTCTCTAGCCTTTTCTCTTCCCACTTAGTTTCTTGCAAGCAAGCAATATTGATCCTCCTTCTACTCATGGTATCTATTAGTTCTCTTAATTTACTGGTAAGAATCCCTATCTTCCAAGTAGCTACGCAAATCTTCTCTTAGACTAACTTTTTTACCCATACCTGCCTTCAATGCAAGAACCCTTACTCATTTTCCATCACACCTGGCACCAGTGTGGCGCTACACTAAAGATGTAATGACCTAACCCTTTCTCATTTCTCATTACATCGAGGGTTTGATACAGCACATTGCTAAGAGGGCTACACAACAACGAATATTTTATAGGATTCATCCCATAGGATTTGACTAATTTTATCCTAGCTGTCAATCTATTGTAACCCTCCTCCTTTACTTGGGCTTGGGACCAGCAGAGTAAACTTAGACAGAGTGAAATGTATATCTAAACATATTTAAGATAAATTTTCACTTAGTAACGGTGATCCTTGTGAACTGTAAGTGAAGATGCTATGTGGTTGTGTCTGAAATGAAATAATGAAATTTGATTTTTGTGGATTTAATTGCTACCTATTGAAACCTGAATTATTTTTTTAAGAAATCTGAAATTTTCTTCGATGTATACCTAGTCTTAATGTTAAACCATATGAATTTGTGTTTTTTTAACTAAAAAGTATTGATATGAAGCATGATAAGTAACAAATCATGTTTCCTGTTAAAGTAGCTATTGAATTTATGATACAATAAATCTATAGGTCTACTTATTCTCATCTGAATGTGAAGGCTTTGAGTGGAAAAGTTGTTGATGAGTATGTTGTGGAATGTTAAATTTTTTTTTACTTTAACTTATATATTTGTGAAGCTGTGTTTTAAATGATAGAGCTTGTTTGTTCTTGGTACATTAGAGTGAAGGAATCATTTGTTCTCTTGTATTGGGAATAAAAGTTCAATATAGACTTACTTGTGAGGAAATAGAATAATAAATTAGGCATTAACCTAGCTAACTTCCATACATGTATACTATTGTGCATACATCATGAATGTGTTATCGTATTTTTGCTAAAATAAAAAATTAAATTAACAAATAAAATAAAAAATAATCATAATAAAATGTTGTGTGCTTTCCTCTTGACTTAAACAGATCCTTTATCTTTTTGTGTGTTAAATGTTAGTGGGATATGTGGTTAAAAATGAATGCTATTAGAACAAGGTATTTTTCTTGCTTTGTATAAGTATGAAATTACGTTGAAAATATTTTCTTAAAAAATTAATTTACTTTTTATTTGCTTTATTGTTAACATGTTTTATGGTAATTCTTTATTAATTAAGGAAGCATGAAGAGTTCGAAATTTGAACTAGTGTGATTAAATTGACAAGTTGCTCTAAATAGAATCTATCCATAATTTGTTTTGATGATATATAGATAACCATACAAAAAACTAAAGGGGAATAAGTTAAACCAATTAGGAAAAAAATTGCCTTGCCTTGGTGGAACCAAATTAACTTAGATATGATTAACTCTAAGTTATTTCTTTTGGTGATTTTCCTTTTCATGTTGTAAGTCAGGGTATTGAGAAAAGAATGTAAAACTTACTGGAAATCATGAATTGGATAGAATTATTATATCCTAAGACTTCGCAATGGAAGTAACTCTAAATTAGAATCTCCTTTGTGCAATATCGATAAAATAGCCTAGACTTGAATTGCATTTGTATTTAAGTACTATATGTTGCATGTGCAGTTGATTTAAGTAAGGTATCATATTAAATTAGGAACTATTTCAACTGTCATAGGCATACTACATATTATGGCCATTAAACTTTCTTTTGTCTTGCTTAAATGCTTTGATTTTAAGATGTCTCTTACCCCAGGATTGGTTCTAACTAATACTTCTAGATAAAAGGATATCTAAGTAAATTTGTTGGTAATGTAGTAATAACATGCTAAAAAAATGAAAGTTTTGCATATTTTCTCTATAACCAGGTTTGGATGAAGATAGAAAGATTTTCACACACTGTACTTGGTTTAGATTTAAAGCATGCAAAATTAGGACTTTTTGAATTGCAAGTTATGTTTAATAATACCAATTAGTATATATTTTGCTAACAACTAGTTGTCTAAGTGAGTTATATATAGAATGAATGCTTATAAGTTAAGATGTTTAGCAATTTGGTGCTTTCTGATCTTTGTTTAATGGTTATTGGTTTGGGTGAAATATATTCTACTTAATAGTTACACATATGAAGGTTTCTAAGTGATACTCTTGTTTTCTTTAGGTTTAGTTATAGTGTTCTACAACCTTTTGTTTACTAAAGATAAGGAATAGAATTGTGAGGTTTAAATCAGAAAAAAAAAAAAAATAGATAAAAAATATATATATATATGTTATTAGTCTTTTTCATTCAAAACCTATATGTGTAATATAAGTACTTAGAGTTTTTCTCTATAAGTTGTTTTTGAGAATGTGAAAGTTCATTTTGAATCTTGTTCTTTACTTTTTCCTAAACTGATATATTGAAATATGTGTAGTGATTAGTCAATAAAGGTCAGTAGCATACAATACATATATTTAGTTGGAAGTGCAGGAATTGTTCTAACTATTCATAACTGAAGATATTAGTATTGCTAGATTATGTTCTCTAGTCGGTGCTGTAGCATTGAAATTAGGTGTTTAATCTTAGTATCCTATGTGAGTTAAAGAACAAAAAGAATAAGCAATGGAAATAGAATTTTTTTTTTTTTTTTGGGGATCACAGGAAATCACTTGGTTAGTTTTGTTTGTAATTATAAATCTAACTAAGATGTCCTATACAAGAATATAATACTTTTGAAGTGAATGAGTAATTTTTCTTTTGATAAACAAGATACTCTTATCTAATGGATGTGTTTTGTAGTTATGGTTATGTTTGTGCTCATTACCTTGGACCTAGGTAGATAAATAATAAGACATGTGACAAGAAGTCACCCTTAATATTAGTTTAGAGGAGTGACAGATTGATTTAGGAAATTTCTAAACAAATAGTAAAATAGGTCAAGTGAAAGATTGGACTCACTACCATGCACATATGACATCATTACATCATACTTGCATTTAATTCATTTTAGTCATGGAACAATCAAACATACAAGCATACACTGAAACATTCATTTATGCAAGCATGCATTCACTTGCATGCCATTAAGACAAAAAGGGATAAAATAAAATAGAGGTAGGAAAGGAAGCAAGGATAGGAAGAGGGATTGTTTGGCTTAGTGGTTTAATTTTGGTGAAAAAAATTTTTAAGGAGGGGAAGTATTCAATATTCCACACATAGAATATAAAGATGTGTACACCAAAGACTAGCCTTAGTTTGCCTCTTAGTGTGTGAGGCATTAAATCTAGGTGAGTGAGAGGACTGATGCTTGATATGTTTGTGTGTGAAATATTTTCTATTAAGTTGTTCCCATGTTAAGTGGTATGGATTGCAATTTAAGCAATAAGGTTATTGGTGAAAAGACATGTTAGATGGCTTGGAAATGCTTAAGATAGAAGGAGATAATTAGAAAGGATAGAAAAACACTAGTGAGATGGAAAGGTTGACAATATCCAAACTTGGGGTTTAGACTAATGTTCATTGTGACAATCATATCTCCCACTAGAAAATTCTAAATTCCAATTACGTAAAATTTATTAAATACTAGATACATGTAGCTTTCTAGTGGTATATCATTTATAATTTTTGAACTTGTAGATCAATATAGTTTATCCCTTGAAGTTGCACCAAATTCTGTAAAACACAGGATTTTGACAACTTTAACATTTACCTTAATTAATTGATCATAACTTTCTCTAGAAAAAAAGAAATCTAATTCTACTTGTTGGATAAATTAATAAACATGCTCTAAATATGTATCATATGTATTATTTAGATATATACATTAGTACGATTAATTATTTAAAATTGGTTGTAATATATGTGTTTCCCATTGAATATATATGTGTGTGTTTGAACTAATTTACATTATTTCATTAGGTATCTTGGTTTAAAATTGATTTATAAGCACCTAAGACACTAGGTAATATATGAGGAATACTATTAAGGAAAATTGGGACTAAAAACCTAAGAGGGACTTTTGGGTAAAATGATTGTAATAACCCAATATTTTAACATACATGTTAGAACGTTTGTACCTAATTTGTTGTGGTTAGGTGAGTAAAGTTTTCCACAAAGTAGAATTAAATTAAATAAACATTTATACATATACATAGGTAAATAGTAAATTCATTTTGACCACATCATTGGTTGACTTAAAATTTGAATCTTATTTGTGTAAACTTTATTGAGGTGTGCAACAGATAAGAAAATAAATATAGTATATGTGTATATATATATATATATATACACATATTTCTAGAATTAAATTATCACCCGATAACCAATACATTTATTGTTTTTAATATTGGTTACCTTTGTTTTCTTTCCTTTATTTTCCACCGAACTTGTACTTTATTTTGTTCTGCTTTCTTTTTCCTTGCTGAACATTCCTTGTCCCTAACTAGACGAGCATCACCCCCTTGTCTTGCTTGAGCTTCCATTAGTGATCTATGTTGCAGCTGGATGAGTGGTCAAAAGTTCATGGGGTCGTCCTACATCTCATAATCTCCCTCCTCGTAGGGTAAGAGGAATGGGTACCCATTTTCCACCAGCAAGCTTGAAGAAGGACTATGGTCATCGTGAGGATATTCCTCCAAGGAGCAAAGCTCCTACTGATTATGGTTCTAGGGTGGTTACAGAGAGACGCCTATCATCTAGGGATAATTATTTAACCTATGGTCCTATTTACTTTGAATTGCTTAGAAGTACATCACGTACAGCACCAAGGAGAGCTTATGTTAACGATGGCTATGGGCAAAGGTTTGAGAGCCCTCCTCCTCTATGTTATCGTGAAGGATTGGCCCATAATTATGAGACTATTTCTAGGTCCAAGCGACTATATGGTACTATAGATGATGCTTCTTCATGATATGCTGATTCTAGTACTCACTAATCAAGGACTCGATTGGACTATAAGTACAGAGATCATGTAATCTTAAAGTAAGTAAATGTATTTTGTCTATTACACATAATATGGATATATTGCATGCTTATTTTATCACTGAAGACACATAATTCTTGCATGATGTTTTATTTGAAATTGACTACTTATTTGACATTAAAGGGCATAGACATTACATTGTCAGTTTAGGAAACTGAGTGCCAAAGTTATTAAGATTTTTTGAGGTTGTTGGCTTTTTCAGTCTTATGTACATTTGGATCTTTTACGAGGCTTGTTAGTAGCGGGTACTCTTGGCAAAGCCATAGAGTAAATTTAAGGATATGCTCCATATGGTTGATGATGTTTCTTTGTTGCATAAATGATTTTGAGACTTCCTTTTGTCTTATTTTAAGGATCTTTACTTAGAGGCAAGGAAGAAAGTATCATTCATGAAATTTCTTGCAAATATGTGGAACTTCTGTAAACATGTGGCAGATTCTGTTTTCAGTGATTAGAAGTATATAAATGTATAGTTAAGTTTTTGTTTGGCTTTAGGTAGTTAGTTTAAGTTAAATTTAATAATTGGAATATGAGTAATGCAAGGGTTAATGAGAATGTGTTGAATTATTGGGATAGGTATATATATATACACACACACACCAATGGAAGTAATTTATGCACTCAAGATGTTTGATAAAATGTTTACAAGAAATTAGTTTTAACTTTATGAGTAAAACTTGGTAGATTTAATTCTTGGTGGTTAGTTGTTATTTGAATTTGAATAAAAGTTAATGAACAAGAGTAAAGAATAGTTGGTTATGTTGTGAGTTAAGTAGTTAATGAAAATGAGTAAAAGGTATGAACAAAAAGGTGATTAGTTGTTGTTAGAGTGATGGAATTGTAGGGTTGAGTGGTAATGAAAAGGAAATAGGGTTAGATTTCGTGGGTTAGAGAAATCTTATATTTTGGATATTTTTGGGACCGAATTAGTTTAGGAGCTCTAAATAAAAAGTGTAGCTTAAGATCTTGGGATGATATCTGGAAAGTTTTGTACATTAATTCCAGGTATAATTATTGTTAGATCTATTAGACAGCATATGAGTTTGTGCAAGATTATAGGTAAACATAAGTCAATTAGAGGACTTTGTCAGGGATTATGATCTGAATTAGCTTAGTAACTTTGAATCATAATTATTCCTAACATATTCAAAGAATAAATCTGGAGCTTTACAGGTTTTAATTCATGTTATATGTAATTTGTTATGATTTTTGGGTCTTGACTGAATCTGTTTTGATGTAATTGATGTTAGGCGATCTTAAATGATGAAATAGGAATGGAGTGTTGAAGATGGATTATTCCTAACATCTTTATAAACTAGACTAGAAAGTTTCATAATTTAATTCCTAAGTATGAGAATTCTACAAGCATTGGAATCCGGGTCAAGTAAATAGAAATTTGTATGTTCCCTGTTTGTACAGTGTGAGAATTTGAGTAGGTTTCAGACTAATTTTAGAAAAAGTTTCTAAAGATAATATTTAAACTTGGTTTTATTGAAATTGGTTAAATATATAAGTTGAAATTAAACATATATCCAAGATGGTTGTGAAAATACTTAAGAGGAATTAACTTTAAATAAATACATGAAACTTAGTATCTATAGATTTTTGAAATTAAAAGGTTATAACTTTTAATATGGACAAATTAAGTAATACTTGAAAATTTTAATTGTAGCTCAGGAAAAGGTTGTCAAGCCAACAATGCACGTGAGCGTAATAGAGAGTGACAAGTAAAATTAGTAATTGTGAGTGGTTAAATTCTACCTTTTCGTTGCTAGACTAATATGTGTATTTATTAAATATATTTGAATAGATATGTTTATATGAAAACATAAGCATCTGTATTACTTAATTTGAGTTATTTGAATTATGTTTGATGGGTGAAATTATTTGTGATTGACAAGGGCCAATAAAAGTGTTTTTTTTTGGAAAATGATTTTTACGTCTGAAACCGAATCCGGGTGCATCTAGAAAATTCTAAGATATTCTGGTTCTAATAAGTGTTTTAAAATGATTAAGTACTCAGCCCTGGTGAGATGGATTGTGTACAGGGGAATATATTTGGTGTGTGGGTGCAAAAAAAAAATGCCCTGTGAGAGGATATCTGTTATGCAGGACTAAGTTACTCTATTGGTCTTTTATGTACTTTAAATGATGTGAATGTTTGACTTCTTTGTTATGCAATGTATTTCATGAAAGATGTTTGATTAATTTTACGTTTTCATACGTAGTGTGAAATTAATTTATTGTAGAATTTATGTTATTCTGAAATTATTTAATCTATAGATATATTATTTATTCTATGTAGTAAATATATATGTTGAGTGATGCTAGTACCCTTTGGATACATGTTTCCACTCATTAAGTTCGTGCAACTCACCACTCTTTCATTGTTGTTTTTTTAGTGATAGGATTTTAGTATATTTCATCGCCAAGCTCGTGACTTTCCAATAGCTTATGACAAGGTATTTCTTTGGAATCTCATACTTATAGTCAAGGATAAAAGTTTGCATTTAGCACTAGAACTGTGTTTTGTCTTGTATTGTGTAATAGTCTAGTTATTTGTTGTTGTGATAAAATTAGAGCTCCATGTGTATATTAATGTTGTGTAAACTAGTTGAATATAACCAAGATAGTATGTTTGTATTTTTAGGCATGTTCCACATTACAGAGAATCTCTGTTGAAATTTTTAGTAAATTATTATGTATTTCAGTAAATAAACATTTTGTAGTTAACTTGTGTTTTCTAAATTTTATTTTTATTCTTCAGTTTAACTAAAAGTCTTATTTGTTTCTTTGTTTTGAAGTCAGGGTTACGGAGATTTGGTTACCTAATCCTCCGGCCAGTCATGCCTCTGTGTGGAGTGTGACAATGATTAAGAACCATGTTTGGCAAAGGTTAGTAATAACTGGGTAAAAGAATAGCTAAGTGGAGATAAAACCTATTTTGAAACCTACTTACATACATGTTTACTAATATTTCAATTATTATAATAATATATTAGAGATAGTGGAGGGGTTTATGAGACATCTTGGTCTCCACCCATAGAAGCTTTTACTAAGGTTGTCTTCTACCTTAAGATCCATTACCCTAATTTCTGCAAACATAACTCTGAGAGAGAGAGAGAGGGGTGTGGGAGCTATCTTGGCTCTACATGTGGGGGAAAATATAGACTTCCATTTCAAAACCAGAGAAAGGATTTCTACAATATGGGGAAGTAAGGATGGAGGTGCAAGACTTGGGATGTTGGTGTTTTGTTGAGTTTTCTGGTTGTGATCCAAGTGGGGGAATGGTAGTAATAGGGACAAAATCTTTTTTTCATTTTGATGATAATATTTTAGCAAGCCTCTTAGGAGCTAATAGTGCTTCTCATGGCAATTTTAGGGCTAGAACTCAGCCATAAAGTTTAAAAGTCCAGCCAGAGCTTCTATTTGCTAATTGGGTGAAACTCTGGTGTTTAGGGAGTTTAATTGGGATTCTCAAGCAAGGTTCTTACGATAAGTTGAATATAAGAACCTTTAGAATGAATCTAGAGCCTGGCATGATTTGGTTTTGGATAGAAAAAATGATAAAGCTGTTGGCATACTGCTGGACTGCTTTATGTGCAGTTTCAGTCTCAGCAACTTCAGAGGGGATTCTGGAATGCTTTAACATACATGACCTGAAATGAAGTTGTTCCCAACATCTTGAACAACCTTTTTGGTGAAGGAAAAGGGCTTGTTACTTGCAAGGAGTGTTTTGGAGTTCTTGGCAGGCAATTCAGAGTTTATGGGCATTACTTTGTACCTGGTTTAGAGCAAACCATTTTGAGGGACTTGAAGGCAAAATCAGGAGCTGGTGGCTGAAGCATAAGTGTGTGGGAGACTCATAAGAATCAATATCATGTTTTTTTAAGGTATTAAAGTGTTGGTTCTATATACTGATAGAGGCAAGAACCTTGCTTCTTTGTTTTTGCACTCTGTTTAGGGTAAATTAGGGCAATCTATTGGCTAAATTGGCCTAGGTGTGCTGAAGAAATGTTGTAGCTAAGGAAATAAAGAGTGTTTCTAGAGACTTTCAGAGTCTGGAAGCAAGTAGACAGAGCATTAGATTTTTAATAGCTAAGAATAGGGAATAGGGCTCTGTTTATGCCTATATTAGTATAACTAATAGTCAAGGGTCTTAGAGGTGAAATTAAGAGTAGATTTCATAAGATAAAATGTTAAGGAGACCTAGAAGAACACATTTAAACTTAGGTTAAGTTGAATTGATAATCAAACATGGTTGTGTTAGTATTGATAGTGGTTACAATGCTTGCTTGTCCTATTTTATGCTTGTTCAATACTTGTGGTTGAATCTGTATGCATGAAAGGAAATCTGTGTATGTTGCTTAACACAACTTGTAGGTTATTCAATTATAAGCTAAATGGTGTCCTGCTTGTGGTGAATTGAACTTGTTTTGCTTATGTTAGCTTAGAATTAAGGTAGGTGCCCTTAAAGTTCCTTACATTGCTCTTCTTTTTTTTATAACTCCTCCTGAAAAATGCATACTTGAGTGATTAATTTATAAACTAAATCTACGTTATTGGAAATTGGATTTGAGCATATTTTTGTACAATAGCCAAGTTATATGCACTGTGTTGGCAAAGGAGTTCTAGGCCAGGCCTTGAGAAGTGCCTAACATCCTAGTTGTTTAGATCCTAAATCTAAAGGTGGCATGTACAAGATCTACTTTGGTTATATTTGTCACAAGAAGGTGATAATAGTCTCTGTTACACTTTAGTATAGAGGCTGAGAGCTAATTGTACATGTTTAAAATTGATTACACTGCATTTCTATTTTGTAAAACATGAATACTTGTTTTATCCTTTTCAAAAATACTTAATGTCACCTACTGAGTTTTTTTTCTCATAGTTTTTAAAATATGTTCCTAAATATCAAGGCATATGCAGCAAGGACAAGGCAGCTAGAGCTGAAGATGAGTTATGATAATTGTATTAAGATAACATGAAAGGGATATGTAAGAAATAGTATAGGGTTAGATGTATGAAAAGGAAAAGGATGTCTTATGTATAGAGAAATTATGTAAAAGTTATATGTATGTACACAAGGCAATATAATCGAAAGATTAATGACTCTTATTAACATGCTATGTTTATTTACATGTTATTAAGTAAATTAGGTGTATGTTATTTGGTCAATATTAGTTTTTATTAAAACTAATGCTATAATCTTATTGACTTGTAGAAGGGAGAGCCTCTTTTAAAAAGTAGAAAATTTAATAGTATATTCAAGAAATAAACTAAGCTTTGATTGATTATGATCATGTAAGAATGTCAAGGTGATTCCCTCCACCTAAATATGCTAATTAGTAACTTAGCATTTTTTTAAGTAGGTTACCAATGTACCAGAGACTTTATAATTTTCTAAACAAGTAAACACCATAAATTAGCATGTTTCTAACATCTACCTAATCAAAAGAAATTTCACTAAGAAAATCACTTTACCTGCACCTAGAAACATAAAGTAACTTATCCTATAAGCAAGACATAGGTTTGAGGTTTACAGCCGCAACACCCAAAATCCCATGCAAAAGCAACTAGTATAAAGCCTATTGGTGCTTAGGTGCTAGGGACAGAGGCCCCCAAAGCCTAGGCCCCAGAAAGTTGGTGCCACAGCGTCCCATATGAAGCCCTTCTTTGAAATTCAGTGTCGTAGTGCCGTTAAAGCGTGGCCGCGGCGCCGGCCTAATTCTTAGTCTAAATTGAACTTTAATTGAGGATTTTAAAGCCTATTTAAAGAGGAATAGCTTGGGGATTCAATACACACAAGCTAGATAAGAAGTTCTTGAGATTAAGGGGCAATTAAGAGTGCAAGGAGCAAGAGGAACTTGGATGTTATTGATTGATTGCTTAGGGTTTGGTACATGAGTTATTTATTTCAATCCATGCTTAATGCTTCTAATTGATTGCCCATCTTTTAGATTGATGTGTTAACCTAAAGAAAACTTGACAAATAGAGTTTAGGTTTAGCCTTGATTGAAATAGCACTTGTTTGAATTCATTCACATGTTTGTTTGAATTTGATTCATATGTCGGATAGAAATATACCTTTATACCTTCCCAAGATTACTTCTATTCTTAATTAGTCTTTCTTAACTTAATCTTATTAAAATATAGTGAATTGGTAAGTAAGATATTATTATCAGCAACTCGAAATATACTTATAATTGAATAAGAATCCTAAGTTAATAATTTAGTACCATAACTAAGTCTGATAAGATAATAATAATCTAAGTGAAGTGTTAAGGGAAGTTGTAATTCTAGGTTTTCTCCATTACATTCCTAAATTTACTTGCTTTAGTTCAGTTTAGTCATTAATCTCAAAATTTTATTCATTTGGATAAAGTTATGGTTGGTTAATTTTAGTACTTAACAATTGTTAGACTTAATTTCTCATGGGAAAGAACTCTAGTCTATCACTTTATTACTTGTTAATGATATGTGCACTTGCATTAGTAAAGTTCATAACAGATGACTAGTTTTATTGACATGGTAGAGAAATGCCCTAAGGTATTTATGGATGATTTTTCTGTTTTTGGAAATTCATTTGATAATTGTCTCCATAACCTTGATTGTATGCTTAGGCGATGTGAAGAAACCAACTTGGTCCTAAATTAGGAAAAATGCCACTTCATGGTCCAATAAGGTGGACAAGGCTAAGATTAAGACAAGTGAAAAACTTCCACCACCAAATTCAGTTAAAGGCATTAGAAGCTTTCTTGGTTTTCAAGGCTTTTGTAGGCAGTTCATTAAAGACTTTTCCAAGATTTCCAAATCACTATTCAACCTTTTAGAAAAAGACACTCCCTATGATTTTGATAAAGCATGCCTTATTGCATTTTTGGAATTTGAAAGGAGATTAATTTCTACACTTATAATTGTAATTCCAATTTGAACTTGCCTTTTAAGCTTATGTGTGATGCAAGTGATTTAGCCGATAGTGCAATTTTAGGATAGGAAAAAAAAAAAAGATTTGTCATACTATATATATTATACTAGTAAGATTTTAACTGGTGAGTTGAACTACACCACCATTGCAAAGGAGTTACTTGCAGTAGTATTTGTTTTTATACATCATTCTTATCTCATTAAAACTGAAGTTATTGTCTATACTGACCACTCTGCTATTAAGTATTTGACTAAAAACAAAAATGCCAAGCCAAGGTTGACCATGTTGATACTAATGCTACAAAAATTTGACTTGGAGATTAGAGATAGGAAAGGCACTGAAAATCAAGTTGTAGACCATCTATCAAGGTTGGAAAGTAGAGTCAAAGTTGGCGAGCAGATATTGATTAATGAGAAATTCCTTAGTGAACAATTATTTCATGTTGCTCATCAAAGCTTACCATGATATACTGATTTTGTCAATTATATGATCCATTTTTGTTTAAACAATGTACTAATCAGATTCCTAAAAGGTCTATCTCTGAGAAAGAAACTGAAGACATACTTCAGCATTGCCATTCTTCAGACTACAGTGGGCATTTTGAAGGATATTAAATTATAGTAAAAGTACTCCAATCAGGTTTTTATTGTCCTAATATATTTAAAGATGCTTATTAGTTTGTTACAAAGTGTCACGGTTACCAAAGACTGGGCAACATATCCCAGAGACGTGAGATGCCTCTCAGTAACATTCTTGAAGTGAAAATATTTGATGTCTGGGGAATTGACTTTGTGGGACCATTTATATCCTCATACAACAATAAATATATTTTGATTGTTGTTGACTATGTCTCAAAATGGGTTGAAATCGTTGCCTTGCCAACTAATGACTTTAAGGTAGTAATAAACTTTTTGAAAAAGAAGATTTTCACCCGTTTCGACACCCCCTAAGCCATCATTAGGGATGGGGGTTCCCTTTTTTTGCAAAAAAACAGTTAGATGGACTCCTTGCTAAATATGGGGTTGCTCATAAGGTTGCCTTGGCCTCTGGACACGGATTTTACCTACGTAAGCACACATATCGTCCTCAAGCAATATAGAGTCGAGAAATTATCACTAATATCTAGCTAAATACTAAAATTAACATAATCCTAATTTTATCCAAACAAGCGAATTAGGGTAGAAAAATCTAATTTAAACTAAACCTAACAAATGACAAATTAAACTAGAGATTTCAATGGATAAAGGCCTAGAATTACAAATTCCCTCAAAATTTCACTTGACTTATTATTATCTTATCATGCTTAGTTATAGTATAGAATTATTAACCTAGGGTTCTAATTCAATTATAAGCGTGTTCCTATGTCTTATAAATATATATCTCACTTAACCAATTCACTATATTCCTATGAGAATTCTGTTAAACAAAACTTATTAAGATTAGACCTAAATTGGCTACACAAGGCGTATGGGTATATTCTTATCCTATATACGAATTAAATGCAAATAATCATGTAAAGGTATTCAGACAAGTGTTATATCATTCAAGGCTAACCCTTAATTCTCTTTTTCAAGCTAAATTAAGGATTCCTAATCAATCTAATTGGTAACTAATCAACTAGAAGCATTGAGCATAGAATGAAATAAATAAATCATATACCAAAATCCTAAGCAATCAACAAGTAATAAAAACCATCAAGCTACATGTTGAGTTAAATTGTATTCCAAAAGAATAAATTAGTTCATGCTACCTAATGTAGACATAAATTCAAATAATATTGACATCAAAAAAATACAAGAAAAGTAAAGAATGAGTAGATTAATAGAAAATCGATAAGTTATCAGTCTTTAATCTACAACATCTAAGCTCCTCTTGTCTTCTTTCACTCTTGATAGTTCCTTTTTCTTACAGAAAATCTCAGCTTAATTATGTCTCCAATTATGAATATAGTGTCCTCAAGGTAATTCCCTTTATAAGCTTGAAAACCCTCAATTTCACTTCAATTTAGACTAGGAATTGTGCCGGTGCCGAGGCTTTGAAAATTGACGAGTTTTGGACCTTGGTAGTGGCTTGGGCGCCGCAGCTCCCATTTACTAGCGCCTCAACACAAGGGGCTTCCAGTAGCAACATGCTATTTTTCAATATTTGCGATTTTGAGCCATAATTCACCTCTAATTTGACTTCCAATAGGACTCCTTCCTGCATTAAACTATCCAAGCACACAAGCTAAGTTAATATAAGTTAGAACTCATAAAAAACACCTAATTAAAGCCAATATCAAATAAGATTCACCATCCTAATACGAAAAGGACTTTAACTAGGATTTCAACTAAAACTGAGCAAAAACCAACTAAAACTCTAGAACATAGCAATAAAAGGATGTAAAATAACTATATTTTCAAGAGTTATCACCTATCATCCTCAATGAAGTGGCTAAACTGAAGTTTCTAATGGAGAAATCAAGAGAATTTTAGAAAAAACAATATGTCCATCTAAAAAGTATTGGTCTAAGAAATTGGATAGTGCATTATGGGTATACTTACCTATAAAACTCCAATAGGCATGTCTCCATATAGATTACTCTTTAGGAATGCATGTCACCTATCGATTGAACTAGAGCATAATATATATTGAGCTATCAAAAAGTTGAACTTTGACATCCATGCAACCGTTGAGAAGAGTCTCATACAACTCAATGAGATGAATGAATTCTAGCTTTAGCTTATGAGAATGTCAAGCTTTACAAAGAAAATACAAAAAGATGGCTTAACAAAAAGATCATTGATAGACATTTTGAGTCGGGCTAACATGTTTTACTTTATAATTTCCAGTTGAAATTATTTTTGGGATAGTTCAAATCCAAGTGGTCCAGACCATTCATAGTCACTAAGGTCTTTTCTTATGAAGCCATTAAGGTAATTGCCACAAATCAAGATAATAAGTTGAAGGTGAATGGACAACGGCTTAAGCACTAGTGAGGAGGCAACTTTGGTTACCAAAAGACCTCCATCACTCTAGTCGACACCAAGACAAACTCAAGTCGATGACTATGAATCAAGTGCTTCTTGAGAAGCAACCCAAGGTTTCTAAACTTTTTCATTTCAAGCTTTTATTTACAGACTTTTCTTAATTTTTCTTATTTTTCTTGAAGGTACAACATATAAACACCAAAATTACAAAAATGAAAATTTCACAAAATCATCAAACAGAGGGCTCGACGCCACAACATTAGGAAACCGATGCCATGATGCCAGCTTGTGAATTTAAATTACCTAAACAAAGGCTTGGGCACAGCGACTTTAGAAACCCAACAACACGGTGCCTAGATGCATGTCTCAATTTAAAACAGCCCCAATCTAACTACTTCATGCCTTAGCTCCAATTCAGCTGCTCCTAAGCTCCTTTATAGCACCCTTAAAATAGCCCCAATCTAACCAATTCATGCCCTAGCTCTAGTTCAGCTGCTCCTAAGCTCCTTTGTAGCACCTTCTGCCATAGAATCTTCCCTACCCATTGCCTAAATCAATCCCTAGTGCCTCATCCTTATCAAAGCTCTACTAAGGTCATCCATGGCTACTCCTCCTTCAAAGTTTTAGGTGGGGACATCTCTTGCAAGCAAGTATCTCTAAAGTTTACAAAGTACTCACATTCTTTTAGACAAATTGGGCAAAATTCAATGCTTGTTTGTTGACTTGTGGTACAATTTTGGAAAGATTTAGTTGTGGAGTTCATTTAAGGATATCTTGGTAGTATTACGCTATTTGAAGGTTTGTTTTGATAATTAGGGTTTTGGATTGCGAAGAAGAAATTAGGCATTGCAACATTGGCCAATTGTGATTGGGTTATGAGAATTTGTGAATTACATTGCTAATTTGGAATTGCTAGTGTTGAAAATTGAAATTCATTGTGAATTGCAAGTTTGAGGGGGTGTATGGTTGGATATCAAGACATTGTTAGTCCCTTGCCATATTTTTTTATTATGGTGCATAATGTGGGTATTATTAATTAGTGGATATTTTACATTATGCTAGTTGTAGACTTATTGTACAAGTGTAATCATGGTTCCTAAAAGAGCATGAGCCAACTCTGGTTCTACATATGAGACCTTAAATTTTATAGCTGAGGCAGCCAAGGATCACCATGTCTTTTCTCTAATGCACAGAAACACCATTCTAGAGATGGATTTTGATTTACATATGGGACTGTACACGGAGATCTATACAGTAATTGAGTCTAGGCATTTCAAGAAATTTTGTGCCAACCCCTATGCAGTGGTAATATCATAGGTTTGAAAATTCTATACCAATGCTTTTGCACATATCAGTGGCAAGGCATTTGTATAAGGACAATAGGTTTTGTTTGATTGCCGCACGATCAATCAATTTTTTGAGACACCGTTCATTGATAATGATGAGTATAGTCGGTACTTAGAAGAGCAAGTGGATCTAGATGAGTTAATAACTCATCTATGCCAAGGAAGGATAGAATAGGAGCCAGTGCTTTAGACAAGGATATTAAGATATAGCTTCTCCTTTTAGTAGCTAGTGTGCTCCCGTGCATAGATATTAGTGATGTCACCTGGGACTAAGCTACTCTACTGTATACCATCACCATTGGCAACACTATTGATATTAGCCATTTTATTGTTCATGCTATCATCAAATTTGCTAGCTCCAAAACGGAAGGTTTGTGGTTCCCCTGCTTATTACTGCCTTGTGTATCCAAGCCAGAATAAAATTGGAAAAGGTGAGAAGTTGTTGCAATTGAAAGGGTCCTATTGATAGGACAATTATTAGCCGGCTCCCAAGCCTTCCTCAAACTTTAGCCAGAGCCAGTTCTTCCTCTACACCAAAACCTCAATCTATTAGGGCTCAGTTGTTAAGGCATTTGACATTGACCCAAAGGATAGAAGGTATGGAGCAAATGTTTTCATATCACTAGGTTGTAACACTACCCTAAGGCAGATGTTTCGGGCCTGTGCTCATCACATGGGGTTCAACATAACCAACTTCCTGACTCTTCCGAACTCCCCACCACACTTTGACAATGTTTTGACTACGTTTGGGAGGAGGGGGTCTTTATGTTTTATGTTGTTATTTGTTTTAGGTTTAGATTTTTTTTTTTTTTTTTTTATGTGGTTATTTTCTTGCTTTGTTGTGCAATAACAGCCTAGATGTCATTATGCTTTTATGATGAAATTCCTCATCCTATTATATTACTTTGGCTATCCTATGATCTCGACATTTGTATAAGTTCTTGAATTAGTAGCATTGTAGGATGTGATTTCCATCATTATTGCGCACTTGATTTTTATATTTTTTTTCCAGAGAGATCGTGTTGCCTATTTAGAGATGGTTTATGTTTAGGAAGTTCAATTTTGGTAGAGAACCCTAGAATTTGTTTGATACTTTCTTGAGGCAAAGTCCTAGACAAAACTAAATTAAGGACATGATTTAGGTTATTTTTGGGTCGTTAGAGCCTTTCAAGTTAACCATGTTATATATTATATCCTATTGAGCCTAATTTTGCCTTTTCTTGGCCTCTCACAATTTTTTACCCAACCGTTATTTTAAAATTCTAGTTTTGAATCCTTACTCTTAAGCATTTTTCTCATTCTAGGTATATATTGTTATGCTAACTAAATGAGGAAGGGTAGAGTTATGAATATATATCTATGCCTCATGATCAACCCAATATTCACAACAAAAATAAATAAGTATGAGGGTGTGACAAGAGTTGGGAGAAAGAATGGAAAAAAAAATAATAATAATATATGAAAGAGGTGAACAAAAGAAAAGATGAAGCCAAGTATAATATTACTTAGGTTGTGTAAAGAGCTCTACAAGAATCTTAGATTGATTTACGTGCATAGCATGATTCTAGCTTTATAAATATCCCTTATCATACCATTACCGTAGCCTACATTACAAGTTTTGTAAAAACCTGTTAATCCTTGACTTAGTGATAGTATACATTAGTGAAGAAAGAGTTGAAAAAAAAACCTATAGGATTCGTTTAATGCATCGTATAAAAATAACAGGATAGTATGAGACTATCTTGGGACTTGTTCCATTTATGCAATTTTCAATTTATTTGATTCTACTTTATCTTTTTTCCCCATAAATTGTATGTTTGACTTGGTGATTATAGATAGATGATGATCTCGATGTGTTTTAATATAAACTTAAGACAAGGGTTCTTAAAAGCTATTTGTTTAATGAAAAATAAATAAATTGAACTATGTTATGCATTTCCCAGGCTCGTTATACAAGCATAAGGGTTTCTTATGGTAATGGGGTCATATGAATTAGGTGCTCAAGCAAAAAGTTCATTATATGCCATTTTGCCCTTTTTTTTTTTTTTTTTTTTTACCTACTTCTGAAGATTGTATTTTCAGTGTTGGTGTGCACCTTTACTTTTTCATTTTATTTCACAAGAGTATGTAGTTTGTTATATTCCCATGATATTAATGGTTCGTAGAACATCCTCTTAACAATACAAAATATTTTTCATGTTCTAAAATAGAAAAATAAATTCGATTGAATAACAAAAAAAAAAAAAGAATAAAATTCCAATTTTGTTCCATAATTCAAAGAAAGTTTCAATTTTTGAGATGTATGCATGTAGTCTATGTGAAAAACAAGTTTTATGTACCTTTTTTTTTTATATAAGTTTTATTGTATTTTGATGGTAATACTCAACTCAACTCAACTAAGCCTTCAAATCCCAAACTAGTTGGGGTCGGCTATATGAATCATTTTCCTCCATTCGCATCGATTCGAGACAACATTTTCATTAATCCCTAGCACAGCCATATCTTGTAGAATACTTCATATGAATGATATATCTAGTGAACAATTATGAATGAACAATCGTACATTTAATGTACTTTGTGGACTTGTTCGTAATGATGGTAGATTAAAAGATAACGGGCTAGTGTCCATTGAGGATCAAGTTGCTATGTTTCCACATGTGTTATCACATCATAGTAAGAATCATGTTATTAAGTTTAAGTTCCTTAGATATAGGGAAACAGTCAGTAGGTACTTCAACCTTGTGTTGAATGTCGTGTTGCATTTGCAAGGGACATTATTGAGAGTGCCTGAACCAATTCTTAACAATTGTATGGATGAGAGATGGAAGTGGTTCAAGGTATGAATTTTTTGTTTGAGTTCAATAGTTCAAGTCAATTATTCCCCTTATAGGATTTTTATTTCATTATTTTATTTTCCTTTCATCTGCATCCTAGAATTGCATCATTGCACTAGATGGCACCTATGTGAAAGTGCATGTACCCAAGATTGATAAACCAAAATACCGAACAATTAAAGGAGATATAGCTACAAATATTCTGGGAGTTTGTTTAGAAGATATGAAGTTTATGTATGTTCTACTTGGATGGAAGGGATCAGCATCAAACTCTAGGGTGTTACGAGATGCTATTGGTAGAAGAAATGGCTTATTTGTTCCAACTAGTAAGATAGATGTTTGCTTTTTAGTTAGGCTATTTTCTAAATTATAGATATAATATATGTTAAAATTAAACTTCAATATGCATGTATATAGGTTTCTATTATCTGGTGGAAGAAGGATATACTAATGGTCTAGGGTTTCTTGCACCGTCTAGAGGGACACGATATCATTTGAGTGAATATAACATTGGGCCTTCCCCAGAAAATTCTCGAGAGCTTTACAATTTGAGACATGATCGTGCAAGAAATGTCATTGAAAGATGTTTTGGGTTATTAAAACTTCGTTGGAGTATAATTAGAGAACATTCACTTTATCTAGTTAAGACTCAAACGCGTATAATTGCAGCATGTTCTTTACTCCACAATCTAATTAGGAAAGAAATGCCTCTGATCCAATTGAGCATGAATATGTGTCTTCATCATCATTAGACTCTAAATCAGACGATGAACCTGATGTTGATAATGAGGACCTTATTCAAATAATTGAACCAACTGAGGCATGGACTAATTGGAGAAACACTTTGGCAACTCAAATGTATAATGAATATGTTGCTCCTAGGGGGGTAGTTTCAATTGAAACTATAATATATTATTATAATAACTTTTGTAGTTTAAGAATAGTTTTGAACAATTTTTCAAATTTGAGACTATTATGTAATGAATATATTTGAGTAAGCATACAATTATGATAACTTCGTACAATTATTTATATTTGTAATGCAAGTCTTATTTGTGTTAAATTTTACTCCCTTACTATAATTGTTGATCTAAATATTATGTTCATTTTTCTCAATATACTTCTGTTTTAAACATGGATTATGGATCGAGATCTAGCTCACAGCAAACCAGAAAATCCAAGAGAGATAGTAGAAGTTGGTCTAATGCTGAAGAGCTTGCCTTAATTGAATGTCTTCAAGATCAAGTTGCAAAGGGAAAAAGGTGTTGGAATGGAACCTTTAAATATGGAAACCTTTTAACGATTAAGCCAATTTTAAGGGAGAAGTTTCCTAACTCAAACATTAGAGTTAAGCCTCACATCGAGTCAACAATAAGACGGCTTAAGACATTGTACACCACTATATCTGACATGTTGAACACAAGTGGATTTAGTTGGAACCATGAGAAGAGATGTGTTGAGGTAGATAGTGATGATGTTTGGGAGGCATATGTTCAGGTTGGTTAATTTTTTTAATATACATACATTTATGTATATATATATATATATTAGTTTGTTTGTTATTTTAAGTGTTAATATTGGCATTGATTAATGTAATTTTTTATGCAGAGATTTCCAGTTGCTAAGGGATTTAACACTTCTATCCCTATTTTTCATAGATTGGGATATGTATTTGGAAATGATTGTGCTATTGGTTTAGGTGCAAAAGCACCTGTTCATACTATTGAGGCTTTGGATAAAGAAGTGGAGACGAGTTTAGATGATTTGGAGGGTTTAACACAAAGTTATGATATTCAATCTAATATTGGGAGTGATGGAAGGCAATCTTCTAAGAAGAGAAAAGCAAGTAAAAAAAGTTTCAATCCAATTTGTGTAAAGATTGATGAGTTTACCAAGACAGTAAAAGATATTATGACCACCACTATTGATGAACAACCAATTTTGGAGGAGTTATCTAATATGTCTTTGACTAAAGATGAACTTGTTGACACAACAATGAAACTTTCAAACAATAAGAATTATATGAAGCTTTTTTGGGGCTTTACCTTTGAGCATAGGTTGACATTTGTCAAAAAACTGCTAGACAATTGAATTCATAGCTGGGTTTAGTTTATTAAGACATCTTTTTTTTCTTTTATTATTATATTTTTTGTATTGGAACACATTGATGATGTGGTTTGGATCATGCATTTGAACTTATTTTGGACTATGTATTTTCAATGTTATAGGTCATGTTGGATGTTCTATTTTTTTGTGATGCATTCTATGTTTTTCGTTTAGCATTTGAATCTTGATTATGTAACTTTGCTTTAATATAAAATAGATTTAATAAAACAAACCTATAGATATGGATATGAATTTTTATTTTCTTTGTTTAATCTATCATTTCCTATCTAATTTGAAGTGCAAAACAAGGAATAGAATACAAGGTTAATTTTGTCAAAAAGTTGAAAAATTATTCTATCATGTTTTTCTCCAAATAGTTGATAGTATATTTTTATCCTATCATGACCAAACACAATATAGTAGAGATGTCTTATACATTGTATAAGATTAATACTGTCTAATACATTGTATAGCTTATACTATGCAATTTTATACGATACACCAAACAAGCCCATAAGGTTTGAGTGCTAAGCTGGATTTTGCATAGATATAAACCTATTTGGATTGCATACAATTTTTGGTAAAAAGATCACGCACATACACACCCTGGAAATCTATTTGAGAATGATGCATGCTCTTGAGTTGAATCATGAATTTGGTTGATACCTATAGCTAACATTGAGTCAGGATTCTATGAAACTTCTGAGAATATGTTGGGATATCACTATTTCAGTGTATATTTTTGGCTAATCATTTTTAATGTTGTTTAAGTGTACATCTATGGCTAATTATTTTCAATGTTGTTTGATTTTACTTTGTTTTACTATTTTGTTCGAAAACTAGCAAAATATTAAATTTTGGGGTATGATTAGTTTATGAAATAGACTTATTTTACATTATTTTGATTAATTAAATTGACTATGTTAATAATTTAATTGATATTAAAAATTAATTAATTAATTAATTACTTTATTTAATCAAATGATAAAAATATCATTAATATCAATTAAATAATAAAAATATAATATTATAAATAAATAAATGATTAAATAAAATGTAATAATAGTAAATAAGTTTATTTTAGTCAAATGACCAAAATAGTTATTATATTACATTAAATAATAAAAATTATAATATAAGAAAAAAATAATATAATTACTATAAAATAAATAATTAAGTAAATAGTTTACACAAATAAAATAACTATTAATTAATAAATAATAATAAAAATAAGTAAATAAATAATAGAAGTAATATAAATTAAAAAATCTAAAAAATAAATAAATTTCATAAAATAAATTATATTTTATTATTTTATTTATCTATTTAGACACATTTTTATAATTTTTAACATTTTTATATTGTTTTATTTCTAAAAACTACAAATCAAGTAAAGCAAACAGAATGAAATGCTATTTTTTAACGACGCTATCAAGTAAAAATGAAAAATAATTCAATTTCACAATATTTCATTAATATTCTTTTTTTTTCACAAAAATAATTTACACATACTAAATTAGACTTAATAAAAAGAAAAATGAGAAAGACTTCTAATTTAATTAATTCCCGTGGGACCCGTTCATTTTCTCTCTCATCCACGTGTTTCTCTTCTCTTCTCCCCTTCAACCAAACGGGCAAAAATCCTATTTTTTTTTTTTTTTTTTTAATACAACTGAGTTCGAGAGGGGTAGCGAGTACGTATATATAAACAAATAGTCACTATGTTTTCATTCTCGAACTTCTCTCTCATCCCTCCAATTCAAGCCTTTAAGGAAATCGTTTACTGTCCCCAGCCACAAACACACACTTACCCAAAAAGTTATATAGATATTAGTAATGGAAGAGATTAAATCAAAGTTCAGCAGGATCTGTGTATTCTGTGGCAGCAGTTCTGGAAAGAAAGCTAGCTATCAAGAAGCTGCCGTAGAACTTGGAAATGAACTGGTAACGTTGATGTTTATAGTTTCCTCTCTCTTTCTTCTCGTATTAGATTGCAAATTCTGAACAAAGTGTCTTCATTGAGAGTTTTTCTCATTTTCTTCGTATTTCTCACATACTTGTTATTTGAAATTACATTTTTCAGACAATTTTCTTTTCTACCAATCACATTTTTTTCCCATACGCGCTTCATCTGCACGGTGCTATTTGAACCTTTCTTGTTCAATGACTGTACTTTTCTTTTGTTCCTGTTTTTTTTTTTTTTTTCCCTTGTAGTGGGTGTGGTGGTGTGTTGCAACAAACAACCTCTCAGGCCTCAGCTTGGGCATATGATTGTTGGAAATGGTTTAGGGTTTAAGTTTTGCATGAGAGAGAGAGAGAGAGAGAACAGCAAGAGATGGAGATTGCTAGCTGTAAATTGCCTGTCAGTTGAGCAGCGTTCTTGCATGATCTCTGCTTGAATTATTTTCATTTAGAAATCAAATTTTATAAAATTTTCTGTTCTGTCCAAAGAAAATAAATAAAAAATACTAATAATAATTCCATTAACTTTCTGTTGTTTCCTAGGGAACCAAACGTGCTTGCTTAATATCATGACTCTTTTAAGCGTGTTCCTAACCTTGGGCATTCCCACAAACTGATCACTAGGGACTTAGGCTGTTGGGTTTTTATTCATTGTTGTTGATTGATTAATTTTGTTTAATGTAACTAAACAATTGTACTTATTTTTCTTAATCATATGATGGGTTTTTGACACGTATTAATGATTTGATTTCCAATGTGTTATGAAGGTGGAAAGAAGGATTGATTTAGTGTATGGAGGTGGGAGCGTGGGTTTGATGGGTCTTATTTCACAAGCAGTTCATGATGGTGGGCGCCATGTTCTAGGGTTTGTTCTCTCTTTCTCTCTCTCCCTCTCTCTCTCTAGACTTGGTGTTTGAGCTCATCATTTTTCTCCTCAGCAATAAGCATAATGATCTCTCGATGTTCTATGAAATGCGTTGTGTTTCTCGTGCAAGTTTTCCAATCTACTATGAATTTGTGCAAAGGACAGACATCATGGGATCAAATGCTGGTAACATGGGACACATGGGGATACGAATTTGTGCATTTTACTTTTTTCCTAATTCAACAAAAAGAATGCAAATTTAGATCGATAAGGAACATGGTTTTATTACATAAAAAGCTAATTTCTAGTGATTAATCTGGTTTTGTAAAGTAGAATGCAGAGAGAAAGTTTGGCTTTTAGTGATGCTTAATTAGAAGCTTGTTCAGCCTTTGGTTGGATAAAGTTTAGCCCTTTTGGTCCTTCCAATCCCAGTACACATTAGGTTGACTGCCCTTTTGATTGGAGATATATAGAAGCAAATTAAGCTTTTCATGCTGAAAAGTTTTGAGACTTTTGTCCATATAAAAATATTGTGGAGCTACCACTGCTTTTAATTTCTTTATGATTAAACAAGGTGCATCTGATGAACTTAAAAAGACTGTTCTACCCTTTTTAGAATCCTCAGTTGTCAAACACTTGACAAAACCCAATTAGTTCAAAACTTCTCCTTTATCTTCATTCAACTTGTCTTGTGTTTTTCCCGAATTCGAATATTTTAAGTTTCAAATGGGTACTAATATGTATGTGTCCTTCTATTGATCTTGCAGGATTATACCAAAGAGCTTGATGCCAAGAGAGGTACATTATTGTTTTTAAAACAACTTGCTTGCTATTCTATATCATATTTTCTAAATTCTAAGTAATGTGCAGCTCCATAAATGATATTTTAAATCATTTAGATTTTTTTAATCACCTTGTGTGGTAATTAAATAGGAATTTAGTGGGAGGCATAGTCTCTAATGTTCAAAAAAATATTTTTTATTATTATTTGACCCATGAAATATTTTGCAGATAACCGGTGAACCAATAGGTGAAGTAAGAGCTGTATCTGATATGCACCAAAGGAAAGCAGAGATGGCACGTCAGGCCGATGCATTTATTGCCCTTCCAGGTATGGATTTTGATCTGTAAGCCAAAAATGCGGCTAACATGTAATACTATATGTGCGGTACACACAAAAAGAGGGAAGGATACATGTGGTTATGTTTAGTAATTTAGAGCACTAAATCTTATTCTCTGTAAACATCAGGTGGCTATGGAACCTTGGAGGAATTGCTGGAAGTCATTACCTGGGCTCAACTTGGAATCCATCGCAAACCAGTAAGACATATTCTCTGAGACTATTAGTACAACTAATGAATAGATTTTCCTATTTTTCTGTCCTAGTTGATAATCATAAGTTAAATAACACTAAAGTTGGTTACACGAGGAAAAAAGAAAGATTGAATTTATACGCTGACCAATTAAAATTATTGTCAAACAACTGGAGCCAACTGCCAATATTATAAAATTCCTGGGATAAACAAGAGAGAGAGTGAGAGAGATGCCTAAAATCTTGGAACTCCTGATATTATGGAATATTAATGTCAAAACAATTAAACAAGCTTAGCTCTCGGATCTCTGTGGAACGGCAGCTCTACCATAAAATAACTGTTTTCTATGGTACAAAATAATTATATTATATATTATCAGAATCTTCGTTAATTCTTGTTGTTTCTTGTCTTTGATCATTCTAACAAGTAGGTTCCAACATTTGATCATGTTGTCAATGGATACGTGTTTTATTGTCTCTAAGCCATGTTTAGTTGTGTTGTTATATGTGTATAACTTGTAATGTTTCTCGAATACATGGCTTCTTCTTCATTTGTTCTTCTAAATAAGAAAGCAGAGTTTACGGAAAATGATCAAGTCAAAGAAATATAATCAAGCTAGATGAAATGTATAAGTAAGGTGGCATGGAAAAAAGAATCAATACACGTGTTATTTTAATTTGGAATCACATGGAAAGATAACATAAGATTTTCCATATTAATAGTTATCATGTTTCCGTGATTTGGAGGTTGTGACTGAGGTCCTCCATTTGAATAGGAGAATCATTTTCAAACTAAACATCTTGGATTGATGAAACACGCAATTAACACAAAGCAAAAAATATGTTGGTCAAAAGAAGTTGTTGGTATGCAGTTTAGTCACGAAGGCATATTTCACCTAAAACTTAAAGTGTTTTCATTCATTTAACATATAATACTATTTAACTATTTAATCTTTTTATTTTGTATGTTATAGGTAGGCCTGTTGAATGTGGACGGGTTCTACAATTCGTTGTTGTCTTTTATTGATAAGGCGGTGGATGAAGGATTTATCTCACCTATAGCACGTCGGATTATTGTGTCTGCCCCAACTGCCAAACAATTGGTCAGAGAACTAGAGGTAGATGATTCCCTCTGCACTTTATTATAATATAAAAACAGATTAAGTTGTATAGTTCTTCAAGAAAGGAACTGTAATTAAAATATATGGTTCAAAGGAGATTGTCTCCTTTAAACAAATCATATATTCAAGTGTGGATATGTGCCTCAATGAGAATGCCTTGCTTGTTCATTCATAAGTGATGGTGGCCCCCTTGATCTCTAGTTTTCTGAAGAATTTGAACTCTAAACCATTAGAGTGAATATTTTGTGCAGAATTATGTATATTATGATTGTGATATAGCCTATATTTATTTGGTCAATTTGAGGTTGCGAGTCATCGAAGTAGCTAATGTTTGACTTATTTTTAGCTGATATTGTTGTTTATCGATTATTCATTCTTAAACCAGGAACATGTTCCAGAGTATGATGATGTTGTTTCCAAGCTGATTTGGGAAGATGTTGATAGACTGAATTATGTACCGGAATCGGGGGTCGCCATATGATCTACGTGTTGAATGGGTGATACATGATACCTTTTTCTTTTTGGATACACATTTTGGGTACATATTGAGTCTCAACACAGGAGCTTTTCTTTTTCTATATCTTGAGCTAAGCTCACCAAGATGAAAGCTTTTTTGTTCTAGCTCCCCAAAGAAAGGAAGAAAATCACGAGGATAATGTTAATTAAGCTCTTTTGTCAGTGAATTGTGAATTGTTTGGTCCAATGCTTTCTAACTGTTCTAGTCAGTCTAATTTTGTACTTTTCAAAGACTGAAAAACAGGGAAAAGTATTTTATAGTACTAGTTAATTACATACTATTAGACTAATATCTTGCCTGCCAAAGGTTATGTTACAATTTGCACGTACTGGTTTTTCATTTCCTTGATTTTGATAACAAAAAATTTGGGCGGTTTGATTCAACATGGACTATCATTTATCAATTTATCGTTTAAGCATAATGCTTGATAACACAATGAAGAACAAAGAAACAAAAATGGCTTGGAAGGTATTTACATCAATCAGATTACATATAGGGTGCAATCTTAATTCAACAAAACACATATAAGTGAAAGAAATACTCACAAATATTATAGAAAAAATTTTCTACACGTCAATTGATGGGGTACTCGAATCTGGTATATTAATTTTATAGTCTCAACACTGTTTTAATCATTAAACTAAGAGTTCCAGAAAATTTTGGATTTTACTTTCAAATCTTATACCTCACAAAAAGAAATATTCACTGCCAAACATGTCTTGGGGATTAGGTGAGGATTTGTGTACAAATAAAATAATCACTATTTTGACTTGGACTTAGCTTAGGTGCTAAGCATGATCGGATCTTAAGTAAATATTTTATAGGTTTCTGATGTAAAAACTAAAATATAGTAGTCTTCCCATATAATGATTTGTGCTTTTTATTGTCTATGTTTTCTATATATAGCTGTGGCTGTATTAGATTTATTTATTTTTATTTTATTTTATTTTATTGTTTTGCTAAATTTTTTTGTGTGTAATAATCACAATTAATTAAGATCACTAAAGTGTATATAGGTGAAACTTTTTTTTTTTTTTTGACAAAATGATATTTATAGTGCTTAATTAAAGTATTATGTTTTTGTCAATTTCATCTTAAAAGTATTTTTTTCGGTCAGTTTCGCCTTATAACTTTCAAAATAATTTGCAATATCTTCCTCAAATCTAACAGAGGGCGAGCTTTGGCACAACGGTAAGTTGTTTCTTTGGTGATCTGTAGGTCACGGGTTCGAGACATGGAAATAGCCTCTTTGCAAAAATGTAAGGGAAAGGCTGCGTCTACCCCTGCAATAGCCAGGGAACACTTTGTACACCGAGTGAGCCCTAGTTTTATCTTCCTCAAATCTAACACCGTTCATATGACATTAGCAATAAAATTATTAGGAGGTTATTTTCTTTTATTTTACTTAGGAAGCAAGTAAAATCGATAATAGAGATTTTGGACAAATTGATTTTGGCACCTCAAAATCAATATTCTCCATGAATAATAACAAAATGTAAATAAATTAGTTATTAGCTGTTTAATGTTCCTAGTCGGTTTAACTTTTAAAAGAGCTTTTCGGTTTAATTTTTTTAACAAAACTGTTTGGCAATAGATGGGTTATTTTTTAAACTTTATTGAAAAGTATTTTTGGATTTTTAGAGTCCTAAAAACTGAAATTAGAAAAACTTATTTTTCAAATAGAAAACAAAAAAACTCAAATGAATTTTAATGATTATTTTATTATACAAATATAACTATAGTATTTGTCAAAATAGTTTCTTTCGTAATTTTAATCATTAATATCTTTTTTTATAAATAAAATCAAATAATGTTTTTATATCTCACAACATATTTACAGTTAACTCATCCACCCTCTTTTTCACTTTTTTATACCACACTTTTTAAACAAATCTACTTGAAAAGTATTTTTACACACATTATCTTTATACATAGCTTAACCAAAGACCCAATACATCATTATTGACAAAAGAGTTATTATTTGATCTATTATAATAAATAAATTTACGTTTAATTTTCTTCTTATAAAAAAAATTTATAATCTCTCTTTCTATTTTATTTTTCAACTTATTTTATTTCTTCTCACACAATCAAATGCAAATTTGATTTGACTAATCAATTTAACATTATTTCAAATTTTAGAATTTTAAAAATTACAAAATATATTACATAAGAAAACAAATCCTGATTAAATCTATATTTTTTTTATGCATAGCTGAACTCAACTATTGATAACAATGAATCATTCAGCTACTACGATGAACTACTCCACTGAAATATTTGTTCAGCACTAGTATAAGCTTAGCTAATTATCTTGCTAATATTGATCATTAAGAAAAGTCAACAATAGTAAAAATGATCCACTCAAATATCAAGTGCTGACTGATCACAGAATGATTAAGAGTTGAGGAATTGAAGAGCTGAACAAAGACAAAAATAAAAGCTAAGGCTGAAGACTGAAACTGAAGAATTGAATAGCTGAAAATTGAAGCTAGAGAATTGAAAAGCAAAGACACAAAACGCACCGTTTCAAAGTTTTTGTATAGAATCCTTCGAAGCTACAATAATTGAAGAATGAAACACTCCCCCTACTCCCGCAATAGCCGGGGAGCACTTTGTGCACCAGGTGAGCCCTTTTTTTATCTTCCTCAAATTTAACACTGTTCATATGACATTAGCAATAAAATTATTAGGAGGTTATTTTATTTTATTTTATTTAGGAAGCAAGTAAAATCGATAATAGATTTTGGACAAATTGATTTTGGGACCTCAAAATCAAATTCTCCATGAATAAGAACAAAATGTAAATAAATTAGTTATTAGCTGTTTAATGTTCCTATTCGGTTTAACTTTTAAAAGAGCTTTTCAGTTTAAGTTTTTTAACAAAACTGTTTGGTAATAGATGGGTTATTTTTTAAACTTTATTGAAAAGTATTTTTGGATTTTTAGAGTCCTAAAAACGGCTAAAAACTAAAATTAGAAAAACTTATTTTTCAAATAGAAAACAAAAAAACTCAAATGAATTTTAATGATTATTTTATTATACAAATATAACCATAGTATTTGTCAAAATAGTTTCTTTCATAATTTTAATAGTTAATATCTTTTTTTATAAATAAAATCAAATAATTTTTTTTATATCTCACAACATATTTACGTTAACTCATCCACCCTCTTTTTCACTTTTTTATACCACACTTTTTAAACAAATCTACTTGAAAAGTATTTTTACACACATTATTTTTATACACAGCTTAACCAAAGACCCAATACATCATTATTGACAAAAGAGTTATTATTTGATCTATTATAATAAATAAATTTACGTTTAATTTTCTTCTTATAAAAAAAATTTATAATCTCTCTTTCTATTTTATTTTTCAACTTATTTTATTTCGTCTCACACAATCAAATGCAAATTTGATTTGACTAATCAATTTAACATTATTTCAAATTTTAGAATTTTAAAAATTACAAAATATATTACATAAGAAAACAAATCCTGATTAAATCTATATTTTTTTTATGCATAGCTGAACTCAACTATTGATAACAATGAATCATTCAGCTACTAAGATGAACTACTCCACTGAAATATTTGTTCAGCACTAGTATAAGCTTAGCTAATTATCTTAGCTAATATTGATCATTAAGAAAAGTCAAAAATAGTAAAAATGATCCACTCAAATATCTAGTGCTGACTGATCACAGAATGATTAAGAGTTGAGGAATTGAAGAGCTGAACAAAGACAAAATTCAAAGCTAAAGGCTGAAGACTGAAACTGAAGAATTGAATAGCTGAAAATTGAAGCTAGAGAATTGAAAAGCATAAACACAAAACGCACCGTTTCAAATTTTTTGTATAGAATCCTTTGAAGCTCGAATAGTTGAAGAATGAAACACTCCGTTTCACTGTTAGTCGAAGCTCCTCATTAACTAATTCTCAAAAGACAATAGCTGCTCTAGTATCAATTGATGATCTATTAGTTTTTGAAACTCAAGTTCTCTACCTACTAATTCTTTTAGTTGACTTGACTCTTAGAAAGATGCAATGTCTTCTATTTGATTTGAACAAGCTAAGCCAAACCTGACACAAAAGCTTGTATCAAAACAGACAAAGCCAAAAACACTCACAACAAAATAAGTTGTACAAAATGAATATTACTTGTCTGAAGCAACCTCAAAAGCATTTTTCAAGATTTTTTCTTTTTGCTAAACACTAATTAAATGGGTATTTTCATTTAAGAAATGGCTACAATCGGCTAGTCAAGTTTATAAAGCATGAAGAGACAACTGAAAAAAAAAAACTCTTGGAGATTGAATTTTTGTTCTATCAATTTGATCAAGGTTCTAAAAATTAATCTTAAGAACTCTTTGAGATAAAACTTTCATTCTTCATCATGCTAATCTTTCATATCCTTAAGCTCTTTGGAAATCCCATCCAAAATAGTTAGTTTTTGTGATTGAGTAAATTTCGTTTTGTTATAATCATTCTTCCTTGTAGGAAAGAAACAAGTGAGACAGTTTATTAAGATGCTGTAAATCATGGTTATATGTTCTGTGAAACATTTGGAGATTTGTTGATACCGTCAAGTTCAATTGTTGTAAAGAGTGGCCAATTCCTATTATAAATTGTGTTAATGAAATACCCAAATCATGTTTGGAGAAGGGATGTAGCTGCTTGAGGAGTGAATGTAGCTAAGAATTATAGTAAATTATTATAAAAATTATTGTGTCAAATTTCTCTATCACTTAACTCTTTATTTTTAACAATTACTTAGTATATTTGCTTATCTGCTAATTTGAGTGAATTACAATTATATATACCTTCTTATCTTGTACATAAACTCTTTACAATAATTTAATTTTTTAATCAAAAAACCATGCACCCATCTAACTTGTGTATATGAACAAAATTTATATTCTCAAACCAACCATTTTAACTTTTTTTATTAGGAGCTTCTCACGTGTGATTTGATTGACCACAAAATCCCTGTTTGCATTGCGGCTCCACATGGCAGACAATAGTGCGTGAAGGCTAACAACCCTTGAAGCAAATATCTGGAAGCATGCCTACCCACCAAAAAAATGAAAATGATTGGGACCCGTCTACCGATTAGCGAATCTGAATTCTGCTTTAATCCAATTACCATTGAGTTTCTTTTATATAATTTTTCTCCAAATGACGTGGTAATATTTTAAATTACCTAAACATATTCACATCATAAAATTTTAATTTATTAATGTCTATTAAGTTAATTTAGATGAATTAAAAGTAACTATAAAAACTTAATTAATACAATTTTAAAGTTACAAGAACCCAATTAAAGTGTTTTATAATTACAGAAATTAAATTACAATAAATTAAAAGATAGAGACAAATGTGAATTTGGAATAAAACAACATAGACCAAAAGTATAATTTAATATATTCGAGTAAAATTAGACTCACATCTAAAAGATGTATATAAACTCATAAAAAAAGAAAAAAAATGTGTAATTTAACCTCTCTTTTTTTCTTTTCTTTTCTTTTCTTTTTCTTTCATGTTCAATGGAGAGTGTTAAAACTCATCTAACAGAATTATCGTGTTTATTTAATATAATAATAATATCTTCTCCCTTAGAATAATGTTATTAGATTATCTCTTCTCCTGTTAGGCCTACAAACCGAACCTTCTATCTATATATGTTAATCATCAGATCTGATACAATCCACCTTATTGCCATTTAAACTTGGTAAAACCTTCAATGAAAAATAAAAATAAAAAATTGCTGAAACCAAAAAGGTATATCTATATAAAATTAAGTCTTGAGTATAATGTTATTTAAAATTCAAATATCCTTGGTCAGCCTAAAAGACACGTAACAAGTTCTTAGATAATTAACCACATGATTGCACAATAATTGTCTTAGGTGTTTCATACATTATATATATATGGTACATGATTGAACAAAGCCTTAGTTATTTCTTTGCAACAAGAAAGCAGCATCTGACTAATATTTTTATGATCATTTTAGATTTGTTATGGAATTCATTTCTTGAGGGGAACTAGTTGCGTGTCACACGGCAAAATATAATGAGATTTATGTTGAAGGCAAAGTGATTAATGTGAGTACATGTGAGGCACATGATGCATTATAAATGACCCAATTGCATAATCAATTACATAGATCTAATGCAATCCACTTCAAAGATTCTCATATGTCAGCCATAATATTGAAATTGAAACGAAGTTTCTTTACTTTGATTTGTCTAAACTCTGCAGTCTGAACACACAATCTGATAATATATAGCATCCCTAACAACTGACACTTACTTGTTCTCCTGTAAAACATTCATTATTGAATCAAGTATGTATCTTCTATAATCTAAATTGGCGTTTATTGAGAAAAATAAATTGATATTTATATTGGCATGACCAATTTCTATGTTCTCAGTGAAATTTGATTTTTGCTCTCGGATAAATGATCATGAAGGATATATTGAATTTCCAATAAGATTACTAGTCTCATTCTTTTTTTTGGATACCATCCATCCAACTCCATTAAAAGGGGAAGAGCATGCAATCAGCTTGATTCTTCACTTCAATAAATAAAGAATTGGGTGAGTGTCAATGCTTTCCAGCTTGCTGAAAGTTGAACGGCATTACTGTTGGAATATGAAAAAAAAATTCACACCCTCAAGAATAGAAAATTTATATATAACACATTAAATAAGAGTTGGGTCCACTTAATTAAATCACCAGGTTTGAACTTTTAGCTTGTTTTTATAAAAGTTAAAACTCAATGACTAAAATGTTGGAAAAATAATTATAAACAATATCGATGAGGATTCAACTTTTAAGTCTGAATTAAATGATATCCTCTCTATCCTTAAGATAGTATTTGCACCCTATATTGCAAACAAGTTTACAACAAATATGTCTCCCAAATAAAACAAGAACCTTCTACATTTTAGTTGCAGTTTAGAATATAAATAGAAAATACATGAAACTGAAAGAAAAAGTAGAGGAAGAACATTATCTCATCTTACAAAAAACTTCTTTTTTTTCGACATGGAAAATTGTTTGGTATTTATATAACTCGAAAGATATCTTGTGAAAGGTCGCATCTTCATAAAGGATATAATCCTAATAGTCACAATTTTAGGAAAGTCTTAATATAAATCAAAAACATGATTTTCTGTTTAAAAACCAAAAGACATAATATTGTGTATTCAAACCAAAAGTCATAACCTTTTTGTTTAAAACATAAGACATAAATTTCTATTGTTAACCAAACAGACGTGACCCAAACTCCTTTTCCTTTCCTTTTCCAATGCGTACTACAATTTGTTCATTGTTAGTTTCCCAAATTGATCTTCCTTATTTACTATTAATTTAACGATTTTCACTTAATTTTTAAAAAATTTCCAACAATTTTTCCCAATTTTCAAAATATTAAGATTTCCATTTAGTAGTGACATTTATCAATTTATCTACTAGTTGGTTGTATAAGGCGTCCTTAGCTTGAACCTTTTCTAGTAAGTATAAAATGCTAGAATCCAAAACGTAGATTTGAACTTTGTAATCTATAATGACATCATATAGCTTACTTATCCATATAACATTTCAATTATATTTTCTACATCCTGCACATTCACTACAAGAAAACAAGTTATCCACTACCGGAAAAAAACAATTTTAGATAATCCTGTCGTAGATAACTTATCTACGACGAGTACTTAATTATAAATGACGAGATATACCTTCTCGAATAATAAAGCCCAAAAAATTTAAATTTTGATATTTTATTATTATCTACGATGGTAACATAATTATTTACAATGGTATTTACCCGAATTAGAAAAAATAAAGAGAAATTTTAAGTTTTACCCTTATCTACAGCGGGTTAAACTTATCTACGACGAGTTATACTCGTCTTAGATATTTAATCTTTTTTATTTCTCCCTTATAAACGACGGGAATTAAACTTATCTACAACAGGTTATACCCGTCGTAGATGTATTTCTCTTATTATAACTTTGTAAAACAATCCCAAATTTCAAATTTCCTCCTCCCTAGCCCTAACTGTGTTTCTTTCTGGTGTATTGCTCCATGCTCCGAGCACAGGTGAGTCCACAGTTAATTCTCTATTTGTCCCAACCCTAACTCCCTATTTGTCCTAACCCTTAATTCCATATTTCTTCTAAAATCAGTTTCTCTTCCGGAGTAACATCGACACTGATGAGTCCTCTCGTTTCCACAGTCCCAACAAGACAACAGTAAGGGACGTAGAAGGTGTGCACTTGGAGAATTTGTTCCTAAAAGTCAACATTACGAGCAGGTCTTGCGGATATATAGCCGAGTACATCTCGAAGCTTGCTCTCCCAAAGGAGCTTTCTAGCTACTGACCCCATGGAGGACCCTTCCGGCCAAGCACATCCACTTGTTAAGTTATGAACTCTTTTTCTCTCCTTCCCCTCTCTCTGTCTACTCGTCTCTGGCCTTCTTGTTCTTTTAGTATTGTGTGGGTTTTGAAATATGAATTACTAGGTTTTGTTTAGCGTTGTCATCTACGTTTGGATTCCTTTTACTTTCTGATGCACCTAACCTTTGCTTCTGATGGCTGATGGTTAGCTCTGAAAACCCTTTGAAGCACGAAGCTTGAAGGCCTAGCAATTTGATTCAGGTCCATTTGGATTCCTTTTCCTTTTTATAATTTTGTTGATTGATTTGTTGAATGGAAACTTCGATTTGAATCTTCTGGTGCTTATTGTCAATGCCTTTGATTCTGATGATACAAATATCATAATTTTAATTTTAGTGAGATGTTTTTCAATTTTTGAAATTGTGACTTTGTGAGTATTTCTCTTTTTTGCTGAAATTATGCTTCTATTAGTTATATAAAGACGATTAGGGCATTCCTTTGCAGTGGACCTAGTGACTTTGCTCTTTTATCTCTCTAACTAAACCATAATTTTTTCTTCTATTTTTTTTTTTTTTTCAAAATTTTCTTGTGGTTTAGTTTTAGTTTGATTTTGGTAATTTTTTTCTATGTTAGAGTCGTGGAGGTACTTATTAGTCATGCAATTTTATTTTATTTCTTTTTGTATCTAACTTCGAAAAATGTTTTTTTTTTTTTTTTTTCCTTCTATGACTGATATATGCCAGTGTTTTGCCAACATGATGTTGTTCAGTACGACCCATACGACCAGGAAAGTAGATGATATGAAGTCTTCTCACATCTCCATAATTTTTGGCTTCCATTCCCCTGCTTCTTTTTCTCTTTTCTATTGATTTTGCTTCTCCTCTTTGAAGGTCCAGGCTAACTATTTAGAATGTTTTGTACTTCTGTCTCACTACTGCTCATGGTGATTGCTTCCACCTGTTTTCAACTGGGCTTACCCAGCAGATCAAGACCAATTGGCCAATCTTACTTGAGCCTCATTCTAACTGGGCCAATATCTGCAAGTGTTTTCCCTAAAACCTTTTGTTTAATTGTTCAAGAAATTCAAGTTGTATAGTCTAGTGTTATAACCGTCCTAAATCGATAACGTAAAAGTGAGTTCTAGACATAATGTGTAAATTAGAGTTATAAAATAAATATATTAAATCAATCACTATACAAATTAAACATGTTATAACTGATATTAAAATTTGAAACTTGAATAATTTAGTGTAAGTTTTGATCAAAAAAAAATAAAAAAAAAGGAGAGCAAGTATAGATAAAATAATACATACAAGTAATTTAGACTTACTTTATTGTGATCTTGATTTTTTCATGTAATTTTATTGATAAATGAAATTAATATATAAAAACAATAAATTAGTATATATATATATATATATATAAAAGAATAATTGGGAACCATACATCTCCTTTTTCTTACTTTGACTTTACTTTTTGATATTTTATTTTATTCCTATTATATTTCTTTCAGTTGATTCCTTCACGTTTTTTTTGAATCACTTCTTTTCTACCTTTTTCTTACCTTTGTTGCTATCCACCGCCTTGGAGTTCTTTGTCCCCTGCTTCCTGAAAATTCTAGGAGACCCTATTTTGTTGGTTCCCATTTGACTGTGCACTCCACTCCTCCTACTTGTGAAAGTAGCTTGTTCCTTTGCGTGTGTGTGACATTACTAGTAGGTGTAGGAACCAAAAACAAGTGCAAGCTAGATTCAGTAGTGGGCATGGGAACTAATTGGCAGCAGCCTTGGTCATGGTTCTCTTTTCTTTTCCTTTTGCTATGGGTTTGTTCATCTCAAAGTCTGAAATTTTACCTTGTAATAATCATGGATTTGCTTTGATTCACTTTGTTGTTAGTAGCTTTCTTGATGGCCGTGAAATTCAATTTCTTTTAGGACTTGTTGATCTCGTTTTTCTTGGGTGGAAAAGTTTCTTATTCTAGTTGCAAATCTTCCTCATGACCTTCTTCTAACACCCAGGTATTTACCTCCTCATATCGTTTCCTGTCCTTGTATTGTGGTTGATAAGAGCCAACAAAGTGAGATTTATAAAAAATAATTTTTATTTCCGAAATTAAAAATCCAGGTACACCTAAGATATTTTGATTTAAAATCATAAGAGATTCTGACTTTGATAAATGTTTCTTTTATTGAGTGCTCAGCCCAGTGGGATGGATTATATACGGAGATCAATTTGTTGTGCAGACGCATAAATGCCTGGTAGGGGTGATAATGTTGTGCGGGGCTGGGTTACTCGTTGACCCTTTGTTTGCTTTGTATGCTGTGATTGCTTTGATTAATTTGTGATACTATGAATTATATAAGTTGTGAATTTATGATGATTACAAATATATGCGTATGTTTCAGGTTAAGGTATGAACATTATTACATGATGTCAATTGACTATATATGTTATATACTTGTGTTAAGTGATGCCAATACCCTTTGGGTACAATTTTCCACTCACGGAGCCCAAATGACTCAACCCTCTTCTGTGATTATTTTTTTAGTAACAGGAGTTCAGTACATGGCATTGTTGAGCTTGTGACTTGCCGATTGAGCCTGGCAAGTTAATTCCAGGATCTCAGACTTGAAGTTAAAGGATGAAAGTTTACAGTCACACTAGGACAGTGGGGGTGTCTAATTTAGAATGATGTAAGCGTCCATTTACTTGTCTTGTTTATGATGTGGATGGAGTGGAGCTCCTTGTTATCTTTATGTTATTGTTGTATGAAATCATGAGCATATGTATTTGTATTTTGAGACAAGTTCTGTATTGTAGGGAACCTTTGCCAAAATTTTCAATAATTTGTTAATTATTACAGGAAGTAAACTTTTACATTAAACTACCGATTTTAGAAAAGCTACTTTTATTCTTTAGTAGGGTATTGAGTCAGGTTTGTTATTTTATTTCGAAGTCAGGGTTACGGTAGATTGGTTACCCAATCCTCTGGCTAGTCATGTCTCCGTGAGAGGTGTGACAAGTTGGTATCAGAGCCTGGGTTTAGAGATCCATGACTGCAAATGTGGAACGTTGTTGCTTGGCTTGCTTACGTTACCCAGGGCGTATGTAGACTTAGTGATACATTCTAATTCATCCTGAAACTTCAAGCTGTGATCCTCTAACGTGCTAGTCTTAACCTTATAAGATAGGTAGGCCTTAAATTCAATTGTGTTTCCTTACACATGATAATGTGTGGTTGTCGTGTTATGAGTCATGTGAGATAACGAAATATCGGCTTTAATCGGGAATTAACCAATTCTCAGGTGTTTTTGACACGAAATTCAGATCGTAGAAGAATGTGGGTGACTTAGTTGAAATTTTAATTTAGTAACAATAGCTTTCGTAAGAGGCAAACTCTTCAATTTAGTTCAATAAACTAACTAGTCGTTTATGAGGTAGACATACTTAAGATTTTTGTAATAATAATAGAGAGCAAAGAAGAAAAGACATCTATTTTACATAGGCTATGAACTTGTGAAGAACCCATCTTGAACCTATGTACTATCACAGAGAAACAAATCGTGAAAATGCACATATATGTGTAGACCATTCACTTATTTTCAAGAGATACGAAAGGTTTCCTTTGCCAATGCTAAGTTTGCAGACTAATCTTGATATTGAATGTCGATGCCTAGAATCAACACACTTAATGACAAAAAGAATAAAGTCTAAATCATCTTAGGTTTATGTGTGGTTAAAAGCTATTGAAGAAGCCCACTTCAAACCTGTTTATTTTATGTGAAATGGATCGTGGAAATACATATACACGTCTAGCCCATCTATTTTCTCTCAAGTCTTCGTCTTAAGAAGTATGAAAAGTTTTTTTAATGTCACGCTTGTAAGCTAATTTTAATATTAAATATCGAATCTTGGAAATAATACCCTTTTCAATTAAAAGAAAAGAATGAGATCTATATTACCTTAATTTTGTGTGTGTAATAACTTAAATCTACAATTTTTATGTGAGCCTTATGGAACTGAGAGGGTAAGACACTTCAACACTTGTTACTGTATGGGTTCAAGAGAATACAAGTGTTTAGGTTTTCGAGTATAGATTTTATTTAAGACCTATATATTGTTGTAAAGGAGTTGGATTAGCTGTGTGTGGTTTTAGGGTGTGACCCTATGCGGATAGGGGAGTTAATTAATTATTAATTATATAACGTGGTGTAGGAGTAGTATAAAGTGTAGTTTAGTGGTGAGTTAAACTGAATCCGCTCGTAGGTCAGAAGTAAACAAAGTCGTTACTAAACGTCTTGATTTGTTCTGGTTGTGTAATGACTAACAACAAATGAATTGTTCCTTTCCCTAATATTATTAATTTATTTGATCGGTTATAAAGACTTAAACTCTTTCTTTTACACTTGAAATACCATTAAGGAAGGAGTAACATACAAAATATTTGTGTGGTGTTGTAAACAATTGAAGGAAAAACAAGTTTTGTATTAAATTCTTTAAGTATGAATTATGATAAAATGAGTTTAAAGTTTGGAATTTATTTGGTCGAATGGGTATGTTTTGATACTTAATAAAAAGCTAAATTTAAGAGGCATAGAGTTTGTATAGGGATTTGAAGCTTTCTGTTAAGTTCAAGTACTCTTATTTAATTCAATATATAATAGTCAAATCAATTTTGCAAACACCCGTTATAATAATTTAATATCTAAAGAGAAAATTTGTCAGTAATATTGGTTAATTACTAGCAGAGTGTTATGAATTGGTGTGACAATGAAAATTTTTACTAATAAGATGAATGTGTAACAATATGTATGTTGACAAGAAGTGATAAATAATATGATCTAAAAGATATTGAATCAATAAATATTGTGAATTAATGTAAATAAGATTATATATATATATATGATTTTGTATGTGCAATCAAAATAGATATCGATCGCAAACTCAGCTAACTATTATAATCTGATATGAAACTAGAAGAATAGGATGTAAGTCTCAATTATAAAAATAACGATTAGTATAGATAAAATAAATAAACGTTGTACCTATAGGAATATAAAATGTACACTCACAAGTAATTTAAAGTTCATTAAGATCTTGGTTTTGTTTTATGTAATTGTAGTGATAACTGAAGTGATACTCATGTTAGAAATATAACCAGTTAAGATAATTAGGAAGTGATATTCTTCTGAATGGAGCAACATAATTTTCGATGATATATTTGGTATTATTTTATTAGTTGAAAAGACGACTGGAAAATAAAATAGCAAAAATTAAACCCAATAGAGGTGGGTACAATTTTATCTAACATTTTGTTCATTTGGGTTTGATTGTGTTGTAGCTTTATAATTAGGATTATGTTTATCGTTGGATAAACTCCATTGCTAATATTGACAACCAATTATCGTATAAACATGAAGTTGTTTTAAATGAACAAGATGACCAGTTGTTAATAGAATCTATTGTTGGCTTTTTGTAAATTAGTTGTTTAGGCGAGAATTTTTGAATATATCATAAGTTAAACTTGTAGCGATAAATAACTAACTTCAGACAAAGAAGGAAAGTACAATAATGTTATCAATAAATTAGTATCACATATCAGTAATAGTAGCAGCAAAAGTTTTGTAGTATGAAAATTTTATGTCACGCATATCAACATTATGTAGATAACTACATTGTAATATGTATCAGATAAGTTCTGGATATTTCAAGTCTTTTAATCAACTACTTTAATCTTTAGAACATGTATATATTCTTTAGAGCGAATATGAAAATTTAGAAATTATTGTTAACCAATTATTGTTATTGTTAACCAAGGAAAATAATTCAAAACTGAAAGTAAATATAAGCTAATTAATTTTATTTAGGTAATTATTTGATTTAGTTCATCAATCTGAATTTTTAATAAAGAATATGTTATGATTTTAAGCATGGATTGGGATTTAATTGATTAGTTATCAGAGTGGCGACATGGAAGCATGATGGGTCCATTACCCATAGGTTTCAAGAGGGAGTAATCTTTTGGTAGAAACCAATAAACAAGAAACCACATGTGAAACCAGAGTTACAAAAAAACAATCTATCCGCATTCTCTTTTTAGTGAAATTCAGGACGAATTTCTGTTATGGGGGGCATATTGTTATAACTGTCCTAAATCGATAACATAAAAGTGAGTTCTAGACATAATGTATAAATTAGAGTTATAAAATAAATAAATTAAATCAATCACTATACAATTAAACATGTTATAACCAATATTAAAATTTGAAATTTGAATAATTTAGTATAAGTTTTGATCAAAAAATAAAAAAGCAGGAGAGCAAGTATAGATAAAATAATACATACAAGTAATTTAGACTTACTTTATTGTGATCTTGATTTTTTCTTGTAAATTTATTGATAAATGAAATTAATGTATAAATACAATAAATTAGTACGTGTATATATATATATATATATATAAATAAGAATAATTGGGAGCCATACATCTCCTTTTTCTTACTTTGACTCTACTTTTTGATATTTTATTTTATTCCTATTATATTTCTTTCAATTGATTCCTTCATGTTTTTTTTGAATCACTTCTTTTCTACCTTTTTCTTATCTTTGTTACTGTCCACCGCCTTGGAGTTCTTTGTCCCCTGCTTCCTGAAAATTCTAGGAGGCCCTGTTTTGTTGGTTCCTGTCTGGCTGTGCACTCCACTCCTCCTACTTGTGAAAGCAGCTTGTTCTTTTGTGTGACAACTAGCATGTCCGAATTCTTCTTGGTTTCTTTCAAATATAATGACAAAATGACAGGCATTTATTTGTGACTGATGCATGTAATGCTCACCTCTCTTATCTACAATGCATTTAGTACAAAATTAGAAGTAGATGGTTGTTAAAAGAAGTATAATAATTAGATCATCCCAAGACTGCCTTGTATTGGGCTTAAGGCAATTACTCAAACATGTGTGTGTATCAAATACATGAAGAATAAATTAAAGGCCAAAAGAAGAGAATAATATCATATTGTATCTCTTTCTTAGCCCAACTGCACAACTTAATAGAATTTACTTCCTTTCTAATGTACCCTAACGTACCAAACCAAATAGTCTGGTCAATCCAAAGTAGAGTTAGAGGCATCTGCCTAGTGGGGTATAATATATCCAGAGAAAGATGGCATCTTGGTTAGATGTTATTGCAAATGGATCTGAAAAGTTGTTACAGACATAATATATATATATATGCTTCAGAGCATTTGGTACAATGCAACCTCGTCAAATGAAATAGGGAATAGTGAGAATATGAAGGAAGCTAGTGATTACAATTTATGCATGAGATTAGAGTGTTGTATGGAATTTGTATTGTTTACAACATGCTTCCGTATGGTTATTTCTATGACTCAGCATATATTTGGTTTACTCTGAAGTGGATTTTGTTGCTTTGTACATTTACTCTATTATGCTTGTGATATCCAATTAGGTTATTCATCAAAACTATTTATTTTGGAAAAGGATACCTACAAAATATGTTACATGGTTAATGTAGGTTACTATAGTTGACATTTTGAGTGTTGGTTTCCATATTCTGATGGTCTTTTGAAGACATTAGGTATTTCACCATCTAGTTTTCCTTTACTCAAGTGGAACATGAGTTAACAACAGAGCTTTGACCTTCTAGGTCCATGTAACCCAGTTTGTCCATTTGGAATCTCCTTTTCCATTTTTTTTTTTACCATACATATTTTTTTTTTAATTACCAAAACTTAACCAGAAAGCTGAGGGTTAAGTTAGTCTCAATATTGAAGTTGGGTAAGTAGATACATCTATTTTACTAGCAGCGACCTTGTATTCCGTCTCATTTATGTTCTAGTTGCAAAAGATCTGTTGTTTCCTTTATCAAGTTTGTCTCCAGTTGATTATGGTTCTATTCTCTACGAATGTTGTGGTACGAACAACATTTATTTTGGTTATTGACCAGAAGGGTATAGAGAAGAGGTAATAGTACCATGAAATATTTTGGATGCTCCCCATCTTCAAGTTGGAGATTTTATAACTTTTCTTGTTACTTTACATTGTCATAATAGAGAGAGAAACTATTCAGTTAGTTTGAGCCATGAGTTCATTAATAAAATCTTTGGTTGAGTCAGAGTGAGTTCTTCTGAACTTTACTGACTGCTTATCCTGGATGGATCAGAAACTAGTTGCAATTAGCTTAGTTTTTGTCTTTTAGTAGCCAGACCAATGAACCTTCTGTCTGTATCATGAAATTAAGAATTATTAGATGGCATGAAGTTCCTGGAAGACTCTTTTAAATGACAACCCAAAAGTTATTCCTAACAGATGACCTTTTAATTGAGCTAATTATATGAATATCTTCAGAATATAAAAACAATATTTTGTTTTAGGATCCAATTGAATTGTTCTATATTTCTGCCAATATCATATTATTCCAAGTTCCATCCTTCCTTTTCTTGGAGCCAACATGCGGGCTAGATTATTCTATAAACACATGAAGAGAATCTGAAGTGTGGTTTATTTGGTCAAAATTTCAGGTTCTTTATGTAGTTGTCTACTTCTTGAAAGTCTGCAAGTAACTACTGTTAAACACCTACCTGAATACAATGAGTACTCAGGTGAGTACATTTTTTTTTCTTTTTGTAGCATGTGTTCTTATAATTACAAATTTACGATAACTTCCATGTCATTAATATTTCCAAGTTTTCTGTGTTGCTTTTCTGGCTGATTACTTCTAAAGATGATGTAACTGAATCTGTTTCAAGCTACTACACCCCGTGAGTTGACACAATTAGATGATGATCAAGAGAAGAGTCTTCTATCACCGCTTGCTGGAATAGATGATGTGACTTACTTCCATCATTGGGTACGTTGAGAATTCTAATATGTGTATTTGTGTGATTTACTTGCATCAGAGGCCAATTTTCATATCAAACTTTCTATTGCAGAGACAGCACTCTCTTTGCTTCGACATCCAGATTACTGTATCTCTGGATATTCATCTGTAAGTGAATACCTTTTCCCAAAGCCTTTGTTTATTTGAATGAACGAATATGTATAATTTGGTGCCTTTGGTTTGCCTTTATATAATCAGTAAGAGCATAAATGTTTTCATTCAGGTCATCACTGTTAAAAGTACAGAATTGTGGCTTGATACAATTCCTTATGAATGACAAGACTACTTGGATCTTATTAGATACTACCTTTGTAGGTAAACTTTTTCTTAGATATTTGTATAACTCTTTTTCTTTTCAATTAAATCTTAAACTTGTAGTCTTAAGCATGACTCAAGTTTTAGTCACTTTCAAGATTCCTTGTGCACATATATGATAGTGTGTATGTCTACGCATAATCTGTTAATTAGTTCTCTGATGACTAAGTGAGAAAAATTGCTTGCGAGATTTCGATTCAACATCTTAGCAATTATAAGAATAACCTTTAAGCCCTCATTTATACCTCTTTGATTTGGTTTGATTTAAACCATACCTATGCTTCTCAATCAACATTTTCTCTATGTTATTTGCTTTAAACTGAATGTCAAGTTATGTATAAAAACTTCAATAAAGTTTTAAGAAGACGATTTAGTCTAATAATTTCTTCCTTATACTTTGAAGAAATACCATCCGCGTGGGTACTCACCCTCTTTTATGAATTATTTGCATTTGGAGCTGGCAATACTGGCATACCATTAGTCAAAGATCAATACTAGACTCTAGAACTTATCAGGGTATAGCCTTTTTTTTTTGCACGTGCTTTGTTGGTTCTAATTGTAAACACAGTTTTTCTCATTCATTTTCTTAGTTTTCACATTCTGTTTTTTGACATTCATTTTTAGACATTTTCATTTACCTATTTTTTGTTTCAGTAATTTGGTGTTCACAGTTGGATTTAGCCACATCAGGGAAAGGAGCAGTTGGACATTATATTTGTCTTTGTGTCTTTTGTGCTTCTTTCGGTGTTGCGAACGCTTATGTCCTAGGTGGAATGGTTGGAGAATTATCTTTTATGTGCCCTGAATTACTTCAAGTTGGTCTTCTAATAGTTCTTTTGATGTTCTTTCGCAAATGCAATATGTTTTCTCCATGTTCCAACCTAACCGACACTTGTTTTTAATTTTTTGCAGTCATTTCTTGCTGGTGCAACTGCCTCTGGGGCTTTAGCCTCTGGTTTAACACAAAAATAGCTTTTGACAAATCTTATAATGGGCTTCGCAAGGGGGCTAGTATGTAACTTTTGTTCCATTGATATGTAAATATGTTGGCTTGGCTTCATATTTTATACATTTTTCTGCTGAGTAGTTGGAAAATATTGTTTCGCTATCTTCATCCAATATATGTGGTTCTATACTATTCATTCCCTCTCAATCCTTATGCTACTTCTAGTAAAGTTTTAGATTTCCTTTGACGTTAAAGAAAAACTATTTCCTCTATTTGCAGTTTTATTCCTTGCAATCTCGTCATTTTTTGATGATAGTGTGTGTGTTTGCGCATAATCTGTTAATTAGTCCTCTGATAACTAAGTGAGAAAAATTACTTGTGAGATTTTGATTCAACATCTGAACAATGATAAGAATAACCTTTATCTGTAACGGGTAAAAACATAACATTATTTACGACGACCATTTATTATCTACAACGGGAAGTGGCTGTCTTAGATAGTTTAGCGTCATTTTGCGCCAAAACTTATCCAAGATGCTTATATTATCTATGACGGGAAATCCAAAGTGGATAAGTTTTAGTGCAAAATGGCACCAAACTATCTAAAATGGGGCACTTCTCGTTGTAGATAATAAATGTCTGTCGTAAATAATGAATTATCCAGGATGGGTTAGGTACCGTTGTAGATGCCCATTATTAGTGATGGCGTTTTCTACGTCGGGTCTATTTGCGACGGTTGCCTATTGCGGATATTTCTATGACGGTATTTTTGACTATCTAAGACGGCTTTTGCCTGTTGCGAATAACTCATTTTCTTGTAGTGATTAATGGAAATCTATTACAACTTGAAGTAACCACACTTCCCACATTTATATAAGTGAATCTATAAATGCACGTACTAGCATGCACTTACTGTGAGATAGTATGAAGTTTAAAATAAGATTTCATTTATCAAAGTGCATAAACCAGTTATAGTTACATGTTTGTTTTCCTTTGAACTAGAAAATTAAATTTTTATTCAACATTGTCGTTGGTATCCCATGGAAGTTACCTCTCAATTAAGAAAGCTTAACAAAACCCATCTCCCGAAAATCGTTCATATCACATCCCTGCCTAGGCAATTCGCAAAGGGTTCATCAAATATTTTTCATTGATTTTGTGATAAAATTTCTTTTAATTTACTTTGAGATTGTACCGTCCATATTGATATTTCTAACATCAATACCTAGGGGTGTGCACGGGTCGGTTCGATCCGGGTAATTATAAATTTTTGAACCGAACCGAAATTTTCGGGTAATAAAATTTATGAACCGAACCGAACCGAAAATAGTTATTACCCGAATTTACCTGAACCGAAAAAATATGACTAGTTCGGTTCGGGTATTCGGTTACCTGAAATTTATCAATATTTTACTAAAATTAATTTAAAAATTATATATTTTTTGTTTTTGAACCTCATACTTTTTAAATTCATTAGTTATTATAAAAGAAAAATACAAAAAACATAATATATTAACATATTCAACACAAATAAAAATATAAAATTATAAATTAATACAACAATACATTAAAAATAACAAAAAAAATTATATATTTTGATTTTCGGGTAACCACGGGTACCCGTTTGCATTATACTCCACTACCCGTAACCGAACCGAAAATAACGGGTATTAAATTTAACTACCCGAACCGAACCGAATAAGAAAAATACCCGAATTTAACCGAACCGAATTACCGGTTCGGTTTCGGGTATTCGGTTTTTCCGGGTTCCTTGCACAGCCCTATCAATACCAATTCACCCTTGACAAAACCAACAACTTGGTGAATTTTTTGAATTTGTTTTAACTTTGAAACATTGCCAATGATGTTTTCTAACATCAATATCTAGATCCTTAAATTTGAACTTGGAACTTTAACAATTATAAGCTTCTTAGATGAACCAATATTTAAATACTATTTTTTTTTAGAAAAAAAAAATTGTATTTACTTTCAATATTTAAAACTATTTTAATTGTAACATTTGGGATCACCGTTACAATAACACTATCACATTTCCGAGTGAGATTTTAAATTCTCTCGTCACATTGATATCATGTAAATTTTGTTATACAAACTTGCACAATAATATTAATTCCAAAACAATATTTCCGTTGTGCCATTTTCTAGTAATATTGTTTTCAACTCCACTGTTTGAACTATTTTAGAAATTTATGAGTTTATAAGCCATATCAGTACTCTAATATACCAAGTGTCAATCCAATAAACCTACAATCTTGAATTTAACAAATATCCACATAATTTTTAACCAATAAATATTCTCCAAACTAGTATAACCACTAGTCACCTCTTAAGGTAAAATAATAAATAAATAATTATTTTTAAAGATTTTTTCCATTAAAAATTACCCACTTGATGTCCATAAAATTAGAAATTCGTCACCATTCCCCTATTAGTCCATACATCAAATTTGATAGTACAAATTCAAAATAGAATTTAGTCATACGTATGAATCATATTATACACTAATACAATGTCATATATATAAATAATATATATATATATATATATATATATATATATATATATATTTATACTTACATATATACAGAAAGCAATCTTGTCATTACCTTTTAAATAAAAATAAAAAAGAACTGTGACCATCTCTTAATATTGTACTCTAACAAATATAAACATTGAAACTGCCAAAAGAAGCACGAACAGTCAATTTGCCTGGCTAGTAACAACAATGTTAAATCTCTACCAACCAATAAAATTGCCAAGGCTTTCTTTTTCTTTATTTTTCAATTTTGAGCTTCAATAAAAATAATATATAAGTCCAATCATTTTCTTTAATTATACATACAACTTGGGCCTAGTATAACCAAGATCATCCACTTTCTTGTAAAAACCTTAAAATTACAAAATTAGTTTTTATTTTTATTTTATTTATTTTATAGTACCACAAAAGATAACTATACTTCCACAAAGGTCACGTACCTTAAATTTTATTTATTTATTTTTTATTAGTTTTCTCTTGTTTTCACAATCCTTTGCATTGGTTTATTTCACCAACAACAAAACAACTGAACAAATTTTATACCTTTTATTGCATCTGAAAATTGTATTACAATATCTCTATTATAAACTTATTGTATTTTTGACTTATCATAGTCTCTTTATGCAATGACCATAAAAAATTAATTTCAAACAACCAGAAAGATAAATTTAAACACTTAAACTTATTTAGTGTGTCTAGCATGCAACCATATTTTCTTTTAGAAAATTTCAGCAGTCACAAACCTACAGTAAATTTTTATTATGTACTTTCACCAAATTATGAAAATCAATATATAAATAATTTAAAGATTTAAATCATAATAGAAAAACCTCATTCTCCATAGAAGGGTCTGATCAGATATTGCAACTTTTCTTTAGTTTTAACAATTTTCAAGTATGAATTATGTACCTCATCTATTTATCACTTGATTTCTTGAACCATAAACTTGTCAAATTCACTATATAACCATTGACTACATGCATAATTTTAAATTCCCATTGAATGCAAATGCTTACTTAAGATTTTTGAAAAAATAAAAGCAAACAATATCAATAAGGATTCAAATTTTAACCCGAGACGAATGATAGACACTTTATCCTTAAGACAATGTTTACACACCTTTACTATAAACGAGGTTATAACAAATTAGTCTCTCAAAATAAAATAGGAATCTTCTACATTCTAGTTGTAGGTTAGAATATAGACAGAAAATACATAAAACTGAGAGAAAGAGTAGAAGAAAAGAACATAATTTCATCTTATCAAAAAGTTCTTTTTTTTAAAAAAAAATATTTGAAAACTTGTTCGGTATTTATATATTCCAAAGGTATCTTGTGAAATGTTGCACATTTTCATAAATAATACAATCTTAACAGTCTCAACTTTAGGAAAAGTCTTAATATAAATAAAAAAACATGATATTCTATTTTTAAACCAAAAGAAATAATCTTTTATTTTTAACAAAAAAGGCATAACAATTTCGCTTAAACCATAAGTCATAACTTTCTGTTTTAAAGCAAACATAAATAACCTAACTTCTTTTCCTTTTCTTTTCCAATGTGTATTACAATTTGTCAATTGTTAGTTTCTCACATTGATCTTTCTCCTTTACCATTAGTTTAACGGTTTTCACTTAATTATTTAAAAATTTCCAACACAAAATATTATAGCATTTTCTCACATGGGTGATATTAGTTATAATTAATTTACAAAAAAAAATAAAAATAATAATAATAATTTGAACATGATGACGGTTTTAGGTCATTGTGGCAGCAGAAAAAACAATATATATTGACCAAATAAATTCCTCAAACCCTTATGAACTCAGAAAATACTTGTTAGACAAGAGATTTCACCTTACCTAGACCTTGTATCACTAGGAAATTGGGATTTCTTGGGCTCTTTTGGAGACCCATGAAATTTGCTTTCTTCCTGGAGTTATACACCTCCACTTGAAGTCTCTAATGATTTCTAAGAATATACAACAATGACTATGGAGAAACCAAGCTTTAAAACAAGAAACCCATGGTGGATTTGTCTCCTATGCACAAGATCCCAGTGACAAAAATCCTCTCGTTGTGTATGATACCCATCCCCAAGTGTGAGTCTTCTAAGAATAGATCCACCCTAGAGCCTCACTACAATCCCCAAAAGAATTTGTGGTGTAGGACTAATGGGTCTTCATGTATTAGGTAAAAACCCAAGACCATAGCACATGTATAGTGTATGAAAATATGGAAATAAGGATTTTTGAGAGGGCAGGGAGACAAGAGCCTGGCCACTCTAGGTGAGCTCTATTAAAACTTGCTCGCTAAGTTTCTCTATTTTGTTTTAAAACAAAAAGATCCAAATATAACTCTTGCATCATATTTCTTGGCAATGGGCCTTGTTTTAAATAAACCTTTCATTGAAACAATGCCATAACACCTATATATATATATATATATGTTAAAAAGTAGAAAGATAAATAATGTATCCCACACATTTTGGTAGGAGTAAATTAGCTTATCCAAATAAACAAATTAACTATATGTAGTAATCAAAATACTAATTTGTGTTAATAGACACTATTTAATAGCAATAACTTTCTTCTTATATTTCATTCTAATATTTTAAATACTAAAAAGTGATGAATAAATAGGAACTCTATTTTTTATCAATGAAATCCATATTTAACTCTTGTATTCCAAATGCTACAATGTTATCATTAATAAATAGAGATCAAATTATTTTCTCATGTTTAATTTCAATATTTCAAATACTAAAATACTATTTATGAATAACAAATAGGCACTCTATTTATTGTGAATTAATTCATTTTAGATTCGAACCTAGTTATGATCAACTAAAGACTAATAATCAGTTAAAGACATGTCAGTCAACTGAAGTATCAAGTACTTACTCTCACGTCACCGTCTTGGAAGAGCTAATTGAATGTTCATCTTATTCCTCAGTTGAAATCCTTTTAAAAAAAATAAATAATAATAATAATAAAAATATCTTCTTCACTCCAATCTTACGAAAAGTCAAAATAGGACAGCTAAGGTCATAGGAATGAGTTGTACAGTACTCAAATGAGCATACCACCTCTACGCAGTACTTTCCTATTTCAAGACCGTATTGATCGAAGAAAGGACATCCTGCCTGTTACTCAATTTGACAATGGTCATATTCTACTGAGAAATGACTATTTTCCACATGAAGAAAAACATACTTGAACGGCCAATTTCAATTTTCATCATCTTCCTCAAGTTTTGAGAAATCAATTTCACGTTGGTAAATCTCTTCTCGGTAAAAGTTATGAGGAATTTGCTTTGATTCTTGTTGATTCACAGAAATTCAGCAGTTGTGAAGGTCACTAAGCCCTTTAGTTTAGTGTGTAAGAGGCTTTGATGATTCCGCAAATCTCTCTATTTCTTATTTCTTTATCTTTTAGCTGACTAACTACTTTAACTTATATCCTACTTGTTTATCTTATAAGTATTCATCATTCCGCAGCTAAAAGCTGAAACTTACTAATCCTTTGTTTTTCAAATTGATAAAAGAAAGATTTTTAGTTGGTCAATTTATTCACCTCTGCCCCTTCTTGCTTACCTTTATTGGGCCAACAATTGGTTTTAGACCGCCATTGTTCAATGGTCAAAATTTTGGGTAGTGAAAAATCTGATTGGGTGTATTTGGTTAAGCTATTGATTTTGTTCAATAGGATGCTATTGCAACTGTCGACTATTTATCAAGATAAATGGTAGATAAAAAATTGAACCCAAGTTATAAAAGTAAATGGGATGATACTGATAGGAAGAAGGCATATCTGAATGTTAAAACTATGAATTTATTTTATTGTGTCTTCAATGCAAACTAATTTAATTTTTGTTCTGGTTGTGACTCCGCTTTGGAAATTTAGCAAAAAGTTAATGTCACACATGATGGCACATCTCAAGTAAGGAAATCTAAATTAAATATGTTTGTACATGATTATGAATTGTTTAGAATGAATTATGATGAAATTATTTCAGAAATATTCAGATTCACCAATATCATCAATGAAGTTAAAAGTTCTGAGAAAATTTATTTTAACGAGAAAATGGTCGTCAAGATGATGGGTCGTCTACCCATGAGATGTAAAACCAAAAAGACAGCCATGAGGAAGCAAAAAACTTAGAGATCCCCATAGTCGATGAACTTCATGGATTTTTAGTGACTCACGAAATGCAAGAAAAACATGAGGAAAAATATGAAGTCAAAAGTGACAAGACCAACGGTATTGCATGCAAATCTACTGATTTCAAAAATGAATCAAATGTGGATGAAGAAGATCTATCTCTGATTACTGGAAAATTTGAAAATTTATGAAAGAGTGGTCTAGTAGAAAGCCTTCCAAAAAGGACTCTTCAAGACAGAAATAAGTATTGAAAAGAATAAGAAAATCATCTTCTTTGATTGCAAATAATCCAGACACATGAAGTGCAATTGTTCACTAAGAAAGAAGTATAACTCAAATAAAAGAAGAGCCATGATTGCCACATGGAGCGGTAATGAAAAAAAACTCTAATGAAGACAACAGCAAGGAAGAAGCAATCTCTACTTCATGATAACAACTTAAATTGAATATGAAACTTCAACTGATCTATCATATGACAAGATAACTTGTCCTTTCATTGTTGAAGAACTACAAGGTGCATTAGATGAATTTCATGAAATGTATGCCATTAAAATGATCGAATTAAAAAAAAAAAGAAAAGGAAATGGCTCCATTAAAAGATAAAAATAAAATGATAAAATCAAAATTACTTGTAAAAAACCTAATGTTTATATTAAGATGATACCACTATATGTTCGATGCATTACTTGCTCTGCTTACTTCTACTACGAAACGTGAGTGCGATAACTTATAGCTAAAGTTGTTGATTTAACTGCTATTATTACAAAAATTATGAACAAATAATAAAAAATAAAATAAAATGGAAAAGAACTTAGACATGCTACTTGGTAGCAAAAAGTGTGCATTGATAGAGCTGACATTGGTTATTAAACATGAACTACACATAAACATATAATACTATCTTCATTAGAACTACATCACTTATTTGTCAACACTACAATCATACAAAAAGTGTGCATTGATAGAGCTGACATTGGTTATTAAACAGTTACTACACATAAACATATAATATTCTCTTTATTAAAACTACATCACTTATTCGTCACCACTACAATCAATACAGATCACACGATCTCCTCATGCAAACTAATAAGAAAAAATACAAGGGGAAAGGAAAAACTAGTTTAGGTTGTTAATTAGAGACTAAAACTAATACTGCATAACCTAAAAAGATTTAGGTACCAAAAACAAAGTAATATCTTTACTTGTAGACATGTCTCAGGAGCAGAGAGAAAGAATTCTTCTAGATGCTAGCACTACAAGAAATGGTGTTACTCATGTTTACTAGTTGCAGACGCAGAAAGTGACAATATTGCGTCGGGTTTAAACGTAGATAAACAAAAACAATAATTTTATATTCAAACACTATTTTCTATGTTGCGCAGACGCATAACTTATCTGCAAACATAACATGTGGATACTAATAATTACTTGTCACTTATCGGAGTCTGGTTTCTAAATGCTGAAACGTACATATATAATTGCATCTGCAGTATAGACGCAGACAAATAGATGAACAATTTTTATTTTTATTTTTTGAATTTTATCTGTGTCTTCAAAAGACAAAGGAAGATATTTAAAACAAGGACACAAATGGAGAAAATATTATAATTATTATATTTAATGCTTATTTACTTTAAATTTTATCCTTATAAATACTTGTATAAAATTATATTTATATTTAAATTCTAAATTTTATCTAAATACTAAAATATTATACAAAAATCATCATAACATTAATATTGTTTATAATTGCAGAAAAAATCATCTCATAATCTTAAGTTTTCATCATCTCAAGCTTGCTCGTTATCCTAATTAAGGTGCAAAGACGCAGGTAGGAGGTGCAACATGAAATAATCAATATAAATAAGTTATGAGTTATACTTAACTTAATATGCATATAAGTTAAAACTCTAACTTAGACAAATTAAGCACAATTGTCAAAATTTAGCCTTCAAACTAAAAGTTTGGCCTAATATCCTAACTATTGATCCAAATAAATTTATGTTTCTTTTTAATGATCCTTTCATCTCCATAGTCGTGTCAATATTCCCAGAATCCGAAATAAAATTGTATTTGGCCATTTTGCCCTCCAAATCCAAAGTCATAAAACTTTTGTCTTGAAACTATAACATTGGCCAAATATCCTAACTATTGATCCAAATGACATTTTGTTTTTTCATAAAGGTCTTATTTGTTTCCACGATCATGCCGATAATGTTGGAATCCAAAACGGACTTGTATTTGACTTTTTTGTCCCTTGAACCCTAAGTTACGAAGCTTTTATATTAAAATTGTAACATTGGCTTGATATCCTAACCAATGTTCCAAATGGAATTTTGTTTCTTCCTACAAGTCTTATTCGTCCCCACGGTCGTGCCAGTACTCCCGAAATCTCAACTAAATTGTATTTGCCCTTCAAATCCAAAGTTACAAAACTTTTATCTTGAAACTGTAACATTAGCCTAACTATTGATCCAAACGGATTTTCCCTTCTTCCTACAGGTCTTATTCGTTGCCACGGTCATGTAGCTGGTATTCCAGGAATCCAAAATAAACTTGTATTTGACTGTTTTGCTCTTATGAACCCAAAGAACCCATACCTCTAAGAATCCCATAATGAAATACTAATAAAGAATTCTATAATGAAAATGAAATTAAAAGAATCAATACCTTTAGGAATGACTTTGTAATATATATATATACGAAAAAACAAGTTATATGATTATGTTAGTTATTTTTTATAAAATAGATTAACATTGTCATATAATATGAACTATATATTGAACATACTTGCATAATTAAAGGTAAGAACTACTAATTGTCATTATTAACTCTTCCTCTTCATAATCATCTTCTTGAACTGAGACAATTTCACCGTCATCAATAAAATCATCATTAACAACTACCCTTGCACTTTTTTTGCACTTTGATTGAGAAGCTCATTTTGATTAAATTTTTACTACACATTTCCATCGTGAAATGATTCAGATAGATTGTCATCATTTTCAAGGGTAATTGGAGTTGGAAATTGGGTTTCTTAATCTTGAAAAAAGTTTGAATGCTTAACACTATATTTTCAGTGTTATCTTCAGTCATTGGTAAATTAACAAAGTTTTTTGGTTTCATTCTAACATATTACCCACCAATCAAGCCTTTCTCTTCCCTTGGACATATATTTTGCATAAAATACTTGTGTTGCTTGATAGCGCAACTCAAATTGCTCGTCTGAGTTAAGTTTGGACTTGTAATTTATCTCAATCAAACCATGTTGGGGGTCAACTTTAAGTCATTTATCAGAAGAATTATAGTATCGACACTTGAATAAGATAATTTTGTTGTTGGGACCTTCATATTCCAACTCAATAACATTGGTCAACATACTAAAAATTGTAATCACATGCTTCATAATAGCTTCCCATCATATAGACATCACTATTCATTATATTTTTATTTATCGCATGATGTTCTATGTGGAACCTATAACCATTTACGATATATCCATTGTAAGAGCAGCCATATCGAGTTGAACCCAAAGCTATATCAGCACACATGCTTAACAACTTTGAGATCACTCAATACCTAAGTAATTATGAAATATGTAAGAATAAAAATGTCAATAATGAAATTAAAGTTTAATTAGAATCGACAAAATTCTTACTAGTTGGCATAGCCATTGCAGAAATTTCCTTTCATAGAGTCTCTCGAGTTGTTGATTGGTGATATTAAGATCATTAACTCTCATTATTGAATCGAATTGACTACAAACAAATGTACGACAAGATAAGTTGTGTGTAAAAAGTTTCATGGGTAAGAAGAGTTTTTGAAACTTGCTTCACAAAATATCCAATCTCTTCGAAGTTCAGAAGGACATATATCAAGCACTTTATACCAAGCACGTCTAATAGTTTTACTAAGATAAGAAAATATAGACGCTCGGCCAGTTGAATCAATATCATCATCATTATTTCGGCTTATTTCTCGCATCCTTCTACGTACATTACTTGCAAAGTAAAGGCTACAAAAATTTGATGTCTCTTCGAGTATGTAAGCCTCGACAATTTAGCCTTTAATAGGTGCTTTGTTACAAACTTTCTTTTTCAAATTATGCATCATCCTATTAAGGAATGTTAGATATAATTTAATATACAATTGTAATAAAAATGAATAACCAATGCAAGAAATTTGAAAGTTACCTTTCAAAAGAATACATCCACTGATATTGTATTGGGCCACTAACTTTTGCCTTATAAGCCAAGTGAATTAGAAAATGTTCCATAGGAACCCAAAAACCAAGTATTAACTTAGTTTCCAACTTAATAAGAGTCATAAGCATATTTTATTGAAGTTGCACCATATATGGAACACTCAGCTCAATTTCACAAATATCTTAGAAGAAATGACTAAGTTCTGTAATAGGATCCTAAATTGGCTTAGGAATCAAGTCTCGAAATACAATTGGCAATAACATTTGCATGAACACATGATAGTCATGGCTTTTCATACCATAAATTTTGTATTCTTTTAGTTTACACAACGAGACAAGTTAGAAGCATAATCATCAAGAAACTTGGCATCATTCTTGATCCATTCATAAACCAATCTCTTATCATCTTTGCTCAGAGCATAATTTGCTTTGGGTTTAAAGAATTTTCCATTAACTTCATGCAACTTTATTTCTAGTCGTTGACATATCTCTTTCAAATCTTGACGGGCTCGTGGATTGTCTTTGCTTTTGCCTTTAAAATCTTCAATATTGTCAAACGCATTCTTCTCAATATGTATGATGTTTAAGTTATGGTGAACTAGGTTGGTGGTAACTTCCATAGTATGCTTATATTCACTCAATTATAATCACTTCCACACGTTGAAACATCAAATGATCTAACCCTGGAAAAAATCTCATTACTAGACAATCTAGGAGGCGGTGAGCTTTTTTCAACGGTGTTCTTTTAGAAATTGTTTCTTTACTTTTTAAACAGATGATTCTCAGGAAAGAATTGATGATGGTAAGAAAACCAACATTATTTTCTACCTTTCTTTATTGTGAATGATTTTGTACATTCCATACATATAGGATATGACAGTCTACCATGGGTACTCCACTAGCAGTATACTGCAAGTAGGAAAATCATGAATCGTCTATAAAAGAGTAACTCTCATAATAAAGTTTTGCTTCAAAGACTTGTCAAAAGTCAAGACGCCATTTCTCCAAAATATTTTCTACTCATCTATTAAAGGCTTGAGATAGACATCAAAAATCTTACTAAGATGGAGAGGACTAAGAATTAGCAAAGTAAAGAAAATGTTATGCTGTTTCATGTGCATGCCTAGTTTAAGGTTATAAGGAATGACAAACACTGGCCAGCATGAATATTGTGATCTCGATTACCAAATGGAGTGAGTCCATCTGTTAAGAGCTCAAGTCTAACATTTCTTATTTCTTATAACCATGATGGATGGATTTTGTGAAATTTTTTCCATGCCTCCCAGTCACACGGATGTATCATCATGTCTAGTTTTTCCCATTTATCTTCCTTGTGCCATCTTATATCTTTTGAAGTGACCTCAGACATATAAAGCCTGCCTCACCTACTCATGATTGGAAAGTATTGCAATACCTTGTGAGGTATGTTCTTTTTACCACCTTTCTTAAAATTGGACCCTTTACAAACATCACAAGAAGTCATGCTCTTGTTCTCATGGTAATACAACCGGGACTGATTTAGACACACATCAACTTGTCATATCCAAGTCCTAACTTCAACAACTTCCTAGACTTGTAACTTCTTATCCTTGGGGAGAATATCCTTAATGATTTGGATAAAGCTATTATAACGATTCTTCGAGACATTGAATTCTAACTTGCAATTCAATGGTTTCTTTACATCCTGCCCATACTGGACCATCTGCAATTGCTAACATCTCATAAACTTTACAACTTCCAGATTGGAATTCTTCTGGTCCCAATTATAATTTAGGCCTACTGAGTCCAATATCATTTCTGTCATTTGGTTCATATCAGGTAAGATTTCATTTTCAACAATATTTGATGGTCCACCTTCCCACGGTCTCAGTATTACCACTTTGACCCTCATCATGTAGACTCCCCTTTCTATATACTGTAACAAATCCATTCTTATAGAGGTAAAATGTTACTTTTCTCTAGTAAGAAATTTACTATTACCACAAATTTTTCTGGGACACCGAATTTTTTCATCAAATATATAACAAGTATTGACAAAGGCATAGTTGAGAAATTGTTTAACCTCTTTCCTAAATTCATCTGACACGACATGATCCACTATATGGTAGATCAAACTTCTATTAACAGATTTAACTTCAATTAACAGACATGGTGTCTGAGTTGGTCATATAACACTTCAACTTAATTAATTATCATATTGTTTAAATTGCTCAATTATTGCACAATATAGATCTCTTCCCTAATTTTCTCCATTTAAGAAAGAAGTTTTTGCATTTAAATGATATAACTCTAGGCCATAACAAGCTACTAATGTCACAATCGTTCTAAAAGTATCATTAAAGGAAACTTCAAAAAAAGTTTTAATGTAATTAAAATAATCTTTATGAGTGGATTATGGGAAACTAATATGGATTTGAACCTCTCAGTCTTTTCTTCTAAATCTTTCTTGATGTTGTAAATCCATTTGCAACCAATTGTCTTCCAAACGTCAAGAAGCTTAGTTAGCTCCTGAACAATATTAAATACCTTAGATGCACCTAATCCACTACAACAAAAGACACTATCAATGATAGTGGTTTGTTGTCGCTAATACTTAGCATTAGCGATAGCAATTTAATCGTTTGCGACAGTAAAGCCCTTGTCTCGAATAAGTAAAGAAAAATTTAATCTCTTACTATTGATAATAAAAGTGTGGTAACCTACACGTGTTAGTTTGTTTATTTTTGTCAACAGCACTTGCTATCGTTGGTAATTTATTTTTTGTGTAGTTCTGCTATCGTTGATAGTTTTTCCCAATTTTAAACCCTAACTTCAATCTTTCTTCTCCTCATTCGCGATTTCTCCTTCTGTCTGAAATCTCTTTATCTTTGTAACAACTCCTCCTATACGGGTCTGAACTCTGGTGGTCTCCATCTTCATTAGTCGTCATCATTCATCGTTGGATGTTATGCTTCGTCGTCAATGGCCCTTTCAGGGATGGGTCTCAACTTTAGTGAGAAAATGAGGGAATTGGGTGAACTAATTTGTAGGGCTATGCTTTTATTTTATTTTATATTTTCACTTTTTGCCCAGCTAAATTTGATGGTTTCTATGATTTTTTTTTTTTTTTTTAAATGAAGGAAAAAGAAAGAAAATTATTATGAATACATTAGTGTGGATTAAGGGAGGAGAAAAGCAATGGCCCAAAGTCTGGTAGTTGGGAAGAGAAGAGAGAATAAAGGCATGTTACATTAACCACTTAAATTTATAACTAATAAAGTTATATGATATGAGAGTTCGAAATTTTTCTAGCTATGTTTAGTGTTTACTATATGCTAATTATGATTTATGAGAGTTGTAGGCACTTTACATGAACATATATATATATATATATTTTTGAAATGAGGCAACATAGAATCAAATTCAAAGATGTAAAATGCGGTGAACACAAGGACAAGGCATAACAAGTAACTACATAGCCATGGCCATTAGATTACCTTGTTACATTTAGGTTTTAAAACAAGTTGGTGTATAGGGTAAAGGTTTTGAGAACTTTAATGATTTGGATATAAATATATATATACATATATATATATATATATGTAAGCATTTTATTAGGCATGAGTAATACAAAATTGCACACAGTTATATGAAAAACATGCTAATTGGATATTCAATGATTATTGTTTATAACTTAGACTATTTAAAAATGCTTCATTTGTTAGGAAATCTTAGGTCATGTATCATATGCATACGCAACATAATTAAAATTTTCTCTAACCACGAACATAGGGATTTAATTACAGGGATGCAAAAGATTAAAACTAACCACTTGAAACTTTCCTCATGTAGCTAGTTTGATTGTTTAGCAAGGATGCTTTAAGTTCCTTTCAGCTAAACAATTCTCCCAATCAAACACAAAGTATAACCAATAGTAAGTTATTCAAACGAATAAGCCTCTAATGAAGTAGTTTACACAATTAATGGTTTAAACCATTTATCCTTTTTGAAAAAGATTTGAAGGAATCGATTCATCGTTAGGATATGTGCTAGCTTCCACTTGGTTGAATCGTTAATGGAGGATTGACCATGAAGCAAAAACTCACTTTCTTCAATAATAGGGGTCACAGCTGAGGAAGGATATTTTTAAGAGCTATTCTTGCTCACAATCTCACAAAGTCGAGTGTCACTACTGTCTAGTATATTTTCATTAGACTTGGCCAAATTCCCTTAGTAACATATATATAGTTGGGCAGCTAGGGTTTAAGAACTTGTTGTCATTCATTGTTTAGGATTTCATTAAACCTAAAACTTAATGCCTAAGGCCCAAAGCTCCGTTAGTAATTCATAACCCCATTATGATTGCTAATGGGCCTCTAGACTACTAGTGACCTAAATGCAATTAGGATTTCCACTATACTTTTCTTTAAATTTCAAGAAAACTTGCCATATATATAGATGACAATTATCTTTTTACCCTTATATGCTTGGAAGCTAACTATTAATTCCAAGACTCTATTAATCCTTCTAGGTTCTAAATCTAAGTCAATTAAAGTGTGTACCTATTAGGTTCTCTCATACGAATAAATGTAATTGGTTACTTCCTAAGAAGTACGATTAAACTAAAACACTTATAATTTAACTTTGGTTTTTCTAAACCAACTAACTTACATTCATAGATTAAGATGGACATCTAGCAATGTTTCATAACCACCTAAGTACAAGCAAAGTTAAGATCATTGATCAAATCTTTCAGTAATTGGTTGCCGTGTAATTCAATCATTTCATCAAACATATCCCAAGATAGACATAGGGCATGCATTCTAGTGCAACCTTATCTTTTTATAAATCCATTAGTACTTGAGACCAAATTTATGTTTTGTTCCTTAAAGAGATTCATGAAAACACTTTTTTTTAATCTCTTTCACTTTGCAAAGATTCCCAGGATAATACATACCTGCCTTAAGAGGCCATGGGATATTCGTCCCTTTTACTAAGGAATATGAATTCTTTATCTATCCTTCATCTACCTTTATATGCTTCACTACATGTCCAATAATCACCCTTGTATTATCCTTATTACAGGATAAGTGGAATGTCATCGAAGCATACATATTCACATATAAGTCATGAGAAACGGTTATGTGTGTTGAACATTTTCTTGTAGCTAAAACTCTTGTGGTACAGGTTTGGATTCTATAGTGTGATTAGTCTCATTTTGGGTTTCTTGAATTTCTTCAAATTCTACTCTACTCACATTGCTTATTTCAAGAATAAACTATTTTTCAAGAAAGATAACATTTCTTGAAACAACCACTTTTTGTTTCTTTAGGATAAACCATAAACAGATACTTATCACTCTTAACTTCAAACTTATCACTCAAAACTCTTTTGACATAAGCACGATAATCCCAAATTCTCAGGTGTAAGATATTAGGGTTTTTATTGTTCCATATCTCATATGGAGTTCTTTCAACAGATTTTGATGGAACCTTATTTAGAATGTAAATTGCAGTAATCAAGGCATATCCCCAAAAGGAAATTGGTAAGTCAACATAACTCATCATGAAACGCACCATGTCAAAGAAAGTGTGATTCCTTTTTTCGGATACACAATTGAGCTATGGTAAACAAGGAAGAGTCCATTGAGCTAGAATCTTATTATCTTTTAAATAATGTCTTTATATTTTTACCACTTGTTTCTTTACTTCATTCCTATTTTTTTGTTCTTTTCAATGGATTTAGACTTGTATCTCGTAGGATACATATACCCCATACCTTGACTTGTCGTCAATAAAGGTTATGAAATAAGAATATCTACCTATAGTATGTACAGACAATGGTCCACAAATATCAAAGTGTATGAGTTCTAGTAACTCAGTAGCACATGAACCTTTACCTGTGAAAGATTTCTTGATCATATTTCCGAATAAATAGGATTCATATATTTCATATGATTCACAATCAAATGGATCTAGATATCCACCTTGGTGTATGTAATCCTAGTCTCATTTTTGTGACCTAGACTACAATGCCATCAGTAGGAAGGTTTTAGACTATATAATTTAAGTTTCTTAGTGTTTATGTTAAGTATAATATCAGTTAATTCTAGAACATATAATCCATTATTCAAAACCCCACATCCATAATAAACTCCATTGAAAGAAAATGAAAACCTATTTTCCTTTATTAGAAATAACGGGAGCGAAATAACAATTATCTAGTTCAATTATCATGCCAAATGGCAATTGCAAAGAGTAAGACCTTATAGCTAATGCAACAACTCTTACTCCATTTCTCATTTGTAGGTCCACTTCACTCTTTGTTAGCTTCCTTTTGTTCTTTAGTTCCTATGAATTATTACAATGTGAGAACCATAACTAATATCCAATACCTAGGAGTTAGGGTTTGCATATGATAGATTAACATCAATCACAATTATACCTTGAGTGGAAGCTTCACTAAGCTTCTTGTTCTTCTCGGCATTCAAGTATGCTTTGCTATTCCTTTTCCAATGGCCTTCTTTGCCACAATGGAATCATTTGACTTTGGCCTTGTTCTTCTTGATGCCACCAGTGACCTTAGTCTTACTCTTAGATTATTTCTTCTTACCCTTTAACTTGGGTTTAGAAGAACCACTTATCAACAACACTTGGGCTTCATCTTTCTTGATATAGCTCTCAACATTTTTCAACATATTAAGTAACTTCGGTAGAGTTGTTTCCAATTTATTAATGTTATAGTTCATAATAAACAATGAAAATGACTCATGCAAAGACTATAAGACCAAATCAATTGAAAGTTCATGGTCCATGGTAAATCCTAATTGGGACAATCTTTCTATGTACCCATTCATCTTTGGTACGTGAATATTTACTGAAGAACTTTATGTCATCTTATAACAGAATAATTCCTTAAATACCTCGAACCTTTAAGCTATTCCTTGTATGAGAATCATGTGGGAATACATGTTCTCATGCTATCTTTGAAGCTCTGGTGACATAGAACTCATCATCGTACATACTGCTTTTCATTGTCATCGAGGTGCTTCTGATGATTATTTAAATCAAATTCCTCATAATCAAAAACACCTTCAACTGGAGCCTAAAGGATGTCTCCCTCTAGGACAAAGGAAATCTTTTCTTGTCTCAAAATAAATTTGAGATTGCGATACCAGTCCAAATAGCTAGAGTTGATCAACTTATTGGATTATAATATTGATCTAAGTGACAAATTGTTCGTCATTTTAACAACCTAGTTATAAAGATAGAGCGCATTTGTTAATACTTATTTAATGCATATACTAAATCAAAATGTCTTTATTTAATTTGGTTATTCCTAATATTTTATCAAATTCAATGACCTTCTCGATTAGATTTGTAATATCATCTCATGATATTCATAATTGGGTTATGATATTATTTAATTTTTTTATTTCTAAAGGGGCTCAACAAACCAAATCAATCTTAAATAATCAAATCATTGTTGTTTACATCTCATGTAAATTCCTAGCTACTTAGGTTGACGTTGTCTTGTCATTTAATAAATTTTAATTGATGCCTAAACATAGTCTTAGAAACATGATAGCTTTGACGAGGGCCAATGACTATTGTTTTGAATTAAATCATAACTATTATTCTATTATATCACATACATTATATGGCATAACTGAGTTTAATGTACGAATACTTTAACGAGGGCTAAACAAATAGAAGTAAATAGAGCTTCCATTATGCCACAAGAATGGGAGGCAACATATTCTTAAAATGTGACTTAATAATTTAGAGGGAACTTTAATTGTGGATAGGTTTGAATCCCAAGGTCTCACTATGGCATGCAGGCATACATACATCCAATTATAACATATATATTTAAGCACATATATGCATATAGTTTTGGAGATTTTAATTCTACTACGTATGCATAGGATGCATGGCTCTTAGATTACCAACATTGTTGTCGTTGATAACTATCAGCAACAGCTTACCGCTGATAAGTGTCATCACTGGTAAGTACATAAGCGTCAGTCTTTTTGCAACAAGGAGTTGTCATTAATAATGACTTTTCTTGTAATGATATCTCATTGCATCCCACCACAAATTTAACTAGATACTAGAAATATCTTTCATATAAGTCACTGATCCACTATATATCCAATATCATGGTCAATCTCACTTAAATATACCACATATTTTGGAGAAATGTTTGATCTCCTTGATCTCCCATGGGGATCTCATATCTCCTATTTGACAATCCCTCAACTACATATTGTGGGTGTGGAGTCTTAATATGAAATGGTTGAACACTCCTCTAATAGTAAAACAAACATAGAGATTATGAATGACACCTCAGGGGACAGTGGGAGACTAACAACTACCATCCTCGAGGATAGTCGAAGATGATGACAACCACTATTGAGGACTGCCGAAAGACCAATACCACCACCATTGAGAATGTTAGTTCAAAAGGCAAACTAGGTATGAATAGTTTTTTTGGGTTAAAATTAAAATTCTTTTTGGAACCAAATGAACAATTACATATCAGAGCATGCAAATCTTTCAAATGTAACAAATAAATATGTAACATAATTAATCTACTGAATGCAAGTATTAAGGGATTGAGAGATTTTACATAGAGACTTTATAATGGTTCATCAAAAATCTTGGCTACGGCCATACTTTAAGCCAAGCCTAAGTGTTGCACTAATAGCTATAATTGTAGAAGGCAACCAACACATTTTCACTAACTAATTACATAGCTCAATCAAACCTTAAAACCAACTAAGCTTAATAGTATTAGTCAATCATCAACTGTTCCGTAGAACCTGTAAGCAAAACTTACAACATTTGCCTCACTTGTTTTCTCCTTGCAAGGGGGAATGGATACAACGAACTGAATTTCACTCAATCTCAAAATCTTAATAGTTTTAGATGAGTTTACAGAGAGCTTCTTGTGATATAAATTTTTATCTCTATATAGAATCGAAAATGTTCTTTAAACAAGAAGACTAGTAAGATATGAAACATTTGCCTTAATGTTTGATTGATTGATTTCATAGAAGTATGCTCAATCTTTTCCCATTGAAGCTTTTTTCAATCTCCTGTCTTCATCTCTTTTGAGTTGTCTCTCAAGCTTTATAGACTCAATCAAATTTGTAGTCTTTTTAGTAGAAAAGACCCGTTAAGAAATTTAGCTAAAATAAAAAACCTTGGACAATGCTTTTGGCCTCATAATAGATAATTGCTATTTTGGTGCAACATAAATTGTTGCACATTGCATTGGTTCTATACACTGGTATGTCAAGTTTTGACCAATTTGAAATCAAATTGAGCATAACAACTTCTTGATTAAGGATCAACAATGATATATTTCTTCTTGATAAGTGTGTAGGATATTCATGCTTCAAGATACTATGGATATTCAATATGATACTTTTAGCCTAGAGGAATGCTTTTAGCTATTGCGGAGTTTTGACTGCTTGTATAACAAAACATAGCATGTTGTCTCCAAATGTGACAAATCCTCCCTTTTTATTCATTTAGAGACTTGAATTTGGTCTTTTCTCTTGTTATGTGCTTTGAACATCCCCTATCCAAGACTCGGATGGATTTATCTTCTTTATCTTTGTGACTCTCCTCATCATCTTCTTGGTTTGCTAAATTCCTCAGTTGCATTTCCATTTGTTGAATATATGGTGGAAGAATCAATTATGACCACAAAACATGGATTGGCTTCTTCCTCTTTATCATGGTCTTCATCTAAACTGCTTTCATTGAGACTCCAAGTGGAAATCATTTCCCTTTTCTTCTTGTGATAGAAGTGATATTTCTTTCTTCTTGGGAATTCATACATCATATGTCCTAGTTGCTCACATTCAAAACAAAAAGGAACTTTTACCTTTTCAGCCTTGTAATATTTCTTTTCAAGCTTCTTTTTGAAAGATTTTATATTTGATCCTTTGTTAATGGATATTCTAAAACCCTTAGTGCTTAATGCAAAATGATCCTCTTTTTCCTTAGATTAATTAATTGAATCTATAGATTCTTTAGAAATAGCTCTGAAAGCAATAATTTTTTCCTTTGGAGCTTTCTTTCAGCCTTTTTTTCAAGCTTTTCCTACTTCTCATGTGCCACTAAGGAACCCAACAACTCATATAAAGGTAAGATCTCTAGTTCTTTGCTTCCTTCATGCCTTTCTTCTTTGCTTTCTAACTTTTAAGTATACATCCAATGATCTTTACCATCATTTCTCTTCATTTGTATAGACCTTTACAAATCCTTTCAGTGCATGGATAGGGATAGTTTCATCAGATTTCATTTTAAAGCCTTAATAATCATGTACAAACATGTTAATTTGGAATTTTTACTTAAGTTGTTTCCTCATAAGTTACATTCAATTTAAACTATATCTCTTAGGCTAAGTTATAGCCAGATCATCTATTGAATCCATTTACTTTTAAAGCACAAACAAGAAGATTCACAGCTTTGATGTTATGTTTTGTCCTAACTCTATCTTCCCCTTTCCATTTTGATCTATCCTTGGGAACAAGTTTTTCATTGCCATGTCTAACTCTTGGAAGATGATATGTGATAATAGCATCTCATATCTCAAAGTCAATAGCCTGCACAAAGATACTCATGCGTATCTTGTGATAACCAAAATTTTGACCACTAAATAAGGGCGATCTTAGGGAGCCTTGATACCAATTATTAGTTCAAAAGGAAAATTAGAGGGGTGAATAGTTTTTTTTAGTTGAAATCAAATTATTTTTGGAACAAAATAAACAATCACAAATCAGAATATGCAAATCTCTTAAATGCAACAAATAGATAAATAAAACAATTAATCTACTAAGAGTAAGAAGTTAGGGGATGGTGAGATTTAACACAGATTTTATAATGGTTCAACAAAATTTTTGGCTACATCAACTGCTCAAGTCTAGCTTAAGTGTTGCACTAACAATTGAAATTGTAGGAGTCAGCCAACACATTTTCACAAATTTAATTACAAGGCTCAATCAAACCTCTACACCAATTGAGTTGCGGGGCTCAATCAAACCTTTACACCAACTAAACTTCATGGTCTTAGTAAATCACTAACTTGTTCCACAAAACACACAAACAAGACTTATAACCTTTTCCTCCCTTGTCTTCTCCTCGCAAGAGGGAATGAATATAATGAAATGAATGTCACTCAATCTCAAAGTCTTAATAGTTTTGCATGAATTTATAAAGAGATTCTCAGGATATTAAAGTTTTTACTTTATATAAAGCTGAAGTTCTATTTTCTCATAACAAAGTGACTGATAAGATATGAAACTTTTTCCTTAATGTTTGATTGATTGATTTCACAGAAGTATGTTCAATTTTTTCCTTTTTAAAGCTTTTTTCAATCCTATGCCTTCATCTCTTTCTGGTTGTCTCTTTAAGATTTCTAGGCTCAATCAAATTTGTGGTCATTTCTTAGTAGAAAAGACCCATTGAGAATTTTGTTGAAAGAGGAAACATTGGACAATGCTTTTAGGCCTCAAAATGGATAGCCGCTATTTTGGTGCAATATAAATTGTTGTGCATCGTATTAACTCTATGCACTGGTATGTCAGATTTTGACCAATTTAAAATCAAATTAAGCATGGAACCTTCTTGATTAAGGATCAACACCAAGATATTTCTTCTCAATAAGGGTGAAGAATATTCGTGCTTCAAGATCCAACCAATCTAATACTTTTATCCTTGATGAATGCTTTTAGCTGTTGAGGAATTTCGACTAATTAGTGTAACAAATTGAAAAGTTTTGTTCTTCAACACTTATGGCTTTAAACGACTTATTGGTTCAAAACTTCAGAAGATAACAATCTAATTAAACTATGTGTTTGACTTCTTCAACCCTTTAGAATTAACTCACAGCTTTTTAGCCCTTAAAATTTGTAGCTTTTGACTATTCTCAATGAGATTGGTTCATCTATAGGAATGACATAACCTTTGCTAGTCCTAAATTGGTTGGATCAGTGGAGTGCTTCTTCTTAATAGTTGTCTCCATGCTTTAGCTGAATTAGAATTAGTGATTTTAGCGGTAGAGTTTTAGCATATGCATAAGACTATAAAATTGTAAGTTGATGTCTTATATGTTGTAAATTTACGCTTTTCTACTTTGTAATTATCAAAACCAATGATTGGATTAATGTCAAACTAAGCTAAATTAATTCTTTTCATTGATATGAATATTATATATATTACATTGCACTTCAAGTCTTCCTAATAGTCATTATCTACTATCCATGCATCAATCGTATCTTTCATTAACATTCCTTACAAAGAAACAACAACAAAACATAATGGGTAAGTGGGTAACTCCAAATTATCAACAACAACAACAAAGAAAAGTGCAGCTTTAGCTACATCAAAACTCAAAAAGCTTTCAGGACTATCATCCAATTGTTTCTCATTTTCTATATCTACTTTTAGGATCTCCCTGAAAAAAAACATAACAATGTAATTAAGATTGCAAGCCTATTTTGGCCTAAAAAGTTTAAAAATAAAAAACCAAAAAGATTACCGAGATCTTCTAAGTTACTAAATCAATCTAAAAGATTGTCAATCTATTAGAAGTATTAAGCATAAAATAGAATAAATAACTCATGTACAAAACCCTAAGCAATCAATAAATAACATAAAATCAAGCTACATGTTGAGCTTCGTTGCAATCCTGGAAAGAAGACTGCTCCATGCTACTTAGTGTAAACATGGATTCAAATAAAGAATACATCAAAAAAATACAAGGAAAGTAAAGAAAGGGTAGAATAAAGAAAACTACAAAGATCGTCAGTCTTCAAGCTTTAGCTATCCTTCCTCCTCTTGCTCCTTGCACTTTTGATCACCTCTTAATCTCCAAAACTTCTTAGCTAACTTGTGTGTATTGAATCCCAAACTAATTCTCTTTAAAACCCTCAATTTGAGTTCAATTTGGAATAAGAATTGGGCAGGTGTAGCAGCCACACTTTTTCAGCACCTGCGGAACTGAATTTCAGGAGAAAGGCTTCACAATGGGCACCTAGGTGCTCAATGCTTCCTGTCCTAGGAGCTTTGGCTTCAGGTGCCTCTTCCCAGTTGGCTTTTGCACATGATTTTGGGCACTATGGTGCTCTTTTTTCGTGGCTAGCTATGGCGCCCAATACATAGGAAATCCTTATTTTTATCCAATTTGATTTCAAAGAAGTCTCCTTTAAGCATTAAACCTTCAAAACACACAAACTAAGTTAAGAATGAATGAAACTCATAATTAAAGGCTAAATTCTAAGCATAATAAACATCCTAATACAAAATAAACTCAACTAAGCAAAAACCAAACTAAAACTCAAGAACATAGCTAATAATATTAATCAAAAGTATATGTAATAAGTCTATTTCAAAAACTTATCATTTCCCCATGGTGAATGTCGAAGGTAATGTGTAAATTTTTATGCAAAATGTTAATCTCAAGTAACACATGCATAACCAAAATCAAAGATAAAAAAGCAGAAATATACATTTCGAAGCAACAATTTCTTCTCTTCAACCTAGACAAATCCAACCCAAGACCAAGAAATCCAACTCATTATATATTCATTGTTTGAGAATGAAAAAAACAAGATCACCAATTACTTCAGATTTGAGGAAGTAAGGATTTGGAAAGTTAGGGATTTGAGGTTTTGGGAGAAAAAATTGGGGATTTTAAAATTTGGGGAGAGAACACGAGGGATGGAGGCAACAGTCTACCCACATGCACGGCACGTGAGTGTTTTATTGGTTAAATGTAATAGATTCTATCAATGGACTAGTTTCATCCAAAGTTAAGGAGGGTGGTTTTGGACAAAATGAAACACCTAAACCATAGGAGGGTTATGTGTACTTTACTCTACAAATAATTTTAGATTTCAAATTGAAATTCAAATATTTCAGTAATTGATTCGATCAAAATATTTGATTAACTATTTGATATTCATAAAAAATAATTACATATAACTATTAATTTTCTATAGTTATTTGTATTTACTTAATTTAAAATTTTATTACTTTTAAAATTTTTACTTTATCTGGTTACTAACCTTAACCTTACTAGTGGTTAGCCTTAGTATGATGTTGTTTTTAATTTAAGACTATTTGTAGTTTTTCTCTTTTTGGCTATTGTAGTTATATGATGATACTTGTCAGTTGTGATGATGGTTATGTAACTTTAATATTCACACATGGACTGTAAATGACTTAGTTTTATTTTTATTCATATTTTTAAACACAAAATTTGCATATAAATATATTCTCTTGCAATGAAAATTCAAATATTCGAATATATGTCAAGTTCAAGTTCAAATATCATTTTAACTTTGAATTCGAATTTGAGTAGATGAATCAAATTCAAATACAAATAATAGGTTATTAGAAGCTATTCAATTTAAATTTCATCCATTACCAAAAATAATGAACAATAACATTGAAAACTATTAGTACTAATAAATTTTATATGCTACAATATATAGTTACAAATGGCTATAATAAAATTGCGATTGTTTGTATGCAATCCAACCTTATAAATTATAATTCTAACAAATTCTAAATATGTCAAATGGACTCTACAAAGAATTTGCACTTCTAAAAATTACTTTGACAAGTAAAAGGGTTGTCGGCAGCATCTTAGGCTGAAAATTTAGTACACAAAGCCCCGCAAAATTTTGTGTAAGTGATGCAGTTCATAAACTCTTTCACATTCATACTTCTTATCCACTTTTACCAACAACACGGTGTAAGATGGTGTGTGGGATCTCTGAACACATGCACACACTTTCTTCTTCCCTCCCCAAGATGAGTAGGGGTCACAGAAAGGTTAAACTCAGTTTCCTTTTACGGAAACAAAACATGCAATTAATATGATTGAACATGAGTTAATTTTTTCCTAGATGTGAATATTTTAGATATTGCAGTCAAATCTTCCCAATAGTCATTAACTACTAACCATGCATAAATCTCATCTTCCATTAACAGTCCAAACGAAAAAAAAAAAAACCAAACAACCAAACAAAAAAACATAATGGGTAAGTGGGTAACTCCAAATGATCAACAACAAAGAAGAAAAACTGCAGCTCTGACTGCCTCAAAACTCAAAAGTTTTCAGGACTATCATCCAATTGTTTATCGTCTTCTACATCTACCTCTAGTATCTCCTGAAAAAACAGAACAATGTAATCAAGATTGCAGTCTATTTTGGCCTTGAAATTTAAAAAAGAAAAACTGAAAAGATTACCGGGATCCTCTGCTTCATATAATTACCGATTCTGGCCAAGACTGTAGAACGCATGTGCCAGAACCGACCTTTTAGACTAATCTTCACAAAAGGACCATCTAATTCAGCGAGTTCAACTTTTCCTGATTTACCAACAAGCAACAAACACTTGTTAATCTTCTGTTATATCAGAAATTTGTTCATTTTCATTAATAGTACTTAATATTACCTGTAATACCAACAGAAGTGTCAAAGAGCTGAGCAAGCTCCACTTTAGCATCAGCTAAGACCTGTTTCACATTCTCTTCCGTCAGGTCAAGCGGGGGAGGGACTTGGCCACCTCCATCTATTGCCAGAGGAATCCCCTTCCTCAACCTTTTACTACTCATCAGCCCCACCCATTGTGCCCGTGAATTCCTCAATCCAGGCAGTTTCCGGTAACTGGGGTCATAATAAGATGTGCTGCAGAGTGCCTTTGAAGCTGCTGACGATGATATCATTGGGATTACAGTATAGATGTGAAGGCGGTGACAGACAATTGTTTCCGGTGACATCTCCTTCCCTTCACTGTTTCCTTTCCTTTTGCACCAACCTCACCATTTGTTACCACAGGAGACGGATAAGGATAGCCTCTCCGGAACACCCCAAAAAGAAAAGAATTAAAAAAAAAAAAAATGTTTTGCCTCTAGCCTAGGCGTCCCAACATAGAAAACAGAATCAGAAAGTAGTACTCTGGCTGGAAATCTTGGTGTAAAATAAAAATAGGTATTTTGTTTCAGAAAGAAAATTAAGCTAGTTTACAAAATTCCCAAATGAACCGTACAAAGGATTAAGAGACCAAGTATTTCATGTAAAATGGTCAAATATATTTTAAAGCTACTAAACCCAGTTCTCCGCAGCATCCGTATGAATGGCCCAGTCTTTACAAATCCCTCAAAAATCATAATCACTTGTGGAGGATATAATTATCATAGGAGCATACATAACCACGGGATTATAAATACTCATTAGCCAGTGCCCTTTATTTTCCTACCTTGATCCTGATGCGTTTCATGGTTCAAACACATCATATAAAAAGGCAACAATTGAAAGGAGACTGTAAATGGTTACACTAGTCCACTACGTAATCAGACGAATACTAGTCCACGAATTTATTACCTCAAATTGATGTTCACAATTCACAAGGATCAGAGCAAAAATTACATGAAAACAAAACTCTTTTACACCTCACAAATTAATACAGATGCTGCATATCATATGGTGCTTAAATGCTACCACAACTCTATATTGCTGAGAAATATTCTTTGCTAAGCTTAGGGTCCGGCTTCATGGACTTCTCTCCAGGCTTCCACCCCGCAGGGCAAACTTCATCTGGGTTCTCCTGGACATACTGCAAGGCCTGCAAAACCAGCAAAGGGGTGCAACAACATTAAAGAAATTGCAACCAAAAAAAGATGTAGCCATGGATGTAGTTAGAACTAGTCTCAGAAGGTCAATATCAAATATTAAAATTGCAATCTTGGATCTGTCCTAAAAATGTCATTACCTGGAGAGTTCTCTTTGTCTCATCAACACTCCTGCCAATGGCCAGATTGTTAATGGTTGAGTGCTGGATGATTCCTTCCTTGTCAATAATGAACAGTCCCCTCAATGCAATTCCCTAATGCATTTGAAAAAGAAAATAAGCAAATAAATAAAGTTGTAGTGGCACCACTTACGTAGACAATACAGCAAAGCCTAATGCAAAGAGAGAGCATGTACTCACAATTAGCCACTAGATAATATACTAATCATCAACGAGACAGCTTCCAAATGTTTCAATTTAATAAAGCATGGAAAGTGGAGATCTAAAAAAGGAAAAGAAAGCTCTAAAAGAGGAAAGAAAACCAAAAGATAAGAGTACACATTTTAGGTCTGGATCATCAGCAATCACTTTATAAGTCTGAACTTGATTAGAGACTCTTTCGAAAAAGAGGAAAAAAAAAAAAAAAAAAAGCAAAAAACCAAGACTTGATTGGAGACTAGACTGTGACTCAACTGTCCAATGACAGTACTACTTAAGCTAAACAAATATTCAGCAAGTTTTAGCTGAGGAAAAACTTAGATAAGATTCCAAAAACATGCTCAGAAATATTGGAAGCATTGGCAACAGCACAAGGAAATACATGTTGTCTTGTTAAGCGATAGATCAGTAGAATATGCTCATTTAATTATTTTAGTGCATTTGTTTTAAACTTTCTAATGACAATTTACAACAAGAACAAGAAAATGAAAAGAACTATTTTCTTACATAACTCATAATGGAAAAAGCAAGTACAACACAAAATTGTCACTGTAGCATTGTTTTGTTGCAATACAGACAACAAAGCTACAGCTTATCCCTACTAACAATAGCATTTAAACACTGTGGACCCATACGAAATACATCCTTCACAAAAACAATAATTTAGAAGCTATATTCTCCCTTGGCATCAATAATAGCACATAACAAGTTATTTCATACCTGATCATGGATCAAAACTCCATAAGATTTTGAAATTGATTTGGTGACATCAGAAATTAATGGATACTTCAAATCACCAAGGCCACCTGACTTTCTATCTGTTTGGACCCATGCAAGGTGCGAGAACTAGAAAAGGAAACATTAGGAAGATAAGAGCAGTCCAGGAATAACACCACTAGGAAAATAAGCAAACCCTTATTTAAAGCATGACAGTGATATAGGAAATGATATAATGAATCTGAACTTAGCACATAAGAGGTCGGGGGGGGGGGGGGGGGGGGGGGGGGGGGTTGGGATGGCGAGTTACATTATCTCCTTATAGCACCCAACCTTCATCGGGAAGAATTTTGAAAAATCAAGCCATCAAGTAGTTCACACAATGAATTAATCCTGAGGACAAATATTTTAAACATGTCATCAACAGTCATCCTGAAGCACTTCTGCTGTTCTACCACAGCTTGTGTTGTCCAATATATAATATCTACAGAGATTAGAAGACAACTTGATATACAGTATCTAAACAAGCTACTAATAAGAAATCTGTATTATTTGTCAAGAGAATAAATACATACAACCTACACAGAATTGTCCAACGAATTAAAACAAAAGAATGTTTCAGTATAGAAGCATAAAAATTATTGAAAATTGCAAACCCCAAAACAAACTTACCACACTGTCAATTGAAACACCCAATATTTCTGTGTTCAACTTTTCAAACTCATCATGCCGGTCACTGAAAGCAGTGATTTCTGCAAAAAAGAAAAAAAAATTGAACAAGAAAACAGGAGGAAAAGTCTCGGCATCCCCTGCATATCTTGATTACATTTTACTTAGTGTACAGTCAACGAACCTGTGGGACAAACAAAAGTGAAGTCCAATGGGTAGAAAAAGAGAATCACATATTTCTTCCCTATATATTGAGAGAGTTTGACCTGAAATGGTAAGGATGTAGTTAACATGAAAGATTAGTTTACATTACCTGATAGCAAAAGCGGCAGTGCATCAAATGAAATGAGAAAAAAAAAAAAAAAAACTAAGTATGAAACACTTCCATTTCATTAAGATAACAATGTCAGTTACTGATATTGACAACTTTTTCCATAAACTACCTTGATGAACTCCTGATCAAAAACAGCCTCTGCCTCAAAATCTGGTGCTGTATTTCCAACTAGTGGAAGTTCACTCTGTGAAAGGAGGAAATAAACAAGATGGAATCAGAGACCAAGCTTTATGGTTGCACTTCCCAGACACGACTATCAGTTTCAACACTAAAAGTTAATGATGTTAATATCTACGCCAATGCCTATGAATAAGATATTCTACAAACTACAAAAGCAGACACGTACATTTTCCAACTCTCTAATGCCCATTTCTAGTTAGAGGTTTGCTCTGACATTTAAGAACACCTAATATATACTTATAACCAATTTCAATATAAACCCATCAACACAAGCTAATTATAAACAGTACCAGGATGAGCAGAGAAAATCAGCCAGTTAATGTTTTTTTAAAGGGTTGAGATGCTCAACCATGTAATTATCCTGCAGCCAGGGAATTTCAAATTTCCTGGCAAACATTCTTTTGAAATCATATCATATCATAGAAAAATCAAAAGCAATAGAAGACTACTCGAGTACATTGTGGTGCATAGATGACAACCATATGTTCAAGCAATTTCTTCTTTTTTCACAAAGTTATCAGAAGACAATGTGTTCAAAAATTAAGAAAACGCAGATTAGTAATAACACTTAACATTAATCTATACGAATGAACAGCAGCTATTGTTGAGGAAAAACCCAACTGGGGAAATATGAAACTAAGAAATGTGGGGTAAAAATACTTACAGAGGCCTTGACTAGGAAGCTCCGTTTAGAATGAGACCCACGAGTGGAGGAAATTGAGCGAGGGACCTGAGGTTGGAAAGGTACTTTGTGGAGACCACTGAAGGATTTGGGAACGGCTAGGGTTTGAGGATAATTCGAAATTGAAGAAGTGGATATAGAGAATTTGGTAATGAAAACCCTAGGGTTGGAGGACAAGAGAGTGGTTGAGGCAGCTGAGCACGCCATTTCCGAGTCTGAGAGTACCTAACCGAAAGAGTTCGCTCACTCTGGTCTCTGGATGTGGAGTGTAAGGTGGAGAAAAGGGGGGTGAGGAGACTGACAAGATAAAGTAATCAAAGGTAAGGTTGGGTGAGGGACCGGCTAACCGGCTCCAGACATTTAGACAACCGAAAATATAGGTAACCTTTTTAGGACTCCCGACTAAAACAGTACATGGCGTTCGTAACAAGATAACAACAAACAACTATGAAAATTCATCTATATTATATAATATAGTAAATTAGTATTTGAATAAAAATTAAGAAAAGAAAAATAAACTTAGTATTTGAATTAAAAAAGAAAAAAAAATTAACTTAGTATGTGAATGAAATTAATAAGAAAACAAAATAACATTAGTATTGCACAAAAACCAAATACATTAGTTTAAAAAAACAGATATCTTTGAATGAATTATTGTAAACTTTAATTAAAAATTTATTTAAAATACACATTTATTCTGTCTCACTCAACATACAACATTCATGTTCTCTGTAAGTATTTCATATCGAGACTCCACTACTCTGGTAAGTACTATTGTATCCTTCTATTCTTTAGTATTTTTTCCGTCCCTTCTTTCAACTAAAATAGAATAGCCCATATACTAATAGAGGGTTTTTGAACAAAAAGTCAAAATCCCACTATTTTTATACAAAATGGTAATTTTTTTACTTTAATAGTCAAAATAGGGTAGATTCTAAAAACCGCATTTTCAAAAACCGTTTTTTGAGTTCGACTCACCATGTCATGTCACCCCATGGACCCCCACAAAACACACCTCACGGGCCCACGCGACCATATTAAATGAGCCCTGAAACTGGCTTTACAAAAGCCGGTTTCATTCAAATTTTGTCCCCTCGCAGGCCCCGCATGGACAAACAAGTTCTGAAACTGACTTTACAAAAGTCAGTTTCAGGCGTCTGCAACACTGCAGCGCTAGGCTGCAGCGTGCAAACCCGCTCCAATAATTTTTCTCCCCGCCTACGTACAATAATTTTTCTCTACTCCAATAATTTTTCCCTCCCCTCTATATTACAACTCCCTCTCCTCCAACAAATGCTCGCCTTCATCCCTCATTTCCACAATCATCCCTCAACCTACAAATTTTTCATTTCCTCCTTCAATTTCTTCATACTCTTCCTTCTTTGATCTCCCTCAATTTCTTCATACTCTTCATTCTTTGATATCTCATACCTTCATCCCTCATTTTCGTAATCTCTTATTTCATTCTTCTTCACAGCAAAATCTTGGTAAGTTATAAAATTTTAGTTAAAAAAATTATTATTATTAGTATTAGTTAAATAGAATTATTTCCTTAATAAAAATTTTATTTACAATCTATTATTTTTACAAATTTTAATCATATATATTATTATATATATTAAGATTAATTTATATTATTTATTATAATTAGTACTATTTAATCAATAATTATTTAAATTATGTATACCATTTAAATTTTTTAAAATAAAATATAAAATATAAATTATATAAACCATTTAATGTTAAAATCGATATATATATTTTATTATTCTAAGTTTATTTTATTTTTTTAGGATTATTGTTGAAATTTCGTTGCCCGTGTTGATACTTTTTGCTCATTTGTTTCTAAACCTGGTAAGTCATAAAGAAGAATTAATTTTGCAGAAAGTTGTATTTATCATTGTTGTATGCATGTACCTATATTTGCAGTAGTTTTATATTATAATTGTTGAAATATTAATTTTTATTATATGTTATAATTAAAAATTTGTTGAAATTGTAATTTTTATGATAATTGCAATAATTAGTATATTTATGATATGATAAATTATTAAATTTTTCAGGTTTAAATTAATAAATAATATTTATAAGTTTAAAATTGTAATTATGTGACATTTAAATTAATTAGTAATTTTGTGACGTTTAAATTAGTTAGTAATTTTGTTTGGCTTAAAATAGTAATATATAAGATTTGAAATAATTAATAATTTTATGACTTTTAAATTAACTAGTAATTTGGATGGTTTTTAAATTAATTAGTAATTTTTAGTAAATTTATAATATTTATGATAATATATTTATGATCATTAATTAATTAATGTATTTATTAAAAAAATAAAATATAATTATTTCATAATAATTATGTGAAGTAATATATTTATGATATAATTATGGTAAGTAATATACCTATGATAAATAATGATTTTATTATTTGAATATAATTAATTAATATTTAATATTATAAATAGATTTTTTTTATTTGTATGTTTTAATGTAATTAATTTATAGATAGTATTTTTATGTTTTAATGTGTAATGATATTTATTATTATTTAAAGTAGAGTAATTGGTAAATTTAATATTTACAACTAACTTAAAGATGAAATCATAATATTTTAATATAATTTATTAAAAATATATATTATAATCAGTAAATTTTTGATGTTTAAATCAATTAGTAATTTGGATAGTTTTAAATTAATTAATATATTTATTAGGAAATTAAAATTTAATTAATTCATAATAATTATGGTAAGTAATATATCTATGATAAATAGTGATTTTATTACTTTATAAGAAATAATAATTTTATTTTAAAATTAGTGACTAATTTATAAATAGTATTTTTATTGGGAAATTTATAGTAATATATTTATGATCATTAATTAATTAATATATTTATTAGGAAATTAAAATTTAATTAATTCATAATCATTATGGTAAGTAATATACCTATGATAAATAGTGATTTTATTACTTTATAAGAAATAGTAATTTTATTTTAAAATTAGTGACTAATTTATAAATAGTATTTTTATTGGGAAATTTATAGTAATATATTTATGATCATTAATTAATTAATTTATTTATTATGGTAAGTAATATACCTATGATAAATAGTGATTTTATTACTTTATAAGAAATTGTAATTTTATTTTAAAATTAGTGACTAATTTATAAATAGTATTTTTATTGGGAAATTTATAGTAATATATTTATGATAAATAGATTTTTTTGTATTTGTATGTTTTAATGTAATTAATTTATAGACAGTATTTTTATGTTTCATGTTTAATCATATTTTTTATTATTTAATTAATTCATATTAGGCAAAATTAATATTTATAATTAACTTAAAGTTGAAACCATAATGTTTTAATATAATTAATTTAAAATATACATTATAATTAATAAATTTGTATTGTTTGAATTAATTAGTAATTTGGATAGTTTTAATTTGAATTAATTGTGATGTTTGAATTAATTAGTAATTTGGGTATTATAATTTGAATCATTTATTATGATTAGTAGTCTATAGTTAATCTATGTAAATTAGTGAATTCATTAACAATATAAGGAGAAAATTTTATAATATTTTCAAGCATTTTGAAGGTGCAAATTTGATAATGGAAGAAATTGGAATTATGTGTTACATTAATGGTGAAATGCGTACTGGTTCGAACAGACTTGAATACGATTCAAGTCTCGTTAAGTGCATTCGTGTACCCAACCGTATCAAGTATGCTAGAGTTTCATGCTCGTCTATGCAAGTCCTTAAAGGTTGATAGAAGAAGAGAGTACCTGACTATAATTTGTCGATGTCAAAGTACTATTAATAATTCAACCAGCTATAGTCCAGTTACAGTAGTTGATGATGAGGACTTGTACATTATGTTACAGCATACTAGTGCGCAAGGCCCTGGATTTATCTTAGAGATTTATTTACATAGGCACACACTTCATGATGAGTCCTTGTCTCGTGTTCTGAGTCACGACACACTTGAATCGGTTCCTGAAAACATATTCATGGAATCCCAGTCTTCGAGGTGGCAATTCGATCAGCTCAGTTCTCATGTTGTAGGAGAAGCATCAGCATCTCTTAGGCCAGCATTTACTGATGAATTACTTAGAAGCGCCTGGTATAAATGATGTTATTGGCGATGGCGAAGATATCTCTGATTTGAACTTTGATCCTCATTTTAACATTGAAGTGGATGATGATGATATTATCGAGGCTCTTGAAGAAGATTTATTTACCGAATATGTCCTAAATCCCTTCTACATGGACGTGAACATTACTAGGGCACGTGTAGTAAACCCTGTTATTGTTCCAAATGCACAATGGGAGTTGCATAATGAATTTTACAATGGCATGCTGTTCAACACGAAGGCCGAGTTAAAAAACACTATTAAATATTGGCACATTATGAACCACGTGGCTTTCATAGTCGTTGAGTCCAAAAAGGACACATGGGATATCAGGTGCAAGCTCCACGAACAGGGTTATAAGTGGAGGTTGCGAGGACATTTTAGTAAAAGATTTGAAAAGTTTTAGATTACGAAGTTGGATGTCGCTCACAGCTGTGTTTATAAGCGGAATGACTCAGGATCATTATAATCTGGACAAGGGGATCATTGCTGAATATATCAAAAATACTATCAATGAAGACCCTACTACATCAGGAGCTGTGTTGCTTACAATGATAAAAGATCACTTCCATTATAGTCTAAGTTTGAGCAAAATATTCAAAGCGAAAAAGAAAACAATAAATCTTGTGTTTGGTAATTGGGAGGAATCCTACAATGAGCTTCATAGATATTTAAATGCACTTCGTGTTACCAATCTCGGTATACGCTTCGAATGGAAAGTGAACCCAACTAATAATCATTGACAGGTTATATTCCAGCGAGTATTTTGGGCTTTTGGGCCATCTATCGAAGCCTTCCATCATTATAGACCAGTTCTTCAGATTGACGGTACATTTCCTCTGTGGAAAGTACACTGAGAAAATTGTTGGTTGCAACTACTATTGATGGTAACAATAGTTTAGTTCTAGTTGCATTTGCAGTTAGAACATAGATAGTTGGAATTGGTTTTTAAGTTTGCTTCGCATGCATGTTATGTAACGGGTGGGTATTTGCTTAATATCTGATCATCATGCTTGGATAATTGTTGCTGTTTCAGATCCTCAGAATGGTTGGACTGAGCCTTATGGGTATCACCGTTTTTATGTTAGGCACATTGCAAGCAGCTTTCATAAGACCCACAAGAATATGAAAGCAAAGAATCTCCTCATCCACACTGCTAGTCAAACTCAAAAACGCAAATTCGATAAATATTTCGATAAGTTTGTCCGCTGGACTCTGAGTATGCTGCATGGATTGGTAGAATTCTGTTGGAGCAGTGGGCATTGGCATATGACGAAGGTCACCGCTTTGACTTCATGACCACGAAGTTGGGGGAGTGCATAAACAATGTCTTGAAGGGAGCGCGACAAGTCCTAATCACTGCACTAGGTGCGGTTGACATTTTACCGGTGTGTTAAATATTTCGTGGAACATCGGGCGTACATTAATGATTAGCTAAATGCTGGCAATTAATACACAACTGAGACTATAGACAAAATCCAAAATTGGGCAGAGAGAGTAGGTGGACACTAGTTGAGATAGTTTCATACCGGTTTAGGGATAATTGAAATAAAGACGCAATTTCATAGATGGCAAGCCCTAAAAGGGACGGCAACCAGCACACTGTGCATTTAAATGAAAGAACTTGCACATGCAACAAACCCCAGCAATACATGATCCCGTGCTCGCATGTTATAGCAGCTTATGCAAGCATGCATCTGAACTATAACGACTTTATTGGAGAGTAGGTATAAACTGAGAAATTCAGGAGCTTGTATACACTTCCATAATTCAACCCAGTGATGCACGATGACTATTGGCTGGAATTCCAGTTCCCCCATATACTTCCCGACATGTCCAAATTGCGAAAGAAGGGTAGGTCGAAAACACATCACATTCATAATGAGATGGACATTACAGAGTCCACGAGGCAACATATGTGTGGTTTATGTAAGCAATAGGGACACAATCGTAAAAATTGTCCTAACATTACACAATCTTAAAACTCAACTTCCATGATCGCATTCTTTACTTTAATGTAAATGTAAGAGTTTTCCTATTTATGTATTTCTTTCTAGTTTTTTTATTATGCAGATATTAGGCATTATGTCCCCCACATGTCATGTAAAATTATTTTGAAATTAATAAACATTATTGTCATGTATTATTGTAATATTATTAAGAATTTTTCAAGTATTTGTCATTTTATCTAAGTCTTTCTCCATTACATTAAATCGTAACATTATTGTCGTATATGCATATTAACATTGTATTTGATTTGTCTTTTGTTATGCAGATTCATGGATCCTATTGCCCTAGTAGATCTTTCAGTCCTTAGACTACATGATAGCCATCGATCCGTTAGAGTTTTCGCGGATCACGAAGTATGTAAATAACAAATCGATTTACCTTTAATTTGTCAATTTCATTTTATTAGCTGAAATGTTCTTACTAATATGTTTTTAAAATTTTAGAGCAAGGCCTATGTCCTGAGATGCCGTCAGGAGGGAGGCGGTGTTCGGCTTAATAATATTAATCCTCTTATATTGGAGTATATGACTATGACAGGTTTTGGTGGTGTGATCAGGGTGGGGTTTATTTCGCTTGATTGGCACCTTGTGACAACTTTAGTCGAGCGATGAAGGCCGGAGACTCGTACATTTCATCTGCCTCACGGCAAGGCCACCATCACACTATAGGATGTTAGTATTCTGTTAGGTTTACCTGTCAACGGTGAGCTTGTCTCTGGCCTAGTTGGTGCCGACATCGCAACTGAATGCGAGCGAATTATTAGGAGTTGTGCCCCCTGCTACAGTCATTAAGGGTTAGACATTGAATATGAGCTGGTTAGGAATGACATTTTAGAATTTCCCAACCTGACGGTAATGACATTACAGCGCAGAGATATGCACGAGCTTATATATTACAGCTGATGGGTGGATTGTTATTCACCAGTAAGATGAGTACACATGTGCACATTTATTTCTTATCTCTGCTTGGAAAACCTAGATGTCGCAGTACAGTACAGTTGGGGCAGTGCCTCCCTGGCATGGTTGTACAGGGAGATATGTCATGCCACTCACCTTGATGCTTCTAAATTGCTGGACCTTTGATATTACTTCAGGTATGGGCGTGGGAGAGACTACCCTTTCTCGCATCGAGGAGGGAGACAGACATTCCGTGAGATAATTTTTGTCCTTTAGGTGCGAGGTATGTAAAATTATAGGTTTTATGCATTTGCTTATAATGTGTGGTACGTAAATGACTTGTAATTGACTTTTTTAATTACTTGTAGGTGGAGAATAAAGTTCAAAGTAACTCAAATCGGTCATAATGTGGTGTCTTGGTATAGGGAGATGTTGGACAGGATGTCAGCAGAGCAGGTAATTAGAAGTTTATCTTATATCTATATACCATTTAACATATTCTTGTTGCAATGTTTTATTTATTAAAACATTAACACTGCTTTTGGGTTGCAGTTCATATCATTACCATACATTAATGATGAGCTGAGGCACATGATACCAAACTATTGTTATCGAGACCTAGCATATTTGGGGTGCCAAAGTACCCTTAATATGTTTTCATATTGTTGAGTATCAAAAAGTGGATAGGGTAATGCATCAGTTTGGATATCAGCAACCTATACCAGAAAACCCTGCTAACATTGAGGTCGATCAAACCTTGCACAAATATGATCTTTGGGGACGGGGCGTCACAGACTACCTTTGGTTACATGCTAACCACATAGCCATTTGGGGCATGAAATACCATTTGGTCTAGATAGGGGAGGTTGTATACGGAGTTGCACATGGTCATGCTGCTTATACACCCGAGTACAATGAGTGGTATAGACGTATCAGTAAGAGATATCTTACATGAGTTAGTCTTATCCATGCTGCTCCACCTCCTTCCTATTCTACTCATTCGACATCATCATCATCTTTGTCATCACAACGTCGCAGACGCAGTAGGATTGATGTCCCTGGACCATCGGTATCTTATGGATATGTTGATGTTGATGTCCGACCATCAGATGTGTATATTCCGTCACCACCACATATGTCTCCACCTCCTTATATAACCAGTACTTCAGCTATTTATCAACAGCTTATGCCAGACTTTGCACAGCAATCAAGCGAGGTTTTTAACTTTCCTATATCGCAGGTGCCATACTTTCAGTATGGTAGTACACCGGCATCATATAACCCGGGTATGGGTTCAGGTGTGTAAGCGGAGGAAGGATTTAGCGATGTTGATGACATACCTCAGTCAGAAGATCTTGGTGACACAGCTGATGTACCACCTAGGCAAAACCCGGCAAGGAGGAGAAGACCACGCCCATGTGGTACAGGGGGTCATTTTTTGTAGACCAGTATTGCCCGAAATCCTTATTTAAGTTTTTTTTTTTTTTTTGTGTTTGTTACTTGTAATGGGAAGAGTCTTCCTGGTTTATGTTTTAATTTAGTTATACTTGTAAATTGGAATTTACTTTTTAATAAACAGGTAGGGGTCTGCCAAACCCCTCATCACTTCAAGGTGAAAATTTTCAATTGTCTAATAATAATAATTTCTTAAATACTGAAATTATTACATAAATCTTCAAGTATTATTTTAATAAACAGACATGCTAGCATCACTTTATAATGAAGCATGTAATAATTAGAATGAGGTATGCAATCTTTTCATGAAGTGACTACTCGTTCACGTATTTTCACTTATAAAGCATTTAAACAGTAAATGGACAGGCTGACATTACTTTACGTGTGAACAGACATGCTGACATTACTTTACACTCACGCATTAAATCTTTGACTACTTCAGTATATGTTCAAGTGACATTATTTTGACGATAACAAGAAATATTTGCTTATATAAACAGGATTGGCCATCAAAGTTGAAAACATCAAACAATCGTTTCTTATTAGAAACTCACACTCGATAACAAGAAAATATATCAAGACAACCCTGCTCACATTGTGGCTGTCATGGACGTTGTGGTGGTCGCAGATCATCAACTATAACCAGACCTGAGCCATCAATACCGAGACAATGTCTTCATCGTGTAGACAAGTATACTGATCCTGAATGAGGTTACATGGATATGGATCAAAAAGAGAGTTTCAATGCGTCCTTATATATTCTACCAATAGTCAAAATATTGCCGATCATATAATGGTCGGACAAGTTACTAATGTCTCACAAGAAAATTGGGTAGTTTGGGCAAGGGAACCTGAGTACATTAGATGGTGGGAGATAAGGTGCGAGATGGAATCATATTGTAGATTACACAAGCTGTCAGTCCTAAAAGAGATATCTATAACTTTACCTCGTTCAACACAAGGTGAAATAGCTCAGGTGATTTAAGTACCATGCCTGGCATGAGGGGGCTGCTCGCCAAGACGAGTTAAGAACTCCGACGATGATGGAAGTTGAAATTGATGTGCAATATGAGAGCGATGATAACCTGTCTGACTACCCTGACAGTGATTGTGATGATGATTTCGTTCATAATTTTCTTCCATCGACTTTGCCAGCATGTTATTAAATAATGACACACATATTTATTTCATTATCGCCAATGTGTGACAAGTTTTTCTAAATAAATTACAGTATTTATAATATGTATTTGATTAATATAAGTGTGCTCCATTAATTTTTAAAATAATTTAATGTTTTTTCTTTTTACTAAATCATTTCAAATAAGTTTAAAAATTATACACTTTAAATTAAAAAAATATAGTAAAATTTAAAAATTTGCAATATCATACACAATAATAAAAATCAATATCATACATTATAATTATAAATTTAAAAATATCATACATTATAAGTTTAAAAACTATCATACTTTATATCATAAACTATAAATATATAAATTAACATATACTTTATATTTAAAAGATATCATGAATTTTAAAATTTTAAAATATTATAAACTATAATAAAAACATTTATGATACACTATAAAATTAAAAAATTATCAAAAATCTTAAATTCTAAAAATACCAAATTTTAAAAACTATCATACACTATAAATTTTAAATTTACTATATATTTTTAATTCCATATAATTATTATACACTTTAAAATTTATCATACATTTTAAAATTTAAATATATCATAAACTATAAATATATAAATTAACATATACTTTATATTTAAAAGATATCATGAGTTTTAAAGTTTTAAAATATCATAAACAATAATAAAAACATTTATGACTACACTATAAAATTAAAAAATTATCAAAAATCTTAAATTCTAAAATTTAAAAATTATCATATACTTTAAATTTATAAAATATCATATACTAAAAATTAAAATATTACTATATATTTTAAACTTTAAAAATATCATACAATAAAAATAAAAATTTAAAAATTATCATATATTTCACAAAAACCCACTTATAAATTATCATATATTTGAAATTAAAAAAAATTTCAAAAACCCATGAAAAAAAAAAAAAGATAAAAAAATTTCAAAAACCCATGTGTAAAAAATATTCAAAGATAGAGCAGGGTCTGAAACCAGCTTTTGTCCCCCGGTGGGCTAGTCGCTCGGGGCCCGCGAGGGGACAAATTTACAAAAGCTGGTTTCAGGCCTCATTTAATGTAGTCGCGTGGGCCGTGGGTGTGTGTTGTGGGGTCTGTAGGGTGACATGACATGGTGAGTCCGACCCAAAAAACGGTTTTTGAAAATACGGTTTCAGAATTTATCCCATTTTGGCTATTAAAGTAAAAAAATTACTATTTTGTACAAAAATGATGGGATTTGGATCCTTTGTCAAAAACCCTTACAAATAGACACATATGGGTACATACTGGTCTAGTATGTTAGATTGATATTTATTTTAGTCTTAGATGCTAAAAACTTGTTGAATCATCTCATGCCTGAGTTATATTACTCAAAAAATAATATTTTCATTGTTAATAAAATCAAATAGTTGAACTTATTTTTTAATTAATTGAACTCTCTTGTAATCACTAGTAAACTCAGTATTGGAAACTAAGTATGTCTATCTTAATTGCATGTACTCAATCATGAAAAATACAAAGAGAATCAATTGAAGTTGCATGAATCTTCTACCAGATTACAAGATCTTATGCAACTAACTAAAGATTTAAGAATTGAGGATTACATTTCAAAGTCATAATTTCTCATCCTCTACAAGAAATTACCTAAACTACGTCTGCACTTATGCAGACTTTGAAAATGCAAACGCAGATGTAAAAAAACAATATCTGCATTTGAGTTTTGTATATCTAAGTCCATAAAAAATTAACTGTTGGTGTAGATACTATATTATTGACGCGTTTACTAGTTTCATTTTTGCTCCATTTTTTGTGTGCTTTTGTATGTCTGCAGTTTTATTTTATGTGTTTGTACATGGCAGATGCTAATAGTTCTTCTCAAATTGAAACCTAGCCTGTGAATTTTCTTTCTTCTTCCTCCTTTTCTCTTTACAACCAACGTTCATTTTCTCTGAAAACTCTCCCCTCTAAACACTCTCTCACTTCGAAACCTAGCCATATCCGTCAAAGATTGCCACTGAAGTGCTCGTGATTTGCCTTGTTCACATGTTGTGCATTTCATCAGTTAAATCAAGACTCTTCATCCTAGATTAGGTCATCTTCAAAAGTGCTTGTTGTTGCTATTTTAGTAATTAGATCTTATTCTTTGTTGTGAAATCTTGAAATCTTGTTTTTTTTTTTTTTTTTTTGGTTTGCTAGGATTAGAATGGAAATGGAATAACTTTTAGCAGTAGATGAATAAGATTTTCAATTAGTGTTATTTTAGTGATAAGTATTTAGGTCAATTTTTTTGTAGGTGAATTTTCTTTTATCATGCAGTAATTCTGATGGTGCCAATATATGTGGATAGAACACTTTTGTTACTGGGTTGTCAAGCTTTGAATCTTGAGATTTTGGTGTAGAATTTAACTAATCAAATATTAGACATTGATAATCTGGTACTTGCCCTTTTTTTCCATTTTGTCCTTTAAAGTTCTTTTCTTGAGTATTGACCCCAGCAAAAGATAGATAAAAAGAATGGTGCTTTATTAGAAATCTAGTTTTTTTAGATGATTACAGTTAATAACTTGAGGATATTTGGAATTCAACTGTGTATATGATATAACTTTGTCCATTAAGATTTAGGACTATGTTTCTACCCACAAAAGAAATATTTAGGACTCTACTTATTCTAGAAAATTCATTATCTTTATTTCCTGAAAAATGAACTATAGAAGGGAGCATATGCTGGCATGAATTCTATTATTTATAGAACTAGTATGTTTTTATGTCAAGTAATCCAATTGAGTTAAACTGAAATTTAGTGCACATTAAATACACTAATTTACATGCCTAAGGATGATGTTTAAGGATGAATTGCACCTACTTTGATTATATTTAACATGCATTCTTAAGATGCTTTATAAACTTTAAGCAAATGGAATTTGTAGGTTAAGAAATTATAATGCTAGAATTCAAGATGATGTTGTTATGGTTTATAAGAACTTGGGTGGTGGGAAATGGGAATTGCCTATATTTCTTTGTCTCATTAGGAATTGATTCCTATGATGCTGGGGATACTAATTTGGTCTTTGATGGATAATAGATTGTAAATTGGACAGTATAGCATGAGCCACCATCTAAATTGTTTCTACATGATAAGTTCTGTACATGTTTTGTGAAAGATTATAGTTATATGATTTTCCTGAGGTGATAACATTGAGACCAACAATCAAAGGAGGTAAATTTGTGCTTATCTTAGCTTTCTAATTTTTCAAAAATAGGAAATGTATAGGAAGTGCTAGTAATATGCTATATATTGTTTTGCAAACTTGCTTGTCATTGGAAAATTTTTTCTGCAACTCTTTGTTGTGAATTATCTTTGTTTGCATGGCTATTAAGTTGAAGATCCATAGCTTAGAGAAAGTAAACAAAAACTATAGGCAGCTAATCCTAGTTGTGAGCAGTGCATTTTGTCCTTCCCTTAACCTATTAGATAGGAATATACTAAGTAGAATGTAAGAATTCTGATGCAAGAGTCATAAAGCTTCCTGTTTGCTGTCTGTCTCTTCCCCTTTCTCCCTTTCCATTTAGGTGAAAGAAGCTTGCCCCTCTTTCTCTCCTTTCATATACTTATATACTAATATCAAAAACCAGGTAACAAACATATAAGACCTGTGTGAATTTTTACTCTTACAAGTTATATGGTAAGGCATATGTATAAAAATGCATATATATGTTGGAAACCAAGAATCCCCAGATAGCTAGGTTAATCTTTCAGTTGTGCCTCACTTTCAAGGGTATCTATCCCTAGATATCTAAGTATGCATATATGTACTCACTTAGGGCTTGTACGTATTACACATTTTACAAGAAGAATTAGAGTGCAAAAGTGAGGTGAAACCACAAATTGAAATCAAGAGCAATCGATTTCATTACCGTGCATGGTTTTTCAAAATGAGCCATGCATATAAATAAGAAAAATAAATTAGGCCCTTCCTTCCTTTAATTTGCTTAAGTACCAAAGATAGTCTTTTTTTTTCTTTCTCTATATATATATATATATTTTTGTGAACTAATTAACTTAGAGATAGCCTTATGATTTTTAATGTGAAAAAATTAATAATAAGGCCCATCAACCACCATGTTATGGAGTAAGGACTAATTAATTAAGAAGGGCCTAATTGTCTTCTTCAACATCTCCAAATCTCATGCTTGTTTTGAAACTAAATATAGATTTAAGCAACACACTGTATACTTGAGTCTATTTTTGAAATGCTTAAGTCTATTTTTTGTCAACTCTTGATTTTTAAGATGATTTGAAACTATGCAATACTATTTATTTTTTTTATAATTCCCTATATGTCCAGGGGAAGTTTTGTTTCAAAAGGTCTAGTTTTATTTAGTCTTGGGATTTAGGACTTATGAATAAGTGGTGAATAGTTTGCTCTTTGCTTTGTCTTAGAAGAGGTAGTTCTTGGAATAGTTACTTTGGAACCTAAACAATGATCTAGCTGAATCATTAACTTTTACAAATTAGTTTATTATTTCTTTCTATATGATTTTGTGAATTAAGATTCCTTTTCTTGTTTGTGTGGACTTGTATGTGTCCTACTTAGATGTAACATTCCTTCAAATGCATTTTATTATACAATCATGCCTAAAGGACATTGTACCCCCTTCGAGGATGTTCTGGATCTTCATTATCTCCGTCCACAGCATCGACCGTGTCTCCTTTTATAGCTATAGCTCCAGTACCTTTATCTCCCTATACGGCTGCAACTCCAGTACTTGCTCCATCCTCGGAGCATGTTCGAGACCTTTCTGACGTGGGGTCAAATCAGATACCATTGAGCTCAGGACCTGCATCGACATGTAAATTACAATTTCAAACTTTGATAATGAATTTTGTTATTTATTGAATTTTTATGAATTTCATTGTTCTTACACTAGGTAAATTGTATTGTAGCTACAGGTTATGATCAAGATCTCGAGCATGGGAAAAATCTTGAGCCTCATGTGGAGGATGACATCCCCCATATAGGGGGCGATGTCGCTTAGTGTATTGCGGGCTCAAAGAAGGGGAAAAGGGACAAGAATAAGATTGCCTTTCCTCATGAAGTTGAGGAGGATTACCCACTCATCCACATATCTAGAGACAAATAAGTAAATTATACTTATAATTTTGTATTCATATACCTTGTATTTTACTAATCTTCATTTCTTTTTGTTTGTACTGTAGAGCATCAGTTAATGATGAGCCTAAGAACATGAAGGTGGTGACTACCATTTTTGGTATCATCATAAAGCACCTTCCAGGTTCGCTATTTCAGTATCAAAAGTTTCCAGGGAACACTGGAGACCTTATGCTATAATAATTTTATAGTAAGTTTAATTTTATTATTGTTTAAGTTTTAATTTCATTTTAATATGTTGTTAAATTACAAACAACATGGTTTTGTTTTGTAATTTATGCTGCAGAGACAGTTTAGAGTCATCCTTGAGGAGAGAGCTGCCATCTCGGGTTGTGTTTAATGCAACAACTGCTAAGAGATACAACAATGTATTCCAAAAGCTGTGTGCAAAATTCAAAAGGAAGCAAGCCATCGGGCTCACTCACTTAGAAGGAGGATGGTGCCCAAATTGGATCCCACATAATTGGTGGGAGTCCTTGTGTGATGAAGTGGGCGAGCCCTTACTTCTAGAGGCATTCCCGAACAATGGTCATGAGTAGGCTAGTGGGTGATGAGCATATTCACCATGCTTCTGGCTCCGTCAATGTAACTATTCACCTAGAAGCGACTAGTTAGTAATAAATTGTTTTAAAATTTTTGTACAAGAGCAAGAGTTGGGCTGAGAATCTACAGTTATTGAGGTTTTTGACTGAACTCATAAGAAAAAGTTGAGTGACTTTGTTGGCACAAAGTCGAAGGCCATTAATGTAAGCATGATTTGTCTTTTTTGTTTTACATAGTTGTCATTAATTTCTTACATACATAACTTGTTTTCATTTACAGGAGAATTTTAAGGCACTAAGGCGGCGAAGCTAGGGCAATCTAGTACCGGACAGCAAGATAGTGTTGATACACCTGCTACACCTATTAACGCCCCCGTGAGCGACCCAGCTCTCTTTGTGAAGCTAGTGGGCAGCAAGAGAAAGGGACTCATCTACGACTTCAAGGGTTGTATTAACTCCCTAACAAGTACAGGGGTGAAGTCATCGGGTCCGTAGCTTCTACCATTGCTGCTCATAGCTCCGCTGCGGCTTTTGCTATATCTCCATCTCTTATGGGATTCACTCTAGAGTAGATGGAGCTTGTACAAGAGTTAATTAGGAGAGAGCTGGAGATATCTTGAGTACATCCACCACCACCTCAACAATCTTTGGTATATATTATTTAAATTTCATTTTCATAATACAAAAGTTTTAGTTTATTTTTATTTACATGCAAAAACATACTAAGTTTTGGTTTCGGTAGTATTGGCTTGACCCTAGGGATAAATAAAACCTGTAGGAATGAAAATTAATTAGGATCAAAGTTAAGATCTTAGGACAAAATTTGAGTTTCAAGGCAAAAAATTTTCCAAGTTTGGGTTTGGGGGGCAAAATAGTCAAATATTAGACTTTTTAGGATTCTAGAAGTATTGGCATGACCATGGGGATGAATAAGACTTGTAAAAAAAGCCAGAAGTCCATTTGGATCAATTATTTGGATTTAGGACAAAATATGAGTTTCAAGGCAAAAACTTAGTTGAGTTTGGGTAAGGGGGCAAGACGGTCAAATACTAGATTGTTTAAGATTCCGAGCATATTGATACTACCGTGAGGATGAATAAGACCTGTAAGAAAAGGCAAAAATATATTTGGATTAACGGTTAGGATTTTATGACAAAATTTGAGTATCAAGACAAAACTTTGAAAAACATGGGTTCGAGGGCAAAACGGTTAAATACTAGCCTGTTTAAGAATTCGGGAGTATTCGGCACCATCGTGGGAAGGAATAAGACCTATAGTAAAATCTGAAAATCTATTTGGATCAACAGTTAGGATTTTATAACAAATTTTGAGTGACAAGATAAAAATTTGGCAAGTTTGGGTTAGGGGGCCAAAATGATCAAGTATTAGCGCGTTTAGGATTCCGAGAGTACTGGCATGACCGTGGGGATGAATAATACCTGTAGGAAAAGGACGAAACTCAATTTGGATCAACAATTAAGATTTTAGGATAAATGTTGAGTTTCAAGGTAAAAACTTGCCTAGTTTGGGTTTAGGGATTAAAATAGTTAAATACTAGCCCATTTAGGATTCTGGGAGTATCAGAACGACTGTTGGGATGAACAAAACTTGTAGGGAAAGATAGATATCTATTTGGATTAACTATTAGGATTTTATGACAAATTTTGAGTTTAAAGGCAAAAACTTACCAAGTGTGAGTTTTGGGGGGAGGGGAGGAGGGGGAGGCAAAACGGTCAAATATTAGTTTGTTTAGAATTCGTAGAGTATTAGCATGACTGTGGGATGAATAAGACTTGTAGGAAAAGCAAGAAATCTATTGGATTAACAGTTAGTATTTTAGGACAAATTTTGAGTTTCAAAACAAAAATTTTGAAAAATTGGGTTCAGGAGTCAAAATGGTCAAATATTAGTCCGTTTAGGATTTCGTGAGTACCAGCACGACCATGGGATGAATAAGACCTATAGAAAAGGCCAAAAATTCATTTGGATCAATTGTTAGGATTTTAGGACAAATTTTGAGTTTCAAGGCAAAAACTGGCCAAGTTTAGGTTCAAGGGACAAAATTGTCAAATACTAGCCTATTTAGGATTTCTGGAATACCAGCACGACCATGGAGGAGAATAAGACCTCTACGAAAAGTTAGAAATTTATTTGGATCAATGATTAGAATTTTAGGACAAATTTTGAGTTTCAAGACAAAAACTTTGAAAACTTAGTACTGGGGGCAATACGGTTAAAACAAGCAGCTTAATTTGTCAAAGTTTATTAATTAGAATTTCAACTTATATGCATATTAATTTAAGTGTATATAACTTATAATATACATATTTATTTTGATTATTTCAAGTTCAACGGCTTTTACACTTAAGTCAGGCTAACAAAGAAGCTAGAGATAAAGAAGACTTAGAATTTGAATATGAGGGCAATATTTAGATTTATGTATTTTAATTTTATTTATTATTTAGTATAAATAATATTATTACGATTGATGATTTTTCTATATTAATTTTTTTATTTACATAAAATTTGGATTTAAATAAAAAAAAATTGAACCAGATATTTACAAGTATAAAAATAAATAAATAAACAAAAAATGAAAAAAATTTAGACATCTACCTTTGTGTTTTTTTTTCATGTGTTTGCAAAAAGCAAACACAGATAATTTACAAAAAATTTAAAATAATTCGCGTCTATTTTTTTGCGTCTATCTTACAGACACAGTTATATCTGCATTTGTATTTTAGTATCTAGGTATGATAGATGATATCCTAAATATTGACTGTTAAACTTTGCGTCTGTAACACAGACGTAAATGCACTAACACAAAAATTTTTATTCGAGTCTAGTTTTACTATGTTTGTGTGCTGACAAATATTATTATCTGAGCCTATATTTTAACTTTCCGCATATACTATATGAAGATGCAGATAATGTTTTTTTTTTTTTTTTTTTGGTAATGATCATCTTAAGAGACTAAGGAGCCAAAAAATCACAGTGTTGGAAGATAACTACTAAAAGAAATGCACAGGTTCAAAGTTTATCCATCAAGAGACTCATCAAAAGAAAAAAACTCAAATGACTTAAGCTGAAACACAGTTTAGAAAAGTCATATTCCTTGATTCATATGGATATAAAAGTCAAAACAATGAAATGCTCTATTTTATTAATCATAACCATCCATTGAATAGACAAAATTACTAAAGTGTAAGCATTAGTTAATCAGCAGAATCATCTTGTGCTGAACAAATTACTGAAATGTTTTCAATTATGAAGTTATCATCAAACAAGATATCTCAAAAGCTCAAACAGTAGAAAACATTCTCTTTACCAACGAACTGCATGAAGTCAAAACATTAAATTGTTGACTTTTTACAAAAGTGAAACACAACATTCTTCCATATTAGCTTAAATGAGAGATTTGCTAAAAACTCAAGTGCCAAAGTCCATAAGAATGAGCCACACCATTTTAATAAATGGTTATTCGCTTAAACACTACCAACAACTAAAAATGAGTCAATGCATTATCTACTAAGTTCATTCAAATACTAACTCATCAAATTGAAGAGAAATGTACTCTTAAGTTAAATTTGTCTTAAAGTTTTGATTAATTCATGAGGCTTGGAGATTGAGAAAATATAAAACGCATCATATTAATTAGCATCTATCATAAGTGTTTTATTAAAGACTCAAACATCAGAAATCAAATGCATTGTTTTAGATTAAATTATCATCTGCTAAAAAAAAGAGTGAAAAACTAGAAGTTTTTGAAACTCACAATGCGAATGCTCATAAGAGAAATGAGTGAATCCATCTACTACAACTGATATTTGTGCAAGCTCTTACATGAAAAGGAAAAGTTAAGTCTGACATCATGCTTGAGTCACTTCATGAGCCAAATAAGATGAGTGTAGTTCATCTACCAATCTAGCTAAGGAAAAAGGAAAAAATGGTTTGGAAAGAGAAAATTCCAAAAAAATTTAGTGCAAAACCAACTAATCCAGTTGAACCTAACAAGATTTAAGTACCAAAAAGGAAATGAATATTGTTTTGCAGGAATCAAAAGGAGTTGAAAAAAAACAAAAAACAAAGGCTACTCAAGATAGACTGGAAAAGGTTACAAGGGGCAATATTATTTAATATTCATGTTTATGTTATATTTAATGCTTCTATGATAAAACCTTATTTATTATATTTATTTTCCTTATGTATCATTTATTACTAAACAAATCCTGAATTGCATTAATTTTTTTGCTATGTGATTTGATGCGTGCTCATATATCATTATTATTTAGGACATGTTTGTGTTGCTCTCCTTGCACTTCTGTCACACTTTTCCTTAAAAGCTTTTTATCATCACACATCTGTAATCAGATTCTAACTTCTCTTACCCTTTGCATCTTCCTTTTAACTTTATAAATATAATTCTTGGTTAGAAGAACTATTTCATGTATCAATTCTTCAATTGCTCATCTTCTTTGTAAAAGCCTATAAGTTTCCTATGAATCAGGCTGCTCCTAATTGTCCCTATTCTGAAGATTCTGATCTTACTAAATATTTCTTCAGCGAGATAGAAGAACTAAAACACAAAGTTGGTGTCTTATTTGAGATCATTGACAATAGTATTTCCATAATCAAGTTAAGAACAGGCATAAATCAAAATATGCTATGTAACATTGAAGAAAGGGCTAAGCATCTAAGTTTAAATGATAAGAGATGTCATGATGTGAAATCAACTGCAAGAGAGGACGAAGTTGGAAGAAATTTTCAAAAATATCCAAGAGCTTCTAGAGAAGTAGTATTTCTCTCTACAACTTTTGGAAGAGATTATCTTTGTTAACTCGTTTAGACTTTTCCATTTCTCCTACCATTTCATTTTTTTTTAAATTAAAATTTCTTTTTCTTCCCTCATTCTCTTTATCTTTACTATCATCTACATGTACTTAAACTGATTAAATCATTTTTACTAATTGTAAAAACAAGAAGAAAAATATTCAATCTATGACATAAATTAATTAACAATACAAATTTAAGCATATATTAAAGGGGAGTTAATATGTCAATCATTTATCAAAGACATGCATAAATTAAGGGGAAGTTAGAAATTAGTTTCTTCGATAAAACAAATATTATTTTACAATCATTGTAATTGGAATTGCCTAAACCTTCTACCAGATTTTAAGATCTTATGCAACTAATTAAAGAGCTCAATAATTGAGGATTACATTTAAAGTCACTATTTCTCATCATCCTTATAAGACTGAGAAGCCAAGAGACCACAATGTTAAGAGATGACTATTGAATGAAATGCACAACTTCAAAGTTCATAGTTTAGTAAACTCTTTAAAAAACAAAGTAAGCTTAAATGACCTAAGTAGAAATGCACAATTTAGAAAAATCATATTCTTTGACTTACATTGACATAAAATCAACATAATGAAACACTATGTTTTATTAATCATAATCATCCACTGAAGAGTCAAAAGTGCTTTTAGTATCAGTCAATCAGTATAGTCAACTGTGCTGATTAAACCACTGAAACATTTTCGATTATGAAGTCATCATCAGACAAGATATCTTCAGAGGTCAAACAATTGAAATAATTTTCCATACGAACTAACTTTTGGAATGAAGCTAAAGCATCGAATTGCTGGTTTCTATGTAAGTGAAACACAATATTTTATAGTATCAGCTAAATGAGAGTTCTAATGAAAGCTTACGTGCTAAAAAAGTAGCTAAAGACCAAACAAATAAATTACACCAGTTTGAATAAATGGTTATCCACTGAAGCACAATCAGTAGCTAAAAATGAGTTAATGCATTATCTATTGAGATCATTCAAATGCTGACTTGTCAAATTGAAGAGAAATGTATTGTGGAATCAAAGCTCTCTTACAACTTTAATTAATCCAATACGCTTGGAATTTGAGAAGATATAAAACGCACCATATTAACTAGCATTTGTTGAGTTGAAATGGAAAACTAGAGGGGTGAATAGTTTGAAAACAGATTTTAACAATCAAACATCATAGTTATATATTTAAAGCTCAATTACAATTAAAATAAGTAAAGAGTCAAAAAATTATAATGGTTCATCTAAAAATTGAGACTACGTCCTCTTCTTTAAGAAGACCACTTGAGGTTCCACTAGCAAACTGATTTACATATTTCAGTTACCTTTAGAAACTTTATTTTTGCATGCTCATTTAGAAACCAACCTTAGCTAAGACTTATAAATTTTGCCTCTTGTTGTCTTCTCCAAACCAGGAGAAATACAAGCTACAGAGAAAAGGTTCTCAAAAAGCTCAATCTTTTTGTGTTATAGAGTTTTACAAAATATGATAGCTTAGTACATAGATTATCTTCAAATGAAATTGAAAGAGATAAGCTATAACCTCGATCATAATTCAAAAAAGATGAAGGATTCTCTTAATGATTGAAGCTTGGAAATTCTAAATATATGAATTAAAAAAGGTGCTAGAGGCTTTTATAACTAAGCATTTACAGATGCTCATTGACACTAGTAGGTGGTCTAAAATGACATGTGTTGGTATCAAGCAAATTCATAAACTAAGAGTTAGGTGTTTTATTCTTTCTGTACAAAGGATTGTACGCAGCTTAAGTACTGACATAATAGGTAGGTTTGAAAAATTTGTCTTTATGTGCATAGAATAACATAAATAATAACGGCTCTGAAAGATTATTTCCAAAATTATCCACTAGAATAATTCTAAAGGATCAATTGTTTTGAATTCAACTCTCGAGTCTTTAACTCTTGAATTTTCAGCTTTCGAGTCTTTAACTCTAAGTCTTTTGGTCTTTAGTCTCAAACTCTCGATTCTTTAGCTCTCATTTATCAAGTCTCGTAACTTTACACTTGAAAGAAATAAAATGTTGCATTTTAGCAAATTCACTATAGCTCTTATTTGAAGAAACAACTATTTGTTGAATAAAACGGTGTGTTTGATACAAACTGCTCTTGAAATTTTCAACTCTTTAGAGTTAACACCTCTTGAAAAAAGGAGCAGTTGTGTGATGACCAGTAATTTCGACTGTGCCCAATTAGTGGATTAGAGGTTTCATAAAAATATTTCAAACCGGCTATAATAACTTAGTGAGCTCCAAAATTTATTTTGAATTTTTTTTAGAGTTGATAAAATTATTTTAGTAAATTACAAGCTTACATTTTACACAAAAATTAAATTACTCTTACATAATTTAAATAGGTCAAGGATTTTAAAGTTAACCATTTATAATTTTAGGAGTTTACATTAAATCAGGTAAAACTTTAGGAACTCGTTTTTGAATTTAACTTAAGAAATCTTTATGGACCACACAATCACAGACAAGTGTCCCCATCCATATAAATATATATATATATCTTTTCTTTTTACCTTTTTTTCTCTCTTCCTTTTTCCTTTTTCCTTCCTCCTTCCTCCTCTTTAAACTGGTTCTTCTTCCTCCCTTCTTGCAGTAGCCATGGGAGCTTCATGAGGTCTTCTTTATAGCTTAAAGTGCCTTTCTTTTACCCCTCTAAAAGCCTCCTAAAACCCTCAAAGTTAGCTCTTTCAACCCCTCTAAAAGAGCTCCGATTTGCCTCTGATTTTTTCCTCTATTTCCCCCTGCATTTTTGTTGTTATTTCAGTCTGTTTTTGGACTGATTTCAATGGCTGTTCCAGCTCACTTTTCCCTTCATTCCAACACTCTTTTCCCCCTCAAGACCATCCTAAACTCCTTTAATGGTTGCCTTTCTTTCTCTTCCAAACAGCCACCATAAACCACCCATAAAACAACATCTACAGTAACTCGGTTTGCCTAGAAAAGTCAGTTCATTTTTGCTCTGATTCTAGCCACTTTAGGTGGTCATTCAAGCTCTAACCAATTGAGGACCATTTCTAGCCACTTTAAGTAGCCACTATCGCTCCCCCATTTCAAGACAGTTTGGAGCCATTTTTAGCCACTATTGTTATCCATTTTTCAACTCCAGTCCAGCTCGCTTTTGAGGGTGTTTCTAGCCACTTCTATTTGAAATTCCTGCTCCTAATTGGCACCTAAAGTACCCCAAATCAGCAAGGTATATTAGTAGCCTATTGGTCCTTCTTGTACTCTTGAATTTCCTTGCAATGTAATAAGCTAATTCCTTATTTATGAACTTGACATTGCAAATAAAATTGTGTTCTCTTGACTCCAATTGTGGATTGTTTGAATTGTCTTTTGTTTCCCCAAATTAGAAATCATAACCTAATCTTACTTATTGAAATTTCCATGAATTAAGTTTTAGTTATTTATATGGGTGTTTGGTTCTGAAAATTCAAAAACAAGAATGCCATTTCTACTGTTAGAATGTTGGTTGTGAACTAAATGTAAAAATTGTGTAAATTCAAGTTTTGGGATTTTTAAATTTTAAATTTATTATAAGTATTGGAAATTGATTTGTTAGGTTGATTTGGATAAATAGGTAATTTCAAAACATACCTTGAAATTGTTGGATTTGAAAAAAAAATCTTGGAATTGTCTATTTTTGTTAGTTTGCAAAACTTTAAGAATCTTGGTATTTAGCATATGTTTTAGTTATGGTATATCTATATACTTTTGTTTCAAGCTTCACTAATGTTAATTTAATAGTTTTGGCCACTTTTGGAATTTGTTGGATTCGGATGTTTCCTTAAAAGCTCACTAAGCTCACTAAGGTATATTTATATACTTTTTGTTTCAAGCTCACTAAGGTTAGTTTTGAATTTAGGTTTTGTGGGGAACTCATTATTCCTATTTTATTGATTTCTAAAAATCTTGTTTGCTCTTGTTAATTATTCCAGAATCTTGTTTGAAATTGTTTTAGGCTCGTGGGAAACTTTCGCACCTTCCATTGGGTGACTTTCGGTTCCTGACATTCTTGGAAACTTCCCTTGTATTGTGAGTGGATAGTGCCTAGTGTAGTGTTTTCATTGTATTCACCATATGCATCACTAATATTCAATTTGAAAAACTACTTCTTGTATACACATGTTTTACTTAAATTTGACTTATGATATTTCAAGCTTTTCAAACTAGTTTTTAAGTAAACAATTTTGAAAGCGTATTTGAACCATCAAACAGTTTAAAGATCCTTTTTGAATCACTTATGCTTACATGGATATTGTTATTGTTATTGGGGATAGGCACTTTAATATTTTGACTATTAGCGTACAATTGTATTTGACTTTGGATTTGATGGAATTATTTGATACGGAAAGTAAAATTGGAATGTTTATTATTTGGATAATGATGTTGGAGATGCTTCTATTGGTTTTCTTAGTTTTCATCTTGGCACTTCTTTCTTATTCAAATAAAATATTTTCCTTTCAGATTGTTTTTATGGAATAGTACTTGTCAAAACACCTTAGCTAATGAGATATAATTAGTCTATGTGCACATAGTATTTTAGATATAGAACCTAGTTAGGGAGGGATGCCTTAACCTTGTGTGTAGGCCAACATACGTGGTAATGAATTTGATACCCTATTTAGAGGGGGTTTAGTGCTAGCACTTTGTAACCTAAAGGGTTCGATGGTTTGTATGAATAGATAGATTTGATACCCTAGTTAGTGGGGGTTTAGCACTAGCACATCGTAACCTAAGGGTTTGATGGTTTGTATAAATTGACGAATTTGATACCCTAGTTAGCGGGGGTTTGGCACTAACACATTATAACCTAAAGGTTCAATAGTTTGACAATTCTGACATTGTATAATTCCTAACTAAGATTTTCATACAATGATTATGTCAAATGATTTATCCACGTTTCTTTGAGATTTCAGCTATACTTCTCTTACCGAATAGTTATAAAAAATTATTTAATCCCTTTTCTTATATTAGGTTTAATAGTTTTGACAATGTATAATGTCTATAGGTGCTTTTCATCAAATGGCTGTGATAAATGATTTTGTTTACTTTGTTTTAAGATTTTAGTTATAATTCTTTCACCAAATGGTTTTTGACAATGGTTTTTTGCTTACATTTCCAAATATATTATTGTATCTTTATGTAAATTATTTATTGGTAAATCATTCATGCTTTGGGGAAATCATTTTCAAATGTATCATTATATCTTTATGTAAATTGTTTATTGGTAAATCATTTTTGCTTTGAGGAAATTGTTTTCAAATGTATCATTGTATCTTTATATAAACTATTTGTTAGTAAATCATTTGTGATTTGGCTTGTTTCCCTGCCTGCTATACTATGTATTGTTTACTAGCGGAGTTTTTGTGACTCACCTTTGTTAGTTGATCTTTTAATTCAAGTTTCAGTTCCGGAGAAGGTGTCCATGTGAAGTTTCTTTTAGTTTGCCCAGCCTTTAGTTTTGCATGAGCCTAGTAGCATTTTTACCTTTTGTATCTAGATATTTGTATCTTGTATTTGTATTTAGACTTCACTATAACCTTTTTCTGGGATTTGTTTCTGTTTAGATGTATGCTTTTTGTCAAGGATGACTATTTGTTTAGTATGATGTCGTTCTATCAAGTTTACAAACTTTTGAATGTTTGGTTTTTAAATGGACCATTGCAATTTTGTTTCGTTTTCAAGATCCTTTGTAGGCTTGTTTGGGTCATGTGGGTTTATGTTCACCTTGATCCATTCACCAGTCATGGCCCCGATTTGGGTCGTGACAAGCTGTTCGTTTAGTAAAACGGTGCATTTGCAACAAATAACTCTTGAATTTTTAAGCTCTTCAGTTAATAGCTCTTCTCTCAACAGTTCTTTTTACACTGAATTTGAAATGACAAGCTAGATGGTGGTGAATAGTTTGGAAACTTATCAGAATTCAAAAGAGACAAAAGATTCTCTTAAAGGTTCAAGCTTGCAAAATCTAAAGATTTGAATTTGCAAAGAATTATGTTGATGAGTAATTCAATATTTTAGTTTTTGTTTTCAGTAGTTTATCATTAGAGGTGCTAAAGACTTTTATAGCTAATTATCCACAAATTCTTATTATCACTGTTGATGATTCAAAAGGACAGATGTCAGCATTAACAAATTCATAGTCCTATAGTGAGATTCTTTCTTTAATTTGTGAAAAGAAATAAACACAACCTGGGTACTAACATGCTAGATAGGTATGAAAAATTTGTCTTTATATGCAAAGAAGAGCAAAATAATAAAGGCTCTAAATGACCAACTTTGAAAATTATCTGCTGGAATAGTTCTGGAGGATCAACTTTTTTGACTTCAGCTCTTGAGTCTTTAGCTCTTAATTCTTCAACTCTTGAGAATCCAATTCTTAGTTATCAGCTCTCATAACTCAAAACTTGAAATAAATGAAACACTGTGTTTTAGGCAAATTCAGTACAACACTTAAAGATCAACTCTTGTATTGAGAATTAGCTATTTGTTTAATGAAATAATGCATTTGACATAAATATCTCTTAATTTTACAGTTGTTCAGATTTAATAGTTCTTGACAAAAGAAGCATCTTCTCTTTTAATGAAATAGTGCGTTTGACATGAACAACTTTTGAAGTTTTCAACACTTCATATATCAATCTTTCTAACTTTAGTTCTTCAGTTATCGACTCTTCTATTATAAACTTTTCTAATTTCACCCTCCATAGCTGCTGATTAATTGTTAATGAAACATTGCATTTTAATTTGTAATTTGGAAAGATGTTAAGCTCTTCCAAGTCTAACTGAAAATGATATTTATTTGAAATGTTGTGATTTAGGCTAGAATAAACATTTTCTTGAAGGAGTATAGGTTTGAATAGCCCAAAATGTCCTTTATCAAGTATACATGCAAACCAAACATAATGTAAAATTCATTTTGTAATTAATCAAAATTTTGGCAAAATTCATAAATTAAATTAAATTTTAGATGATTAACTCCTAATTTAATTTAACACCCCCTCCCCCCTTTTGATTACAAAATAATTTTATCATTGGAGTAGATTAACAATTTTAGAACAATTTAATCACCTCCTGAGTATAAGGTCGGGTTAATTTTTAATTTTTCTCCCCATTTTTGTGATCAAGTAAAAAGTGAATAACAATGAGAGAAAATACATAGCATGAAATGACAAGAACTTAAAACAAAAATTTGTACAATTCAATAATGAAGAACAGTACAAAAAAATTGTATGAAAAATTAAAATAAACATGAGATATTATGCATGTGAGGTTTATTTATATTTGTCCACAAGGTCATGTAAATTTTTGCTCAGAATTTGTAGTTAGCCTTTGACAACTTCCAGTTTAGCTACTAATTGGTGAAGATTAAACGAAGGAGCCATAAAAAAAGTTGCATCTATTGCACATTTCTAAGTGCAAATCACAAGAGGCAACAATTCAAGTTGATCTCTTAGTGTTTTGTCATGTTCAATTATTAGAGTCTCCAAAAACTTTACAGCTACTTGATGGTATGAGATTGAGTCCATTACTTCATCTTAGGAGCGTGGGATAACATTCTATCTTGATACGCTCTTTCTAATTGATGACAAAGTTGCTCGAAATTGGCCTTTATCTTTGCCTTTTGTAATTGTAGGCTTCTTGGGAGGTTGTGACACAATTGAATCCTTGAAGAAGACTAGCGGCCTTGGATTTGTGGGAGGAACAAGAAGAGCAACTGACCTATTATAGTTAAATTCATCAACTCTTCTTTGATAGAGACCTATCATCAGAAAGGATTTGAATACTATCCTCATGTCGTGATGGATAAGGTTAACTTTAGTAGCAAAGCATCAATATATTTGTTTATCTATTGCATTTTATTCTCTTTTATCTTCTCTTATCCAGTCTGCATATCTTTCAAGTACTTGATATCTATCTTATTGCAGAGTCCTCAACAAACAGTAGAAATTTGTTTCGGAGGTCCATGGCATCTATCATGTTATAGGGAAGGAGGCTCATTCTAGATACAGTGACATCAAGAGCAGTTAGGATCTTGAGTGGGAGCTGGAGGAAAAGAAGCTAGAGCTTCAACAAGTGATTAAGTTGGTCTAAAAGCTTGAGCAATAGCAAGAGTAAGAGCAGTAATTGGATGAGTCTAAACAACTGTTTGGAGCTGCTCTTGGTGGAGCTACTATTGGTGCTCTTGTTGGAGTTGTTGTGGAGGTGGATGTGTTAGTATTAGTGTCCAAGAGTCAATCAATGGCTAGTTAGAAATATCACTTTATTTGTATTTAATGCATGTAATAATATTAAGTTAGGCATTCTTTAATAATATGTTTAAATGAGATTTAGTATAAGCATGTTTGAAATTCCTAGAATAATAATTGTGTATGCATAATTATGACGTGGATAAGAATTGTGAGATAAAGACATACATTTATTATTATTCTAAAAGTATTCCTATTTTATGAATCATCAAGAATAGGGCTATTGATGATTTTTCAAGATTAGCATATGTTGTGACATTCTCTTATAAAGATAGTAATGATCTTATAAATACAAGCATGATAATGCTAATACAAACATATGGGTGTTTGTTAGTTGAATAAGTACACTGAATTAACCTAACACGAGAAATCCTATGGAGTCTTTATTCACGTGTCAATGGAAGTTCTCAAAGTAATGGTGGTGTAAGTGATCCTTTGACTTGAGATCATCTTATTATCTTATATGTGAATTTACATGTTTTGATGTCATTCCCTTTATCATGCAATAAGGACAATACATGTGTAATTATTAGATATGTAATGAAGCATATGAAGGTAGATGAATAATAGACAAAGAATTCCTTATCCTCAGTAAAAGGAACGTATATCCCATGGCCTCTTAAGACAAGTATTTCTTATTCTGGGAATCTTTGCAAAGTAAAATAAATTAAGAAAAATGTTTTCTTGAATCTCTTTAAGGAATAAAACATAAATTTGGTTTCAAGTACTAATGGATTTAGACAAAGATATAGTCGACACTAGAATCCATGCCCTATGTCTAACTTGGGATATGTATGACTAATAGATTGAGTTACACAGTAACCAAGCACTAAAGGGTTTGATTAATGATCTTAATGTCACTTGTACTTGGGTTGCATGGTACATTGCTAGATGTCAATCTTGAAACATAAATATAAGTTTGTTGGTTTGACAAAACCAAAGTATTCAATTACATTTATTGCCAACGTACAAGAGAATCTAATGGTTGCTTATTTAATTGACTTAGATTAATGTTAAGAACCTAGAAGGATTAATGGAGTCTTGGAATTCAAAGTTGAATTCTTCGCACATAAGGGTAAAAAGGTAATTTGTTACCTATACATATTTGACAAGACTTATTTTCTTGAAAGTCAATGAAAGACCTAGTCGAAATCCTAATTGAATTTGGGCCACTAGGATTCTAAAGGCATATTAGTAATCATAATTGGATTATGAATTACTAAAGAAGTTTTAGGCTTTGGGCCTTAGGATTTAGGTTTAATTGAAATCCAAAACATGGATGAATTAAAATTCTACAACCCTTGTCACCCCTTATATACGTAAAAGCTAAAGGAGGATTTGGCCAATCAAGTGAATCACAAGAGACATTTGGTGAGAAATTAGCTAAGAGATTAAGCCTATACTAAGAAGTAGCTCTTGTCAATTCATCCTGCTTAGCTGTGACCCCCTTAACTTGAATGAAAGGAGTTTTTGCTTCAAGAATCCCTTCATTGACAATTCTACCAGGTGAAAGTTAGCATATATCCTAAGGGTAGGAATTAATTTCTTGAAACATTTTGAAAGTGTAAACTTTTCTTAAAGGTTTTTGAATCGATCAAATGTGTGAACTATATCATTAAAGGCTTTTTGTTTAAAAAAGATTGCTAATCATTGATTGTTTCGTGTGTTTAATTAAGAGTATCGTTTTGACAATTCATAGAGGAACTGTAAGCATCCTTACTAAACAATCAAACTAAGCTGCATCAAGAAAGCTTCAAGAGATTAGTTTTAATCTTTAGGTTTCATATTTTATGATTAATTGAATAACTATGTTCTTGGTTTGGAAATTTTTAAATAATCCATTGCATGTGCATAGGATGCATGACCTTTAATTCCTAACAGTAGTATCCTAGGTTTATTTCAATAAATTATGTGTGATTTTTTTATTTTTATGGACTTTTATAATATTGAAGCATGCTTTATATTTATGTTTAGAATTTTTTTTATTTTATGAAAAACCTTAAATTGTTTAAGGGTTTTAAGGTTTTGAAAATTGTTTCAAACCCTAAAATATGAAAAACTTAGGGTTTAGGGTTTTGGAATTGTTCTAATTCCTAAAACATAAAACTCAGGGTTTAGAGTTTTGAATTATTCCAAACCCTTTAAAAAATAAAACTTGGGTTTTAAGGTTTTTAGAATTGTTTCAAACCCTAATATTTGTAAAATTGGGTTTTAGAATTGTTCCAAACCATGAATATTAAAATTACATGATTTTAGGCTTTGGAATTGTTTCAAATCCTAAAAGTTTTAGTTTACAAGATTATAGAGATTTGGAATTGTTTTAAACCATGAAATCTAGTAATAATTGCAACTAAGTAAGGATGGCCCATTTTTTGAAGTAAGGGTATTTTGGGAAAATTCTTAAAATAAAATGGATTTAATAATTGGCTTTTAATTCTTTCATCAAACATATCTCGAGAAGGAAATAGAACATGGATTCTAGTGTCAATCTTATCTTTGTTTTAATCCATTAGTACTTGAAACCAAGTTTACATTTTGTTACTCAAAGAGATTTAAGAAAACACTTTTCTTAACCTCTTTCACTTTACAAAGATTCCTATAACATGACATACTTGTCTCAAGAGGCTTTGGGACTTTCGTCTAGTTTATTGAGGATGATGAATTCTTTGTCTATCATTCATTTACCTTCATATGCTTCATTATATGTCCAATAATCAGCCAATATATTAGCCTTATTACATGATAAGGAGAATGACATCAAAACATGTAGATTCACATATAAGGTAATAAGATGATCTCAAGTCAAAGGATCACTTACACCACTAACACTTTGAGAACTTCCAGTAACATATGAGTAAAAACTACACATGGTTTCTTGCGTTGGGTTAATTCAGTGTACTTGCTTCAACTAGCTAGTATCCATATATTTGTCTCAGCATCAACATGCTTGTAGTATATGAGATCATTGTTATCCCTATTTTTAATGATGTATTGACTATGAAATCTTTTAGAATAATACTTTATATATGTCATATCTCACTGATTATGATTAACATCATAATTGTACATACACAATATTTATTTTAGGTACTTTATATATAGTTGTAATAAATCTCATTTAAACAATATAATAAATAATGCCTAATGAATATTGTTATATGCATTAAATACAAATAAAGAGTTATTATAATCAACCATTGATTGACTCTTGGACACTAATACTAACTTGTGTTTTATTATATGTTTCTATACTTTCCCAAAAAATTAGTGCATATTTCTATGTCGTTTCCAGACTTAATTATCAAAGTAAATTTTAGTTTCTTGAAAAACTATCAAAAACCATACAAATCGGATTAAACTATCAGCTTATTTTTAGTTATTTAAAACTAGCCAGGTTTCCTTAATTTATTCAATGAAATCCATAAAAAGTGTCAAGTCAAATAGCCGAGCAATACATCTACAAATTAGAAAAAAATGCACATACCATTAAGGCACGTTGTTATTGTTTTCTTTTGTTGGCAACAATATATTTGTTATGATTTTGATTGAATTTAAAAATAAACAAATATGAGTTAGTTTGTTACTCTTCCATTTTCATATATAATATTAGTTACATATAATACTATTTTTGTTATACTAAGTCTAAAATTTAAGATCGTTAATTCTTCCAATTTGATGAATATAGATAAAATTCATTTTTGTTAAAATACTAAAATTATTATATTTTGATATTTTATTACTTGATGTTTTAGAGTTAAATCTCAATAATTATTTAAAATTTGTACTATATAGTTAAGTGTTTGATTCTTATGTTCAATTGTGAGTTTTAATTCTATTTTAATTCTGACATACCTACAAGTAAAATGATTATTTTGTCTTTGGTATCCAAATTTTCTTTGATCCTGCATTGTTAGTACTAGTTGATATTGGGAATTTTGAGTTCTTAACAACCTAAACTAATTCTTTCTTAACGTTTGCAATTTTTCCTTTCATTTACATGAAAGTATTGTATGACCAGCTTGATTGCAATGATGCCACAAGTGAGTTGCAACCTTAACAAAAAAAGTACTATATGCCTTATGTGAATATTTTGTACAATAACCAATACTAATTTTATCAAATGAACATTTTATATTACCAAGTAGCATGTCAATTTTTTTTACCATTAACAAATTTTGCTAATGTAGTAGTCAAGTTTTATATTTATCTTTTAGTATTTGACATTCAGCTTCAACAGAACATGTAGCAGACATAAAATTATATTTATTTATAACAGGCATCTAATATTATAACTTTTCATTTTCATTTGCCAATACAACTTTTTCTTTTTTAGCATTTCCGAGTTCAACAACTTTTATAGCATACTATTCAACTAACTCATCAAAAACTTCTTGCAACTCTTTAAAAGTGGAAGAAGGATTTACCTCATCACCTGAATTATCAACTATGGCTTAAGTTGTTTCCATCAAACAAATTTTTGCTTCTTTTTTGTAGTTGTCATCATCTAAATTGTCATCACTATCACTCGAAATAACAATCATGACTTTTTCCTTCTTGGAGTAGAATTTATTTTTCTTGGGACATTCAGTCTTCTTATGTCCTTGTTTCTTATATTCATAGCAAATGACGAGTTCTTTCTTCCTTCCTTTGAATTATTTTAAGCCATTTCCTTCTTGGAAGGCTTTCTTACTTATCATTTCTTCAAAAATTTCTTGAATTCTGGTGATAAGTACAAGATCATCTTCATCATTTTCAAATTTTTCACTTAATTTCGTGAGATCTTTTGATACACTTTTGTCAGCAACACAATTTGGTTTCTCATGTCTTTCTTACATTTCATGAGCTATGATTGCTCTTGTAAATAGACTTATTTTATGTCCTTTTTCTCATATTATCTTAGCTATTTTCTTGAGTTTTAGTTGAAATCTTAGTTAAGTCCTTATATATTAAGATGTTGAATCATAACTATTTTAGGTTAGGATTTAGATGTTTATATGATTTCTAACTTATATTAACTTAGTTTGTGTGTTTTGAAGATCGAATGCACGAAGGAGTCTTATTAGAAGTCAATTTAGAAGCTAATATGCTCAAAATGTGCAAGACAGGAGAAGCTACCCAGTAGGGCTAGCACCTTAGGCACCAGGACATATGTGCAGCGGTATCGAAGCCCCAGGCAGACTCTTATTACATTGATTTTTCAAGCGAACTTCAAGATCACTATGCTGGTTTGATAAACAATCCAAATTGGACTCAAGTTCATGGTTTTGGAGCCAAAACACACAAGCTAGCTAAGTTTTTCTCAAGTTTTAGATCTTTTCAAGGATGCAAGGAAGTAAGAGGTGCAAGAATCTTTGAAGTTTAAAGACCAACGACCTTTATAGCTCTTTCTATTTCTACTCATTCTTTGCTTTTATTGTATTCTTTTTCCTTTTGCCCAAATAATGTTAAAGCAGCAAATTTTGTGGGCAACTACAATATGTAACCAAACAATAACCCTTACTCCAATAACTAAAATCTGGGTTGGAGAAATCGCCTAAATTTTTCTTGGATCAATCAAAGGCAATCTCATGAAGCAAAACCCACTTATCCACTAGGTTTTCAAGCGCAACAAAGAATGTTAGCACTCGAGAAGAAGCCATCCATTGAAGACATGTTTGTGAAATACATGTCCAAGACAAATTCCATAATCCAAAGTTAAGCAGCATCATTGAGGACACTTGAGATCAAATAGGCCAGCTAGCCAATGCTCTTACATGACGTCCTCGAGGTGCACCGCCTAGTGATACCAAACCAAATCCAAGAAGGGTTAATCCAACATTGGTGCATTACGAAGCTATCACTCTAAGGATTAGTAGAAAGGTAGAATAATCTCCTAATCAAGCTGAAATTCCAAACAAGTAAGATGAGCAGGAAAATGTGAGTAACAAGGAGGCTTAAGCTCACATGGAAACCACTCATACACAACTAGCTCTATCTTTTTCTCAATGCCTCCAAAAACCAAAACTTAACATACAATCAAAAAAATTCTAGAGGTATTCAAGAAGCTTCACATTAATATTCCTTACTAAAGTTATTGAACAAATGCCTATATATATATCAAGTTTATGAAGGACATCTTGTCCAAGAAGCGCACAGTAGAGGATCATGAGATGGTTGCCTTGACTAAAGAGTCTAGTGTCATCCTCCAAAAGAAAATACCACCAAAGCTCAAAGATCTGGTTAGTTTCAAAATTCCTGTTTCCATTAGCAATACATTTAGTGGTAGAGCTTTATGTGATTTTGGAGCAAGCATCAACTTGATACCCTTCTCAACATCTCAAAAGCTTAGACTTAAAAATAGGAAAATCAAGCCAATCAAGGTGACTTTGCAACTTGCGAATTGGTCACAAACTTATCCAAGGGGAATCATTGAAGATGTCCTAGTCAAAGTGGATAAGTTAATATTTTTGACTGACTTTTACATTCTTGACATAGAGGAAGACAAGGAAATCCCTATTATTTTGGGAAGACCATTCTTAGCCACCGCTAGAACTCTCATAGATGTGCAAGAAAGGAGAACATACTATAAGAGTTAAAGACCAAGAAGTGAAGTTCAACATCTTCAAGATCATGACATTTCCTTCCAAATCTCGTAAGTGCTATGCAATTGAAATTGTACATGGAACAACCAATGAAGTAGTTTAAGAGTTGATTATTCCTCTTAACACATTTCGTTAAAGCATCAGTTCAATTGACAAGCCACCACCCTTGAAGACTAAAAGCTCAATCAAGAAGGAAGTTGCCAAGTGGTAGGATAGGCTGAAGCTCTTAAAGGGAAGTCATAATGGAGATTATGTCATGGCCAATGCAACCTCAAGGTGAAAGTAAAAGGGGAATAGAAAGAGGTTTGTGAAATCTTGGGAATGCCATCTTTCTATGGTATCCACTGCTAAAATCGAAAAGAGTTAAGCATGCCAAGTCAAGCTGACGATTATTAATCAAGCGCTACTTATGAGACAACCCAAGTTTTTTAACTAGACACCTTTATTTTCAATTTTTTATTTGTGTTGAAAGTATTTTTATTTATTTTTTTCATATTTTTCTTGTAGGTACAGTAACGAAGCATCAAAATGCAATCAACATGGCTTGAAAAGGTTGAAAAATAGTACATTCAGCACTCTAACGCCAAGAAAACAGGGCCGTATTACTGCAATTTGAAACCAGGCAAAGAGGCTGGCACCATAGTACTGGATGTGACTCTAAGATTGAGCCTAGGGCGCCCTGGGTACCCAACAGGGTAGTGCCTAGGGCACCCCATAGCACCTCGAACAACCTCGTGCCCTTTTTAACCCCTTTCAACTCCATATCAAGGTTGGACACTTCAAATATGATATGGATAATTAATTATGTCCTTTATACCTTTCATAAACACCAGGGAGTCTTTATGTCCTCATTCCTTTTAATACTTTTAAAATAGAGTTCAATGTTCGTCTTAAGTTTGAGGCGTTGTTTGGTTATAAGTTATTGTGTTTGCTTCAATGTTTGATGCTTATGGTTGTTTTAAGTTGTTTAGTTAGCCAATATGTTAGTATACTTTTATGATGAAACCCTTCATCCTAAGATAATATTTTAGTTTTCATGTGATTTTTGACATTCATGTTAAAGTTTTGAGTTAGTAAGCATTATAGGACGTGATTCCCAATACTTTATGCGCTTGATCTTTTTCTTAGGATGTTTGCTTATTTAGAGATTATTTATGTTTAGGAAGTTCATATTTAGTTAAGAACTTTACAATTTGTTTAATTCTTTCTTGAGGCGAAATCTAAGACAAAACTAAGTTAGGGACATGATTTAGGTAATCTTTGAACCATTTGAGCCTTTCAAGCTAATCTTTTAATAATGTATATCATTAATTACCCCTTTAAGCTTATATTTCCTTTTCTTTGACACTCAAAAAGTATTTGCTTAACTATTATTTTTAAATTCCAGTTTTGAACACTTACTTTTAGGTATGTTGATCATTTTATGAATATATTAAGCTATGCTTATAAAAGGAGGAAATGTTGAAGATATATATATATATCTATACATGTATAAATATATAAATACATATATATAAGTATATATTAGGCCTCTTGATTACTCCTTATATTCATAACAAAAAGAACTAAGTTTAGGGGTGTGACAATAGTTGGGTAAAAGAAAGAAAAAAATAAAAATAAAAAAAGAGAAGAGAAAAAAAAAATGAAAGTGGTGAAAAGAAAAATTCTAAATATGAGGGAGTTGGTGAGTTGTGAAAAAAACTCTTTAACGATCTATAGTGCATCTATGTGCTTAGATTAGCTAAGTTTTTTCCGAAATTTTAAAGCTTGTCAATAGGTGCCAGGGAGCAAGAGGAGTAGGAATCTTTAAAGCTTGAAGACCGATGACCTTCATAGCTTTCTTTATTTCTACTTCTTCTTTACTTTTATTGTAATTCCTTTGATGTTTACACTAAGTAGTATGAAGTATTTTCCTTCTAGCATTGCAACTAGAACTCAACATGCAACTTGTTATTATTTTATTAATGGATTGCTTAGGTTATGGTATATGATTATTTAGTTCATTCTATACTTAATGCTTCTTGACTGGCTATCTTTTAGATTGAATTAGGAAACCTAAAGGAGCTTGGAAAAAGAATTTAGGTTTAGCCTTGAATGAATTAGCACAAGATTGAATTCATACACATGTTGTTGAATTTTATTTGTATATAAGATATGAATATACCTATTTGCCTTGTGTAGCCAAGTCATGTATAATCTTAATAAGTTTTGCTTAACTCAATTCACATAGGAATATAGTGAATTATTTAAGTGAATATTATTATAAGGGATAGAAATATGCTTATAATTTATTAAGAATCCTAAGTTAATAACAATTCAAATGAAGTGTTGAGGAAGTTGTAGTTCTAGGTTATCTTTAGGAATATAGTGAATTAGTTAAGTGAATATTATTATAAGGGATAGAAATATGCTTATAATTTATTAAGAATCCTAAGTTAATAACAATTCAAATGAAGTGTTGAGGAAGTTGTAGTTCTAGGTTATCTTTAGTATATTCTCTAGTTACTTTGCTTTGATTTATAATTAGTTTACAATCAACTCGAAACTCAATCATTTGTATAAAATTAGAGTTGTTAATTTTAGTACTTAGCATAATATTTATATTAACTCATCATGAGAACGATCTCTACTTATCACTTTATTACTTGAAGACAATACGTGAACTTGCATTGTAAAATCTGTGGCAAGTTACAAGAGATCCTAATAGTTCATCCAAGGTCATAATCTCTAGATTCTTGGATTCTTTCATCACAATCTTTTTGGCTTTTCAGTTTTTTAGCAAGTAACCAAATATTTTCACTACCATATCCCATTTTGAATAGGTTTTTCCAAGATTTTTCAGTCCATTGATAATGTTGATGAACCTAGAAAACATCTCGGAAATGGATTCATCAACTCTCATTTTAAATGATTCATAATCATGAACAAGCATATTAACTTTCAATTTTTAATTGAGGCGTGCCCTCGGCAAAATCACATTCATAATATATGTTAAACTCATTTGTATCGATAGCACAAAAAAGAAGGTTCATAGCTTTATTATTTAAATGAGCTTTCTTCTTTTCTTTCTCACATTCCATTTATTTCTTTCTTTAAGGACATTAACACTATTTTCAACATTCTTACGCAAATATACATAGATAGTATCCATTATTTCAAAATCAATGGCTTGTACAAAAGTATTCATGTGAATTTTGCAATAACCAAAATTTTGACCATAACTTGCTTTTAAGGGTTATATGATGAAAACAAACAAGACACTTTGTCCTCTTCTTTTCATCCTCATCCTAGTACAAAAGAAAATCATTAAAAAAACACATGTATATGCTTATATAGTCCAACCCTAGTTGATTAAACAATTTTCTCAATAAGTGAAAATTGTCTAATAAGTTCTCTAATGATGGATTTCATTTGATTGTGATTCTTCTTCATATTATTGAACTTTAATTTTAAGTTAAGCAATTGAGAAACTACATAAAATATTGTATTTTTTTTCACATCATTCCCATAAAGGTCCGTCAGCATAATTTAAGTAATTATAAAAATTAGTAGTTGATTCATTCAATTCTTCATCATAAACATCATCATCATCCAACTGATGTTCACACAAAATATGTCCATCACCATATCTACCTATGGGTTCACAATAACTATCAAGGGGTCATCATTGATTGTACTAGAACCCTTATATGAGAAAGTCCTCACCTTGCAAGATTCAATTTAAATAACCATCCACAAATTTCTTATTATGTAAATGACCCGAAACCTCAAATGGACTTAACCATTTTTTGTTCTTGCAAACTGCACATGGATAACACATTAGTGCATCTACACTAACTGTACTTTTTGGGTTATACAGGGCATATATTATGAACTATTTGACCCATTCTTAAAATGGTCCATTATATAGTGAAAAACCGTTCAATTAAACATCCAACTACAATCCAATAAAATCTTCCTTACAAAATAAAAAAATAAGGATAAATATTGAACTCCTTCCTAGGTATTAATATATTCTATATGATTGATTTATGCATGATATATCTAACACCTTCATATAGGTAAAATCTTATTCCATTCAAGAAAGTGACATATCCATTCCAGTGAGATGTTAAATCTCTTTATTTCGTTTTGTCAAATTTTTGACATTTCTATATGGTCTCCTAAGTGCACAACATAAACATGATCACACTGTGACTATGTATACACCTGGAGAACATAAAGAGATCGATTACTGTCAAGACATTGAACAAAGGAATGAAAAATTTAGCAAATCACTATGTGGAATGGTGTTTCACTTTCTTAAACTGACCAACTTGAAAATTCAAGATTAATCAATAAAAAATGAATTCAAATCTTTGTCCAATTATATGAAATGATAATGTGAATTCATTTCTAATTATCGATCCTTGAACAAGGATTTTAAGATTTAATAACTATTGGGATGGAAACCATGCATATCCTTTTATAGCTCGACAACTATCAATGTAATTATCATATTATCATCAAACTTTAGATAAAAAGATAAATATCCTTTTTGGGAAAAGATATGCAAAGTGAAGAAAAAGATCAATGATTTTTTACCAAAATGATGATCACAAGAGGTTCAACAACACTGACATATTCAATGAAGTTGATGAATCTTTCGTGTTGGCCAATGAAGGTTTTTTAGGAGGAGATTATTGACCACAACACTGATATCTAAAAGTTGTAAATTTTTTTAATAAGTGAACATTTCTTTTTATTAAATATGTTTATTTTTTTAATTTATTGATGGATATATGTGCATGTGTTTATATTTTTGGATATACAGATGACGTTCAAAGGTCACTCTACGAGGGACCATCTCAGTCACTTTCTCAGCTTCCATGAGATTTTATGTCCTCAACATGTAAGTGTCCTTATTTTTTTCTATTAACACTTCTAGTCCACTAAAATTGTATTATGAAAGTATATATATCTTATTGTTGTAATTCATAAATGCCTTCTAGATTGAACTTTCCGATCATGAAGTTGAGGAATAGGGCAAAGACGAGGAGGATGAAAATTAAGGTAGAGGTTGATAGGGTTAGGGTTAATTTTCTAAGACAACTTCATTTAAAATCGTTATTTTATTGATGATAACGATTTTAGTTTTATTATTCTTAGATTTGTTGACAATAAAGTTGTTTTCATTGATTATTCTTCACAAATTGTCTTTCCTATTGTTGCCATTTACTGTTGCAGGTATTTGGATGTTTATATAATACTCTTATTTCCCAATATAGTCTATATGGCAAAGTTAATCTTTAGCCTAATGTAAAACATATAAATTTTAGAAAGCTAAGTGTATATTGAGTCTATTTAGTTCAACAAAGGTTTTCTATACATTTTATGTTTAATTTTCTTATTCTTAATTTAAGGTCACTCTCCAACGATTGGAAAAAAGTGTTGTACACAGACACTTACAACATTTTTCATATGAATATCAAGGTGTTCTGAGTGATTTAGGTAGTGTTGTTACATACTCCACTCCTTACAATAAATTTTGTCCTCAAAATTTACTAACCTCTTTGAATAACCAAGGATAAGCATCCCTTATTTATACTTCCTTTTCTCAAGTTGCATCCTTTTTTACAAACCTTTTCCATGCTACTTTTACTAATGGATTCTCCTGCTCTTTATCAAACTTAATATTCCTAGCCACAATGCTTGTAGGCTCTGCTTAAGTCTCCAACTTTTAAGAATACATAATCTCGCAACTCAAAGGTCAGTGGTCAGTGGTCTCTTTCTTCTATCTACATATTTCTTTTGCTGCTTTGTGAGTTTTTAGCCTATTCCTAACCTTTTCTATAGATTTTGTGGTTTGTTGAACAATGTTAGGCCTTATTAATTTATTTTCTCCAATTTCTCCCCAACAAAAGGGTGATCTACATCTTCTTCCATATAAAGCTTTATAGGGTACCATTTGAAAACTTTGGTGATAAGTATTGTTATACGTAAACTCTGCCATAGGTGAATAACTATCCCAATTACCTTTAATTCCAAGATACAAGCTTAAGCATATCATCAAGGGTTTGGATTGTTCTTTCAAATTGGCTATCAGTTTGAGGGTGATAGGTTATACTAAACTCCAATTTAGTGCCTAAAGCTTTCTGTAAGGCATTGTTAAAACTTAGAAGTAAATATTGGCTTTTTATCTGAAATTGTACTCTTAGGAACCCGTAAAGTCTCACAATCTCCCGTTGATGTAAACTTGAGCTAACTTTTCTAAAGACTAGTTTAATCTAATAGGTAGAAAGTGTGTAGACTTACCACAACAAACCATATGGCATCACTTCCATTTGAAGTCTTTGGCAGCCCTGCAACAAAGTCCATGGTGACTTCATCCTACTTCCACTCAGTCAGTTCTATGAGTTGGAGTAACCCTCCAAGGTTTTAATGCTCAATGTTTATTCTTTGGCATGTTAGACACTAATACACACACAAACCTACCTCCCTTTTCATACCATGTCACCAGAATTACTTTTCCAATTCCCTGTACATTTTTATTGCCCCAGGATGAATAGAATATCTAGCTTTATGAGTTTTATCAAGAATCAACTTATTTATATCACTATTCTTAGGTACATAAATTCTAGCCTTGAAACATAATTAAGCCCCAGTAGATTCACTAAATTCCTTTACTTCTTTAGTTCCCAACCTTTGCCTGATACTTTATAGATACTCATCCCCATCTTGAGCTTCCTTTATTCCTTCGGTAAAAGTGGCAGCACCTCTAATTTTCTCATTTGAACACAGGTTTGATTCACCTTGATTACTTCAAAACCTAGATCTTTGAATTGCTCAAACAATTCATATTGATGTACTAACATTATAGCCATATGTCTGGATTTTCTACTTAGTGCATCTGCCACCATATTGGTTTTGCTAGGGTGATATTTTAATTCACATTCATATACTTTTATGAACTCTATTCACCTTATCTGCCTTATGTTTAATTATTTTTTATCAAACAAGTATTTCAAGCTTTTATGATCTGAATAAACCTCAAATTTCTCACTAAACAGATAATGTTTCTATATTTTAAGAGCAGACACCATTGCTACTAGTTCTAAGATATGTGTGGGAACCACATCTGAAAACAATCTTTGAGAACACTAATGCCTCTTGTAACTGATCCAATAGGTTATCTATCCTAGGCAAAGGATATTTGTTCTTAATAGTAACCACATTGAGTTGCCTATAGTCCATGCATAGTCTAACTGGTTTATCCTTATTTTTCATAAAAAGAACTGGTGCTCCCCATGGTGAAGTGCTTGGCCTAATGTAACCTTTCTCTAATAATACTTCTAACTGAGCCTTCAATTCTTCTAATTCTATTGGAGCCATCCTAAAGGGTATTTTGGATATGGTGTACTAGGTAGCACATCATTGAAAAACTCCACTTCCTTTTCTAGGGGGTAGTCCAAACAAGTTTTTAGGAAAGACTCAGGGAAGTCTTTGACTACTGAGATTTGGTTTAAATCTTCAATCCCTACCTTGACTTTAGTAAGAAATGCCAAGTATCCTTGACATCCTTCCCCATGATTCTTCTAGCTTGTAGGACAGACGTGACACCTTACTTTCCTAATCCTATACTGAAGCTAATTATTATCTTAATATTTAAATTAATTGGTAATTACCCTTAATTATTCAAGAGACTAAAATTTTCTTTTCTATTTTATCTTTTTTATTTAAACCGCCTTAGACCATCTTTTCATCTAAATTTTTCTTTTTATTTCCTTTATTCTTTCATGGCCAAATTCATTAAGTCCTATTTTACCAATTTTATTCCATTTTCCTTCTTAGCCAAATTCAATTATTTTATGTAAGTGATATTTTATTTATTACATCAATTACCTTCTTTAGACTTAGATAAATTCTTATTCCTAATTTCTTACTCACTCCTAGCCTTATATTTTATCTTCCATAACCAACTAGTATTCTACCATTTAGCCAATTCTTCCAAATTTGTTTTCGACCATTTGTTTCTTTTGTCCTATGTTATTAGTCATTTATTATAGCCAAATTAGACACTTGTTTTTCCTAGGAAATTCTACTTGGCCGATTTTACTAAGTGGACAATTAAAGTTCTACAAAAAGACATAATCTTCCATTTTATTAATTTACAAGACACTTATCATCACATAGACTTCATACCAAGTTAAGTCCAAACTATATATATATATATATATTTATAATTATGGTCATTGTTAAATATTCACTTAGGACCCATTGACCATAACACCAAAACCTTTACCTATCATCCACTTAGGTAGTAAGTGGAATTACACATACAGCTGTAAGAGGGCTATTTTCATCTCCTTCCTTATACCACCAATCCACTACTTGCCAACCCTTAGTAACATATATGGTACTGTCCTCCCAAGAACCAACGAACATAGGAAAAGTCTGCACAATAAACACTTCCATAGAAAACTAATTTTCCTGCACATCAAGATGAAGGAAAGTGAGTCGAACCTCAACAAGTATCCACACATAGCAAAGGGGAATATCTTGATGACAGTTTTAAAATATAGGAATATAAGCAAATGCAGACTTTATTCTTTTCTTTGCTTATCCATTCTTTAGTAACTATTCTTGACCATTCATGCAAACCTAAGGCTGTCTTACAAGGACTTTGCATATTCTTTCTTCATATTGCCTCTCAATGGTAGGATCCATACTATGGTTTGAGTATCATTCCTCTGGGATACCTGGCGACCTTTGTCTAACATGAACTCAAGACAAGTTACTAGAATTATTAGTCATTTCCTTTAAACTTTCCACAAAGGGAAACATTTTCATCATTTTCATTTCATATTCATTTCATATGCATGAAGGATCATAAGAATATCATGAGGAATATGAAGGAATCAATAAAGTAATTATGAATCAAGATGCGAATGATAAGGATATGCATGAATACTTGCTTAGTACCCTTAGCTTATTTATTTTTCTTCCTTCTTGTCCTACGCCTTCCTCTTCCTCATTCTTTCAGGTTCTTTTCTCCTTCCTACAGCTTGGCTTTCTCCTCCTTTAGTTCACGTTTTCCCTTTTCTGTTCTAGCCTACAGTTTTGCTTCCCTTTTTCTTGGCGGTTACGTTTTTTACTTCTTTTGGTGTATGTCTAGGTTTAAATTTTTCTTTCTTCTTTTGGTATGGATTTAAGGAAGTGTGTGTGTGTGGGTTTTAAGGAGACATGGTGGGTTTATAGAGGAGTTCCATTCCTTGGCTTCTTCCTCATTAATGCATGTTAATTATTCTTACTTTTCCATATTCTACTAATTTTCTTCCAAGTTGTCTACCTCCTTTACACATGCCTTTTTCTCCTAGTTTACTAACACTTGGCATGCCACCTATTGTCACATGTTTTTACTCCTCATCCTTGCATTTAATGAAACTTTACAACTCACCCCCTTGTATTTATTACAAATTGCCACACTTAACCTCTTTCTTAAACCTATTTCATCACATTTTCTTTTCTAGCATGTACCTTATATTTTATTACTTTCTTGCTTCTTTTAATATGGTTCTTACACCTAAGTGGGTTCAATTAATGCATTCACACCCTCCTAATATTTTTGGTTTGATTCTACCTAGTTTAGTTCTTTTCTTGTTCCATTCTAACTATTTCCTAATTACCTAGTTCCATTATGACATGTCTTCATAATTACAAATGATGATGTCATAATATTGTCATGGTGATGCAATGATGATGTCATGGTGATGTCATCCTAATGATGTCTCCATCCTTAAATCCTAACTAACTTAACTAAATGATGATGTCATAAAACTATAGGATGATGTCACTATTTCCAATTATGGAATTTTACATTAAAATTTCCTAAATATGCATAGAAATGAATGCATGAGAATTCTTACTGAAATACATGAATTAAACTAATTATATGCTTAACCGTAATCAATACCTATTTAGTCTAATTAAACTAGATTAAGTTTTTTTGGTATGTTACAGCAGACACCAAGTAAGGCTTTGACTCCATCCTTGGTGCACAACCTTCCACTTTAATTAGTAAGTACTACCATTTTATTTCTATAGTCCAAAATGGCTTGTTCAGCAAGCCAAGCTATCCCTAAAATCATATTCAAGTCATACATTGGGAGACAAATTATGTCAGAATACTTAATTTCTAATTCACAACCATGGCATATTTCTTGAGTAATCACAGGTTTGCTTATAGGGGTTTCTACTATTAAATTATAAGGCAACCTTCTTACTTCTTGGCTAACAGTTTTCATACAATTTGCATAGACACAAAGAAATGTGTTGCTCCAGTATCAAATAAAACATTCACTCGTTTGTCAAATAGTAAACACTTACCCATTATTACATCTGGATTATCTTGTATCTCTTTATGATTCAATGTAAAAACTCTCATTAGTGCTACTGGTCTATATGGTACCTTTGAACCTCTCCCCTCAAGACATGACCTAGTCATATGCCTCTCCTTCTCATAATTAAAGCATCTAATAGGTCCCTCCTGATAAGGTCTCTTCCTATGAAACTTCTCACACTTTTGGCATCTCACATTTGCCTTAGATTGATTGTCAACTTGCTTCCCTTTACTAAACCCTTGATTCTGTCTCCAACTAGATGATCCAGTTACCCTTTTATTGCTTTTGCTTCTCGCAGCTTCCCTAAATCTTTTTGATATCTCATATCTTCTTTTCCTTTTTATCTCCTCCTCCTTACAAATTCTTTTTGCAATCTTACATTTGGTCACTAATTGAGAAAAATCTCTTTTCTCAAGGTTGCTACCTTTCCTCTTATATCTAAGTCAAATCCCCTTTGAAACTTATCTATCTTCCAAGCATCATCATAAGTGGACTGCAAATAAGTAGAAAACTATGGTTTACTTTTGACGACTAATCCTTATTTGGGAATAATTAGATGAAAATGAAACTTTAGTTGTATTACAAGGAATTAAACTAGTATAGCTGACAAGTTTGAACTTTTCTTTAAACTATAAGTTGATTCTAGTGATTGGATTTTTAAATACTCTATTTTAGACCAACGTACCATAACATTTAGAGATTATATATATATATATATAAAGATTGTAAGTGTTATAAACTCTGCATCCTTATAATACATATATGAAGCATAGTAGGATAGATACACAATAGCCATTAGAATAATTGCTTTCCAGAATATGTATCAATCTACAAACATCAATTATCAGAACTAATGAGACAAAATTCCCAACATATACTAAACATTGAAATTCTTTTACACAAGTGATGCCTGTTTTTATAAAGAATAGAAATGCAGGAAATCAACTTTAATGCAATTACACAGTCTATACTTTTGGATCTCTAGGTGTAAATAGGGACTCCCAATGTTGCTTATTCCATGCTTTAACTTAGGGATAACCCCCTCTAGTTCTGGCCATTTAGACACTAGGATGTTCAAGTAGTCATTTACCTTGGCACCATATGGCCAACATCTAAAACCCAATAGCAAGACCAATATATCAAAAACATTCAGATTTTCCAAAATTCAATTCCACTATATTCTCAATAATTTACACCAAATACATGATTTTAGGAGGAAGAGTACTGCAGGAATAAAATAGATAACTCGGTATAAACACACCAAAAGAAATATTGAATGAAATATACAACATATAACTAGTTCCTAGCAACTAGTAACCATATTCATAATGCAAAGTATGTTAGCTCCTACATTACTCCTTAAATCCTCTCTGAACTCCCTTTTAACAGCTCCTTTTTAGCTCTTAGTTTTCTCTTAACGACTTCCAAAAATCATCCTACTACAATCTGCCTAGATCTTATTTCTGGCACAATTACTTAAATCCCTAAGTGATGTTGATGTGAATTATAGGTTTACTTTTTCAATTAGAGCTACATAAGCCCTACATGAAACCTTGATGTTCTTAGATTTCTCTCTAACTCTCTCTTGGATCAGTTGCAAAAGAAAGTGGATAATGGAGAAGAAGAAGATTGGGCCAATATGTATTACCTTGGTTTAATTTGTCCATTTTGTCCCTCCATTAAATTTCCTACATTATAGACACTGTTAGGCTACATAAAATTTGATTATTTGCAATCCAAACACTCTTAACCTCTACTAACCATATCTTATTCCCGGTTACTTCTCAATCCTCTAAACAAACACTTTAATGCTACATTAACTCCAATTTTATATTCGTTTATTATTTTACACCTGGTCAAACCCTTGTACATAATTTATTTCCACTAACATTTCTATTTTAATTAGCTAATTTCCTATGATTAGTTTATACTTATATATATATCGGTGAGGCCCTAAGAAGGGAGAAAGATCACGAGGTAGTGAAGTAGGAAGCAGCAAGACTGCTAAGGGAATTATGCTATGCAAGGCATAAATAAAATGCAAAAAAAATTAAAGAGGGAGGAGAAGTGGCTATAGTCCGCATGCTAATCCGAGGAAGGGAAATGTATAAATTAAAAAGAAAGGAGAAGTGACAGTAGTCCGCACGCTAATCTAGGGAAAAGGATATGTAGAAATTAAAGACTAAAAAAAATGTCATTTGTAGTATTCAAAACAAAATAATACAAGTGAAGGACAGCTCCGGAGGAAAACTTAAGGAAGCTCTTAGACTAAACTTGGCTCAAAATTCTAAATTGAAAAACTTGCTTGAATTAGAGATGTAATTCTCTTTAAATAGAAAATTGAATTTTACTATTTTGAACAGTAACATCTACAGTAAAAAGTTCAGTGCTCTGTGTTGTAACCATAATTTGTCTCAGCTTGCTACAGTGATCCACTGAAAAGTGTATCGATAGAGAAAAATTAAATTGTTAGTCATCTTCAATATTGATGCAGCAATAGTCATCTTCATTGGATTGGGCATAGTCAGTAGAACCATTTCCCGAAGCTCTGGAGAAGAACTGAAAACTAGTTTTCTATCAACTTTTTGAATGACAGAGATAGCTTCATCATCTGCATATTCTTCTGCTTGTAACAGCTAAACCATGGTTTTGAGATTTTGAAGATATTTCTGTTTGCTTGAACAAGAAGCCAAGTTTAGTTTGAGAACTTTCCCAGGTATTTCTCTAAAGCTGTCATTTACTTGTATTATTCTATTTTGTTTATTTTCAATAAGATTGAGATTCCTGAAAGTAAGTTTTTTAAGGAAAATGAAGGAAATGGTTTAACCCATAATTTTTTTGAATATTTCTTTGTTTACCCATAAAGGATCTAATTTTCTATTGAAATTAGTACCTAGGATGACCAGATTTGTGATATTTTTGACAATAAGAAATATTGTTAAAATTTGTAAAGGAGAGTTTTCAATTATTACGTTAGAACATTTGTAATGGATTATGATCTCAGAACCATTAGCCGAAGTTAATGGTTCATAAAATTTTGTTGGAACTTGTCATTCTAGGATACAGCTTGAATCTACACCTGTATCAAACAGGGCAACTATTTCGAGAACAAAGAATTTTTCAATAATAAGTTTGATTGGGATATACCATTTCTAATATGAAACCCGAGTTATTAGATTGAGAAAATTATCATAAAAAAAATCTAAGTTTTTATTCGAAGAGAAAGACTCATAATGTTTTGATGAGGATGTTTTAAAAGATAGATTTTTCTACTCTTTTTGAAAGAGTTGAATTGTTGAAATATTTTCTTATGGTTTAATTTTGAGAGATTTGACTTGGTTTTGAGTTTTGAAACTTCATGCTGAAGATCTTGAAAGGTTGTAGATTTTTCTCAAAATTGAATCTAGATAAAATGTCTTTTAGATTGAAAGAGTTAGCAACTGTTGGAAGATTGTGATGAGGTCTGCTTGATTTTTTTGGGGTTTCTAGGGTTTCTTTGAGTTTGTAAAGATAATTTTTCTTATCTTCATTATTTGGAAGGATAGTAATGACTTCAAAGAGAATATCTTGTTCTCTAGTGAGGACATTACATTCAAAAGTTTCTGGAGATAAATATAAGAGGCTTCGTCATTATTTTGGATTTGGTTAATTTCTTCAATATCAGAAGAGACTAGAGCTTCACTATCAAATGAATCTTCAATTAGTAGACAATCAAGTTAAGCAAGAAGACCTTCATCGATATTTAAAGCTTTGATTTTTCTTGTAATTCTGTAGTATTTTGCAATATGGCCTGGTTTGTTGCATTTAAAACAGACAATAGGTAGTTTATCTTTATTTTGAAAATATTAAGGAGTAAGTTTATGATTTTTGTGTTTGTGAATTCTTTTGCCAGCTTTATTTTTGAAAGATTTTTCGTAAATTTTAGGAGGTTCAGAATAATGTTTCTTTTTTAGTTTAGATGAATTTGGCGGACAATCAAAACTATATTGAGAACAGAAACTTCCTAAATTTTTATGATTAAATGATCTTTCTTTGACTGTCTTTGAATTTTGTCATCTTGATAGATTTTTAATACAACTTTCTGAACATAGTTGTAATATTATCCATGAGTTAATTGTTCATATGGAATGATTCCATGTTAATATTTAAGATTTTTTCTCTAATTTTGTCTCTTAAAGAACAAGGAAGACCAGTTAGGAATTTTTCTTTCCAAAAAGGTTATTACTATCGGACTTAAAGAAGACTCTGGTGAAGAAAGTACTATTATACCACCTAAAGTCAACCAGGGTTTAACACTTAAGATTGGAAAGGAGTTCAGCAGATTTTTCACGCCATATTAACGGATTTTCGATAAAATATTTTTTGATAGCTATATAATAGTATTTACGGAATCTTGGATTTGATTTCCTTCTTCATTAAGGAGAGGATTTCCTTCAGTGTTAATTTTGATAATTTTGATGGCTAAATTTATTTGGCTTCGCTCATCTTTAGTGCAGTGCTCATCTCACCATTTTTTTAATTGATTAGTAAAACCGGTTATTAAAATATTAAGGATAGATTGGTCAGAACAATTGTGAAAGATTTGATTAGCAGTACTGACCATGATCATTTGCTGCAACATATTAAGAATATTATATTCAGATTCGTCATTTATGTTTCATTCATAGATGTTGTTTGCACTGAAATAATTATTGATTATCTGATGTTTTTCTTCTGTGACTAAGTCAGGAGGAGAAACCCTAAGATAATACAATTTTTGTAGCTTTCGCCAATTGGTATTTTAAATTGGATTAACTCTTTTTGGAAAATATTCCTAGAATTATCAATTTGTTTAGATATAGAATCTACATCACTTAAATTATTAATTGTATGAGAGGAATTAGTTTGTTGAGGAATGTCGGAAACAATATTTCTCTCTATTTGGATAATTTCTTTAGAGATTTTGTTAGGAAATTCATGTGTAGAAGAGGATCTCGAACGAGAACCTAATTCTTTTTTAATCTTTGTGGAAATCTAGTAAGGAGTAAAAACAGTATTTTTACTTTGCTGATTAAGTTTGGATTCAGAGAAATGATCTATTGTAGATTAAAGATAATAATTGGTGTAATTATTTTGTTCATAAAGAAATTGAATGTCTTTAAAATTAACTGTTTCAGTTAAATCTTTATTTTTAAAAGGAATTGTTGGTACATGAACTATTTTTTCAGTAGAATTTTGAGTAGAAATTTTTAGGGACTAATGAGGAGGAAAAATTGAATTAATAACTTCAACCTTATAAGTTACTTATTTTTTTATTTTTTTTTTGAGTATTAAAATTTATAGATTGGGAGAAAAGATAATTGATACTATTTTCCTTTGCATAAACTTCAAATCATTCAAAGAACGGAATATGAATTTTATGAGTTTCGATAAATTTGTAATGAATTTTTTGTCTTTTAGAACTAGTAATTTTTTCAAAATACCAATTTCTCTCAAGATTGTGTTTTTCTTAATAAAATCTTTTCTAAGAGATTCTTTATCAATTTGAGAAACAGTTTAAATTGGATTGATTTTCAAGTTATTATTTAAAGATGAAAAAGTAGGAGAATGAGGTTTTCAGATTGATTATCATCTTCTTTAGTGTATAAAGCTTTAAGAATCCTAGATATTTTTTTCTAAACTTTGAAGATGAATTGTTGAAAGAATTGAAGAATAAGAGTAGCTAGACAACCAAGAATTTCTTGCTGAGTTTTGATCCAAAATTCCTCTAACTGTTTGTTCTATTAAATGAGATTTTTAATTTACCTATAGTATATTGTGTAATCTCAGAAATAGAGAAGGGTTTTTTTATCTTGAACAGGCATTGCCTTATTAAGAGACTATTTTCCAAGAAGATTAACTTTTTCCCAAGAGATTGATTTTAGAGTAGCAACGTTTGCTTTTGAAAAATCAGTTAGAAATATTATTATTTCTCCTTTTCTTCGTTGTTGGAGAGAATTTGAAGTAAAAGTAGATATCATTGGTTAATATTGTATACGATATACTAAAGCTATTAGGAAAGATCTAGATTTGATATTAAAATTTGAAAGTTTAACATTTAAGATTAAAGAATCTAAAATATTTTTATCTTGCAAAGAGATTGTCATGTTTGAAAAATAATTAAAATATATCAAACCGCTACAGAGGCTAGTTTCAACCATGCCTAAGAGAGATTCATAAAAATTGGTCATTCAACAATCACAACGACATAAGAGAATAGAGGTGTTAAGGACTTCTCTTGTCACTGATTTTATTGCAATCTGTACGCATACAAGATACAAATAATTGTATTTTTTCTTATGAAATTTAAAAAAAAATTCTGAAAGTAAAGGAATTTCTTCATAATCAGAGTCAATTGGAATTATTTGTTCAACAGTTTTGATAGTATGGTCACTTTTGAAGGTGAACAAGAAATTGAGTTTGTAAATTTCATTGCTTGGAATTTTTGAAAATTTCTAACTGTCTATTAATTGAGATATTTTTTCAAAATTGATTTCTTTTTTTAAGAATTTTGTTAGATTGAAAAGAAAATTTAGGAGGAGAAGAAGTAGAAAAAGAGCAGGAAAAAGATCTCAAAATAATTAAAAGACAAATAGGAGAAAAGTAATAAGTGTACTAACCCGATCCATTTAGTATCAAAACCTCAGATTCCATAAAAGTGTAAGGATGAATATTGATCTTGGTTTACTAAACTGGATTAGATCTGAAGATTTGTACCTAGTAAAATCATACAGTTTTATTTAGTCAATAAAATGCTCAACAAGTTACGATAGTTGGAATTTACTGCCTTACACGAGTTTAACCACGCCCTTCAACAGGCCTTATTACCAACAACAGGTCTCACTTGGAGTATTTTTGATGTCATCAATTTGAAAAGTATAATGTTGCACAGGTTATAATGTTAAGATCTAAGACATTAAAGTAAAACAAGATAAATCTTCACACTTTCATCCTTACTTCCCTCCTGACTCTGATACCAAGTAAAGGACCGACGAAACCTATGCAACATTATACTTTTTTTATTAATGTCATAAAAAATACTCCAAATGAGACCTGCGGTTGGCAATAAATCCTGTGGAATGGCGTGGTTAAGCCCTTGTAAGGCAGTAAGTTCTAACTACCATAATTTGTTAAGCATTTTATTAGTTAAATAAAGCTGTATGATTTTACTAGGAACAAATCTTCAGATCTAATCTAGTTTAGTAAACCAAGATCAATACTTATCCTTACACTCCTATGGAACCTGAGGTTTTGATATTAAAAAGATCGGGTTAGTACACCTATTGCTTTTCTCCACTCTTTGTCTTTTAATTATGTTGAGATCTTTTTCCTACGCTTCTTCTACTTTTTCTCCTCCTGAATCTTCTTTTCAATCTAGCAAAATTCTTAAAGAGTAAATTAATTTTGAATCATCAAGGTCCTTTGTAAAAGATGACTTTCCTTCTCAGGCAAGATTCAACAAAATGGTGGACAAGCTTTAATACCTCAAAAGCTTATGCTACTTCAATCAAAAATTGGTTCCTGCAAAATCTCAAATTTCTAAAAAAGTCTTTTCTAGAAGTCACTTAATTCTTATAGCAGAAATCCCAAATTGCTGCCAAACTGGCTTATTGTTTAAGCAAACAGGAATATTTTTAAAATCTCAAAACCATGATTCAGCTGTTACAAGCAGAAGAACATGCAAATAATAAAGTTACCTCTGCCCCTCAAAAAGTTGATAGAAAACCAGTTTTCAACTCCTCTTCCAGAGTTTCAGAAAATGGTTCTATAGACTATGCCCAATCCAATAAAGATGACTGTTACGACATCAACCTTGAAAATGACTAAAAATGGTTAAATTTTTCTCTATTGATGCACTTTTCGGTGGATCACTATAGCAAGCTGCGGTAGATTACTATTACAACATAGAGCAATATAGTTTTTTACTGTAACTGTTACTATTCAAAATAGTAAAATTCAATTTTCTATTTAAAGAGAATTGCATCTCTCATCCAAGTAAGTTTTTCATTTCAGAATTCTAAGCCAAGTTTAGTCTAAGAACTTCCCTAGGTATTCTTCTGGAGTTGTCCTTCATTTGTATTATTCTGTTTTGAATACTACCAATGACATTTTATTTATGTCTTTAATTTCTACATATATCTTCCCCGAATTAGCATGCGGACTACAACCACTTCTCTTTCTTTTTTAATTTATGCATTTCATTTCCTCTAATTAACTTGTAGACTATCGCCACTTCTCCTTTTTCTTTAATTTTCTGTATTTAATTTATGCCTTACATAACATAATTCCTTTGATAGTCCTGCTACTCCCTATTTCACTATTCCCGTGAACTTTCTCTACTCTTAGGGTCTCACCAGTCCTAATTTTATATATATTAGACTAAAAAGTAAGAACAAGATTGCTTTTTAGTCCTTCTCTTGGGGTATATTTGAATGGAGGGAAAGGAAAGGTAAGGAGAAGGTACGTACCATTTCTCTCCATTTAAGAATTTTTTTTTAAAAGGAGGGAGAGGAAATGAAGGGTACATGTATACCTCAAAGACCTTCCAAAACAATTTTTTTTTTTTTTTTTCTAATTTCTCTAAATTAGGAGAATTTGGAAGGAAATGAGAAAGTACATTACAGCCTTTGATATTATAACTAATATGCCCCTATACTTTCTATTTATTATCTACTAGTATTTAAATAAAATATTTTAAGGGTATAATCATAAATTTATTTAATAATATATTCTCTCATTTCCTTTTCCCTTAACTTTCAAATAAGAAATATACCTTATCATTCCCTCTTCTCCCCCTTTATTTTTTTAAACTCCCAAATGAGAGAAATGATAAGTGTTATTTTTTCTTTACTCTCCTCTCCTTTCCTCTTCTACTCTCCTCTCCTCTCCCTTCAAACACCCAAATAAACCCTTAAATCTTACTTATTATACAAGCAACCTTATCTATAAGTACTACTTAAGTCTAGTGTAATATTTACCCATTACTATAGGTATGCATGTCCAAACATCATTATCAATTCATAACCACCTCTGTTGTTTAAGCAAGACATACCAATGATAGTTTTTTAAACGATAATCTAATGTAAATAGTAACCACACAGCCATATGCCAAATCATCAAATATGCTGAGTCCTTACTATCCATGTGCTTATAAATATGCTAAGTCCTTACTATCCGTGTGCTTATAAATTCATCAACTATACATATATACAAATACCTATAGTAAGTTAGGCATGCCTCTATAAATGTCAAGGTGCTTTGAGTAATTTAGGTGGGGTGTTACAGTTTACGGTGGATATAAACTGTTTTGGCAAGTGTTTAATTGTAATAATTGGGTGAAATAGGAAAAAAGGTAAAAGATGCCAAAAAAACCTAGTTTAGCAAGGAACTTTTTCAAAAATTAAAGTTTAACAAGGAATAGGCAAGAAATTAACGAGAGAATGTCCCAAACTTAGTAAGAGATTGGTAAGGCATTGGTGAGGACGCTGATGGCAGATTAAACGCAAATTGGGGAGGGATTGGATAAGTATTTAATAAGAAATAGGCGAGAAATCAATGAGGAATAGTTGGCCTTGCTAATTGGTGAGGGATGTGCCTCCTTGCTAGTTAGCGAGGGTTTGGCAAGAGAATGAAGTGCTCGCCAGATTTAGAGAGGTGTTGGAGAGGAAGAAGCCAATTCCTTGCTTATTGCGACCAAGATATGGAGTGAGGTGCTTTGCCTCATCAATCAATTGCTAATCTCTTGCAAATAGCAAAATCATTTAGTAAGGGATTGGTAAGGGAATGACAAGGAAGGCATTCTGTGACTAAATGGTCTTCTTGTAATGTTATCATCCCTGAAAAAGGAACAAAAATTGGTGAATGGGCAGCATAATAAAAAATTACTCAATTCGTGGGTTAGAGCCACAAATGATTTAATTCATGGTATGAAGCCACCAATTGATCTAATTCCTGGCTCCAAACCCACGCAATTTGGATAAAATATATTTATAAAAGAAATTTTAATGGTGAAATTTGTGGGTCGAACCCACAGATTTGAATTGGTAGGTTCAACTCAAAAAGTTATATTTGTGTGTTTAAGAGAAGAATTGAGTAAAAATGTATTTTTGAAAGAACAATGTTTAACTCTTTCTTACCACCAAAAAAAAAAAAAGTCTTATTATAGTCAACAGTTCAAAATACATGGGTGAGATCAGTGTTTTGAAAAGTCGAACTGGCTATGCCATTTGGATTGGTTGGATGTCGTTCAAGTAACAAATCAGACTGGGATGAACTAAAGAACCATTTTGGTTGTTAGACTAGTCAAAACCAGTAAAAATCATAAAAATTGAATATTCAGTGGCGAGTTGACTAACCAAACTATTTTTTTATATATATATATATTTTTAAAAATTATTATTTATATTAAGGATTAATAAAATATTTATATTTTATATTAAAAGTTAGTGAAACAAATTTATTTTATATTGATATTACCTTTATTATTTTAATACATAAATTGAAACTTGAATATTGTGATACACAATAAATCAATCAATTATCATATTAACTATTAATATTATATTTCACTACTGGATTTTCTTATTATTTAATAAATATTAAATTATTATTTTTTGTTTTCTTGTGTATTTGTATTTATAATTAAAAAAAATATTATCTATAATATTTAAAATATATAATTAATATAATTATAACATTATCTAGTTCGATTCTGTTTGAACCATAAATGTGATATTTTGAGTCGATCACCGGTCCAATTTTTAAAACCACAAATCTGAATATTTATTATTTTGTTATTATTTTTTCTTTCTTATTTTTCGTTTGGGTTCCCTCCACACATATCCGAAACAAAATTCCCTCCTTCCCTCGTTTTCTATTCTACACTCTCCAAGTCCCAACCTAACTCCCTCGCTCTTTTTTCACCAAAACCTTCTCTATCTCTCAACTCTCAAGATCAGTATCAGATCAATTTCCCTCTTCAAAAACCCTACTCTTTAGCTCACTCCATTCCTTACTGATTTACAAACCCCCAACCTTTAATTTTGATAAAGAAACGTTTCTAAGGTTCGATCAATTTTGTCCTCCATGTCCGACGGTGCTGGAGCTTCAAACCGCCAGGCGCCGCCACCTCCGGACGTTGTCGGTGGACAGAGCCGGCCACCATTGAAGCGTCACCTCTCGTTCACATCGACCAAGCCGCCATTTGTTCCTCCAGATGATTATCATCGCTTCTCCACTCCCGGTTCTAGGAAAATTGCTGATCAAGAAGTTGAAGCTATCGTTGTTAGATCTCCCGTGGGTATTTTTTTTTCTCCACTGGAATACATTTATTGGGTTTTATTTATTTATTTATTTGTGATAATTGGGGGTTCCAGAATTATCTTAATCCATTTATGGTGAAATTCGTATCCAGTTTTTATCCTTTCTATTTTTCTTGATTTATGTTGCTATTAGTTTTTCTATTAATTTTGAGCGAGTGTTGATTATGAATTTGTCTATGGGGACCTAAACTTATCTGGCTTGCCCCCAAACTCCTCTGTGTATCTGATGCTGTAAATACTTTGTAATGATATCTAACTTTATGCCCTGTCTTCATTCAGTGTTGATCATTATAGACCTTGGCAGTTGCTGTGCAATAATTATACATTACGTTGAATTTTGACTATTATAAGTGGACATAACATCTGCATTTCAGCTTGCTTTGAATTTAATAGCTAACATTATTTAGGAATTATTGAGTAGTGGATTTCATTTCAATTTCTGTCAGCAGTGTAGATGATTACTTGTCACTGCTATTGTTATCTTAATACTTCCTTTAATGTAATTTTGTACATATTTTCCTACTGTTCATTTTCAAATTTGTATTGCTTAATACTGCTGGCATGTTTCTTTAAGAACTACTGGTTGCTTTTTACGTGATGGGTTTTAAATTGATTTTTGTTCTGCTAATATCTTGTGGGAAATATGTTTTACTTTAGTGTGTTTATCATCAGCTGGGCCATTAAAAGGGTTTAAAGTTTTTTGTTCTTGATTGGTTGCATTTTTCTTACATCCACCTTGTTAATATGTAACTGGGTTGTGTGAGTCTTGCTATGATTATTTCCAAATCGTAACCTAGCCCTCATAACTAAAGCACAAATTAACTAAATACGATAGTAGTTTACCTGATTTCTTCCTGTGTTTTGTTTTATAATTTTACAAACCCTGCTGGTGATTCTCAGCAATTAAAGCGCAAGAGTGGAATGAATGACAATGGCGTAGTGTCTAATGAGAGGAATAACACTAATGTAATTAACAGTTCCTTAAAGACGCCTGTTTCTGTGAAAGGGGTAAGAACCTATAATAAGTCAAAGGTTTCCAAAGACAGCAGATCCGATCCTCTGACACCTGCCTCAAATGCGGGTGAGAAATATTTCCATTTTCATCTGTTTTGAATTAAATATCTTATATAAGATGTGGTGAATTTCTGGTCCTTAGAACCAGGCTATGTACAAACGTTGAAAAGTTGAATACTTCTATTCCTGACTGCACTTCCAGCCACCATTTTCTGGAAGATTAGTGTATAATTAGAGTTTCTATTGTCGTGTAGGTTCTCCTTCTCCGCTTACTCCTGCTGGAAGCTGTCGGTACGACAGTTCATTAGGTAATTTTGAAATTTTTATTAATCAATGAATTTTGTAAGTTTCCCAGTATCTGTCTTATACAACTTTTAATGTTTGTTTTCTTTCTTAAGAGAAGCATGAATAATTGTACTTGAATTCAATAGGTCTCTTGACAAAAAAGTTCATCAATTTGCTCAAGCGTGCAGAAGACAGTAATCTTGACCTAAATCAAGCTGCAAAGACTTTAGAGGTGCTTGGCCGTTACCTTTATATGCAATTTCTTTTTGAAGTCGTTTGACATATTAATCATAGGTGTCGGTATTTATTGATACAGGTGCAGAAGAGAAGGATATATGACATAACAAATGTCCTGGAAGGCATTGGTCTGATTGAGAAGAAGCTGAAGAACAGAATACATTGGAAGTAATATGTGACACATTTTGACTTTTTCAAATATATTTGGTATCACTTCTCTTCGATGTAATTAGGAATTGGAAGTACATTATAGCTTACACAATTATCTGTGGATTGACTTATTAGGGGACTTGATTCTTCAATGTCAGGGGAGATGGATGGTGATGTTTCTATACTACATGTATGTCAGAGTAAGTTTGGGAACAAATTAGTAGCATATTGCAGCAGATTTATATTTTGTTATCTTTGTCTTGCAGGCAGAAGTTGAGAACCTCTCCTTGGATGAAAGCAGATTAGATGATCGAAATAAGGTGAAAATCCTTGATTTTCATTGATTTCTATTGTTAAAGCAATCAGAAATTTCCATTTTAAAGCTATAAGGGAATACTGTTTCTTCCATACAGGGAAGTGCAGGAAAGACTGAGAAGTTTGAGTGAAGATGAAAATAACCAAAAGTAAAATCGTTTCACCCAATTCTAAGATTCTCAACCCTCCCCCTTTCTATTGTGATAAAGAAGAAAATTGTGATTAGAAATATATTACAATTCAAACTGCTTACCAACTATTGACTATGTTTTAGGTGGCTTTTTGTAAGTGAAGAAGATATTAAGGGCCTACCCTGCTTTCAGGTCAGCTATTCTATGGGTGTGCAGTAAACCTTTTCTAGTGCAAGTCTGTCCTGTGTTGACTTGGTGGTATTTTTAGTTCTTTCTGCTTAACTACTTATGCTATTCTCGCTTGCAGAATGAAACTCTAATAGCAATTAAAGCTCCACATGGAACCACTCTTGAAGTCCCAGAACCTGATGAAGTAATTTGAGAGCTTAAAACTTTGAAGGAAGGTTCATGATGTGTTTATTATCCTTGTTTCTGTTGCATAATGGAAATTATTGCTTCTGTAAAATTCAGGCCGTTGACTATCCACAAAGGAGATATAGGATAATTCTTAGAAGCACGATGGGTCCCATTGATGTCTACCTTATCAGGTATCAAAGCTGATATGATCCGTCTTTGCTATTAATTTCTGTACCTTTTCTCTTTTACAGAAAGACATGACCATTTTTGCATCTTGTTAGGCAGTTATAGTCCAAGATTGTTGTATTATATCTAATTACTTTCTTATCTACTTCATTTACTCCTAGCTCACTGTCACTTCTGTAAATGTTTTCTAGTAAATTTGAAGAGAAATTCGAGGAAATGAATGGTGTTGAGCCTCCCATGAGCTTGCCACTTGCTTCCAGTTCAGGGTCTAATGAAGACCCAGCAACAGAAGTGCTTACTATGGAAAGCAATGGGAAGGGAGTGGAACCTCAAGCACTGCACTCTCATCATTTATGTTCTGATCTAAATGCTTCGCAAGAGTTTGCTGGAGGAATGATGAAGATTGTTCCTTCAGATGTTGATGTAAGTGTAATTTTGATAGTTAATTTATTATTATGGTACCTATGTACATTAAAAAATGTTTATGAAGTGCATAGGGTCAAAATAGCAACAATTATTTATAGGTCTAGGTTTCATTGAATCTGTGTTTAAGAAAAAAGAGAGATAATGCTTGACCTATTCACTGAGCATGTTTTCTCATTTGCCAAAAGAACAATGAAATATCTTGTGGTTTGCATTTGAGAAGCATAAGCCAGATTCTATTAACCTGGCCCGTGCTGATGTGAGGATGCACCGCAGATTGGGCCACTAATATATTTTATCTTTTTGGGTTGAACAAATTGTAGTGGTCAACGTAACTATTGAAGTTCCTAGCAAAAAACATAACTATTGAAGTTCATTTCACGGCTACCTTGTTGTGTAACTTAACTTTCATTCATCTCCAATAAATATTAAAATAGAGTTATTTAACTGATAGAGTGGTTTGATAATGATTATAATGATATTTTATATTTTGCTAATGTTGCAGAATGATGTAGATTACTGGCTTCTATCAGAAGCTGACATTAGCATTACAGATATGTGGAAAGCAGATTGTATCCCTTTCATAGATATGTCTGCTGCCATTATATTATACTTTCTTTTATTTTCCTTGTATTATAGTGTTCAGATTCCTTTACTCGAAGTTCAGCCAATGTTGACTGGAAGGGGGCCGATATGTTTCATCCCAACTTCGGTATAGATGATGTAAGTATCCTAAGGCCTCAAACTCTGTCATCCGGTATTGCTGATGTTCCACCTGCAACTGTTAACTCGGATTGCTGATGTGCCACCTGCAACTATTAATTCTGTTCAGAGGTGAAGATTAATTTGCCTTATAAAGCAATATCAGTATAGCATGTGGCCTATAGATGTTTTCTCACAATCTAAATTACTGCTTAAAGATGGAAATTGGTAGCTTTCTTAATATCCGGGGTGCTGTTTAACCACCTGCGGATTGTTGTTATATTGTACAGTTAATTATATTATTAACCACCATGGTATGAATAATATGGTTACAATTTGATATTTAGCATGGAAGGTTCAGTTTGTGCTCTAGGTTGGTGAAGTGGACATTGCTAGGGCAGACAAAACTCATAAAAGCATTAAGGTAGACAATTTCGTTAGATGATTGTATGCATGGTCATTTTTGAAGTTTCTGACATCGTGTGATCCATTATTTGGAATACAAGTGCAACTAAGTAAATGCTGTAAACACATTGCAAGTATGGTTGACTTGATATGTTAGGCTGAAGATCTTTGATCTGTATTCTTATTGCAACTAATTGTAAATAAGAATGCAATTTGATGAACAGATTTTGAATCCTAGAGACTGAAAATGATTGATATTTTTTTTGAAAAACTGAAATAAAATTAAGACAATCTTAAGGGACTAAAATATTAGTTAAGCTTATTTTCTATATCTATAACTATTTATATCTATACTCACTATACTATAAGGCTAAACATACTTATGATGCCTCCAAAATTTTAGCTAATTTTTTAACTAAAACTATCATATAATACCCATTTTTAGTTACCCAATCTTATTGTCCCTCTTTCTCATTTATCCATCATTCATCTAAATACTGATTGATCATATGATCTTAAAAAAAATTTATAATTATTTATTTGGTTTAATTTTTAAAATTAACTAATATTTTTTTTTTAGGATAATTTATTTTCAAACATTTTCCTTAAAACAAAAAACACACTCTCGCATTGTGTGAGAATGTTAGTATATTATAAGTCTAAATTACACATCATAATTAGCTTGGACTATTATCTTTGTAATTTTTTTTCTTTCATAAAGCTCGATTTTGCGAAGAGAAATTTATGAATGCTTGCTCTAATTGCATTTTAGGAGTTGTAGATTATCTTAATCGCACTAGAAAAATATCTTTATTGTCAAGACTAAGGACGGTTTAATTTAAGTGCCCTTAACCTTAAAAAAACAAGCCACAATTGGAGATTTCTAGAACCTCTTAAATGGTCAGCTGAATTTAGTATATACCCGATGTGAAATTTATCTGATCAATAAATAAGGAATCAATTTGTTTCTTCTTCTTCTTTTATTTTTTAATTTTTAATTTTTTTTCTCTCTCTTTTTTTATTGTATTTTTATGTATGAGCTCACAAAATTTACTCTAAACAAACAATACCTAAATGATGACTTTTCATAAGGTTGAATGTGGCTCGGTTATGGTTAAAGAAGAGAAACGTATAAGATTAAAATCAAACCCCAACTATTTCACAAGTTTGTTTCTTCTTACTTTCCAATGTGCAAAGAATTTATTGCATAGGTGTTCATTCACCACGAGAATCATTCAAGGGTTGTAATGGGGCTCATGGCATTTGTATTGTGGATTGTTTTGAAATAAAAGATGTAAAAATTCAAAATTGATGTTAAGATTTCTTGATAAGAAGAAAATTTATGTTTTTGTTTAAAAATTTTAATCTTTATTGGAAAAATTCGTTTCTATGAAAACTTTAATGGAAAAAGGCAACTTCATGAGATCATCATTTCTTCTCCCTCTTTTTCCTTTGAAGCCTTATACTTCCCTTGTGTTGGCCAAAAATGGGAAAATTAGAAGGGGAAGGGGAGGAGGAGGATGGGAGGGGATGAATAGATTTTTACAAGATTTTGTGATTTTAAAAGCAGTTTTATAAAAATCACACATGATATAAAAATCACACATGAAAATAAAAATTAGAGAAAGATCTACACACATGATTTATAGTGGTTCACTAATTTCTTGGCTACGTTCACTCCCACTTGGGAATTTCAGATCCTTTATACCATTGAAATGACAGGTTAAGCAAACTTTACAAAAGCTCACTTCACAGGCTAGCAACACCTTACAAGTTTCTTATAACTCAACAAGCTGAGAAGAAATACTTCTGGCCTAAAACCTAAGCTCTATTTCAACTCATTGGACTTCTTAATCAAGAGAAGAGATTTGTGAGTTTGCATAATCACTAAATCACTCAGATAAAAGTTTTTACAGAGAATATAAAAATTTATGCTTTTCTATCTAATAGGAAACAAAAAGTAAGAATATGAAAGTTAAGATTCTTCTCTGTGACTATGATAGAGTCTGCAAGTTCAAGCTTTTAGCAGAAGCACTGAGAAATCAGAGTACATGATGTTTTAAAAATTAGTAGATGTGTTTCTTATTTTTCATATTTCGAGACATCTTCCTTTTTATAGCAATGAGAGAAATTCTTCATTATTAGAAAACTGATCTTTACCCATAAACTATTGTCTGTAGATGTTACATATCAAGCTAAAAACTTGAAATCCCAAAGCCCACCCTATTGGATATCCAGGGTCATACATCATATGCGTACATATGCATATGCAGCAGAAATAAAATTTTCCCAAACCAAGAACATAGGTATTCAATTAATATATGTATAACAAAAGCTAAAACTTAAAACTAACCTCTTGAAACTTTTTTCACCTAGCTAGTTTGCTTGTTTTGCAGGGATGTTAGGAGTTCCTTTACAAATTCTCAAACGATTCTTCTAATCAAACACAAAATATGATCAATGATAAGTAAGCTATTCAAACGAATAAGTCTCTAATGAAATAGTTCACATAATTAATCGGCTAAAAACCTTTTACCTTTTCGTAGAAGATTGGAAAGAATAGATTTACCCTTAGGATAAGTGCTAGCATCCACTTGGTTGAATCATTAATGAAAGCCAATTGACCTAGAAACAATAAAACCTTTTCTTCAAGGCTTAAGGTCATGGCCAAGGAGGAGGAAGTCAAGGACTTTTCTTGCTCACTATTTTCTCTCAAAAGCTGAATATCACTTTTTTTTTTCATTCACTTTTCACATGGCCAAAATTCTCTTTAACTATTACATATATAGGTTGGCGGCTATAGTTTAGGATTTATAATCCTACCATGTTTAGGATTTCGTTAAACTTAAAGCTTGAAGGATTAAGGCTCAAAACTCCTTTAGTAATCCATAATTCTATTATGATTACTAATGGGCCTTTAAACTCCTAGTGGCCTAATCCAATTAGGATTCCAAATCCAATTATGATTCCTACTAGAATTTTCCTTGACTTCCCAAGAAACTAGTATTGCCATATATGTATAGGTGTCAATTACCTTTTTACCCTTAAGTACTTGAAAGTTAACTATTAATTCTAAGACTCCATTAATTCTTCTAGGTTCTTAGCCTAAGTCAATTAAAGTGTGTAAACCAAGGTTCTCTACATTGGCAATAAATGTAATTAGATACTTACTAAGAAGTATGGTTAAATTAAAACACTTTTAATTTAACTTTGGTTTTGCTAAACCAACCAACTTACATCATATATCAAGATTGACATCTGGCAATATCATGACCTCCCAAGTACAAGTGAAGTTAAGATCATTGATCAAACCTTTCAGTGTTTGGTTATCATGTAATTTAATCCTTTCATCAAACATATCCCTAGATAGTCATAGGGCATGGATTCTAGTGCCAATCCTGTCTTTGTCTAAATCCATTAGTACTTGAAACCATGTTTACGTTTTGTTCCTCAAAGAGATTCCAGAAAACTCTTTTCTTAATCTCTTTCATTTTGAAAAAATTAACGAAACAAGACATACTTATCTTAAGAGGCCATGGGATATTTGTCCTCTTTACTAAGGATGATGAATTCTTTGTTTATCATTCATCTACATTCATATACTTCACTGCATGTCCAATTATCATCCATGTATTATCCTTATTACATGATTAGGGGAATGTTGTCAAAATATGTAGATTCATATATAAGGTAATAAGATGATCTTAAGTCAAAAGATCACTTACACCACCAACACTTTAAGAACTTCCATTGACACATGAGTATAGACTCCACAAGATTTCTCATATTCAGTTAGTTCATTGTAATTGTTCAAAGAACCCATATTTTTGTCTCAGCATCACCATGCTGGTATTTTATGAGATCACTACTCTCTTTATAAGAGAATGCCATAACATATACTAGTTTTGAGGATTATCAATATCCTTATCCTTGATGATTCATTGACTAGGAATACCTTTAGAATAATATTTTATGTATGTCATTGTTGTTTATTTTTATCACACAAGTGCACGTATTGTTTACAAGAAATATACTGATTGAAGTAGAGTGTCGATCCCATGAGGAATTGTAACTAATATTTAGCTATGTACTAGAATTAACACAATCCTAATTTTATTCAAACAAAGGAATTCAATTTGTAAAACCTAATTAAAGACAAATTAAACTAGAGAATTCAATGGATAAAAGCCTACATTTCACTTGAATTATTCTTATATTATCATGCTTGGTTCTGGTACCAAATTATGAACCTAGGGTTCTAATTCAATTATAAGCATCTTTTAAATTACTTATAATAATATCTCACTTAAGAAATTACTATATTTCTATGAGAATTGAGTTGACAAAGATTCATTAAATTTAGACCTAATTTGGCTACACTAAGGCATGCAAGTATATTCCTATCCATACATACGAATCAAATTCATCTAATCTAGGTGAATGAATTTGAAAAAGTGCTATTTCAATCAAGACTAACTCTAAACTCCCTTTTCCAAGTTTGTTTTGATTACACATCAATCTAATTGGTAGCTAATCAACTAGAAGTATTCAACATAGAGTGAAATCAGCAATTCAATTACCGAACCTTAAGCAATCAATAACAAAAACTTTCAACCTATATGTTGAGTTCAATTGCAATTCTAGAAACTAATTTAGTTCATGCTATCTAGTGTAAACATAAACCAAAAGAGTTCAACCATCAAAGAAATACAAGAAAGCTAAAAAAAGTTGAAGAGGAACCAATCTTCAATCTTCCATCCTCCTAAGCTCCTCTTGCTTCCTTGCACTCTTGATAGTTTCTTTATCTCCAAAGAAACTTAGTTTAAATATATGTTTTGAATCCCCAAGTTAATTCCTCTTTTATAGGCTTTAAAACCATTAATTTCACTTCAATTCATACAAGGAATTGGACTAGCACAACGACACTGAACTTTCCTAGCATTATAGCACTAAAGGCATCACAATTTTTGTCAAACTAGGATTGGGCAATAGCATGGGCACCATGGCACTAGCTCCTTTGCCATAGGCATTGTGGTGCCCAACTTCTTGGCTCCTAAGCACCCATCTTGTTGGCTAGTTTTCCTGTCTTGTGCGTTTTGAGACTTTTTTCCTCCAATTTAACTTTCAATGAGACTCATTCGTGCTTTAAATCTTTAAAACACACAAACTAAGTTAATATATGTTAGAACTCATTTTAAACACCTAAATCCTAGCTAAAATCAACTAAAATTCAACATCCTAAGATAATAATGACTTAACTAGAAGTAAAAGTCAAGAACATAGCCAATAATATTAATCAAAAGGATATGAAATAAGTCTATTTCAAAGACTTATCACACCCCTAAACTTAAAGTTTTGTTAGTCGTCGAGTAAAAGTAAAATTAAAAACATAAACAAAAAACAAATAGCCAAAATTGCATTACACTCGAATAATGGTATCCCCAACATGCCCACAAATGTTTTAGATAATCTTAACTAAATGTCAACCATAGGTATCATTCAAATTCAAGTGTTAATGCAGGAGCAAGCATCAAATTCAAATGGATTTCTAGTGTGTATGGAATAATTTTATTAACAAAGGAATATATGCAATCTAGATTGGTTTATGTCATTGTGAAATTCAACTTAGCATTCAAACCTATAAGTTTTCTTCTTAACTCTCTCTCCATTAATGTAGACTTTACTAAGTCAAGGATCAATAGGTTTTTATAAGTTTGCAATGTAGGCTAGCGCAAAGATATGATAAAGAAAATTTGTAAAGCTCAAGTTATCCTAAGCATTTAGATCACTTTAAAACCCTTGGAGAGCCTTTTCACAACCCAAGTAATACCCTTATTCTTTCCACCACTCTTTTTTTTTTTTTTGCCCAACTTTTGCCACATCCCCAAACTTATTTATTTTTATTGTGAATAATGGAGTGATTAAGAGGCACAAATAAAAAAAGGAATTTAAACAAAAATGGTAAAGCAAAATGCTTGTGAGTATCTAAGAAAATGAAATATAGGCTCAATGGGATAACCAAGGATATAATATAAACATGGTTAGCTTAAAAGTCAGTCCAAAGATGGCATAAATCATGTCCTTAACTTAGTTTTTTCTAAGATTTTGCCTCAAGAGAGAATCAAACAAATTATAAGGTTCTTACCTAAATATGAACTTTCTAAACATAAATGGTCTCACACAAACCTAAAAAAGTGATCAAGTGTATCAAAGTTTATTGGAAATCATGTCCTACAATGCTACTAACTTAAAAATTTAATATGAATGTCAAGATCACATGAAAAATAACATATTATCATAGGATGAGGGAATTTTATCATAAAAGCATAATAGCATCTTGACTAACTAAACCTAGGAAAAATGAGTACACTAATAAACCTTCCCTTAAACTTAAGACGAACATTGTCCTCAATGTTATAAAAATATAAAAAGGAATGAGGATAAGAAAAATTCCCTTGTCAATGTTAACAAAGCACAGTAATCCTATTCCTTGTTGTCTTTACTAACAACCAAGTTGGTAAGAGGGTAAAAACGATATACTTGCAAGAAAAAATAAACAACATTTAATAAGAAAACTCTCAATGAGAACTAAAACATGAATTTTAAAGAAAAAGGAAAAATATAGAAACTTGAGTTGCCTTCCAAGAAGAACTTGATTTATAGTTGTCGGCTTGACTATTGGAAAATTACTCTAAACAAGTGGCGTCCACCCATACATAGTAAGTGTTATGTAGCATTATATATGGTCTTGATTTATAACGCCCTCAAGCTTGGCAAGATATGAAGGTATTTGGTACATGCATTCAACAATACTTGGTTTTGCATAACTTGCTTGATATATGTAGAGGTATAATGCTAAGGGTGGTGGTGGATGAGTTGGCCACATGAGATCTTCATAGATATAAAATTCAGTGACCAAGTCAGACTCAAGAAGTTGTGATTTTTCTTCTATGATCAAGTCTTGAGTCGCTTCCTTACTATGAAGAGTCTTCTTTTAAAATCAATTAAGACTTAATAATTTGGTCATCATGGAATTCATCATGTGGTTCTTCTTCTATAACCAAATTAGGCTCAATAGGTTGGGCACCATGGATTTCCTCATGTGATTCTTGAGGAAAAGAACTTCGTATCCAATCTTGAGACATCTCTAAAGGATAAACTAAGATCTCTAACTAACTCATAGGCTTTGTCACACCCCTCACGGAGGCATGACTGGCCGAAGGACTGTAGAACCAACCTTCGTAACCCTCACTCCAAAACAAAGTGACGAGAATGACTCTTAACCCATCCAAAGGATAAAAGTAACTGTTATAAAACAAACATTTATTGTAAACCTTTTATTTGCTGAAATAGTTAACGATTTACTGAAAGATATTAGGCATAAATCCTCATCCATAAGGAACATGCCTCAAATACAAACTTATATGCTTGATCTCATGCAACCATAATACCAATACAACAAGAAGCTCTGCTCTGACCATATCCTAACCAAAGCAAAATAACTAGACTCCTATATCATACAAAAATTTAACACCTCACAGTTCTAGTGTGACTGCAAACTTTCATCCTTAACTGCAAGTCTAGGATCCTGAAAACACCGAGCCGTATTCATTTGGCAAGTCATAAGCTCGGCGATGCCATATACCAAACTCCCGTTACTAAAAAAAATATTCACAAGAAAGGAGTGAGTCCTAAGGACTCCGTGAGTGGAAAATCGTACCCAAAGGGTACGAGCATCACACAACACAAATATGTAACACATAGATTAATATCATGTAATATTTTTCATAAAACATTTCACAGTTACCCATATACATCGTACATTTCACAATATCACAATTTATATGACATATAGGATCACAATTTACATCAAAGCAACACTATTACGCAAAGCAATCAAAGAGTCAACGAGTAACCCAGCCCCGCACACCACTATCACCTCCCACCTGGGCATTTACACACCCGCACAGCAGATTAATTCACTGTACACAATCCATCCCACCGGGGACTGAGCACTCAATTTTTAAAAAACATTTATCAGAATCAGAATTTTCTTATGATTTTTAAATCGGAACATCCCTAGGTGCACCTGGATTTTCAATTTCAGAGATAAAAATCACTTTTCATAAAAATCTCACTTTGTTGGCCCTTATCAACCACAACCAATGTTAAACAAAGCAATCAATATCAAACAAGCATAATTTAAATAAATTACTAAAATACTCTACATACTTATTTTTCCTATATCACGTATATTCAAATAAACATATAATTACACATATTAATCTAGCCCCTAAAGGCAGCAATTAACCACTCACCTAGTTACCAATTCCATTCGTCACTCACACTTGCGTCCATGCATCTCATCAGGTTCAAATTAGAATCCGAAACTGAAATTCATAATTCCAAATACTACTTAGTTCATAAACATTATTGTTATACTCTTTTACTTACTAAACTTATATCTCAACTTATATAGGTTTATTTATGAAAGTTTTCCTTTAAACTATTACATGTCAATAAATATGATAGGAGAAACCATTAGAAAAGAATAGAAAGCATTTAGTGAGTTAAAAATGTTAAAGCTGTCCAAACTTGAGGTTTGGACCAGTGTCCACTTTAACGGTCATATTTTTCTCCAAGAAACTCCGAATCCAGTTTCGTAAAATTCATAAAATACTAGACACATGTAGATTTATAATGGTATATCATTTGTAATTTTTTGGATTTTTATATCAATACAGTTTATTGTTTGAAGTTGCATCAAATTCTGTAACACGCAGGATTTTTGACAGCTTTGACCTTACAGTAGTTAATTGAACATAACTTTCCCTAGGTAAAACGAAATCCGATTCCGTTTATTGGGTTTATTAATAGACAAGTATGTCTATCTTTATTATTTAGAAACTTTTTCTAAATTAAATCTTGAACCCATTCAATTTCTTACATGAACCAAAAACAGAGCACTACGAATCCTGCCTGATCTAGCCGGAGTCTAATAGCTATAACTCACAACATATTTGGAACCAAGCTACGTAATTTTGTAGACAACATCCCAAGATCTTAAGCTACACTTTCTCTTTTCAACTCTTAATTTAATTCAGCCCCGAAAACACCTGAAACACAAGATCTTAAGGTTTTTCTTCAAATGCCACTTAACTTTCGTTTTTCCCACACTTTACTCATAACTACCACTCCTTTGTTCATAACCACGACTCATTTTTTCATTAATTCCTTAGCCCACAACATCAACCAATCACTCTTTGCTCTTGTTTATGAATTCTTATTCACCTTAACAACACTAACCACTAAAATTAAATTTACTATAACTGATTTCTTTCAAACATTTTATCAAACACCATAAAGGCGTCATTTTCCTCCATTGACATGTGTGTGAATCTATATCTATCCATCCCAATAATTCAACATACCATATCAATTGAACATTCTTAATAACTCCCACGTTAGTTTTAAAGTTAGTTAGATAATTTAAAGGTATGAACCAAAACAATTCCACAATTATTAAATCAATTCTCATGTTGTATCTTGATTCACAAATTACCATTCTTGTACTTTCTTTATGTACAAATTTTTAAACTAGACCTTAAATACTTCATTGAAATTAACACAACAAACTTAACTACCCTCACTTAATTTAAGTCCCACGGCCAAAATTTGCTGCCCCCTAGATGCCGTAACCTTCCAAGTTAGGAAATTTTGTTCTTCTTGGTCTTTAACAGCTAGCCAACAAGAAGGACAAAAATCGTTCATGTTGCTGCCCATAATAGGGGACAGCAACATCCTATGAAAAAAATGGTTATACACTCAATTAACTCACACCTACACACACCTAAACCCTTAAATTGAACAAGAATTAAACAAACAAGAAGAAGAATCCATACCTCCCAACCCCACAAGGGAAAAGCGAACATAAAGGAAAAATTTCAGCCTCAACACTAGTTGCCATGATTGTAAGTGAGAAGCACTCTTCAGCCAGCTAAACTCCAAGACTATGATAGACAAGGTGCATCAAGGGAAAACAAGAAAGCGTTTGGAGGCTAGGACTTGATTCAGCTACCATTCAGCCATGGAACGCCAAAACAGGGCTGCTCCCACCCGTTCCATGGAGTTACCAGCAGCTTTTGCCTCACTAACTACCCTTCAACTACAACTAAATAGAAAGCAAGGGAGAAAAAGGAAGGGAGACCTCTCTTTCTCGGCTGGAATTGGAACATCACCACCAAAATTGTTAGAGAAGAGCAAGCATGGCGGTGGAGCAGAAGAACTAAGAAAAATCGTGAATCTTCAAGAAATGAAATCAGTCAAAGGGGGAAGAAAACAAAAAGGGAACAAACAAATAAAATAAATATATGAAATTAACCAATGCAAGATATTTAAGGCTATGGTTACTATTTCAATATGTGGTTCCCTTTTTGATGGTGATATATATATATATATATATATATATATATATATATACACACACACCTATCTAGTGGTATTGGTTATTTATCTAATTTAGTTGTAATAAGAATTAAATCTTAATATATTTATACACTAATATATTATAACACTTCTTGAATTTACTTGGTTACAATGTTATTTACTTTACGATAATAAATACACACCTTTTTAAACTTATATACTAAGATATCGAATTGTAACATGTTTAACTATATTGTTATTCAATTAACTTGTTTAGTTGATAACGTAAATTGGACCATTGTGTGTAAACTCAATTTTTACATTATCGGATTGTAAGGGTTATAACAGGCTTTGTCCTCACTCAGATTCATAAAAGCTTCACTAGCTAGCCTATCAACTAATGTCCTTGTCTTATCACATAAACCATTGTAAAATAGTTGAAGTTGAAGCCATTTTGGTAGGTCTTAATTTGGAAATATGCTCAGCATATAATTGAACCTCTCCCAAGCATCTTGGAATAATTACAAGTAAAATTGAGCAAAACATGTGATGATATATTTATTGAACATCTTCAATATACCTCACAAAAACAAACAATATTATACAATTAGAAGGAAAAAAAAAAGGAAAAGAAAAGTCTGAGTTAAATTAAGATTTCTTAGTATTAATATTAAATAATAGTAAAATAATTTCTTGGCAACAGTGCCAAACACTTGTTGATTTTGTTCATGCAAGTGCACTTACCGTAAACAAGTAATATAGTGATAAAGTAGAGTGTCAACGAGGAATTATAATTAATATTTAGCTAAGTATTAAAATTAACATAATCCTAATTTTATTCAAACAAATGAATTAAATTTGTAAAATCAAATTTAAACTTAGCCTAACTAATGAAAAATTAAACTAGAGAAGTCGATGGATAAAAGTCTAGAATTACAATTTCCCTCGACACTTTACTTGAATTATTCTTATATAATTATGCTCAGTTTTAATACCAAATTATTAACCTAATGTTCTAATTCAATTATAAGTATCTTCCGAATTGCTTATAATAGTATCTCACTTATATAATTTACTATATTCCTATGAGAATTGAGTTACACAAAATTCATTAAGTTCAGACCTAATTTGGTTCACAAGGCATGCAAGTATATTCCTATCCATACATACGAATCAAATTCAACCAATCTAGGTGAATGAATTCGAACAAGTGCTATTTTAATCAATGCATTTAAACAAGTGCTACTTCAATCAATGCTAACTTTAAACTTCATTTTCCATGTTTGTTTTGGTTACCACATCAATCTAATTGATAGTTAATTAACTAGAAGCATTAAACATAGAGTGAAATAAACTATTCAATTACCAAACCCTAAGCAATTAATAACAAAAACTTTCAAGCTACATGTTGAATTCAATTGCAATTGTAAAAACTAATTTAGTTCATGCTACCTAGTTTAAACATAAACCAAAAGAGTTCAATCATTAAAGAAATACAAGAAAACTAAAAAGAGTTTAACAATAAAAGAAAACTAATAATGGTTTATCTTCAATCTTCAATCCTCTTAAACTCCTCTTGCTTCCATGACTCTTGATAGCTCTTTTATCTCAAGAGAAATGTAGTTTAATAGTGTGCTTTGAATCCCTAAGCTAATCCATCTTTTATAGGCTTTAAAACCTTGAATTTCACTTCAATTCGAATTAGGAATCAGGCCAGCACTGTATCACTGAAGGCATCATGATTTTTGTCAAAGTGGGACTAGACAGCAGCATGGGCACCACAGAACCCAAGTCCCAAAGCTATGGCACCAGCTTCTCTACTATAAGCATCGTGGTGCCTACCTTCTTGGCTATTTTTCTTGTCTTGTGTGTTTTGAGCATTTTTTTTTTCCTCCAATTTAACTTCCAAAAAGACTCCTTGTATTGAATCTTCAAAACACATAAACTAAATTATTATAAGTTAGAACTAATATTAAATACCTAAATCGTAGCTAAAATCAACTAGAACTCAACATCTTAATATGATAAGGACTCAACTAGGAATAAACCACAAACTAAGCAAAATCCAAGTAAAACTCAAGAATATAGCCAATAATATTAATCAAAAGAATATGAAATAAGTTTAATTCAAAGATTTTTCAGTTAAATCTAACAATTATGATCAACATCATAGTTATTGTACACAATATTGGTTCTAGGGTTTTTATATATCATTTTACTAAATCTCATTTAAATAATATAATAAAGAATTCCTAAAATAACTATTATTACATACATTAAATACAAATAAAGTGTCATTACAAAAAAACATTGATTATCTATTCGACACTAATACTAATAGTCTATAACTTGGCTTAAAGCTAATCACTGTGATATACTAAGTCCTACCATATCAAAGTGACGATCATGCTTCCACTTTGGCAAGGACTTTGTAAGTGGATCTGCCATATTCTCATCAACAGGAATGTGCTCTATCTTTATATCCCTTATATCAGTGATTTTCCTAATTAGGTGATACTGCCTTAGTATGTGTTTGGATTTCTGGTAGGACCTTGGTTCCTTTGCTAATGCAACAACCCTATTGTTATCACATAACTCTATTAGATTAACAATCTCAAGAATAACCCTAAGTTCAATTATGAACCTCTTTATCCAAATAGCCTCCTTAGATGTTTCAAAGGCAGCTATGTACTTAGCTTATGTTGTAGAATCTGCCATTATTTCCTGCTTGGAACTCTTCCAGCTAATGACTCCTTTATTGAGATTGAGTAAGAATCCAGACTACAATTTGCAATCATCTCTATTGGTTTGAAAGCTCACATTGGCATATCCTAGAACTTTTAGTCCTTCGGTTCCTTCATATATTAAGAATGCATCCTTAGTCATTCTCAAGTACTTGAGGATGTTCTTAATTACCTTCAAGTGCTTTTTACCTAGAAAAGCCTGGTATTTGCGTTGAATCGATTGTGGAAGCATAAAGTATTTCATTCATGCATTCTTTTTCTAATTTTGTCTTGAGAGACATATTTTTGGAAAGATGTACACTATGTGACATGGGAAAGAACCCTTTCTTTGACCCATCCATGTAAAATCTCATTGCTTCACACATATCCTTTATGGAGAAATTTTCGGAGACCGATTATAATATTGGTACATCATTACCAATGAGGAGTATGTCATCTACATACAGTACCAAGAATGTTACTGCGCTCTTACTAGCCTTCTTGTGCACAGATAATTTGTATTCATTTTTAATGAAATTATAAGCCTTTAGGGTTTCATCAAAATGAATGTTTCAGCTTCTTGAAGCTTACTTAATTCCATAAATAGACTTTTGTAGCTTGCATACTTTATTATGATAGTATTTGGATTCAAAACCTTTAGATTGTGTCACATACATATCTTCCTTTAAATAACCATTAAGGAAAACAATTTTGACTTCCATTTTTCCATATATCATAACCTTGATATGCAGCTATTGCAAGTAAAATCCAAATTGACTTGATCATGACAACTGGCAAAAAAGTTTTATCAAAATCAATTCCTTATTTTTGACTGTAACCTTTTGCCACTAACCTTACTTTAAAGGTTTTTACATTGCCATTCGTATCAGTCTTTATCTTAAAGACCCATTTACACCCAATAAGATTAATCTCTTTATGTGGATCAACTAAAGTCCATACTTTATTGTCATAGATGGAGTCCATTTCGGATTTCATGGCATCTTGCCACTTTGAAGAATCAAATTCCTTGATTTCTTTCTCATAAATAGTATGCTCATCATTCTATATAAGTAGAATGTCTTTCTAATTAGTTATCAGAAATTCATCTCTTATTGGAGATTAACTTATTATATAGTATGTTGAACCTTTTCTTGAACCTCCAACTCTTATGGCATATGTTCAAGTTCTATTAAGTGATCAGTTTCATTTTGGGTTTCTTGAATTTCTTTAAGTTCTTAAAGAAGTGGGTTACTTTACTATCATTGCTTCCTTCAAGAATAAACTATTTTTCAAGAAAGACAATGTTTCTTGAAACAAGCACCTTTTGTTCATATGGGTGAGAAAAGTAGTATCATATTGTTTCTTTAGGATAACCCAAAACCAAGTACTTGACACTTTTGGCTTCAAGCTTACCAATCAAAATTCTTTTGATATAAGCATGATAACCCCAAATTCTCACGTATGAGATATTTAATTTTTTGTAGTTCTAGATCTCATATTGAGTTCTTTCGATAGACTTTATTGGAACCTACTTAGAAGGTAAGTTGCAGTAGTCTAAGCATATCCCTAAAGAGAAATTGGTAAGTCAGCATAACTCATCATAGATTCTATTATGCCTAACAAAGTGCATTTTCTCTTTTTCTATACACTATTGAGTTGTAATGTTCCAAAAAGAATCCATTAAGATATAATTCTATTATCTTTCAAATAATCTAAGAACTCCTGACTTAGGTATTCTCCTCCTCGATTAGATCTAAGTGTATGAATATTTTTACCAATTTGTTTCTCTACCTCATTCCTAAATTCTTTGAACCTTTCAAAGGATTTAGGCTTGTGTCTCATAAGATACACATATCCATACTTAGACTTGTTGTTAGTAATGGTCATGAAGTAGGAATATCCACTTCTAGCCTGTATAGACATTAGTCCACAAACATCGGAATGTATGAGTTCTAGTAACTTAAAAGCACCTGACCCTTTACATGTGAATGGTTTCTTAGTCCTATTTTCGATAGGATTCACAAGTTCTATTATGAATCTTTCTGAATAGGCAGGATTCATATGTTTCATATGATTCATAATCAAATAGATCTAGATATCAACCTTGGTGTAATTTAGTAATCCTAGTCTCATTTGTCTGACCTAGTCTACGATGTCATAAGTAGGATGGTTTTAAACTATCTAATTTGGATTTCTTAGTGCATATGTTAAGGATAATATCAGTTAATTCTAGAACATATAATCCATTGTTCAAAACACCACATCCATGGTAAACTTCATTTAAAAAGAAGGAAGCCTACTTTCCTTTATTACAAATGTAAAACCTTGTCAAAAAAAGAAATGGAAATAATGTTCTTAGAAATAACAGGAACATAACAATTACCTAGTTCAACTATCATACCAGATGACAATTGCAAAAGTAAGATCCTATAGCTAATGTAGCAACTCTTACTCCATTTCCCACTCTTAGGTCCACTTTACCCTTGCTTAGCATCCTTTTATTGTTTAGTTCCTATACATTATTAAATCCTAGGTACGTAGGATTTAGACTTGTATCTTATAAGATACACATACTCATACCTAGACTTGTTGTCAGTAATGGTCATGAAGTAGGAATATCCACCTTTATCATGTATAGACATTGGTCCACAAACATCGGAGTGTATGAGTTCTAGTAACTTAGTAGCATCTGACCCTTTACATGTGAATGGTTTCTTAGTCATATTTTCGATAGGATTCACATGTTCTATTATGAATATTTCTGAATAGACTGGATTCACATGTTTTATATGAATCATAATCAAATGGATCTAGATAACTACCTTAGCGTAATCTAGTAATTCTAGTCTTATTTATCTGACCTAGTCTACAATGCCACAAGTAGGATGATTTTAGATTATCTAATTTAGGTTTATGTTAAGGATAATATTAGTTAATTCTGGAACATATAATCCATTGTTCAAAACATCACATGCATAATAAACTTTATTTAAAAAGAAGGTAACCTATTTTCCTTTATTACAAATGTAAAACCTTTCTTGTCCAAAAAAAAAAAAAAAAATTGGAAATAATGTTCGTAGAAATAATAGGAACTTAACAATTATCTAGTTCAACTATCATCCCAGATGACTATTACAAAAGTAAAATTCTATAGCTAATGTAGCAACTCTTACTCCATTTCCCATTCTTAGGTCCATTTCACCCTTGCTAAGCATCCTTTTGTTGTTTGGTTTCTATACATTATTACAAATGTTAGAACCATAACTAGTATCTAATACATTGGAGTTAGGGCTTGCATATGATAAAATTAACCTTAATCACAAACATACCTAAAGTAGAAGCTTCATCAAGCCTCTTGTCCTTCACAGCATTCAAGTAATCTTTGTAATTCCTTTTCCAATGTCCCTCTTTGCCACAACAGAAATAAGTGGCTTTGTCCTTGTCCTTCTTGCCACTATTAGTGGCCTTAGTCTTACTTAGAGACCTTTTCTTCCTCCCATTTTACTTGGATTTAAAAGAACCAACAGCATCATTTAGGCTTTATCTTTCTTGATATTGCCCTCCATAGTTTTCAACATTTTAAGTAAGTCGGGTAAAGTTATTTCCAACTTATTCATGTTGTAGTTCATAACAAACTGTGAAAAAGACTCAGCAAAGGCTGTTAGACCAAATCAACTTAAAGGTCATGGTCCATAGCAATTCTTTATTGGGACATTTTTTTTTTCGATTTACCTAATCATCTTCAGCACATGAGCATTTACTAAAGAACTTTCTACCATCTTGCAGTAGAACAATTCCTTAGATACTTCAAACTTTTCGGCTCTACCTTACTTATCATACAACTCTTACAAGTGCATGATAATCATGTATACATACATGTTCTTGTTCTGCCTTTGAACCTCTAGTGACATAAAACTCAGCTCCACACATATTGCATGTTCATTGTCATCCAAGTGCTTCTAATGATTATCAAAATCCTATTATTCATAATCATGTGCACCTTTATCCGGAGCATGAGGAATGTCTCTTGTTAGGACATAGGATATCTTTTCTTGTCTCAAAACAATCTTGTGGTCGCAGTTAAAGTCATTCAACTTATTGAATTCTAATATTGTTCTAAGTGACAAATTGTTTGTCACTCTAACAACCTAGATATAAAGATAGAAAGCAAGTGTTAATATTTATTTAGTGTATATACCAAATTAAAAGGTCTTTATGTAACTTACTTACTTCCACTATTTTATTAAATCTAATGACCCTCTCGATTAGATTTGTAATATCATCTCATGATATTCTTAGTTAGGATATTTTATTTATTTTTCATCTTTGAGGGGGTTCAATAAACCAAAACAATCTTAAATAATTAAATTACTATCATTTACATCTCATGTAAATTCCTAGGTTCTTAGGTTGACATTGCCTTGTCATTTAATCAAATTAGTTAATACCCATGCACTTAAACACATAATATATCATATTATATTATATGACATAACTGTGTTCAATGTAGGACCACCTTGATAGGGGCCAAACAAATAGAAATAAATACAACTTTCTTAGAGGGAACATGTTCATAACATGTGACTTAATAATTTAGAGGGTACTTTAATTATGGGTAGGTTTGAATCCTTAGGTCTCACTATGACATACATTCATAATACATCACATGTAATATAATATACATACAAGCAAGCCATAAAAATAATAAAATAAGGGGATGATTATGGACCATATAGTTTGCTCCAAACTTAGAAAAATCATATCCTAAGACTTGATGTAGTCCCACCACATCGCTTGTCTTCACTTTGTCTCGATGTCTTCATCTTCATAAGCTCGAATTAAATTATAAGTAATTCAAATCAAACTAAATTCTAAATCCTAACTTATGCAATTATCACATAATTTTTAAGAAATCACGAGTTACATTTGAGGCAAGTTCGATGAGAAGAAATTTACATAGAGAATAAGAGGTAAGGCAGAGCACACATGCTATATTTTCCAAAAATACAAAAAACAAATCAAATATTCAAAATGAGTGTGTGGTCCATAATCACCCTTATTCTAAATATTCCACCTGTCATACATTTATAATGCAAAACATAGAATAATTTGATTATTGATTACTTATAGATCAACATGTAATTTAAATTAAATTTTACTAACAATTTAGAAAATATAATTTAACCAATTCATTTAAAATCCCTTTTATTTTACGAATTTCCTAAAAATACCTCTATGTTGAAGAATGGGCCTGGACTTGTCCTATGGGCCTTTGCAAGGGCCAAGGCCATGGACCGTTCTCTTAGCCTAGGCCATGGGTAATGTTGCCTTGGCAACCAGCTAAAGGCCTGACCTTTTGCTTGAGTCTTGATTTTTCACTTGGTTGTAATACATGCACTTAATTTCAGGGTTTGGAACAATTCCAAATCCTTAAAGCCTTGTAAACTGGAACTTTTTGGGTTTGGAACAATTCCATAACCTAGAACCCTATAAAATCTAATTTTACTAATTTTAGGATTTTGAACAATTTCAAAACCTTAAACCCCAAATTTTATATTTTATGGTTTGAAATAATTCCAAATCCCTAAAACCCCAAGAATCATATGAACATCCATAAAAATAAAGAATCATATATAATTAATTGAAATAAATCTAAAGGCTCTAATGCCACTGTTGAGAAATCTAGGGGTCTTGCATCTGGTGCATAAGTAGCGGAACTAAAATTTTCTTAAACAAAGAACATAGGTTTTCAATCAAGTATATATAATGAAAGCTAAAGATTAAAATTACCTCTTGAAGCTTTTCTCATGTAGCTAATTTGATTGTTTAGCAGGGATACTTGTAGTTCCTTCACAAATCGTCAAAATGATTCTCCCAATCAAATACAAAGTATGACCAATGATTAGTGAGCTATTCAAACGAATAAGCCTCTAATGAAATAGTTCACTTAATTAATCGGTTAAAAACCCTTTACCTTTTCATAAAAGATTTAAAAGAATAAATTCACTCTTACAATTTGTGCTAGCTTTCACTTGGTTGAATCATCAATGAAGGATTGTCCTTGACGAAAAAGCTCATTTTCTTCCATAATAGGGTCACTGCTAAGGGAGGAGAAATTGTCAAGAACTCTTTCTTGTACTTGGTCCCTCTCTTGGCCGAATACTCTCGCAAAATGTCTCTTGTGATTATCACTTGCATGGTAATCGAAATCCCTTAACTTTAACATATATAGGGGGTGGCTAGGGCTTAGGAATTATAATCCTTCTTTGTTTAGGTTTTCATTAAACCTAAAGCATAAGGCTTAAGGCATAAATCTCCTTTAGTAATCCATAATCCTATTATGATTACTAATGGGCCATTAGACTCCTAGTGGCCTAAATCCAATTAGGATTCCAAATCCAATTAAGATTTCCAGTAGACATTTTCTTGATTTTGAAGAAAACTAGTGTTGCCATATATGTATAGTTAACGAATTACCTTTTGACCCTAGGTGCTTAGAAGTTAACTATTAATTCCAAAACTCCATTAATCCTTCTAGATTCTTAACCTATATCAATTAAAGCATGTAACCCATTAGCTTTTCTCGTATATTGGCAATAAATGTAATTAGATACTTCCTATAAGAAGTATGGTTAAATTAAAATACTTTAAATTTAACTTTAGCAAACCCAACTTACATTCATAGATTAAAATTAACATCTAGCAATATATAATGACCACCCAAGCAGAAACAAAGTTAAGATCATTGATCAAATCTTTCAGTGGCATGGATTCTAGGGTCAATAGTATCTTTGTCTAAATTCATTAGTACTTAAAACCAAGTTTACATTTTATTCCTTAAAGAGATTCAAGAAAACTCTTTTCTTATCTTTCACTTTACAAAGATTCATGGAACGAGACATATTTGTCTCAAGAGAACATGGGATATTTGTCTTTTTTACTGAGGATTGTAGACACTTTATCTATCATTAATCTACCTTAATATGCTTTACTCCATGTTCAATAATCAACCATGTATTATCCTTATTATAGGATATAGGGAATGATCAATATAAGGTAATAACACATGGATTAACATATAAGGTAATAAGATGATCTCAAGTCAAATGATCACTTACACCGCCAACACTTTGAGAACTTTCATTGAGTGAGTAAAGACTCCACATGATTTCTCGTGTTGGGTTAATTTAGTGTCCTTTTAAACTAACAAGCACCCATATGTTTGTCTCATCATCACTATGTTTGTAGTTTATGAAATCGCTACTCCCTTTATAAGAAAATGACACAACATATGCTAGTCTTGGAGAATTATCAATATCTCTATTCTTGATAATTCATTGATTATGATTACTTTTAGAAGAATACTTTATGTATGTCATATCTCATAATTATGATCAACATCATAATTACCTCATAATTATGATCAACATCATAATTACGCATACACAGTATTTGTTCTAGGGATTTTATATATCTCTATATTAAATTTAATTTAAAAAATATAATATAGAATGCCTAATGAATATTATTTCATGCATTAAATACAAATAAAGTATAATTACAACCAACAATTGATTGACTCTTGGACAATAAAACTAACAAAAGTGGTTGCCAAAGTTGATGTGTTTAGATTTTGAAATCCAATACAAGAAAGCCAAGGAGTGCTGTTGTAGATACCTTCTCAAGAGTGCAATATAATCAGGAATGAGAAACTAATTTTGTTGCAATATTTGTGGTGACCACAAACTTGCTGGAGGGATAAAAGCCACCTATCGGCATTATGAAAAATTACAAGGTTAACGGAGGAAGTAAGATAGAAAAGAGGGATTCACAAATATTATTAGCTAGTCAATGATTAACTTAAAAAAAAAAGGAGAGCTAGCAGTGAGTTGTTACGAGTCTATCAAGAATGAGCTACTATAGTTGTTTCACTCCAGTGCCTTGGGTGGACACTCAAGGGTACATGACACCTTGAGTAGATTAAGCAGCATTTTTTTGCTGGAAATTGATGCATAAAGGGGTGAGGTACTTTATTAGAAGTTCTGAAACTTGTCATAGGTTTAATGGAGACAGTAACCTACCTTAGGTTACTTCAGCCTTTGCCAATTCTTGGCAAGGTTTGGACATCCGTCTCTGTGCATTTCATTGAAGCTATTCAAAGGTCTAAAGGCAATGCAAGTCAGTTATTTTGGTTATAATACACAGGTTATCAAATTTTTCTCATTGCTTGGCTCTATAACACTCTTATATTGCACTCTCAGTAGCTCAGATTCACATGGAACAAGTGTACAAGTTTCATGGATTCCTTGAAGAGATAATTTCTGATGGGACACTATGTTCATGTCCAACTTATGGAAAGAGCTATCTAAGTTACACCAAGTTCAACTATATCACTTCACTGCTTACTATCCCCAAACTGATGGGTAGACTGAAGTAGTGAACAATTAATTAGAAACATATCTAAGGTTCTTTGCAAGTGACTCTCAAAAACAATGGGTTAAGTGGTTACCTCTAGATGAGTTATGGTGTAACACAACCCATCATTCTGCAATTAACATGTCCCCTTATCAGGCCATATTTTCTCATGAACCTCTTTCTCGTGTATCATTGGCCACACGAGATTTCAGCAATGATATATGGTAGTTAGCAAGGGAAGCAATCATCCATATTCTTAAGTATCATTTGGAAAAGGCTCCAAATAGAATGAAGTCCCAAGCTAACAAGCATAGGACTAAAAGAATTTTTTTTGGGAGATTGAGTTTAGTTTAAATTCAAACCTTCAGGCACTACACAATAACTAATTATAGTCATCACAAGCTATCATTAAAGTATTGTGGTCTCTTTATGTTGACAACAAGGGTGACAAAAGGTAGGATATGCCCTGGAACTTCCTGTTGAATCTGGATAAAGCTTTCTTGCCTTTAATTAATTTCCAGTCTCAATTTACTGTAATTTAATTGAAACAAAAGAAAAAAGTTTCAAATTTTGAGCTAAGCAATGAATCTGAATATCTGTGACAATAATAAGTTTAAACAATGGAAGAGGTATTTGAGTTCTTATGTACAGTTGTGTACAGTTTTAAATGTTATGGATTGTGTGGTCTTGAGCGCCTCAGTCTTGCACGAGCTTGGTTGAGCTTTTCGTTCAAATGGTTATTATCTGTGGAATTAGTAGTACCTTGGCCATGTTTGGTAACTGGGTCAGGTATGGAATACTCCTGAACTTGCAAATTCTCTATTCGAGACTCAATATGAACCTGAACCTTCTCGGATTTTGGAGTCTCGGAAATGGAATGGTTAATTATGATACTAGGCGGTGGTGGAGCACTTGGAGGCAATTTCTTGTTCACGTTTGACAGATTTGTTGGCTTGTTGGTTTGCCTGTGGAATAGAGGTGATTCAGGCTGTTGGATTGGACTTGGACTGTGCTCATCAGTTTTCTGCCATATTGCACTTGGACTATGCTCATCAGTTTTCTGCTATATTAGACAAACACAAATGATTGAGCAAAAAATCATTAATTTATCTTTTCATACATTAATAGTAGAATCGGCAATTATATATCATAAGGACTCGTTGGATTGGATTGCACTAATGTACACTTCTGTATGACAAGACCAATCTATGTTTGAGTTCAGAAAATTTAGAATTGTATGATTGGCTCATTTCATTAGTTGCAATATAAAGTTGAAACCCATTGCTGTTGCAATAAATTTGCAACTAAGTCACAAAGAATTGTTGGGTTTCATGAGAGGGATAAAACTAAGAATAAAAAATAAAAAAATAAAAAATAATAACAATAAAATTAATAATAACAACACTAAGAAGTAGGGGACTTGGATTATTCCAATTCAGGGTTGTAACATCAAAGGATATTCCAAGTCTAAGCATCAGTACTAGATTTAGGGCTTTAGACTTTCAGAAAATTGATACTTCCATAGCTACTTCTCAAAAATCAGAATACATTACAGGTAAATCTTGACTAGGTAAGCCTAATTATGATAATTTAGGCCATATTTGAATCATTAAATATATGAAAGTAATCAAAGGAGCTTCCTTTAAATCATTCATTTCCAGATACATTTTAATAGGTGAATTGTACTTCTCCCATGCTATAGGTACGCACACAGTTCTATGCAATTTGGTTTTTATCGGGATGACAATCATTAATTAGCCCTTTGAAGATAATGAAAACAATGAAGAGGAGAAATTACCTCAGTTCTAGGCTTGGTAAACTTTGAAGATTGAGCAGCCATGTATTGAAAAACCTGGAAGAATGCAGATTGCCCTAATTGTGCACAATTTTGCCAGTAAAAGATGGCCAAATCCCATGCCCTTGCTCTCCACTCAAGTATCTTTCTGTCGATATTGGTTTCATGCTTTGCTACATATGGTCGCAACACATAATCATAAACATATCCTGTTCCCTGAATAAATCACATATGGAATCAGTAACTTAACAACAAAAGTATGAAAATAGGAAGAAATGACATTCATATCAATTCTGTTTTTCTTTTACCTTAGTTTTGGGATACCATAGGTAGACAAACAGTGCAAGCTTCAACTCATGGTACATTGGAAGCCTACAGAAGGATGCATTATGAATTACTAGCCACAAGATGCAGAGAATGAGTAATGTACACACTGTTAGGAAAGCCATTACATACCAGGAAATAAAAATATCACCAATCTTTTCCAGAACTGTCAAAATTGCCACAATGATCCTACAGATTAATGCCACATAAAGATTTAACTTAACTGTAACAAATCTAAATCTGATATATAACATTAGGAAATGTACAAATTCATGAATCTCTACTCATGTATTCTTTTTTATCCATGGAACCACTTTATACTACTTGTACAAGTAAATAACAAATAAAATGAATATTCTGCAGCCTTCAGTTGTCATGACGCATGACTTTGTTTATCATTTAACTTAAATATTGTTGATGGGGCCTGACCCTAAAATAAAAATATACACAATATCTCTTTTTGATTTTTTGATGTTGCTGTATTTCAATTCTTGCTAGATATATAATAATAATTGGTTCTTTGAATTACATTCATTCTATATAAGCAGCATGATTAATCAAACTCCTAGGGGGTAGTTGGTATTCTAGGGAATAACTCTGTAAGGAACAATGAAATAACTAACAAGAATAAAACAATGAAAGAAATTAGAGAACATAAGAATCAACTGAATTATTGAACTGCTTGGTTTTCAGAGAAGGGGTAAAAGAGTTGTACCAGTATTGACACCAAAAACGGAGTTGTTCAATCTGAACCCTGTTTTTCTCCACAGTTTTATAGCATTCAAATGCAGGATACGCATACCCGAAAAGCAAACTACCATCCAAATACTTAAATAAATTAAAACGAAATGGAGAACAATTAATAGAAATATGTTTTGAAAAAATGGGACATACATTAGACATCTGGTGATGAAATCTCCCAACATTTTTTATCACCACTTTCACATCAACACCTGTTTTGTAGAAATCCCTGAAACCAAGACAAAAAATAAAATTAAGTTTCATGTCAAACAATTAGAATGCTCTTTATATCTCCATCAATTGACAACAACCATTGTAATTAAAAATTTCATGAGAAAACACATAAAACTCTTTCAGCATTACCTGCTTTGTGATGCAAAGATTCAAAGACTTGCTCCTAAATTTAGAAGTAAATACTTGTTATTGAGCATTGTAGATTTATAATTCAGAAAAGGATGGGGGTTTAATCCATAAGAAGAACGACCTCTGGTTCTGAAACAGAATGAAACAAATTAGGAGAAGTTTCAAAAAGAGGCAACGAAAAGTTCAAAAATACTCTTATATATAAATAGATATGCAGTTCTATTAGGAGACAAGCAATGTGTGAAATAGAGATATTTTTTTTTTTTTTTTTGAGAAAAAAAAATTAATAAAAAGTGGGAGAGAAAAATGAGAGAATTTTTTTAGCACAAATGGTTCTCTTGAATTTTACACGCGATTCTACGAGAAAAATTTTGGGGATTCAAAAACGGATTTACCGTCTGGCGGTTAGGTTTAATGCGGGACATTATTGTCATTCAGATATGGTTATTGAATTATATTAGTAACTAATTAATTTTCTTCTATCAACTATTATTAAAGAAAAAAAAAATCTACAATTACTATTAAAAAAAAGTGGGATCTTGCTTAATTTTCTTTTTATTGATGAAGAGATAAGATAGGAGAGATAAATCTTAACTATGAGGGAGGTTAACAATTACAGGCTAAATTATCTCTAAATATCATATCCAATATAGTTCAAAAGTTTGCAACAAAATAACGAGTGATGGTAAAAATACAAAAAGTATCTAAGTATATATATATATATTTTTTTTAAAGAATTACGAAAATAAGAGTTAAGTTTTGTTTAAGTGACTGGACTTTAGCCCATTTCTTATTGAGGGATTACATTTTTTTTATTCTTTGTGGCACTCTAATAATAAAAATTAATGACTCATATAATGAATTTTGTTAATGTGATAATTTCTTTCTACACATCATACTCATGTTAAATTTATAATATAATTTCTCAACCAATCAGAATCATTTTCTAATATGGCTAAGTTTTGTATCCAATTTCACGTAATGGAGTTTTAACAAATAAAAGAATTTGTTACAAAATTTAACTAGAAGCACTAGTTTTTATGTATTAAAAAAAAAAAAATCACTTGTAATACTCTTTTTTCTGCTATTTATTTATTTATGTTTTCTTTCTTTTCCTAGATTAATTTATTTGTTTGTCCTTAATGTTTGATTGGCTGAAAAGTAAAAGAATACTCTAAACACTTGAAAATTTGAAGTAGAAATTTAGAAGTTTAACACATTATGGAAAGAGAAAAATTAATTGAGTATGATGTGTAAAAAATACTACCACATTAAAAAATCAATTATGAGTAAATATTTTCCTTTTTTTTTTTTTTTTTTTGCTTTTTTACAAGTTTCCCCAGAAGTGTGGGACTAATCTTTTAGTTAGAGTGTTTTGAATAGTATAAAATAATGTTTAGTCCCTAATAATAATTAAGTTAATATCAGATTCTTAAAAACAACACCTAACTCTAAAGAAAATAATGAGAATTTATTGTGAACATTTTCATAGAATACAAACTCTAAAGGTTTAATTATATTTTTAATTCCCTATAGTTTGATTTATAATTTAATTTCGTCTCTTCATTATTGATTTTCACAATTGACTCCTTTTTGTTTCAATTTTAAATCAATTTTGTCCTCATCATTTCAAAATCACAATAATGTTACCCTTACCGTGAGCCTGCGTTAGACTGGTGTTAAAATTTGCTGACGTGAACTAATGAAAATTCAACGTGTCAGTTGACTGGATTAACAGAATCCTAGTCATACCTAATAAACATCAAGTTGCTTAGTTTTAAATTTATTTCCCCTATTTAAGTCAAAATGACATTGTCCCTACCATAGCCCTAGGTCCTAAATTTTCTTCCCTTCCCTATCCCCTTCTTCCCCAAAAATCAATAGGTCTCAAATCATTCATTTCTCCTTTGGAACCCAAAATTCTTACCCTAATATCGTATTTTCTCTATACAATCTGAATTCGATTCTTCAATAGCTCATACGGGGATCTGAAAGAATTTTCAAACAATGGACAATGATTTGAATCTGTCTGTAGTAGATGTGTTTTAATTTTACAAGTAAAATATATTTTTATTACTTCGGATTTTGTTATTTTAGTGCTAAAATTGGTTTATTGTGCCACTTATTGTTACTTTGTCTGATTTGTTAAGTAAAATGCATGGTTTTTAAATTGTTTTGAATACATGGCTATGGGGACCGATTATTGTAGGTCTATTAACAACAAAAAATTTGTGCTTTGTTTTTGTCTTATTGTTTTTGTATTATTATATTGCAGAAATGGGTAATGCAAATGAGTCCATTGTTGTCCATTTGCATCATAGGGTCAATTGACAGAAGTAGACTCTCATGTTGTATCCATCGGTGGTCAAGTAGATGTCTTTGATTTACATGCTGATTATTGGTCTTTTACCTAAGTAACCTAACTTGTTTAGCTTAATCATGGTGATGAGAATCTGAATATGAAGATTAGGGAGGTGTTGAAGATAGAAATGAAAATAACGATGATGAAAAAAGTGGTAAGGCAGAAGTTAAAAATGAAAATGAAGATGGTAATAAGGATGAATATGAGGCTAAAGATGATGAAGATCATGGTGATTCTGATTTTGAAGATGAGAGTGACAATAGCAAAAAAGGATATGACTTGGTTGATAGTGATAAAGATATGGATGATGTAACACCCTACCTTCCTTAATCTTTTACTTAACTTAATTAGTGCCTTGAGTAATTACTTATTAATCATTAGGACATCAAAATTACCTTTACTTTTATTCTTTTAAAACCAAATCACTTTAAATTCATCTTATTTTTTATTTTGTTTACTACAAAGGAACGTCCTAACTAGTTTCCTTAAAATTTCTTACTTAAATATTTACCTTGAATATTACTTAACTAATTTATTACCTATGAGACTTAAACTTATATCTTTAATTAATTCTTTATTAATTCATTGAACTAAGATTGATTTATAACTCTATACTCTTGATTCTCCTTTTAATACATCCTTAGTGAATTACTACTTGGTCGATTGGTCCTATATTCTTTACATAATTCATCCTAATTGACATCCTATCATTTGTTTCATTTGTCCTTTAGTTAATTATCTCTTTCTTTCTCTTAAGAAATTGCCTAGCCAAATTGAACACAAAGGTTACAAAGTCACATTACACTTATTTACTTACGCACTTATTTACATACATGATTTTGACCAAAAAGGAGTTTTTTACACATACTAACAAGCTTCCTCCTAAGACACTAAGTCCAAGTCAAAACTCTAGTTACCAAATTATACAATAAGGGCCTTTACATGACCATTCCTCTCTTTGTACCAATAATCAACCACTTGCCCTTATTCCTGTTACATAGACCATGCCTTTTTCCAAAAAAAAATAATACACATCCATGGCACTAATTAATCTACACATCAAGATGAAAAAAAGTGAGTCGAACCTCAACAAGCATTCATACATAACAACGAATGATTCTAGATGAAAATTTTAGAAATATAGGAATATGGATTGCAAATTTGCCTTTTTCCTCATTTCCACTCTTTAGTAACTATTCTTGAATGATTCATGCAAACCCAAGGCTGCTTTCCTTACAACCATAGTAGGATCCATACTATGGTTTGAGCATCCTTCCTTTGGGATACTTGGTGAACTTCAGCCAACATGAACTCAAGACAAGTTTATTTTATTCCATGGCCACCTAGTAACCTTATTTCTTTACACATGTCCTACTTAATCATTTCATGGACACCTAGTATTTTTCTTGCCTTCCACTTGTCTAGCCACTTTTCTATGTTAATTATTACTTGTCACCTTATGTCCTAACTTTCTTCCACATGCCCCTTAATTATTACAATCTTTCTACCCTTTTTCCACAGTCTTACAACTAAGCCCCTTCATTAATTGCAAGTTGCCAAACTAATTCTCCTTCTTACACCTAATTCATCACATTTCCTTTTCTAGTAAGTAATCTATATTTTATCATTTTTTTTCCTTCTTCTTCCAATGCCACCATGTACCATTTTCCCAACTTTGTTCTAACGCATACATTTGTCCATGTTTTTCTATTCATGCATGTGTATTTTTTTCTTATACGTATATACTTGTATTTATGTATGTACATGTATTTATACATATTTTTATACGTATATTTTATTTTTATACTAATATGTATTATATACCTATTTTTATATGTATTTTTATACACACATGTACTATTCTTATACATGAAATAATACGTAACTAAATTTGAATCTTATTTAACTCATAAGATAATTGCTTATCCTAAAATTAATTTAGGTATTAATTTTGAGGATGTTACAGATGATGATCAATTTGATAAATTTATAGACCAGGGGGTAGAAGATATGGATGGAGTAAGTAAAGATATTAACAAAAAAAGAAAGAGGGTTAACAGAACAACAAAGTTGAATAAGGGTCAAAGTTTCAAGATTAACACTAATTGCAAAAGGTGAAGATGATATTGAAGTTGAGTTTTCAAGTGAGGACCTAGGAAACTCAATTTATTATGATGTTGAAGATGATAACCTAAACAAAACTAAAAGGTACAAGTAGGTTGATGTGTGCACAATTTCAGTGGGAGGTTGGAATGGAGTTTACTAACTTGACTGACTACAAGGTCAATGCTTAATGGAAGAAGGACTAAGTTCACCAAGAACAACAATTTGAAATGTAGGGGTGAACGGGTTGAAGCCTGTTGATACCATTCAAAGGAGTCACAAGGAATGACACTCAAAGTTGTGGTCCTATTGTGCTAAACTGATTAGAGTAAGTCTAGGAAAAACATGCCAAATGAAACTATGGATACCACAGTTAGGGATGCATACCTTTATTTTAAAGGTTGTAAATTTGCTTTGCAAGGTTTGACAACATGTAGACCATTAATAGGAATAGTGGATGCCACTTAAAAGGAGAGTTTGAGGGATAACTTCTAGTGGCAGTGGCATTAGACTCCTATGATCAATATTTCTCTCTAGCATTTGCATTGGTAGAGTAATAGATAAAGGATAGTTGGACCTAGTTTTTGGAAATACTGATTGATGATATTGGAGACATAAGAAACAACAAATGGTTTTTATATCAGATCAGCAAAAAGTAAGTTTGTATTTAAATTAAACTTTAGTTTGTTTGTTGTTTAACATTTATTTAGGTATCCTAAATGTGGGATATGTCTTTGACAGGGATTAGTACCAGCTTTGGAGGAGTTGCTTCAAGGTGCTGAACATAGGTTCTGCCTTAAACACTTGTATGCCAGTTTTAAATATAAATATGTTGGAGGAACATAAGTGAGGGACCTTGTGCATGCAGCTGCCAAGGCACCTCATTTTGACTTATGGGAGAAGTTAATGATTGAAAAGAATAGTTATTTATACTAGTCATGAGTATGACTGGTTGGTTAAAGTTCCAAGAGGTTACAGGGGTAGGCATGCATTCAGCTTTTACTCCTAAAGTGACACACTCATGAACAACATAATTGAAGCAAGAGAAAAGCATATTATTAGTATGTTTGAGTGGATCAGGGAGTACCCAGTATGAGAAGTTAGGAAGGTAAAAACATGAGATAATGCCAAAGCCAAAAAAAAAAAAAGGTTACAGAGGGAAATGAAAATTTCAAGTATGGGATACCAAAGTCAGACGATGAAGCAAAATTTGAAACATCATATATATGATGGAGAAATATATTGTTGACTTGGATGCTTAAACTTGTTGTTGTAGGTATGATTACCTTAAAACTCAATGTTTCTACACTTTTGGTTATATTTATATCTTCTAATGGTTTTATCATAGGTTTGTGGAAATCATTGGTGTCCCTTGTAGACATGCCATCAGTTGCATGTATTACAGAGGTGAGGAAGCTAAGAACTATGTACAAGGCCATCAGTTGCATGCATTATAGAGTTGAGGAAGCTTGAAGTGTGGAAGATGCCATCTAGTTGGCCATAATTAAAGATTATGCAAGTTTTTTGTTACTTTATCTAATGTAGATCTGGATGAGTCTAGTAATGTTGCTTCTATTAACAACACTGAGGATGCTGGGGCTGAGTTTGTGGGACCAAATATTATAATTGAGACTGCTATAAAGGGTAAGGGAACATGCGGAGGTGCTTTAAGGGGAAGAGGCAAACCTACTTGTGTTTTGTGCTTTGGTTTCTTTTTGTTGTGTGTGCTTTTTGTAATACAATTAAATGCATGTTGCAGGTTCCTACACTCCAAGTATGCTAAAAGGTGAAGATATGCATCAAGGTGAAGGTGTGTAGCAAGGAAAAATTGTGCATTCAGTTGGTGTACAAGCTACAACAGGTCTAAAAGGTGCTGTGGAAGGTCTTCAACCTCCCAGATCTTTTGGGAGAGGTTCTAGAAAATGGTTCCTCATTAAGTAGATTATTTTGGGATATGGAGGTTATGACTTTAGTTTTTTGTATATGACTGATTTTAGGGACATGGATATCCATGAATTTGTAAGCAATGTTTTTTGATAGAATTGATAAAATTGCTTTTGGAGAAATTTGAGCCTTAGGATGAAAACAGTGTTTTCATTGAATGAAAAACAATGTATATTTTGCTTCTTCAATTTATTGTTACTTATAGGTTTATTCCATTGTACACTTGGTTTCAGTCAACAAAAACTGCAACACTTGCATTTTATTAAAATTCTGAAACTTACAAACTTAGTTAAAAAAATCAAATTAACTCAAGGAATTTTCCATTAAGAAATAGAGTCATAAATCACAAAATGATATAATTATCATAAATCAAAACTTCACGTGACTTTATGGTTATACAATTTTAGATAGAATAATTATGAGATAATAGATACTGAAGAGAAGAACAAAGAAAAAATTAATAACTATCAAAATTCAATACTATTAAAACTCCGAAATTAAAAATAATTCCATACTAATAAACTATTATATTGTCAAAATTTTAATTACTATAACATTCATTACTATCAAAACTCTATTAAACTAAAAAAAATCCAAGTACTAATAAAACTCATTAAAGTATTGTAAAAAATGCTATATTTAATAAAATTTAGTGATAATCAAAATCTATTACTACTAATACTCTATTAGACTAACAAATTCAAGTACTAATAGAATTTCTTATTATTATTAAAAATAATTATGTAAGACCAAAAAATTATAAAAGGGTATTTAAGAAAATTAAAAAAATTGACCACATCCAAGCTTTTATATATAGTCTATGAAATATCAACTTTAAGTGTATATAAGATGTCAAAATAGAATGAGGTGTACCATGCAATGTAAACATGCTAGTTCTTTACATGATATTGATCTAATAAGTGTTAAATGAAATAAGTTATATATGACAACATGAATTTTTTAATAGCATAATAGCGATGATCTTAAGTACCAAAATAATTATCAAACCCCACACAGAGGCATGATTGGCAGGAGGAATGGTAACCACATCTCCGTAATTCTGATTTCAAATCAAAGAGACACATACAATCCTCAGCCAAACTAAAGATTAAAAATAAAGTTTAGAAACATAATTTAAATGAATATACTTATTTATGGAAACATATAACAATTTAACTAAAAAATTTAGCAGAGGTTCTCTATAAAGTGGAACATGCCCAAAATACAAACATAAAATACCTGGTTACATTCAATCAGTAACAATAACAATAATATACATAAGAAGCTCCACTCCTTTTTATACCACAACAACAAATAACTGAATTATTACACATCACAAAATTCGACACCCAAAGCCTTAATATGACTGCAAACTTCTACCCTTTGACTTCAAGTAAACGATCTTGAATATATATCTTGCCGCCAAACATTCAGCAAGCCAAGTATGGGTGGTTGGTGTCCACTAAGATCTTGTTACTAAAAATAAATATCAACAATAAGGGCGAGTCACACGGACTCAGTGAGTGGAAAAACATACCTAAAGGGTACTAGCATCACACAATACCAGAATATAATACATATGTCAAATAGTTTCCAAATTACATGAATTCCAAAACAATTTAATTTCACACATGCGTAAATTATAGAAAATGTAAAATTAAACAAAAAAAAATTCATGTAATACACTATGCACATAAATCAATCAAAGCATACAAAGCAATCAAAGTGTCAATTAGAGTAACTCAACACCCGCACACTACACGCTAAGTACATATCCTCCCCTGGGCAATTTTTGTGCTTGCACACCAAATATATGCCCTTGACATATCCATCCCTGGGGTTGAGTTACTTGAATATTTTAAATCAAATATCAAATAATCAATTCAAAGTATCCTAGGTGCACCCGAATTCTATTTCATATTAAAAATCAATTTTATTGGCCCTTATCAAACACAAACAATATCACATGTCAATCAAATTCAATTAATATGCAAATATCAACCATATAGCATTTAATTCAATTAACTAAATTCATAGCATTACACATTCATAAAATACACCGAAACAAATAACCAAATATAATCTAGCAACCAAATAGCAATGTTTTCCACTACAGTGATACGGATCCCGCTTGTTGTTCCTTCTTGAATTCATGTACGTCATTTAGCTCAATAATATGTTTTATGAAAAACATATACCCAAGCACTACTTAGTTTATAAGTTTCATAGCTATAATCCTCTAGTTACTATAACTTATATATTTCAACTTCCATGTGTTTTTTTGAAAATAAGTCCTTTTAGGCATTTTAACAATTATCTTGAAAGCAACTTTAATTCCGATTCATGTATTTATATATTATACATAAACATACCAAGAAATCAAAACAAATCCCTTAAGTCCACACTACTCATACTCCAAGCATTGAATTCATGTTAAACCGTTTAAAATCAATTAAGAGCATGAGTTATGAATTTCCAATATTAATTCAACCAAGTTCCAAGATTTTCCTTTTCCTTAACCATTTAACCAAGTTACAAGATTTTTCTTTTCCTTAACCATTCCAACATCACATATTGAATTCCAAAACTTCCTTTTCCGATAATTATATCTATAACTACCATAAGAGTTCCTAGACTTTTATTCACAATTTACAACTCTCTTACTTATGTATTTTATATACTAAGGTTTTTAACTTCAATTACCCAAGTTCTATTCAAGCTCTATTTATTATTAACTTTAAGGTTAAATTAATCAAAGGTTAAATTAATCATTCAAGAATTACTACAAGCTTAAGTTCCTAAGATTTAACAATAAACCTACACTAACTCCTCCAATGATCATCCTTAAAACCACTAAATTATTTAACCTCTACTCAAAATCCTTCCTCCAAACCTCATACACTACCAAAAGAATAACCATTAGGTTCTTTTAGGCATTTTATCAAACATTTTGAGAGCATGATTAATTCACCTCTGTGTTGATAGGAATTATACAAAACGCAAGCGGATGTATCGTCCTCAAGTAATATAGTAACAAGTAGATATCGTTCCCACAAGGAATAATTATTTTTTTATGCAAATTACCACTATGGTGCAGCTTAACTCTAATCATGCCAATGCAAATTCAGAGATGAATTCAACTTAAAAATATTAAAACTAAGTCTAGGTTCACGATATCCCTCACATCACACCTTAATAACTTTAATTCAAATCAATTCATGCATTAGTTAATATTAACCCATATTTCTTAATCAATTATTAGCATACTCCTATGTATAGAAATTATATATTTCCCTTAGTCTAATTCTCTATATTCTTATGAGAATTATTCTAAAGTAAACTCATTAAGACCAATCTCCTGGTTACTTATGGTAAAAGAGTATATCCCTATCCTTTAAGCAAATCTGATCATCCAAATCATATGAACAATCCAAACATAAGTTATTCACCTAAGGCTAATCCTAAAATTGACTCTTCTAAGTCCAATTCAAAATTCCTAATTAATCTAATTGGTGATCAAGCAATTAGAAGTATTAAGAACAAGGCAATATGTATAAAACTAAAGCATGCATTGAAATAAAACTAAAACCCAATCGGCTACATGTGAGTTCAATTGTTACCCCTAAAATATGACTATTCCATACTAACTGCAGAAAACATAAAAACTAAAGCCAAAGCCATTACAAGTAAATAGAAAATAAGAAGAAGAAGAAATAGAAACTAGAAGTTGCCATTCTTCGAGTCTCTTTCAGCTTCTTAGCACTCTCTATCACGAGCTCTGGTGTGTCTATCAACCTCAACCTTGCTCCTTTATTTATAAGCCTTTTCCTCTTATTTGAATTAAAATAGAAATCCTAAGAATATGTATAAGCGTTGTGGCGCATGCATATATGGCGTTACAGTGCCATAGGGTCTGTTCAAACTCAATAGGACTCATCTTATATCACACTGCGGCTTCACATACATAGGTACTGTGGTGCTAATCCCTTGCTTGGTTTACGAAAGTCGTTCTTAGTTTGGAGTTACGGCTCCTTCACGGCTTCATTCTTCAAGCGCTTGTGGCGTCCAACTTACTGGCTTATGTGGTTTTTCTCTCTGCCATATCCATCGATTTTCTCTTTAGGGTATCAAGGCTTCATATTATTCAGCACTGCTGCTGGCAGTTGAGTTGCTTGCCTTCTGTAATTTGAACTTGGACACTGTAAAGACATCTAAAACAAATTAAATATCAAAATTCGTAAAACTACTCCTAATTAAGATAAAAACTCTACTAAACTCCTAAAACAACTCTAACACTATATTTGACTAATATTCTAAATCAAAAATATCTAGATTAGCATCAAATATAAATTAAAATCATTATAAAATAACTTTATTATTCTAAAGTTATCACATATGTATATATATATATACAACAAGAAACTAATACATATCTCCTAATTTCAACCTTATACATGTTCCTATTATTAAATTAAAAGTTGTATTATTTATTTGCAATCAACAAAAAGCTTAACTAAATACTTCCCACATCAATATAATTAAATTTCCATATTTCCTTTTCCAATTGCACATAACCCATGATCACTTTAGCCTTTAATCAAACACTTAATACTCCTAACTCACTAATTTCTGCATCTGACTCATCAAGCATCAAAGAATCCTTTATCTTAAAGTGATTAATTAATAAAACCTTTACATTAAAACCAATTAATACACCTGCTCTATAACCCAAGTTGCTGTTGTTGAACATGGTGGAGCTTTTGTCTACTTTCTTCTTAATCGGCTACGAAGTTGATTGAAGAAGGGTGAAGCCATAGCAGCTGCTCCATTAACAAAGATTTCCCCTGCTACCCAACTTGCTGCCAAGGCCGAGCTAGTAATAAGCTCACGACTGAATGGCTATTCACGGCTAGAAGGAAAATTATTAGGGGAAGGAGGAAGAATGGCTACCACCGAATCCCAAAACAGGATAGCTGACCATTGAAGAAGTCATACGGCCAAAATAGAGCTGGTCTCTTTTTGGCAGCGGCTAAAATTTCCTAGGTTAGCTGCCACAAATCTTGCTATAAACACATACACACACACAACCAAAGAAAAGAGAAGGAGGAGAATCAACAAACAAGAAAGGAGGATGAGAAAGCTCTCGGTCAACCAAGAAAGCTTGAGAGATTTCTAGAATAGGGCTTGGCTAAAGGAAAACCAAAATGAGAGGTAAGTAGGTCCAAGATGAAATAAAATAAGAAAGGAAAAGAAATATAAAAAAAATAAAGTCAAAAGTCATGAGTTTAAAACATGTGTGTATAATAAATCTTAGTTATATGTATGTATGTGTGTGTATATATATATATATTTTGTAAATTTTGTCTAGTTTACTTTATTTATTCCTTTATTTCATTTATCAATAAAAGTTTATATAACATAAAGTCGAGATCCAAGTCGGCCAAATTTAAATTAATTGTATAAATATATTTTATGTTTACAGATAGGTATAACATTTATTTATTTTATATATTTGCATCTATTTTTATGATCAAGAATTACACCAATTTATTCTAATTTTATATTTCCAATATTGAGTTATAACAATAATCAATTAATTTGAAAAACTACATACATAAAAATACCTAGGAGTTCAAATTCATCAACAATAACAGACATCAATTAAATGACATAAATTCTTCTCCTATATTTAATCATCTTATACAATTTTGTTCTCTAAAGATTCTATTACTTAATTCTAGTCATTTTGTGGGACCCGAAAATGAATTTTGTGTTCCATGTACACACACAGACACGAACCCCAAAAAGAAAAAAAAAGTCAAATTAACTCAAGAAACTTTCCACTAAGAAATAGAGCCATAAATCAATATATGATTTAACTATTATAAATTAAAACTTCAAGAGACTTCATGCTTATAAAATTTTAGATAGAATAATTATGAAAGAAGAGACAGTAAAGAAAAAAACACAGAAAAATGTAATAACTATCAAAATTCAATACTATTAACATTCTATTAAATTAAAAAGAATTTTAGTACTAATAAAAACTTTTATTACAATTATATTGTCAAAGATATAAATAAAATAATAAAATTTAATTACTATAACATTCACTACGATCAAAACTCTATTAAACTAAAAAGAATCCAAGTACTAATAAAATTAGTTATAATATTAAATTTAATAAATTTTAGTACCAATCAAAATCTATTACTACTAATGTCACACCCCACAGCATGACGGGCCGAAGGAATGTGTAACCAATTTCTGTAACCTTGATGTCACATCCCTCACGGAGGCATGACTGGCCGGAGGATTGGAGAACCAAACCTCCGTGACGCTGACTTCAAAACAAAGTAACACACATGACTTTTAGCCCATGCAAAGGATAAAAGTAACTTTTATAAAACAAAAGTTCATTGCAAAATTTTATTTTTTGAAACAGTTAACAATTTATTGAAAAATTTTGGTAGAGGTCCTCAACAATATGGAACATGCCTCAAAACACAAACACCTATGCTTATGATCTCACACAACAATAACACCAAGGCAACAAGGAGCTTCACTCCGTCCACATCCTAATGAAGACAAATAACTAAACTCTTACATCATACCAAAATTAGACACTTCACAGGTCTAGTGTGACTGCAAATTTTCATCCTTAACTGCAAGTATGAGATCCTGAAAATATCGTGCTACACTCATTTGGCAAGTTCTAAGCTTGGCGACGCCATGTACCAAACTCTTGTCACTAAAAGAAATATCCACGAGAGAGGGGTGAGTCCTGTGGACTCTATGAGTGGGAAATTATACCCAAAGGGTACTAGCAGTCACACAATACAAGTATGTAGCACCTAAATAGTAACTGTTAAATAAAATAGAATAAGGAAAGGATTGTGGCCTTGATTGATATCTCAAAGCCTACACCCATAAGCTTTATTTATAGTAAATAATAAAACATAGACTTCCACATCTAAACAATGTGGGACTACACAATATAATAATATTATATTTCTAATACTCCCCCTCAAGATGGAGCTTATAATGCTCAATCTTGTACAAATAAAACCCAATTACCAATCTCAACACTCCCTTTTACTGACAACAATCTAGGTGAAGCTTCAATCCATTTGATGAACATACTGGTACCCATGAATAGTACTCGTGTTGGCTGGAAAGAGACACAGCCGAATTTTTCCGGAAAAAATAAAAAGAGCACCTTTGGAAAACTGAACAACGGGATTTTCTAGAAAAATAAAAGGAGCACCGCTGGAAAGAGACACAACGGGAAGTTCATGAAGATATTGTTAAGCTGCCAAACTCTTTGAGCCGTCAAACCCTAAATAGGCTTGAAAAGAAAAGGGGTTGAACCGTCTTTAGATGGTGAAACTTCAAGAGAATTGGCGATTTCAATTTTTTCAGAGGTAGACATACTGATGAACAGTACCCCCGATGAATAATAATCGTGTTGCTGGAATGAAACGCAACAATAAAGAGACACGCTAGAATGAGGCGTGAATGGAAGAAACAACTAGGTTTAATGATAGCTGGTGGTAAAGCCCTTTTTTTTTCTTCTTCTTTTTCTTCATGTGGCGGCTAGATAAAAGAAAGAGAAGATTAGGGGGTTTTTTTTTTTTTTGGAAATAGGGCTAAGATCGGGCTTGGGTTTCAAACCTACTCTGATACCATGTTAAATAAAATAGAATAAGGAAAGGATTGTGGCCTTGATTGATATCTCAAAGCCTACACCCATAAGCTTTATTTATAGTAAATAATAAAACATAGACTTCCACATCTAAACAATGTGGGATTACACAATATAATAATATTATATTCCTAATAGTAACATCATGTAATATTGCTCATATGACATTTCACATAACATGTATACGTGATAAGTTTCACAAATTTACAATTTATATGACACACAAGATCACAATTTAAAGCAGAGCAACAATATCACACAAAGCAATCAAAAGGCCAATGAGTGACCCAACCCCGCACAACATTATCACTCCTACCAGGCATTTACATGCTCGCACAACAAATTGATCTTCGTACACAATCCATCCCACCGGGGCTGAGCACTCAATTTAAAAAAAACATTTATCAGAATCAAAATTTTCTTATGATTTTAAATCAAAACAACCTAGGTGCACCTAGCTTTTTAATTTCAAAGATAAAAATCATTTTTCATAAAATCCTCACTTTGTTGGCCCTTATCAACCATAACCAATATCGAACAAAGCAACCAATATCAAACAAACATAATTCAAATAAATTACTTAAATACTCTACGTGCTTACTTTCCATATATCACGTATATTCAAATAAACATACAATTACACATGCTAATCTAGCCCCTAAAGGCAGCAATTAACCACTCACCAGTAACCGATTCCATTTGTCACTCATACTTGCGTCCACACGTCTTATCAGGTCCATAGTAGAATCCAGAACTGAAATTCGTATTCCTAAATAATATTTAGTTCATAAATATTATTGTTATAATCTTTTAATTACTAAGCTTCTATCTCAACTTGTATAGGTTTCTTTACGAAAATTTTCCATTAAGCTATTACATGTCAATTAATATGAATTTCACTTTATGTGATAGGATTAATAATGAAAAGACTATTTTAAATGTCTTGACAATGCATAGGGTAGAAGAAATCATTAGAAGAGATAGAAAGCACTTAGTGAGTTAGAGATGTTGAAACTGTCGTACTTGGGGTTTGGACCAGTGTCCACTTTATTGGTCATATCTTTCTCTAAAAAATTTCGAATCCAGTTTCGTAAAATTTATAAAATACTAGACACATGTAGCTTTGTAATGGTATATCTTTTGAATTTTTAGATTTGTATATCAATATAGTTTATTTTTTGAATTTACATCAAATTCTGCAAAACTGCAGGAAAAAACGAAATCCAATTCTATTTGTTGGGTTTATTAATAGACAAGTATATATATCTTTATTATTTAGAAATTTTGCCTAAAATCTGTCATTAACCCACTCAATTTCTTACGTGAACCAAAAACAGGGTACTACGAATCCTGCCAAACCTAGTCAGAGTCTAATAGCTATAACTCACAACATATTTGGAACCAAGCTATGAAATTTTGTAGACAACATCCCAAGATCCTAAGCTACACTTTCTCCTTTGAACTCTTAATTTAATTCTATCCCGAAAACACTTGAAATACCGAATTTATCTTACTCATGAAATCTGCCCTCTGCACCCCGTTAAAACCACTTAACTCTCATTTTCCACACTTTATTCCCAACTAACACTCCTTTAATCACATCCACTACTCACTTTCATTCACTCCTTAACTCAATACATCCACCAACCCTTTGCTCTTATTATGAACTTTTATTCAAATTTTTAAAATGATTAGCCATCAAATCTACTTAGTGTTCTTGTAAACATTTTATCAAACACATAAATTATTTCCCTTAATGTGTATGTATATTTATATATATACCTATCCAATTTAATCACTATACTATGTCAATTTAACAATACTAACAATTTCAATTAATCAACATACTAACAAGCCATCTAACCTTACTGCTCACCATGGCGCCAACACCCTTCCACCTCTGCTGAAATCCATGGCAGCGGAAGATGAGAGACTCCATGGCCATCTAACCTACTAGATAACCACTAGCAAGCCACACCTAGCTATTGCAGGGGTAGGATTGTCAATTAGAAGAAGGGGCTGCACAACAAACGACTGGAACACAAGCTACCACGGCTGGGAGGAGAAGCTTCACTGTAGAGGAGAGGGTGTCCTTGGCCGAGCTTCGACTCCTCATGAGGAAGGGAGAGGTTTTGGATCAACAAGAGAAGGAGGCAGAGCAGGAGAGTCTAGAACAGCCAAGAAAAGGGGGAGGAAAAATCGTGAAAGTGAAGAGAAAATGGGAAGAATAAGCAAAAAAATTAGGAAAGTAAAATCCAATTCAAGAATTGAAATATTTGGTGTGTGTATATCTATATATATATATATATATATTTACAAATTCTAGTAATTTACACACTTATTACACTCCTCCATATAAATCATACAAGCAAATTTTTAAGTTAAAAGTTGGTTAATAAGGTGTTAGAAGTTATTTCTTCTATTACACACAGGTTAATACATATGTATATACATATATATATACATATATATATATATATATATATATATATGTGTGTGTGTGTGTGTATATACAAGTTTATTCAAGTAATGAGATGATTAAGTTTTCAAATTGCAACCAATTACATACAAACAAATTTTTTTTTTAAAACATGCACTATAATATATCTGATTATATTATAATTAATCGCATTGTTATTTATTTATTTTGATTTATTTATGTATTTATTACTTTGTAACTAAAATTTATACATTATATATGAAACTCGAAGTTGCGACATCGGGTTATAACACCTGACTTCAAAACAAAGCATAAAAATAAATTTTAACAAACACAAGTTAACTACAAATGTTTATTTACTAAAATATATAACAATTTACTAAAAATTTCGGCAAAAGTTTCCCATAAATTGGAACATGCTTAAAATACAAACACAGAATAACTGGTTACATTCAACCAGTTACTAACAACAGTAATATACAAAAGGATATCTGCTCCACTTTATAATATAACAACAAATGAACTAAACTATTACAAAATACAAATCAGATACTCAAATCCCTAATGTGATTGTAAACTTCCAACAAGAGAGTGGTTAGTTCCACGAACTCAGTAAGTGAAAAAAACATGCCCAAAGGGTACTAGCATCACTCAATATATGAATAAAATATATAGATCAAGCAATTTCAGAATAACATAAATTCTAAGATAATTAAATTTCACATGTACGTATATTTGAACAATGTAAAATCAAACAAATATCATTGAGACAATACACGAGATAAGCAAATCAATCAAATTATTAAAGCATACAAATCAAGCAATTTAACCAAAGGGCCAATTGGAGTAACTCAGCATTTGCACACCATATATCCTCCCACCGGGTAGTTTTTGCACCAGCACATCAAATATATACTCCATACATATCCAACCCAAGACTGAACTACTCGAATATTTTAAATCACATATCAAAACAAAGTATCCTAGATTTATCCGGATTCTATTTCTATTGTAAAAATCATTTCGTATAAAAATTCATTGTATTGGCCCTTATCAAACTCAAACAATTTCACATGCCAAGCATAATTCAAATAACTCAAAGTAAACACTACACATGCTTATACTTTCATATAAACACATCTATTCAAATGCACATAACAATTACCCATATTAATTTAGCAACCAGAGAATACATTATCCACTTACAAGTTTTTCAATCTTGCTAATTACTTTCTTTTGTGTTCACTCTTGTCGTTGGCTCAACAACACGTTCCGGAACTACAATTAAATTTTCCAAGTATTACTTAATTTTTCAGTTCATAGGTTTTAATCCTCTAATTACAAAAATCTAAATATACCACGTTTCATGCATTTATTTAAAATTAACCTCTCTTAGGCATTTTTACACACACCTTGGAGATGTACTTGATTCCAACTTATATATTTAACCTAATTCAACAAAAATAAGTCCAAACATTATCTCCAGGAAATTAGTCATCTTTATTATTTAGAAATTTCTCCCAAAATTAGCCTTGAACCCTACTCAAATCCCCATATGAACACAAATAGGGCACACACACAATTTATAGTTGCTAGAACCAGATCCCAAGTGCTTATAAGATCCTCATAACTAGGAATCAGATTATGAAATTTTTCAGAATTGCTTATCAAGATGTTAGGAACAATTCATCTTCAGTACTACATTCTAATTCATCCTTTAAGACTCTCCAAAACCAATTACACCAAAACATTTACAATCAGGACCTGAAAATTCTACCAATGACTTCTAATACCTCCAGAATACACATAACATGAAACTAAAATCTAAAAATATCCATAATTGTCCCTTAATATGTTAGGAACAACTCTTATTCATAGCTCACAAGCTAATTCAAACCACAACCTTAGACAAAGTTCTCCAAACTTAATTGAAGATAACCTATAATCTAGCATAAACCCAGCTGCAGTCCAACAGCTCTAGTGATAAATATACCTAGAATCAAGTTATGAAATGTTTTATATATCATCCTAAGACCATAAGATACACTTTCTCTTTTGAACTTCTAAACTAATTCAATCTATAAAACACCCAAAATACCTAATTTCTATGAATCATGAAATCTCCCCTTTCAAAAACAACTTAACTAATAATTCTTTATTAATTGTTCTTGAACTTTTTATTCACATTTAAATAATACTTAACCACCAAGATTTAAATATATTAAGTTCTATTCACCATATTACCATTAGTTTCTTTCAAATATTTTATCAAACATCTTAAGGGCATGATTACTTTCATTTCATGTGTATGAGACTTAGCATTACTTCATTTCATGTGTATGAGCATTTAAATATATATATATATATATATATATATATATTTATATCCCCAAAAATTAACACCATTCCAACAACTCCCATATTATTATATTCCAAAATCAACCTAAAAATTATTTTAACAAATCAAAATATTCAAGACTTGAATTGTAAATATGTCCAACAACATTCTGCTTCATTCAAGTTTTCCCTTTACACTTAACTATCATCTATTTCATCACTTTTAAGTTCTAATCTCTTCCTCCTTAATTCCATAAACTTAATTGTCCACAAACACTAAATAAGAATAATCCCAACTCCTAAGAACATACTTAATTTGATTTAAAACAAAAAGCTTTGGATTTACCAGACTTTGAACCACGACATTGAATACAATCATATGCATGACTTTAGTGATGGTTACCCATTTACCACAGATGCAACAAAAATGTTGTAAACTAAAATTAAACTAGCCTATTAAAGAAAGAGAACAATGGTTACCTCCAACACTAGTGTTATAACCCGATTGTCTAACATACAATTTAGGATGTTGTACGTAGATTATCATAAATATGTAAATAATAATTTTTCATAAAATTAATTAAAATAAGAGGTTATTTATATATATGTTGGTAAATTAAAGTCCACCACTTTATAAGGTTAACTTCAACTTAGAATTCAGGTTAATTGTTTTAGTAAGTAAATTTAGTGTATGTATGCAATAAAGTAAGGATCAATAATTACAATATATATACTTGAATTTAATTCACACCACATAGTTAGAAAGTGGACAATTATTTGTATTAATTTAATTTTTTATTTTGTCATACTCCTTTTTCCTTTTTCCTTGGCCACCGACCTTGCTTTTGGTTTGTCCTCTTTCTAGTTGCTTTCGGTCATTTCCTCTCTATTTCCATTTCATTAGATTTCCATGTGAAGAATTTTGTTTTAGCTGGTTTTGATCTCCTACAAAGCAAGCAAATTGTTTTTGTTCCCTTCCTTACCGTTGGTTTCGTCCTTCTAAGCTTAAAAGCTTCACATTGTTGTAGTCATGAAAGTGTTTTAATGCCTCCATGTTTTGGTAACTCCCTACTAACTGTGAGATTAAGTTTCTTTCTTGATGTGTTTCTTCTTTTCTTGGCGTAATCTAAGTTGTAGGTGGTGATGTGTAGGTTGTTTTCAATTGAAAGGCATCTTGTGCTATTATTTTGTTGTTGCCCTATTTTAGGTGGTTTGTAAGGGAACTTTGAGTTGGTAATAGCCTCTATTCCAAGCCTCAAAAACCATGGCAGCCCTTTCAACTTTGCATAACGGCCAAGTGCTTGTGTGAGTGTGATTGGGGAGCTTGTTTGTGTTTTGTGTAAGAGCAGTAGTAGGAGTTTTAAGCTTGATAACATCCCTGTTTGGATTTGATTCTTGACTTTAATTTTATGTCTCATGGTCAATTGGTGATGAAGTTTTAAGGGAAAGGAATTGTACAAGATAATTTGACAATACACCTAATCTAGGTAACTGAGTGTAGCCTTTGAATATTCCATTAGTCTAATTGCTATTTGTGTATTACATCTTTGATAATTGGTGAATCAAGTTGAGAATTAGATGAATTTAGGCTAGAGATGTGATTAAATAAATGGTTAAAAGTTGAGAAAAATAAGATATAAGGATGATGATTATATGAATTAGGAGAGAGAAGTTTAGAATTTAATTATATTCATGATGAGAATATATAGTTTAAACTCTAGAATAACTTTAGGTAATCAATTTAAGTTTAATTCTATAATTGGAACATGTGTAATTCAATAAGTCATAGGATAATGTTGAGTGTAGTGAGAGGTATATGTATATCAACTCTAAAGTGATATAAGCTTTATTAGTTAAATGGCTAGTTAAGAAACATTGAATTGACTAGGTAAATGTTCAATTACTAATTGGCAGTATAGGCAAAGTTAAATTAATAAGTTGTATACAATTTCTTAAGTACATTTATAATTATACAAGGGTATGCATGGAGGGAAACTGAAATATATTTTAAGATATTCGGTAAAAGGTTTAGAAGGAGTTAGTTAATAAATAACGTGTTAAATAAATAAATGTAGAAATTAAAGAATTATGAAATGATTATTGTAAATGATATATAAATTTATGATTTTTAGCTCCAGATTATGTCGAGGACATTCTGACACCTTCGCAGATTAGACGAACTGACGAATCACATTCTTGAGTTAAGTGAGTGAATTACGTGCACTTTGGTTATGTGAAATTGTTTATGTGAATTTGAGCATTTGAATTATGTTTGCTATTTGAAATTTTTTTATTTTTTTTTTTTGATAAGGGTTGTAATTTTTTTTCCGAAATGATTTTCACTTTTGAATGAAATCCAGGTGCACCTAGGATATTCTAATTTGAAATTCTGAGATATTCTGATTCTAATAAATGTTCTATAAGAATCGAGTGCTCAGCTCCGATAGGATGGCTTATGTAAGGAGATTAACTTATTGTGCGGGCGTATAAATGCCTACCGAGGGCTGATAATTGTTGTGCAGGGCTAAGTTACTCAGTTGGGCCTTTGCTTGCTTTGTATGCTTTGATTACTTTGTTTGGAATTGTGAACTTTAGATATTTGAATTGATTTATATATACCGTGAAATATGTGAATTGTGGCTTTATAAGAACTACAAGTACGTGCAGTGTACTATTGAATTAAGACATTAATACTGTTACTTGAGATTAAATTATGATATATGTGCTTTGATTAATGTTGGTACCTTTAGGGTACGTTGTTTGCTCATTTAATCCTTGTGACTCACACTTTTCTTTATCTTTTTTTTTCTAGTATCAGGACATTAGTGATTGTAGCATAAGGATTCATGACTTGTAGACACAGTTGCGGCAAGGTATATATAGGATCACACACTTGAAGTTCAAAAGACAATATTTGTAGTCACCATAGGCATTATGCATTATAGTGTACATTAAATTTACTGTGGTAATTTGATGTGTTGTCAGGAGCTGAGCTCCTCTGTGTACTTGAATATTATGGTTTATTGGTGACTTATAGCTAGGGTATGTATGAATGTATTATTGGGCATGTTCTACCTTAAGGGGAACCTCTGCCAAATTTTTCAGCAAATATTTTATGTGTAATAAGAAGTCATGATTTTACTTTGATTTAGTCAAGTTTTTACTTAGTTTTAACTATAATTTTTTTTAAGAGTAGTTGGTGTACAGTAAATGAGTATTCAGGGTTATAGGGGGGTTGGTTATCCATTCCTCCGGCCAGTCATTCATTTACTTGAGAGTATGACAACTACGATTTGGAGGTTACATTTCCTATGAATGTACATAAGCATCAGTTTTGTAATTGCACGATGAAGAACGATGGCATTGAGAATCAAAAGTAAATATTTTAAGTAAGTGTTGCATAAATCTTCAATGGTAAGCAGTAATATGAAGAAAGATACAAAAATTAAAAGAACATAGTCAGCCAATGGTGTAAAGAACATATCAATTACTGAATAACATGAGAAAGAATTTTTTTTAAGATGGTTTGGAGCTAGACAACAAGGACACAGGGACAACCTTCAATTCAACAGCCACAAGGCTGAATTAGGGCACACCATAACATTCTAAACATGCTCTCCCAACCACCTCCCACAGCAACTTAAATACTAAAGGAATCAAACCTATGAAAATCACACATAACAAAGGGGAAAAGAGAATAGCTCTTGGTTGGAGGTGAAAAAATTGCTAGGGTTTCTAGAAAACAAACAATGGCAATGAAGAGTTTTAAAAACAAAGAAAAATGACACAAGAAAGGAAATTAGTAGGAGATAAAAAAGGAAAAAGAAAATAAGACAAAAATTTAGAAATAGTTAAGTCAAAGTCAAATGTTTAATAAAATCTTGTGGTTGATATTAATCCTTAGTATTCATATGCGTATATATATATACTAGTATTTGCTTACTCTACCATCGAAGGCGTAGCTCAAACGGTTGGTACCTATCTCCCATCCCCTAGTGCTTGGTTCGAGCACTCCCAATGTACCTAAAAAATAGTATTTGCTTACTCTAGTTTAATTTATTTATCATATTAATTTATTCACTTTAATTTACTTGATTCACAATTTTATTTACTTCCAACAACAACTTTGTACACAAAAATTTACGTGGACTAAGATATCAAATTATAACATGTTATATTATATTATTATTTAGTTAATTTGTTTATGTATTTGTTATAAAATAACTAGAATTTACATATTATGTCTAAAACTTGATTTTTTTGATATTGGTTTATAACAATTTTCTCCCCTTAAAAGAAATTTGTCCTGAATTTCAACAACAAAGAATACAGATAAATTGTTTACCTAAATCGGATACATATATTGTTGTTTCACTGTAACTTTGGTTTCCCACGTGATTTCTTGTTTATTATGATATTTTCAAATAATTTTCACCAAATGAATGATTTTTAATCGAAGTTTACGGACTTGTCTCTATATAATCACCACTACTTATTCCTCACACATTAGGTTCTTATCCACTTATACTTCCTGGACCCGAAACACGTAAGACTCATCTGATACAGGATATACCCTGACATGAAGTAGATAAGCCTGATACTTCCTCCTAATAAGCCATCTAGCTTGATTAACCAAAATTAAATTACAAAAAATTTCAGTTCGATCTCCTAGAAAACGAAGTCAGCTTCTTAGGAATACTAAACTTAATACTTTTATCACCACACGCCCATCACTACCTGATAATTAAATACCTAAACATCAATCTATGCTTAGAATCATATCATATTACAACTTAATTCAACATTTAGAAAGATTCTATGAATCTTGGACTTAACTTTTCATTTTGCATCAAAACACACCCTAGTCTAATACGAAAAGTATCATAAAATATTATATATTTCTGCGTCCTATAAGGACATATTAAGATTGGAATACTGGAGAAGTGCTCAAGGATCCTCCTATAATACCCATTAAACCTAGTAAATTAGAATTTCAAACACGTTTTGTTAAAAATTCGCACTTGAAGAATTTAGCACAAAACTTATTTTTCCTCTAAATATTTTCAAGACCATACAAAAATACCCTATCTGGTACTCCTGGTCCAAGCCAATATTCTGCTGTCTCACATGACTCGCAATACGACTACTACATATCATCATATCTAAAGCTAAAACAAATGAATTCAATGCAATTTATTGTATAAGGCAAAGGGTAGTGCGTTAAAGAATCATAACTTGAAGTTTTAGGATGAATTAAGACATGTTACTAAGTCCACATATGTCCGGGGTAACGTATACACAAAAAGTAACAACATCCCACATTTGCAGTCATGAACATCTAAACCCAAGCTTTGATACCAACTTGTCACACCCCATATTTGCAACCAAACTTTTGTAACCCTGACTTCAAATCAAAGAAACAAATACAACTTTTGACCATATCAAAGCATAAAAGTAAATTTTAGAAAACACAAGTTAACTACAAATGTTTATTTACTGAAATTTATAACAAGTTACTAGACATTTTGGTACAGGTTTCTTGTAAATTGGAACATGCCCAAAATATAAACACAGAACACCTGGTTACATTTAACTAGTTACTAACAACAGTAATATATAAAACGATCTCTGCTTCACTTTATACCCCAACAACAAATGAATTGAACTATTACACAATAAAAAATCAGACACCCAAAGCCTATATGACTGTAAACTTTCCATCCTTAGACTTCAAGTAAGCGATCTCAAATATATACATTGTCGTGAATTACTCGACAAGCCCAGTGTCGATCTTTGACACTCACAGAGATCTTGTTACTAAAAAAATCAACAAGAGAGTGGTGAGTCTCATGGACTTAGTGAGTGGAAAAAACATACCCAAAAGGTACTAGCATAACTCAATATATGAATAAAATATACAGATCAAGTAATTTCAGACTAATATAGATTCTAAAATAATTAAATTTCATACATAAGTACCTTTGAATAGTGTAAAATTAAACAAATATCATTTAGACTCACAAGTTTATCGATCTTGCTTATTACTTTCTCTTGCGTTCATGCGAGGTAGTTGGCTCAACAACATGTTCCAAACCTGTAATTAAAATTTTCAAGTATTACTTGTTTGTTAATTCATAGGTTATAATCCTCTAATTACAAAAATATATAGATATTAAGTTTCATGCATTTATTTAAAATTAACCCCTCTTATGCTTTTTTCACACATAACTTGGAGATATGAAGAAAGATACAAAAACTAAAAAAACATAGTCAGCTAATGGTGTAAGGAACAAATCAATTACGGATAACATGAGAAAGAATTTATTATTATTATTATTTTATTTATTTTTCATTTTTTGAGATGGGTTAGAGCTAGATAATAAGGACGCATGGATAGCCTTCACTCCAATAGACATAAGGTTGAAACAGGGCACACCACAACACTCCAACTTGTTGTCCCAACCACCTTCCATGACAACTTAAACACTAGAGGAATCAAACCTATGAAAATCACACACAACAAAGGGGAAAAGAGAATAGCTCTCTCAATTTAAGTTGAAAAAATTGCTAGAGTTTTCTAGAGAAAAAAAAAATGGAGGTGGAGAGTTTTAAAAACAATAAAAAATGGCACAAGAAAGGAAATTAACAGGCGATAAAAAAGGAAAAGAACATAAGATGAAAATTTAGAAAAACTTGAGTCAAAATCAAATGTTTAATAAAATTTTGTGGTTGATATTAATCCTTAGTATTCATATGTGTATATATATATATATATATATATATACACTAGTATTTGCTTACTCTAGTTAAATTTATTTATCAAATTAATTTGTTCACTTTAAATTACTTGATTCATAATTTTATTTACTTCCCAACAACAACTTTATACACAAAAATTTTAAAATGTATACTAAGATATCGGATTATAACATGTTCCATTATATTATTATTTAATCAATTTGTTTGCATATTTGTTACTTTATAACTAGAATTTACACATTACGTATAAAACTCGATTTTTTATATCAGGTTATAGTAACTAATACTCTATTAACCTAAAATGAATTCAAATACTAACAAAATCGGTTATTACTATTATTATTATTTAAAATGATAAAGGATAATTTGTTATAACATAGTATTGTAGTTTTACGCTTTAGAGTTATTGTAAGTAGCTTTTAGTTATAAAAGAAATAAATACATAAATAAAATAACTTAAACAAGCATTAAATATATACATACATATACCAAAATTATATACAACTCTATTTTAAAATTTTGACTTTGACCTTATCACTTTATTTTCTTTTCCTTTTCTCCCCTTATTCCTTTATTTTTCCTCCTCTTTTTCCTCTTGGCTGAGCGTTGCTTTCCCCTATTTTAGTTTCACTTATTTTGGCCTTCATGAAAATTCCTTGCAACCGAGAACTTCAGCTCTTGCTTTAGTTCAGCTTTCTTCGTTCCTTGCCGTGTGCTAAATCTTGTTAAACCCCTTATGCTCCTTTCCTTCCACCTCCCAGCTATGTGGCAGCCATCTAAGAAGCTAGTAACCAGCTATATCGTCCCTCATTTTGGCAGCAACTAATCTACCCTATTCTTTCCTTTGTCTATCTAGTTGGTGGTGCTTTGGGAGGTTCCTTTACAGCTCAAAGCAGCAAGCTTAGCATGGGTTCAAGATGTCTCTAGTTGGCATCAAAAACTCCTTCACGACATCCATAGCTTGCACAGTCGTCCACATCCTCTTATGGGTAGCTTTAATTTTGGTATTTTCAAGTTCTAGTATGATCAAATTCACTTGTTTTCTTTAGAGTTAGAGTCTTTTTCTTATTGGTATTTTTTGAGGGTTTGAATTTACAAAGTTTAGGAGGACGAGTAAAATTTTGGTAGTGATGAATAAAGTGGATATAAGTTGGTTGTTATAGAGAATTTCAAAGTTCAAGTTTTAATATCCCTAATTAATTTATAGAACTTCAACTAAATGTTTATATTAGAAGTAATGTTGAAAAGTATGGATTAATGATAGTTTTCTTAGTGTATGTATATAAGATATATATATATGAATGGGAACTAGCTATGCCATTAAGGTATTTGTTAAAATGCCTAAAAGAAGTTAATTTTTAGTAAATGTATGGAAGTCGATATACATAGGTTCTTGGTAATTAGAGGTTTATAACTTATGAAATTTACAAACTAAGCTATACTTGGAAATTGTAATTTCAACTCTGGACCGTATCGTTGATTCAACGACACATTTGAACCCAAAAAGAAGCGACGAGCAAAGTCCATAACTTATTGAGTGAAAGATGCTATCCTTTAGTTGCTAGTTATGTGTTGAGTAGCTGTTTATATGTATATATATATCTACATATATAGTTGTCGAGTATGGATGTTTAATACTTTGATTGAATTACGTGATAAGAATGTTATGTTCTTTAAACTTTATCATTTGGTGTGATATGTGTATCAATGTGAAATCTTATTTGTGGTTGATAGGGCCAATGAGTTCATTTTTATGTGAATTAAAAATTCTAGTGCACCTAAGATATATTTGATTTGATTATTTAATATTTGAATAAACATATTCAAGTAACTCAACCTGGGGAAGTTATGTGAGAAATATATACATATTTAGGTGTACAGGAGTAAAAGAACCCGATGAGGATATGTTTATAGTGTGCGGAAGCTGAGTTACTTTAGTTATTAGCCCTTTTGATTAATTTTCTTGATTTGTTTGAAATATGATAATTTATGAGTTATATTAGTTTGGTTTTTCATTTTTTCTATAGATATATACACACGTGAAATTGAATTGCATTGTAAGTGTGCTCATGTGAACTTAGTAAGTATATGTTTTATAATTATACATTGATTGGTGCTAATGCCCTTTGGGTATGTTTTTCACTCACAGTTTTTATGACCCACTATTAATTTGTTTATGCTTCTTTTTTTTTTCTTTTTTTTTTTAGCATCAAGTTCTCATCAAGCTTCTCCAATTGAAACTTGACTTGCCAATAGTTATTGTAACACTCTCTTTCCTTAATCCTTTTGTTATAACTCGATAACGTAAAAATCGAGTTTTAAGACACAATGTGTAAATTTAACATTATGAAATCAACAAATTAATTAAATAACAGTATAGTCAAACAAGTTATAAAAATAATAATAATAATAATAATATTAGGTATAAGTAACCTTAGCGTAACCTTAGTATAAGTATTAAAAATATTGGGTAATTGTTATCATAAAGTACATAGCATTGTGTTTAACTAAATCAAATAAGTAAGCTATAGGTATCGTAAAGTACATAGCATTGTTATAATTAAGGTATAGGTATAAATACATCAAGATTTAAGTTTTTATCACAAGCAAATCAAATAAGTAAACAATACAATTCAACATGTGTATATATAATTAAAAACTAAGGATAAATTTACATCACATATTTATAAGTCAAAAAGTAAACATATATATAGATCATCAAGAGGTAAATATCTACCACACACTTTATTTGTTGACTTTGATTTTTGCTCATATTATTTTGTTTTCTTTATTTTTACTTTTTCCTTTCTTTTCTATCTTGGACCGTTTTCCTTTTAGAAAACTCTACATCCTTCTTTTGTTTTATCCTTGCCCACACCTTCCTTCTTCCTTCCTTCAAAACCTTTGAATTCCTTCTTCCCTTGCTTTGTTTTCCTTGTTCTGCCATGTAAGTTTCCTTTAGTAGCCAAGCTTAATTCCTTCCATAGCAGCCCAGCTTCTATCCCTCTCTTTGCCGCTTGCTTGGTCTCCATAAACCTTGCAATTTTAGCTTTGTGTGGCCATGAACTTGCATCCCTTGTTTCTGCTAGTGGATGCTGCTCAAGCTAGCTTAGGGAAATTTCAGCTCCTTTTTGTTCAAGTCAGGTTTAAGCTCCTTGATGAGCCTTTTCCCTCCCTTTCTTTTGTGGGCTGTAATAACATGGTGTTGGGGAAAATTTGTGAGTTGAACTACAGCATGATGGATGGTAGTTGGTAGTAACTTGCTGCTAATGTTTTGTCCTTCTTTATTCTTAGTTCCTTTCTCCTTCCAACAGCTTCATTTCAACTGTAGTAGTTACTGGGGCAAAAGTGTTCAACGTGCAAGGGTAGCAACTTTTTGCTTTGCATCTTGCTCCACTGTGCACCCTCCTTGGTAAGACAGTAGGCTGGCTGAGGCAAACCACCATCACCTACCCATAAGCTTCTTTTTTTTCATGTAGCTAATTTAGGTGTTAGTTGTTCATAAAGTTAAGGCTTCAAGGGTTAAGAAAAGTTACAAATAAAACTTGGTTATGATTGTTTTAAGGTGGCCAAATCTTGTCCTTTAAGAAATATATTAATTAGTGTTATCATTATGTGTGAAATCTTTAATGAATGGTGAAGTAATTAAGAACTAGAGGAGTTTGAATTAAAAGGTGAAGGAAAACTTGAAAGTATAGTATTAATGATAGTTGAATGTTAGTATGATGAAATTTATAGCTTGTAGGAGATAAAAAAAAGTATGAATAAGGAGGAAGTCTTGGAATTGGAATATACATATTGATGTTAGGATTGTATGAATCATGTTCAGATGAAAGTTAAATAATTAGTTTAGGTGAGTTAGTTGTAATTCTTTAAAACCTTATTAGAAATGTGAAATAAAAAGGTAAGGATTCAAATATGTTAATATAGGAATTGTATATTTTAAATCTTGAGGAATTCTAAATAAGAACTTTAATTGGAATATGAGTAATGTTGATAGATTAATGTTGGCAGTGTGGAGTATGAATTGGAGCTTGAAAGTGTTGGAAAATGAAAGTTAAGCGGCTTGTGAAGGGTTGCAGGGCTAGATTTCGTAAATTAGAAAAATCATGTGTTTTAGGTGCCTTCGGGGCTGAATTCAATTAAGGGTTCAAAAGAGAAAGAGTAGCTTAGGATCTTGAGATGTTGTCTACAAAATTTCGTATCTTGGTTTGAAGTATGCTGTTAGTTAGAACTGTTAGATTGCAGATAGGTCCTGCAGGATTTTTAGTGCCCTATTTTTTATTCATGTAAGGAATTGAGTGGGTTCAAGGCTAATTTTAGGAAAAGTTTATAAATAATAAAGATAGATAAACTTGTCTATTAATAAACCAGGTAAAAAGAATTAGATTACAATTTTCCTAGAGAAAGTTGTGTTCAATTAACTAAAATAAAGTCAGAGTTGCCAAAATCCTGCGTTTTGCAAAATTTGATGCAACTTCAAAGAATAAACTGTATTGATATACAAATCTAAAAATTACAAATGATATATCATTATAAATCTACATGTGTCTAGTATTAATAAATTTTACGAAACTGGATTTCGGATTTCCTAGAGGAAGATATGACCATTAGAGTGAATACTGGTCCAAACCCAAATTTGGACAGTTTTAGCGTTTCTAACTCATTAGCGTTTTCTGTCTTTTCTAATAGTTCCTTTCCACCCTATGCATTGTTGAGATATCTAAAAATGTCTCTTTATCAGTAACCTTACCATATAAAATCCAGTTTGTACTACTTAACATGTAATAGCTTAATAAATAATTTTCATAAGAGACCTATATAAGTTGGTATATATATAAGCTTAGTAATCAAAAAGATTATAACGATAACGTTAATGAACTGAGTATTATTTGGAATTATGAATTTCAGTTCCAGACCTTTTTGTGGGCCTGATGACATACGTGAGTGTAGGACAAAGTGACTGAACAAGATTTGTAAACCGGTAAGTGATCAATTGCTGCCTTTAGGGACTAGATTATTATTTGTGATTATATGTGCACTTGAATATATGTGATATATAGAAAATAAGCAAGCATAATATTTCAGTGAAGTATTTGAATTATGTCTGTTTAATATTGGTTGTGGTTGAAAAGGGCCAACAAAGTGAGGTTTTTATGAAAAATTATTTTATCCCTGAAATTAAAAATCCAGGTGCATCTAGGATATTCTGGTTTGAAATCCCAATATATTTTGATTCTAATAAATGTTTTTAAAAGTTTGAGTACTCAACCCCAGTGGGTTGGATCATGTACAGAGATTAATCTATTGTGCTGGGACATAAATACCCAGTAGGGAGTGAAATTGTTATGCAGGGCTAGGTTACTCATTGGCCCTTTGTTTGCTTTGTATGCTCGATTTTCTTTGTTTGGAACTATGAGCTTCAGATGTTTTCATTGATCTATATATATATATTTGTTTGTAAAATAGGTGAATCGTGTCTTGATGAAAAAATTTCACATGCATGCTGGTATTTTTGAATTACAACATGAATAATGATATTTATGATTAAAGGATGGTATATGTGCTTTGAGTGATGCTAGTACCCTTTGGGTACAATTTTCCATTCATTGAGTCCGTAGGACTCACCCTTTCTTATTGATAACTTTTTTTAGTAACAAGATCTCAAGAAGGGATATCACCGATAATGGGCTTTGCCGAGTGTGTAAAGGCAAGGAAATTCTTCAGAATCTCAAATTTGAAGTCGAAAGGGTGGAAGTTTGCAGTCACACTAGAGCCATAGGTGTATAGTCTTATGTTATGTTATAGTCCAATTATTTGGTACTATAATAGGAAATGGAGTGGAGCTCCTTGCTTATATTGTCTATGTGTAATTTTGTAGTTATTGTGCTCACTTGTATATAAACAGGAATATGTATTATGTATATTTGGGCATGATCCACAATATGTGGAACCGTTGTCGTAATTTTTAGTAAATATTATATATATCTTCAGTAACAAATCTATGTTTTAAATTTGAATAAGTAAAGATTTTCTTGATATTGATATAATTATTTCTATATTTATATGTGTTTAGTAATAGTAAAGTCAGGGTTACGGAGGGTTGGTTCTCCAATCCTCCGGCCAGTCATACATCCGTGAGGGGTATGACTACTTAATCTACTAATAAACTCTTAAGCCAATTTAATCGATAATACTTTTATTACTTCTATTTTCTAGCATCTTTATTTTCCTCCAACGGTGATACTTGTATAATTTTCCTTGGACATTTCTCTTATTTCACTTTACCCTATATGGCCATAATTAGTGATCTTGTATTCCTCCTTCTAAATTTTATCTTTTTCTCCAATTGACTTTAAGTCCATTTTACTCAATTTATTAACCAAGATTTACCTAAGAAATATAACTTGTGAATAGTGAATTAATATTCCTAGAGATACAATTTGCAAACTACTTTTTGTTACACTAAGTAATTCATACAACAACCAATTTTTAGTAATACTAGGCTTTCTTCCAAAATTACTACCATTACTAAGTGAACTTGTTAAGAACACATTACAACTTTATACAAAAACTACCCCGTACTACATAATCACTCTTCAACACAAATACTTCTATGTTTTCCAAACAAGATCCACTTGCCATCTTTTCTCGTTACATAGACTATGCCTTTCTCCAAGGAAAACAATACACATCCATGGTACTAATTAATCTGCACAGCAAGATGAAGAAAAATGAGTCGAACCTCAACAAGCATTCATATATAACAATGGAGGATTCTTGATGGTAATTTTAGAAATATAGGAATTTGCAATGCAAATTAATCCTTTTTCCTCTTTTCCACTCCTTAGTAACCATTCTTGAACGGTTCATGCAAACGGAGACTGCCTTACAAGGATTTGGATGTACCATGGAAACCAACCTATCGTGTACATGGCACTGCCTCTCGATGATAGGAACCATACTATGGTTTGAGCATCCTTTCTTTGGGATACTTGGGAACTTCTACCAACATGAACTCAAGACAAGTTACTAGAATTATTATCCTTTTCCTTTTCCTTTAAATTTCCCAAAAGGGAATCATTTTCCTCATTTCCATTTCATACACATGAAGAATATAAGAGTAACAAGGAAGTAGTTTTCAAAGCAAAGATAAAATTAAAAAAATGAATGCATGAATACTTGACTAATACCCTTAGTGTTTGTTTTTCTTTCTTTTCCTGCACCTCCTCCTTCCTTTTTCCTTTTTTCCTTCTCAATTTCTCCTCCTCCTCCTTATCCTTGGTTTCCTTTTACTTCTTCTAGTCCTATGGTTTGTCTCATTTTTCTTCTTACTCATGGTTTTACTTCTTTTCTTTCTTTACTTTCTCACTTTCTCTTTAGTGCACACTTACCTTGCCTATGCATTTTCGGTCACCACCCCCTCCTATTTATAATACATAGTTAAGGCTCAGATTTAGGAGAAAGTTTTGTTTCCTATTTCACCCTTTTTAGTTCTCTCAAATTACAACCTCCTACTTGTCATTCTCTAAATTAACATTTGTATTTTTTTTTCTAACACTTGTCCTTTTATTCCCTAGTTTAGATTTTTTCATCATTAGTAAGCCACATAGTTACCTTAAATCTCTACACATGTATTCTTAGTTATTTCATGTACACCTTGCTTCCTTAAATCTCTACACATATCCACTATAATTATTTCATGGATACCTTGTTTCTTTATTTCTCTACACATGTCTTACTTAATTATATCATAGACACCTAGTGTTTTCCTTGCCTTCCACTTGTCTAGCCACCTTTCTATATTAATTATTACTTGCCACCTAATGTCCTAACTTTCTTCTATATGCCCTCTTAATTATTACAACATTTCTACCCCTTTTCCTCCTTCTTACAAATAAGCCCTTTCATTAATTGCAAGTTGCCACACCTATTCTCCTTCTTACACCTAAGTCCCTTCATTAATTGCAAATTGTTATATTTAATCTTTTTCTTACACCTAATTCATCACATTTCCTTTTCTAGCAAGTAACCTATATTTTATAATTTTCTCGTCATCTTCCAACGCCACCATGTAATATTTTTCCATCTTTGTTCCAACTCCCACAGTTGTTCATGTTTTTTTATGTATTTCCCTATACGTTTATACTTGTATTTTTATGTATACACTACTCCTATGCTAATACGTATCCTATACATATTTTATACGCACATGTACTATTCCTATACAAGAAATAATATGTATAAACTTGATATTGAATTTTAAATCCTATTTAGCTCTTAAGATACTTAACTTATGTATTAATTTGGGAGATGTTACAATTATTATGGCAAGGTATTCATATGAGATCACTATCTTGAAGCCAAAGATGAAGAATTGGCAATCACATTAAAGTTTAAGTCATGAACTTTTTAATTGTGTAATAGTTTGGTTATTGGTTTTTCTTATATGAAAATGGAGCGAATATCCTTGTTGATATTGTGTTATTATTGATGTTGTTGTTGCATATAAGCAGGATGATTTATACATTGTTTGTATTACTAAGGCATGTTCCATTTTACGCGAAACTTCTGTCTAAATTTTTTATTACTCTTCCTTTCAATACACATCTGTTTATATATAGCTGTATTTTTTATGAAACTTTCTTTTAACTTTTATTTGAGTTAATGATTATGTGTAATTCTTTTGATTTTGATTCATGGTTACGAAAGTTTGGTTATCTGTTCTTCCGGTCTGTCATGCCTCCATGTAGGGTGTGACATGTTAGTATCAGAACCATGTTTAGAGGTCCATGGCTGCAAGTGTGGGATATGATTACTTTGTTTACGTACATTACCCCAAGACATATGTGGACTTAGTAATATGTCCTAATTCATCTTTAAACTTCAAATTGTGATTCTATAATATATTGTCCTTTTCCTTATATGAAAAACATATATTGAATTTGTTTGTGCTTATTTTAGATACAATGAAGTGAAGTAACCGTGTTACTAGTCGTGGGAGGCAATAGGATGCTAGGCTCTGACTGAGGGCTCTACTAGTCCTCAGGTATTAATAGCTAGAGGTAGAGGTCAGTAGAGGACGTGGTAAGGTAGAGGTAGAGCCACTGAGCAAGTTGAAGCAATGGCACCTGATCCTAATTTAGAGCAACTTATGCAAGGAATAGACAAAGTGCAGAGGATTGTGGGTGACTTAGTTGGGATTTTAGTTCAGCAACATCAACCTCAGAAGGTTAACCATAGCCTCCTCAAGTTTCTCCTGTTCAGCCTCAACAAGAGGCAAACCCTCCAGTTCTAGCTCAATAAGATAAAATAGTATTTGTGTCATTGCATGATTTCAGTAAGATGTAGCCACCTAAATTCTCTGGTGTGGATTTTACCCAAGATCCTTATACTTTCTTAGAGGAGTTTGATCGATTATGTGTCGCTTTGGGGTGTGACCTGATTCGGGCAGTGAAGTTAGTTAGCTATCAGTTACATGATATGGCATATGAGTGGTACAAGCTTTCTCAAGGAGAAGATCTTTACCCATTTTGGCACCCTTCCCCCCAAGCCAGCACTAGTAATGGAAAGTCCCACTTTTATAGTATACAAGTGGGAGCCTTACTCGCCGAAATACAGGATCACTCACAAGGTTGCATTGGCTTACCACCCCAACCAAGTAGGCAAGCTAAGGTTTCTAACCGGGAAATCAAGAGGATATTGGAAAAGACAGTAGGTCTATTTAGAAAGGGCTAGTCCAAGAGATTGGACGTTGCACTATTGGTATACAAAACTAGCCTACAAGACTCTCATAGGTATGTCAACATATAGACTAATTTTTGGAAAGGCTTGTCATCCACTAGTTGAGTTAGAACACAATGCCTATTGAGCTATTAAGAAATTTAATTTGGATCATGAATCAACTGGTGAGAAGAGGCTTCTCCAACTGACAGAGAAGTATATGTTTCGACTCCATACCAATGAGAATGTTAAGTTCTACACGGAAAAGACCAAGAGATTACATGATCAGAAATTGTTAAATGCCTACTTTGAACCAAGTCAACAAGTTCTACTGTACAACTCCCGGTTGAGACTATTTATAAGCAAGCTTAAGTTAAGATGGTTCGGTGCATTCACTATCACTATAGTGTTCCCTTATGGAGCTGTGGAGCTAACTACTACCAACCTGGATGTAATGTTCAAAGTTGAATAGACAAAGGTTTAAGTACTATTGGGGAAGAAAGCTTGATCAACATAGTACTTTCATCTACCTTGACGACACCATTTAAGCACAACTTAGTCAGCCAAAGACTTTAAACCAAGCACTTCTTAGGAGACAACCCAAGTTTTAAACTTTTCTATTTATTTAGTATAGTGTAATGTTCTCACCTAGAAATTGCTTATGTAGGATTAAGCCAAGAAAAAGAAAATAGCCAAAAGCACTGGCACCACGGCAGACACCAACCCAGCCAAAAGTCAAGTTCCAGGTATGTAAGTCAAAGAGGTTAGTGATGTGGTTTCACCTACACTGTAGCCATAGCGCCTAGCTCTCTGTTTAAAATCCAATTCAACTTAGATAAGGTGGAGCCACAGCCTCACACATGCTCATGCCACGGCACCCCAAACCCCTTATACCTCAAATAAATCAAAGAAAACAACACCTCGGCGCCACACTCAATGGCCTCTTAGTGTCCTTAAAATTTGAAAAATTAGAAAACAGACGTAAGGGTTGGCATTATGGTTTCTAATTCCAAGGTGCCACAGTTCAAAAAATTATATTTGGTTGTTGCGACGTCCCAACACATGGCAGCATAGTGCCCTATCATGGAATTTAGTTTTAAAAACATATTTTTAGACCCCATAAGACATAATAAGTCAAATCCCTAACCTCCTTCCCCCAAAATCAAACCTTCCCCACCAAAAATCATCTCTCAAACACTCACCTACTCTATTTTAAAGAATCAACACTTGCACTCTTCACTTTGCACGATGTTTTTACTTGAAGATTTTGAATATCCAAGTAACTTTTCTTGACTTCTCTATTTCAATTCGATTATGTGCCATGGATGGGTAATGATTTGTGGTCTTTTGATTATCTATGCTTAGTTCTTTTAAGTTAGGCTGATAACATGTGGGTTTTCATGTTTACATTAATATATTGTGTATAGATGGAATACATGGGGTGTGTGTGTATATATATATATATATTGATGTGGGTTGATTGATGTTATCTTGGGATAATTTTGCATGACTTTCTCACTCAGCCCCACTCTTGATACATATTATTCATGAATTAGTATACGCTCTAACACTTATGTCGAATATGATGGGGATAATGGTATATTATGGTGTGATATCTTTCTGATATGGTGGAATTGTGAATATAATGCATATTTTAGATAGCTTGTTTTTGATTATTTGGGTATGCTTTGGAGATGTTGCTTTGTTTTCAAATTACAAATGATTGCAAGATTTATACTTTGAATCGAGGGGCTGTAGTTGACTTGTTGAGGGGTTATTGTTTTGGAGTTTGGGTTTTCTTTTGTACAGGTTCACTTTTATTATAGATCACAAGCGCTCATGCACTACCACTGACCCTTGTTATGACACCACCAAATTCACCTCTCCCAAATCAAAAGGAAGAAATAATAAGTCCCTGCTAAGAGGACTATGCAACAAAGGGGGTTTCCAAGTGCACAACTTCCCCTATATACAGACCATCATCGACTAACATCAATGGAGGCAAATTTATGCAATTCCCCAGGTACGAAAGTTTTATGCCAATGTCTCTTAGCACATTGATGGATAAGTCTTAGTGAGAGGAAGGCAAGTCGAGTTTGATAGCAAGGCTATTAATGCCTTCTATGGTGCTCTAAACATTGGTAAGGATGAGTACGTGCAATATATAAGGGAAGAGGTTAATTATACTAAGGTGCTCAATGCCTTATGATGCCAGTATTATTACTGGAAGATGACAAATGGAGAGCCTGTACATTTCAAGGCCAACCAATTAGAATCACGTGCTATGCCTTGGTATTACTTTATTGTAGCCAACCTTCACCCAACTGGTCATGCCAAGTGACGTGACAAAGGATAAGGCACTTTTACTTTATGTCATCCTCTGAGGGAAAACAATTGACATTGATGATGTGATTTATAATGTCATATTGCAAGGTGTGAATGGTAAGACACTAGGCTTGTGGCCCCCAGTCTCTAATTATGAGACTTTATCACTTGGCTAGGGTGCTTAGGTGGATAGTAAGGAGCTAGAGCATCATAAAGGCTTCACTGATGATAAGTTGTTGACAAAGTTCCTGAAACGAAATTACGAAGCCATTAAAGTTAGTGCCTCTACCACACCAATCCTGAAGCCAACGAATATGAAGCTGCCCTCTATGCCTCAGTGTATATCCCTCTTAGAGATGCAAGCAATAAAACAGAACATGTTCACCAATGCCATCCTACTATAGAACAATCAATTCTTGAGTGATTGTTCGGTGGACTTGAGGAGGGATGCAAGAACCTTTCCAACAGTTCCTGTGCCACTTACTTTGTTCTAGCTTAATTGGTTTGAGGAGGAGATTAACTCCAATGAATGAGGTAGTTTTCTTTTCTTTTCCTATCTTTCGCTATATTTTTCCTTCTTTTTCTATTTTGTTAAGTACTGAGGACACTACTTAGTTTAGGTTTCGGGTTGTAATTATTTCGTTGTAACATTTGTTATTATGTTTTAATTTGCTGGTATGTAGGTTGTAATATAGATGTTTAAGTACTTAGTGTCTTATTCTAGTGTTTATGTTTGTTAGATTGTTTTATTGTTCCTCATTCCTCCTGATAATATCCTAGAAGTAGATTTTTGATTCAGTACATGAATTATTGTTTTTTATTTTGTTGTGATTATGATGGATTTCATACACTCATGCACAAGGTTCATTTACTTAGGTTCAGTATAATTTAGAGATTGTTTATGTTTAAGTGAACTTTAGGTTACTTCTAAACCTTTGAATTAGCTTTAATTTTTTTCTTGAGATGAATCCTAGTAGGGACTTAGTTAGAAACATAATTTAGGCCATTATTGGACTAGTTGATCCTTTCTTACACATCTTGTTTTATTTATCCTTAGACACCCACTTTGAGCTTAAAGCCTTTTCTCTCTTATACCATACAATGTTAGCTGAATCATTTTATTCTTGTACCCTATTTGCACCCTGTCACTTTAAGCATATTAATCTACAACAAGACTATGATTTTTGCAAAGAAAAAACAAAAGCAAATTAGGAGGAAAAAAATGAATCAAGATAGGTGCACTTGTTTTTACCTTCTTATCATAATAAAAAATAAGTTTGGGGGTGTGTGGTATCTTTCTTGTTGATTGCAACAAAAGGTTTGGCAATGAAAAAAGAAAGGAAAAAAAAAAGGTTGGATGCATTAAAAAGTTATGCCCACATAAGAGCCAAGCTGTAAAAAATAAAGTCTGAGTTGAGTGGAATTGATACCAAAAGGTGGAGAAAGTTAAGCATGTAGCTTATGAGGATTTAGTGTGTTTAGAGTAAGTAAGCTTAAATTTCCTTTTCATATAACCCTCATCCTATCCTCACATTATAAGCTATATTAAGCCTAATTGATTTTTGACTAAGTATTAGCCTACATTAGTGAAGATTGAGAGCAAAAAGTGAACTTTTAGGAGTTTAAGTATAGTTTATAGTTCATTCTGATATGAACTTATTCGGATTATTAGAAAAAGAATGGTAAAGACACTTTCACACACACATTTGAAATATGTCCAAACATGATAAATTGAAAATATATTTGTATTTTATCTTGAGTCAAGTTGTTGAAATAAATTTTGAGGATTTTAGAGGAATAATTAGTTTAGCATTGATATTTCTAACTATGGTCATGTTTCTTCATTGTAATTCTTTCTTTTGCTCAGAGATTAGCAAAATGTTAAGTTTAGGGATGTAATAACTATGAAAAATAGAGTTATTGCACTACACTTATGAATCTTAAATCATGTCAAATCCCTCAGTTTCGAGTTAGATTTCAATTAAAAGTGGTATTTTTAGTCAAGTCATGTTTGTTTTGGAGTTAGGAGTGTCTTATATCATTTATGAATAGTTTTGTTTAAAATATTTATGTATTTTGTTTTAAATTATTTTGAGCAGTGTCCTAGTCTATATCAAAGAAGGAAAACTTAGTGATTGCACTGTCGTGTGAAAAGACATGAGAGTCACGAATGCCCAAGAAGCTAGAAATAAGCAAGAAGACAAAGTGCATCAAGTAAGAAAGCTCAGCACCCCAGCAGGGTGTACGAAGAAGCCGTGGAGCGAGGATGGCAATTTTTATACAAGTATGTCAATGAGGATGGCACTGCATCTCCAAGAAGAAGACAGGTCCCAATGCCATTAAAAAGACGACTTCATTAGCAAGTAAGAAAGTTGGGCGCCTGCATAGCCAAGTATGTGATAGCTGAGTCGCCCGTACATGTTCACTTAAGACTCATAGTTGTTTTAAACTAGGAAAAAAATTCCTATAAAAAGAGGTGAAGGCGAAGGGTAAAGAAACACAATAGAGTAAGTGAGTTAAGAGATATCAAGGAGATTATGAATATCCGGAGCCATGACAACTCTAGTCTTCTACTCTCTTCTTTTTATTTTCTAGTTTACTTGTAATGGCTATTTCATTTATGTTTTTGTTTACTTAAGTTAGCATGGAGTAGTTATGTTCTAGGGTTACAATTGCGCTAACATGTAGCCTATGTGGCCTTCAATATAAATTAATTTATGCTTAATCTTCAGTTATTTAAGTTTTCTTGATCTTAATGCTTCTAATTACTTGATCACCAGTTATATTGATTAAGAACCCTTAATTTAGCTTGGAAAAGTGAATTCGGGTATAGTGATATAACTAAAGGAAATATAATATTATAAGACATAGGAATATGTTTATAATAGGGTAAGAACTCTAGGTTAATAATTCAAGCCATTGTGTGAATTAAGTAAAAGTAAGGAAAACATAGGTAGTAGTGTGAGGGATATTGTAAACCTAGGTTTAGTTTAATAAGTTTATAAAATTGTTAGATTAGTATAAGAAACCTATCAAACACCAATCCATTAGTTTCAATAAAACTAAGTCACGTCAATATTAGCACTTAGCATTATCGTAGTATAATTATGTATGGAACAATCCCTTCTTATTACTATATTACTTGCAAATGAAATGTGCACTTGCCTTACAAAATTCGTGTCACTCATGCATCAGGTTCATACAAACACCTAATATGAATAACTAAGCTAGAGGATTGATCCTTGATATATCATAATATGTCCAATCAATCTAGTTGTGACACATGGCAATCAATGGCATACACTATATAAGAAAATGACATATAGGCTACTACCAAGTTTATGTGATGCAACCAATACGCATAAAAAGAAAAGAATTCTCCCACTTTTTTTAATATCTACTACGGCCTAAATATTTACTACTACGGCGTGGCCGTAACACATAAGTTAATCCATTTACTTTATTATTATTATTATTAAAGAGATTTGTTGCTTTTCTTCTACGTTAAGGCCATAGCATATAACTTGATCTAATTTTTATTTATTTTTTATTAAAAAAAATATTTCTTTTATAATACGACTGTGGCCATAGCTTTTAGGATTGTAATTATAGCATATAAGAAAGAGTAAGTGTCGTTTTGTTCTATAGTTTGGAGAGTTGTTTACCTCTTTCAAACTTCGCAAATACCCAGCCATTTCTCTCCGTCTCTGATTTATCATAAACCCTAGGCAACCCACACCCCAACTCCTCAAAATGGTGCTTGTGATAGGTTAGGATTTTGTTTTCGTTTTTGTTTCTGATTTGTCTCTCTGTCTTTATCTCTTTATTTCTTTTAAGCTTCTGATTTTGTTTTGTTTCTATACTCTCTGCTTGTAAATTGGAAAAATAGATTTGTCCTATCATCTATGTCAACAAAGTCTTTAAGATCTCCACTGGGTCTCGTGCAGACGAAGTTCTAAGTTGAAATTGGTGAGAAATTATTTCACTATCTATTTCTATATGCATTCTTCTTCATTTTCTGTCATGTTATGTTGTGTTTACTACTTTTTTTTTTTTCCGTTGCTTGGTCACCAAGAATCCTGAGGGAAACGAAAGAAAGTAAAATTTAAAATTTTATCTTGTTCTAGTTGTAAAAGTAAAAATTTGTTACTAAGTTTTGGGAAAAAGAAGCCATCAAGGGTGCAAGAAGGCAAGAGGAGCTTGGATGAGTATTAATTGAAGATTGATAACGTTCAAGTTTTTCTTTTATTCCTCCTTCTCTTTTAGTTTTCTTGTGTTTACATTGATAGGTGAACTTATTTGCACTATGTAGCATGAACTAATTTATTCTCTATGATTAAAATTGAACTCAACATGTAGCTTGATGACTTTTATTTATTGGATTGCTTAGGGTTTGGTGTATGATTTTTTATTTTATTCTATGCTTAATGCTTCTAGTTAATTAGCTACCAACTAGATTAATGTGAAAACCTAAGGAGCTTGGAAGATGAATTTATGTTTAGCCTTGAATGAAATAGCACTTGATTGAATTCATACATATAATTGTTGAATTTGATTTGTAAATAGGATAGGAATATACCTATATGCCATGTGTAGCCCGTTTAGGTCTAATTTTAATAAATTTTTCTTAGTCTAATTCACATAGGAATATAGTGAATTAATTAAAGAAAATAATATTATAAAATATAGGAATATGCTTATAATCGAACTAGAACCCTAGGTTAATAATTTGTTGTCATAACTAAGCATGATAAGATAATAATAAATCAAGTAAAGTGTTGAGAGAAACTATAATTCTAGTCCCTTATCCATTGAATTCACTAGTTTAATTTTTTTATTAGTTAGGTTTTGTTTATTATTAAGGTCTACAACCTTAATTTGATCATTTGAAAAAAATTAGGATTGTGTTAAGACTTAGCTAAATATTAATTGCAATGCCTAGTTGGATCGACATTCTACTTTAATCTATATTACTTGTTAACAATATGTGCGCTTGTGTCATAATTTGTCAAGTTTTTGGGATCGTTGCCAAGGAGTTATTCTAATATTTTTTTTAATATTAATACCAACCAGTTCTAGTTTTAATTCAAATTTTTATTTTTTTTTATTTTTTGTTCATTTTTCAAATACTTTTGATTGTGCATGCGATGAACTTGAAGCTTGAAGATTGCTCCTTTCAATCCTGAAATCGATAAGACATATCGAACCTTTAGGAAAGAAAAGTCATAAGTATCGAATCAAAGACCTAGCAATGGCTAATGATCAAAAGCTAAAGTCCTTGTAGGGACTATGCAGTCCTTCATGTGTAAGGCCTCCATTCAAGCATTCAAAGGCTCGTGATCTAAGCCAACAACTTTGAAATAAAGCCCAGTCAGATCTAAATGATTTAGCAAATGGTACAGTTTGCTGGATTTCCAGATGACGATTCAAACTCCCATATTTCAGCCTTTTAAAGCTCTGCAACACGTTCGAGCTCAACAAAGTTTCAGAAGATGCACTAAGGTTGTGCCTCTTTCCCTTCTCACTCTAAGATAAGGCAAATTGCCGGCTGACAGCACTCCCACCTATTTCCATTACAATGTGGGAAAGCTTGTCCCAAAAATTCTTAGCCAAATTCTTTCCACCTGGCTAAGACAGCCAAGTTGCGGAATGACATCACTTCATTCATGCAACTTGACTTGCACTCTCTTTATGAAGCTTAGCTGCTTAGAAGATGCCCCCACCATGTTGAAATGAATCAGCTACAAGTTCAAACCTTCTATAACGGTTTGGTAAGCCAAACAAAGACAACAATTGATGCAGGCAATTAGAGCAGCATTAGTGGTAAAGTCATTGATGAAGCATTCAAATTATTGAAGGAGATAGCACCCAACAATTATCAATGGCCTTCTGAAAGGTTGGAAACTCGAAGAGTAGCAGGAGTTCATGAGTTGGATGCCATTAGTGTGGTTGTCTTATTCGAGAAAATTGATATCCTTGGAGTTCAACCAAATAGAAGCCAAGTCATAGCTTGTGAGGTTTGTGGGGATGGACATGCTAGTAGCCTTTGCCTAAATAATCTTGAAGCAGCAAATTTTTAGGGTAACTACAATAGGCAACAAGGTAACCTTTACTCCAACAACTATCATTCGAGCTGGAGAAACTACCCCAATTTTTCTTAGCGCAATCAAGGTCAATCCAATGAAGCAAAGCCTTTTTATCTGCATGGATTTCAATCACAAGCTAAAATTCCTACATTTGACAAGACGCCATCTATTGAAAATTTGTTTATGCAATACATGTCCAAGACGGATTTCATCATCCAAAGCCAAGTTGCATCAATTAGGACCCTTGGGACTCAAATAGGCTAGCTAGCCAATTCTCTTAGAAGCCGTGCTCTACTTAGTAATACCGAGCCAAATCCGAGAAGGAGGATTTAAACATGAAACATTGCAAGGCTATCACTTTAAGGAAAGGTAAAAAAGATAGAAGAACCTCCTAAACAAGCTGAAACTCCAAACAAGCAAGATGAGAAGCAAATTATAAATGACAAGAAAAAGATTCAAGCTCACAAGGAAAACACTTCTACCTACAAACCTCTACCTTTTCCTCAACACTTCCAAAACCCGAAACTTGACGTACAATTTAAGAAATTTATAGAAGTATTCAAGAAGCTTAACACCAACATTCCTTTTTTGAAGCTGGAGAAAAAATGCTTACCTACGTCAAGTTTATGAAGGACATCTTGTCCATAAAATGGAAAATAGAGGATCACAAGATGGTTGCCTTGATAGAAGAGTGTAGTGACATCTTCTAAAAGAAACTTCGCCAAAGCTTAAAGATCCAGGCAATTTGAACATTCCAATTTCCATTGGCACTGGCTTTAGTGGTAAAGCTTTATGTGATTTTAGAGCAAGCATCAACTTAATGTCGTTCTCTATATTTCAAAATCTTGGCCTAAAGAAGGGTAAGATTAAGCTAACAAAGGTGAGCTTGCAACTTGCGGACTGGTCTCAAACTTATCCAAGGGGAAACCATTGAAGATGTCCTAGTCAAGGTAGATAAGCTTATATTCCCAGCTGACTTTCTCATCCTTCACATGGAGGAAGACAAAGAAATTCCCATTATTTTTGGGGAGACTTTTAGTCACCAGCAGAACTCTCATTGATATGCAAAAAGGAGAATTTATTATGAGAGTTCAAGACCAAGAACTGAAGTTCAACATCTTCAAGGTTATTACATTTCCTTTCAAATCCAATGAATGCTATGCAATTGAAGGTGGTACATGGAGCAACAAATGAAAGAGTTCAAGAGTTGAGTAGTCCTCTTGATACATCCTTATCTTTAAAGCACTGTTCAATTACCTAGCCACAACTCTTGAAGACTACAAGCTTAATCAAGAAGGAGATTTTCAAGTGATGGGATTGAATATTAGGGAAGTCAAACCTCTTGAAGGGAAGTCCTAATGGAGATCATGCCATGGCCGATGCAAGCTTGCGGCTAAAGTACAAGAGGACAAGGAATGGGTTTATGAACTCTAAGGAAGTCTATAATCCTAAGGCCTCCATTGCTAAATCCAAAAGGGGTTAAGCATGCAACAGTCAAGCCAACAACTATAAATCAAATGCTACTTGGGAGGCAACCTAAGTTCTTTAGCTTTGCACTTTTGTTTTCAATTTTTATTTATGTTTAGAGTTTTTTTTTTTTTTTTAAATTCAAATTTTCATGATTTTCTTGTAAGTATAATAGCCAAGCATTAAAATACAATCGACATGGTTAAAGACAGCAAAAAACAGTATGTTGGGTATCCTGGTGCCCAAAAAATAGTGCCGCATCTCTGAAATTACCCCCAATCGACATGGCTAGTACCACAGTGCCAGCCTATGACCACTAAATAAAGGCCATGGTGCCATTGCGCCCTCCATTGCACATGCAGCCCTTTTTTTTTTCTTTTTACTCTAAATAACCCCCTATCAAGCTTGGACACGTCCAATACATCAAGGATAAGGAATTGTGATCTTTACACCTTGCTTTAATACCAAGGAGTCTTTCTATCCTTATTCATTTTAATATTTTAACATTAAGGACAATGTTCATCTTAAGTTTGGGGGTGTTTAATGTATGAAATTTTTTGTTTGTATTTCATGTTTGATGTTTAGTTGTTTTAGGTTGTTTACTGAGCAAAGATGTTAGTATAATTTCATGATGAAATCCCTCATCCTATGATAATATTTTAGTTTTCATGTGTTCCTTAACATTCATATAAATTTTTTAGTTTGTAGCATTGTAGGATATGATTTCCAACACTTTTATACACCTTGATCTTTTTCTCAGGATTGTGATGCCTATTTAGAGACCATTTATTATTCTATGAATATATTGAGCTGTGTTATAAGAAAAAGAAAAAATGTTAGAATTTTTGAAATATATGTGTGTGTGTGTGTGCACGCCTCTTCATCATCCTTATATTCATAAAAAAAGAAAAGGAAATAAGTTTGGGGTGTGACGAGAAGTTGGTCAAAAGAAAATGAAAGAGAAAATTAGAAAGAAAAAAATATATATGAAAGTGGTGAAAAGAAAAAGCCAAATATGAGGGATTTTGAGAGTTATGAGAAAGCTCTTCAAGGTTTTAGTGTGATCCAAGTTTTTGGGGTTTTGAGCCCTATAAAATTCCTTATTCATATCGTTACCCTAGCCTACATTACAAGCTTATAAAAATCTATTTATCCTTGACTTAGTGGAGTCTACATTAATGGAGAAAGAGTTGAAAAACACAATTGTAGGTTTGAATGTTAAATGGGATTTTACTTAGACATAAACTTATCCAGATTGCATGCATTCCTTTGTTAAAAGATTATTACACACAGATAGGAAATCCATTTAAATTGCATGCTTTCTTTTAAATTGAATCATGAATTTGAATGATATTTATGGTTGACATTTAGTTAAGTTCATGTGAAACTTTTGAGAGCATGTTAAGATTTCATTATGTTAGTGTGATGCATCTTTGGCTATTAGTTTTGTTTGTGTTTTTTATTTTTTTTTTATTTTTTTTTGTTCTCTAGGACTTGCAAAACTGTAAGTTTGAAGGTGTGATAAGTCTTGGAAATAGACTTATTTTATATCCTTTTGACTAATTATTTTAGCTATGTTTTAGAGATTTGGTTGGTTTTTGCTTAATTTTAAGTGAATTCATAGTTGAGTCCTTTTTTTTATTAGGATGTTGAATCCTACTTAATTTAGGCTAGGATTTAGATGTTTTATATGAGTTTTAACTTATATTGACTTAGTTGTGTGTTTTGAAGGACTAATGCAAGAATGACTCCTATTGGAAGTCAATTTGGAGGCCAAAATAGTTCAAAACAAGCAAGACAGGAAAACCACACAACAAGGCTGGTGTCGCATTGTTGAAGGCTTTAACTTTACCCAACTCATCAATTTTCAACACCACAACACTGGGAAGATGAGGTTGTGGTGCTGGCTCAGTAAATAGCCGAATTGGACTCAAATTTATGGTTCGAAAGCCTATTTGAAAGGTATTAGCTTGGGGATTTAAAAAACACGATAAAACTAAGCTTTTCTGGAGAAAAAGGAAGCCATTAAGGGTGCAAGAAGGCAAGAGGAGTTTGGATGAGTATTAACTGAAGATTGACAACCTTCAAGTTTTTCTTTTGTTCCTCCCTTTCTTTTAGTTTTCCTATATTTACTTTGATGGTGAACTTATTTGAGTTTATGTGTACACTAAGTAGCATGAACTAATTTATTCTCTAGTATTACAATTGAACTCAACATGTAGCTTGATGGTTTTTATTATTTATGGATTGCTTAGGATTTAGTATATGATTTTTTATTTCATTTAATTCATGCTTCTAGTTGATTAGCTAACAATTAGATTGATGTGGAAACCCAAAGGAGCTTCGAAAAGGAATTTAGGTTTAGCCTTGAATGAAATATCACTTAATTGAATTCATACACATGATTGTTGAAATTGATTTGTATATGGGATAGAAATATACCTATATGCCTTGTGTAGCTCATTTAGGTCTAATTTTCATGAGTTTTTCTTAGTCTAATTCAACATAGGAATATAGTGAATTAATTAAGGGAAATATTATTATAAGACATAGGAATATCCTTATAATTGAATTAGAACCCTAGGTTAATAATTCGTTGCAATAACTAAGCAAGATAAGATAATAATAAGTCAAATGAAGTGTTGAAGAAAATTATAATTCTAGGCTTTTATCTATTGAATTCTCTAGTTTAATTTGTTATTAGTTAGGTTTAATTTTTTGTTAGAATTTGCATCTTTCATTTGGTTGTATGAATAAAATTAGGATTGTGTTAATTTTAGTACTTAGCTATATGTTAGTTACAATTCCTCATAGGATCAACACTTTACTTTACTCTATATTACTTGTTAATTATACATGCGCTTATGTTACAAAATTTGTGTCACCAGGATAAAGGAAAGACATTTACCAAGGACCTAAACAAGTATTATGCATTTTACAGAAGCCTCAGGCATACACAAATAATTTTCTTTACTTGAAGAATGAAATTGAGAATTTGATCAAAAAGGGATATCTCAAGGAATATTTGCAAGAGGCAACACCACCTCGATGTTAGGATGAAAGGTATGGGCCTGAACGAAGAAGATAAGATAAGCCAAGTCATCAACTTAACTACTCAATACACAGTGAATGGTAAACTCAAACAAGAGTAACAAATTTTATGCTAGTTATATCTAATTTTTTATCTACTTCAATAAAATTGCACATTTACTGCACACATATAAACCTAACAAGTTTTATGTAGAAATCAGGCTATTCAGCCATAATAATTATTACAGGGTAATCTTCTAAAAAATGTTGCACACACAAAACCGTGCAAGGTAACATACCCCAAGCCGAGATACACCCGCGGTATAAATAAAAACCGTGTTAGGTAATATCCCCAAGTTGGGATACACCCACGGTATAAATCAAAAATTGTGCTAGGCAACATCCTTTATAAAGTCATACTTTTGGTAAAGTATTTGTAATTGTATGTAATGGACACACATACGAACACAGACAAGAACTTAATTCATTACAAGTGAAAGAAGCAACATATGCAACATTTACAATTACTAATATAATTAAAACTGAAGATTTGTGCAGTAAAACAAAAATTCTGGCTCATGTAAATAGTATTGATTCATTGTATATTTCATGAATCGATTATATAAAATCATTCAATCTGTGATATTACTGTTATAATTAATTTCTAGGTAAACGTTTAGGTTTTTGTCTTCTTGTTGGATCTAGCTCATGATCAACTTTCTGTTGCACCTATTCTAATTATAAATTAATTTAACCATTTTTGGAGAATATTAAGCATTTTTTTGGTTCTGCAGAAAAATATACCATGTTATATATATTAATACCAAAATTCTGATCCATGGGTACCAATCAAGTGGTGATCAGGCTCATATTATTTTCTCCATCCCAATTCTCATTCTTACTGTCATGTCAGTTTCTATTTGGATCTTTCAAATCTCGTATTTAATTCATATTAATTATATATCTAGTCATTACTCAAGCACTGAATTTTTTTATTTTATTTTTTTCAATTTTATCTCTTACTCTACTCTTACAACATGCCAAAGCACCCACTTGTGATTTGTGATTATATAAATTCCTGGGAAAGAAGAGCCTGACTCTGACTCTCGTACTTATGTGATCCTATACGGCCAAAATGTTTAAAATATTTAATTATTTTAATTGTTATCAAAATCTATGGTCAATGTCACTTAGTCCGTGACTAATGCCTAACAGACAGGTTATGATAGCATCTTAAGAGACCCTCCCTTACTCACATGCAGAATTAATATAAAGAAAGAGAAGCCTCCCCAGCTCCATAATAAAGCCTTCATTTTCATCCTCAAGCTCAGGTACTCTTCACAAACGCAGTCATCCCTTTCTTTCTTCCCTACTTTTTTCTCTTCTTTTCTTGCACACACAGACATACAGAGAGAAGCAATGTCTAAATCTAGAAAGAAGGTCTTGTTAAACACAGTGACAGTGGCCTTAGGTTGTGGCAGCTGCAGAAAACCAAAACTCTCTGAAATATACCAGCCACACCCAAAACCCAAAAGTTCCAATACATACCAAAAACACAAAAACTACTACAACTGTTCTTCTTCAAGCTCATGGGACAAAGATGACACTGCAACCACCTTCAACGCCACCGACACAACAACAACATTCTCTCCCTACACGGAGACCTCAGGGATAGTCAATGGTTTTGGCAGAATTGGCTGTGAAAGTGTGGCCGTGGAGAAAGATTCTGACGACCCTTACTTGGATTTCAGGCATTCAATGCTTCAGATGATTTTGGAGAATCAAATTTACTGTAAGGATGATCTTCGAGATCTTCTCAATTGTTTTCTTCAGCTTAATTCTCCATATCACCATGGGATTATAGTTAGAGCTTTCACTGAGATCTGGAATGGGGTTTTTTCTGTTAAGTCTACTAATTCAGCCAAGATGCATTTCAATAGTAAGTCACGTGACTTCTAAGCATACAGCACGTGCCTAAACGTGTTCTAATTGTCAACTTGTCACGTAGCACTTAATGAAGTTTAGTCATTTCAGTAATCAATAATGTATAAACGTGGAATTATATTGTAAACTTATTTTGATCATCTAATGTGAGAAATGCAATGTAGAATTATTCCAAACTTCCCAGTGATCTTTGTAAATTTTAGAAAGGCATAGACATAATTATTTTGACATGAAAAATATTCCGATAAACTATTAATTGTCGCACTTGACATGCTAAAGTTTTTTTTAAAGAGATTGAAAATGTGATGTCTTAATAAACGCACACATGCCCATAAAATGAAAATCTTAATCGTTTATAAAATAAGGAACTTTGGATGTTCAGAATAGTTCAATCAAACAATCTATATTCTTATAATAATAGCTCGATATATAAAACTCTTTGCACATTGCGATTCCAATACCAAACATAAAAACATAAATCATCACCTTAATTGAAAGTAATTATTATATGTATGGAGCAAATTCTACACGCACGAACACACACTCATCTAATTGAATTCGTTAATTTGTTAATTGGTCATTTGGATTGTTTAATAGAAAGAGTATGCACTATCGAGATTGATAGAAAGATCCCATACATATCCAATTGATTAGTTCGATGGTCCCTATGAGTCTGGGTTGGGTGATGGGGTTGGTCAAAATAGTTGTCTGCTAGCTGCAGGTAATTTTCTAAAGGGCCAAGGAGTCTAGGGTGGAAAAATATAGGCATTGGATTTGATTTTATATATAATTGTTTGCTGGTGGTAATTAAAGTAGAATGCTTTCAGTAGCGAGCGACAGTTAGTTTAATGCTTTTCAATGAGAATAGAAATAGCAAATTGAAGTGACTTGTACATTTTCCAACACTGCGCAATGCAATTAAGGCTTCTCTATATATATATAGTTGTGTATAGTAGTAATATTAATGATTCTCTATTTATATATAGTCGTGTATAGTAGTAATATTAATGCTTCCCAGTTGATATACTTGCTATACTAAAATATACTTATTATTTGACTAATTCAAAATCTGACTAAGCACTCTAATAATCAGCCTCTGCATAATTAACTTTTTTGGTGCCTTAAAAGCTCCATTGATATTATTGGCCACCAAAGTCTAAAGTCTAACCTATTTCAAGTCCTATATAATATTCATATAATTTGAAAAAATAATAGAGATATGATTGATATTTGTAATAAAGAAAAATAAGAATGGAATTTTGAATTCAAATATATATGCTATCATTATATTCTATATCAAATCTATGTTCAATTAAATTGTATAGAAATCAAATAATTAATGATAACGCAATGCATTAATTATGGGTTGAAGCCTTGGGTGAAGAGATTTGTGAATAAAGAAAAACAATAGAAAAAATATATATTTCAGACTGCTATCAAAACCCCAAATACTTATTCCATGAGAAAAAAGAAACAAGAATTATATATTCTTGGAATTCGAAGAGATTTGTGAATAAACACTTTGGTAGATTTCCATTTAGGAATTGTGCTAATGCATGCAAACCTTTTCTAGTATGCTTTGCAGGTAGTCAAGACCATTTGTTGTATTTGAAAAGAAGTACAGATCTAGCTGTGTGATCTATAAAAGGATTGAACTGTAGTCTACTTTCTAGTTTCAAGTGTTAGTCAAATTTTTAGGAAGCAGCCTATTTTCATAGCGGCCTACTTTCTAGAAGTATCTTTTGTGATAAAGATTTGCAAGCCGTCCAACTCATTATCCTTGCATCTTTTACCTTAAGAGAAACATTGCTCTCCCTATTGCTTTTCATGTGAAATTGCTTCATTCTTCTATATCTTCCTCTCTTTTCCATATCTTCACTATGGTCTCTCTTGAATAAGTGGGTAATGACTAGAGATGAAATTCAAACTGAAATCCGAGTGAAAAAAATTTAAATTGCATTCGTATCAAATTTGAATTCTGTTCACAATTAAAATCTGAATAATATATTATTCGATTTAATATTTATAATAGTATTCGAATTCAAATTCCTAAGAATTAATACTATGTGATAAGGCTTATTTAAAAGAAGGGCAATTGAATGAGGGAAGATAACTATCATTAAGTGTGGTTATTAATTATTATAGTTCTCGTCCTCTTCTGTCAGACATTGAGATAGTAATTTCATTAAGATCACACATAATGATCACAAAAGGTTAAACAATCCCATTCAGAAGTACTGTTGTTTGATGAGTTAGAACTTAAAAGTCAGTAGCAACAGGTGGATGAGTAAAGAAAACAAAGCAAATAAGTCACTTATCCACAATGAATGAAGGCAGGGAACCCCATTGTTTCAATCTTGTTCCTCAAATCTACCATCTCTTCTCAAATGTGTTTCTTTTGGAAGACATTTTAAGGATTGCGGGATTGCTTAAAGTCAGTTCCCAACTGTCAGGCCCTTTCCACTGAACCTACCAAACTTTCACCAATGATTTTGTGGAGTACTGAGGAGGGGGGTGTTGGTAAAAGGCCCATATGGGCAGCAACTTAAACCAATTTGAGCTTAGACTCTATGGGCCAAATTAACAAGAAAGCCCATACAAATGAATTCGTGGTTAAAGGGCGAACTTGGAATGCGTGGTAGGCGCTTGTCCTGAGTTCGATTCCCGATGCATAATAATAGAAACTCATAGTTTTGCGAATGACTAATTTCACCGCAATTAATTAATTCCCCCTCATCCATTAGTTTGCGATTTCAATTAGTTTTTCCATTTTCATTCCGTCGTTAAACTGAATTATAAAGTCGGCTAGATATACGAATTTTTTACATATTTTCTCATTTTTATTATGTTTTCCCATGTATTACTTATTTTTTTAGTTTTTTTTATACAACTTATTTGCAATATTTAATATACACTAAATATTTAATTAGAAGTCAAAATATAATCAATAAGACCATCCATTAATATAACAATGCACATTAAATCAAGACACATGTTTATCATTTTCTATGTCAAAGAAAACCAAATAATTGTCTTGTGTTAAACATATCAAAAATGAGTTCTAAAGTCAAACTAAAAACTACATTTCATTGCCAATATCCTCATCCTTTGATCCATCATCGCGCTCATTATCTTCCTCCTAATAAGTAAAGAAAAGTAAGTTTACATAACTTGTTTATAATTGAAAGAATACTTATAGTCGTGATCGATGAAATCCTGTTTGTCACATTATCTTCCTATAAGCAAGACTTTCAGCATTGCATAAAAATAGTTTTTATTTCTCTCACAACTTCTCATACTTTTTGAAAACACTCCCTTTTCAACCCTCTTTGCAAAATTATGCCTTCCATCTTCTATCATTCTTCTCGAAAAATGTCAAGAGAGTCCCCTATTTCTGATTTCTTTGAAGAATTCCTTATAGATGTTAAGCAGAAAATCCAGATTCACTCTATTTCTAAAACCACTACTACTAATAATGATATGGTCAAGCAGTTCCTTCCTCATGCCAGAGATGTTAACCTGACGACTACTGAGCATCTCTTTCTTGCCAATAACATGCTTAGGTGCATCTAGAGAAAATCAGTGTGCACAGAGTAGTTGTGATGACAGTCCTCCCCAATCTGAATATGGTACTCAAGAAGAAATGCCCTTGTTTGAAAAAGATATCTAAGCAGGTCAATACCCTTTCTTAGCAGTAGATCCTTCGACTTGAGAGATTATCTTTTTTGTTCTTTCTTTCACACATCTTTTTTCCTCTTCTTATTGTAATTATTTTTGTTAAATTATACATCATCTTTATACTATCTTTTCTCTTCCCTATTTACTATTTTTACTGTGCACATCTGTTAATTCATCTTGTTTCCACCTTAGTAGTTTAATTATTTTTATTAATTGTAAAAAGAGGGAGAAAACTGGAAAAGAGTTTTATTTATGAAAACTAAGAATTAATCTAACACACCTAAATTCATGGGGAGATATTCTGTTTTTATAAATCAAAAATTATTTTGCAAGCACTAAAAATAAGGAGATTGTTGAATCACCTTATGCCCTAGTTTTACTTCTCAAAATAATCTTTTCTCTGTTCATAAATTAATAGTTGAACTTATTTTTTGAAAAGATCAGTAAATTAGCACTCTTGTATTCATTGATAAACTTATTATTATGAAGCAAATGAATGTTTATATTTAAATTGCATGTACCAAATCATGAAAAATATCAAAAGAGTCAAACAGAGTTACATGAATTTTCACATTGTTTAACAAAATTAAACAATATCATTTGCAACCCACACAAGAGCTCAAAGTGTTGAGAATTACATAAGCCAGGTTTGCAGTTCAAAAGTTTTACATCTCAAGTCTCAACCATAAATAAGCCACGGGCATCCTCATAAGGAATCATATCACAAGACTAAAAGAGCCAAGAAGATCGCAATGTTGAATAATAACAACTGAAAAAAATTAAATGCAGGGCTTCAAGAATATATGTTATTGGACATATCAAATACAAAATCCTTAAAAGACTAAGCTAAAATGCACCATTTAGAGAAGTTTTATTCCTTGATTCTTTGGATACAAAGTCAACATAATGAAACGCTCAGTTTCATTAATCATAATCATCCATTGAGTAGTCCGGTGCTGAACGCTAGTAATCAGTCATTCAGCAAAATCATCAAGCTGATCAAATCCGCTAAAACAACTTCAACTATTAAGTCATCATCAAGCGATTAACGAGATTTCAAGATCTAAATCAGCTAATAATAGGAACTATTGAAAATGAAGTGTTGAAGAGACAACTGAAGACTAAAAGGATTAAGTGCATTGTTTAGTTAAATGGTTACTTGTTGAAACATAGTAAACTACCTAAAAGTGAGTCATTACACTAAGCTACTGAAATCATTCAAATGTTGACTCGTCAATTGAAATGAAGTGCCCTATTGATTCAAAGCTCTCTTATAACTTTGACCAATCCAAGGAGCTTGAAGATTAAGAAAATATAAAACGCAACATATAGATTGCCATTTATCAAAAGCATTTTATTAAAGGTTCGAAGAGTAGAAATCAAATGCATCATTTTGGATTAAATGATCATGTGCTGAAAAGGAGTGCTAAACTGAAATTTTTTTATTATATAGTTTGAATACTCAAAAAGAGGAATGAGTTTCATGTAAGTCAGAAGTATAAGAATAAAATTTTGTCTTTTCATTTGCTTTAGACAACTCAGTCTTTAGTTCATTGTTTTAGCAGATAAAGATGCTATTGATTTTTTAGCTTTCCTTTAGCTCTAAAGCAATATTAGTATATTGGTCAGCTAGATCTTTAAAAACATCTTGTAAATCTTCAAAATAATATGATGAATTTACCAAATTATCATCGAGTTATGTGTAATGATTTGTAGATGAGTAGCTGGTAGAATGTTCACCTAAGGCTATGAGACAAAAATTAGCCTCTTCTTTCTTTTTGTCATCTGAGCTTCCTTCATTGTCACTCCAAGTGGAAAATATGGTTTTTCCTTCTCTTGCAAAAGGAATGAATTTCTTTTTCTTGGACATTCAATTTTCATGTGTTCTAATTGTTTGCACTCGAAACAAGCAAAAACCTCTTTAGTTTGTACTTAAGTTTTCTTGTATTCCTTTCTGGAAAGTTATTTTAATGACCATTTCTTTAGAAATCTATGAAATTTTCTGGCGAATAGGACAATTTTGTTTACTTCATCATCAGTATCCTCTGATACAGTTGACTTTTTTCGAGATACTTTGAAGGCTCAATTTTGCTCTTCTGAAGATTTCCTTCAACTTCTTTTTCATGTTTTTCTTGCATCTCATGAGTGACCAAGGAACCCAACAACTCGTCTAGAGCAAGGATCTCTAGTTTCTTTGCCTTATTGATGACAGTAGCATTCCATTTTTTAGGTAGACATCTAAGGATTTTGACAACCATTTCTTCATTTGAGTATGTCTTTCATAATCCTTTGAGGGCATTGATGATATTTTAAACTTGAAAAACATCTCATAAATAGTTTCATCATATTTCATTCTAAAATCTTCATAATCATGAACAAGCATATTCACTTTTGATTTCTTGACATGTGTTGTGCCATCATGTGTAACATTTAACTTATGCCAAATTTTATGAGCTGATTCATAATTAAAACAATGATTAAATTCATTTGCATCAAGGGCACAAACTAAGATATTCGTTGCTTTAATGTTTAGTCTGGCATTGACTTTGTCTGCATCACCCCACGTAGACCTTTCTTTAGGAACAAGTTCCCCTTTGGTATCTTTTATTCTAGGGAGATAGTTACTGATAATTGCATCGCAAATATCAGAGTCTTAACTTGAACAAAGATAGGCATTTGTATCTTCCAATAGCCAAAGTTTTAGCTATTAAATAGAGGAGGTCTAGTAGAGAACTGACCCTCGCCAAGAGTAACACTAGAGCTTCCAATTGATGTTGGGAAATCTAGGGGTTATGCATTCTATGCATACACAACGGTGCCTATGTAGTTGAATTAAAATTTTCTCAAACTAAGAATATAGGGTATTCAATCATGTATGTATATATAATGAAAGCTAAAGATTAAAACTAACCTCTTGAAACTTTTCTCCTGTTAGTTTAATTGTTTAACAGGGATGCTTGGAGTTCCTCCAAAAATTATCAAAATGATTCTCCCAATCAAACATAAAGTATGACCAATGATTATTAACTTATTCAAACGAATAAGTTTCTAATGAAATAGTTCACATAATTGATCGGCTAAAAATCTTTTACCTTTTCGTAAAGGATTTGAAAGAAACGATTCACCCTTAGTACTTGGTTGAATCCACAAAAGAGGATTGTCCATGAAGCAAAAGCACCTTTGTTTGAAAAAAGGGGTCACAGATAAGAAGGTTGAGAGCTTGTGAAGAACTTCTTCTTGCATTTTGATTCTTAGTCTTGGTCGAATTCTCTCACAATGTGTTTCTTGTAATTGTCACTTGCATTATGGACGAAATCCCTTAGCTCACATATGTAAGGGGACGCCGGGGCTTAGGAATTATAATCTTTCATTGTCTAAGTTTTCATTAAAACTAAAGCCTAAGGCCTAAGGCCCAAAACTCTTTTAGTAATCCATAATCCTATTATTATTACCTTTTACCCTTATGTGCTTAGGACAACTATTAATTCCAAGACTCCATTTTCCTTGTTAGGTTCTTAGCCTTAGTCAATTAAAGTGTCTAACCTATTAGGTTCTCTCATATATTGGCAATAAATGTAATTGGATACTTCCTAAGAAGTATGGTTAAATTAAGACACTTTTAATTTAACTTTGATTTTGCTAAACCAACCAACTTACATTCATAGATCAAGATTGATATCCAACAATGTATCTTGACCACCAAAATACAAGCGAAGTTAAGATCATTATCAAACCTTTCAGTGCTTGGTTATTGTGTAATTCAATCTTTTCATCAAACATATCCCAAGATAGACATAAAACATAGATTCTAGTGTCAACCCTATCTTCGTCTAAATCAATTAGTACTTAAAACTAAGTTTACATTTTGTTTCTCAAAAAGATTCAAGAAAACTCTTTTCTTAATCTCTTTCACTTTACAAAGATTCCCAAATTAAGACATACTTGTCTCAAAAGACCATTGGATATTCGTCCTCTTTATTGAGGATGATGAATTATTTATCTATCATTCATTTACCTTCATATGCTTCACTACATGTCTAATAATCACCCATGAATTTTCTTATTACAAGACAAAAGAAATGACATCAAAACACATATATTCACATATAAGGTAATAAAATGATCTCAAATCAAAGGATCACTTACACCACTAACACTTTGAGAACTTGTATTGACAGGTGAGTAAAGACTTCACGTGGTTTCTCATGTTGGGTTAATTCAGTATACTTGTTCAACTAACAAGCATACATATGTTTGCCTCAGCATCACCATGCTTGTCATTTGTGAGATCACTACTATCTTTATAAGAAAATGACACAACATATGATAGTCTCGAAGAATTATCAATATCCCTATTCTTAATGATTCATTGAGTAGGACTACTTTTAGGTCATATCTCACAATTATGATCAACATCATAATTATTCTAGAGACTTTATATATTGTTGTACTAAATTTCATTTAACTAATATAAAAAAATACCTAATAAATATTATTACATGCATTGAATAAAAATAATGCTGTCATTACAACTAGTTATAGATTGACTCTTGGACACTAATACCAACAATTGAAAAGATCTTTCACAGATTTCGATAAAACAAAACTAATAAAAATAGCAATGACATGCTCTGATACCCATTGTTGGCTTATGTAGAAAAACTAGAGAAGGGGAATAGTTTGATCCTTTTAAAAATGCTCAATTTAAAAACTTTTTTATTTTGAAAGGAAATTTGTTAAACATAGCTGAATAAAAGAAAACAATAAAGAAAGTAAAGTAGAGACACAAGCCTTTTATAATGGTTCACCAAAAACCCTTAGTCCACTCCTCAAGACGATGCTTAAGTGTTTCACTACCAATGATCTTTCTAACTTAGGGAATTAGCTACCCTTTTACAACCAATTGAACTTCCAATAATTAATCACTCTTCTCTATTTCGCAGAACACACAAATTATCCAACTTGTATTTCGGTCACAAGGAATAACATTATACAAATTATATAAAGATACTCAGTCACATAGTTAGATGACTTTGGATAAGTTTACATTAAAGTAGAATGACATGAAAGTTTAAGCTCTTTTCTAACATAAAGTGTTTGAGACTAATGAAGTATGAAAGTTTAAGCTCTTTGGATTTCAAATCAAAGCAATGTGAGTTTCGTAGCTTGTCTTCACTTTCTTTTCTCGAGCTCTTTAAACTTTATAGGGAATAGTGCCTTAGTAGCCGTTTCTCAAAAGAAAAGACTTATTACAGAACTTTTGTTGAAAGTAAGCAACTCAAGTTTGTTCATTTAATTTCTATAGACAAATTTCCATTTTAGTATAAACATAGAAGCTTTGCCTGTTTGCTTTTGAACATCTGCTTTTAGCATTTAGATGAACTCCATTAATTTACTCTGAAATTCTGCTGAAAATGATTTTTTGCTCCCATATAGTTCAGTTTAGCACATGTAAAATAGACAAGTTAATGAAATTAGAATTTAACAGTTATTTTTATGTTTCTTAAATTCAACAATTTTACAAATATATTATTTTATCATATTTCATAAATTTTGAACTCTCAACACGATTACTAAAGTTAATAAAAATAATCATCTTCCATTCTTAAATAATAATAATAATCAATTAGTCGTTAATTACTCAATTAAAGCTGTGTGAGATTCGTAGCTTGTCTCTACTTTCTTCTATTGAGTTTTTTAAGCTTTATAGGTCCTAATGTCTTAGTAGTCATTTCTTAGAAGAATAGACCCGTTACAAAGCTTTTGCTGAAAGTAGGCACCTCGAGTTTTGCTCATTCAATGGTTGGAGATGAATTTTTAATTTAGTATAAACATCGACACTATGCACGCTTTGCCTGCTTGCTTTTGGTTAGAACTTTTGTGATGTAGACTTTTCTATCAGATGAACTTTATTAAAATAATAGTGGACAAAAAGATAACATTGAGGAGGTACAAATACTGAGTTTTGATTGAATTTGATTATATGTTTACACTATTCCCAAAATTGAACTTGAGTAACATTGCTCCAGTGTGAAGGAGGTGATTAGATGTTTCGCTCAGATAATTCAGAGAGTTCTGATAGCAAAGCTTCAGCTGTTGATTCTTACTTTTAGCAATTAGTCTGAATTAATGAAATGATACGTAAGCATTATTATTAATTTTTTTAATCAGGAGGGTGAAGAGGAGAATAAACCCTTAAGTAAGCCTTTCAAGAGACTCAACTCTTGTACTTCCTAAATAGGACAAAGATAACAGGTGTTGTTAGACCACTTAAAAGTCCTGACGTTAGCATTAAATAATCCAGTAGTTAATGCATCCGACTTGATTTCAAGCACTTACACCAAGCTTTAACATATAGTCATTTTAGTTAATCCTTCAGCTGTCAGCTTTTCTTCACCACTTAAACAATCGTCAATTGCAAAAAGTCGAATACAGGACCTCCCTTTCCTTTGACCAACGGGGTCCTTGAACCAACCTATCATTTAATCATCTGCTTTTAGCATTTAAATGAAGTCCATTAAGTTTTCCTGAAATTTGCTGAAACTGATTTAATTGCTCTCATACAAAATTTAACACATAAAATAGACAAATGAATGGAATTAGAATTCAACAGTTATTTTTCTATTTCTATAATTTACTAATTATTTTGTAATGATAGAAATTGGAAATTTGAAGTAAAGTCAAATTAGCAATTGACTCAACATATATTCTAATAAAAGTTTAATTAATATATTACAAATATATTATTTATATCATATTTTACAAATTTTGAACTCACAACTCGATTACTAAATTAATTTAAAGTAAAACTTCAGAGTTTTTAAACTTTATCTCACATGCTGTTAACCAACAACTCTATTCTATTTTTATGAGTAAATTTTAGAGTTCCTTCAATCCTTCAACGCATTAAATCTCTATCAAAAGAGTGTTTCCTTGCCCTTCAACAATTATGTAGATAATTTTTTTAAAATAAAAAAGAAAATGTAATGAATACTTGTACCCACCATGACTGTTGCCTAATCAATGAGCCAGTGAAAGAAGGGTTGCTCAGTTTCCGAAAACAGAAGGGAAATGTGAGATGCCGTATTGAATGCAATTAATGTAAATCAACAACAGATAGCTTAAGTAAATTGAAACAGCAAGTTCAATAGTGTTTGGTCACACTTTCTGTGGAAATTAAATTTTCTCGGAAAATGAGGTGAGAGATTCTGATAGTTTGGTCATTATCTCACTAAGTACCAAAACAAACATTAATTATCATGTATCTTTAAAATTTGCACCCCATATTGGTTTCCTACTTTCCTATCCTCCAAAGCGTTTGACAAGGAAAAACCTGAAGACTGTTTGTCTGTTTGTCTGAAAAAAAAAAGATTATCTACTACTGCATAGTGCATTTTCTCCATGTAAATCTTTTTTCTTTAATAATCATGGCCCCTGCTTGCAGATTTTTTGACAACACTCAAATGTCTCCATCCAAACTGAGCAGCACCGCACAGCACCTAATCAGAAGGCTATTTATGGTTTATATCTTCATTTTCCTTATGGTTACAGCCACTTCAAGCTCATGCTATATGAAAACATAGAAAAATAATTTTTTTGGTCCGTGTATAAAAAAGTTGTTTAAGTATAATTATTTAAAATATTGTATAAATTAAAAAATATTTTAATAAATTAATGTAAAATCGCTGTGAGGTATAAACAAAAAAATTTTGATCTTTTTTTTATAAATATATTGAGTATTAAAATTATTAAAAAGACCATTGACAAATATTATAGTTATATTTTTCTAAATAAATAATATTAAAATTTATTTGAGCTTCTTTTGTTTTCTTTTTGAAAAAATTATTATTTTCCATCTTTATCTTTTTGCAATTTGTAGTGCTCTAAAAAATCAAAAATATTTTTTCGTTTTTCTGCACCAATAAATCATCGATTATCAAATAATTTTATAGAAAAACTTAAACTCAGAAATTGTTTTAAAAACTAAATCAAATAGGATTTTATCTCTTATCTTTACTATTATAAAAGCCAGAATACCCTTATGGTGTTCCTCTGACTTTTTAATATAATTTTTATTCAAATACCATACTAAAAGGGAGGATGATATCCTCCTAAGTTTTGATCTCTTTTTAAACTATAATTTTATCATTTATTAGAAACTACTCACTTTCTCCTATAATTAAGAAAAATAATTAACACAAATAAAAAAACTCACGTATTATTAACGTCAATTATTAAAAAAAAAATCTTCTAAAACTTATCTCTTCCTTCTTATTTATACAATAATTATAATGTTTTTTATATTATTTCTTTTAAAAAAACAAAACAAAAACCCCTTTAACATATGCGTTAGCACCTGTGATGGATCTAGTGTTTGTATATTGGTCAAATTTTATTCTATGTACATAATAATATCCTTACTATATTATTTCATTAAATTATATTTCGTGAAATTCAAACATAAAACCTTTAACTTAAAAGTTTTAAGATCCAATTATTAGTATTTTTCATTTTAAACTAATAATTAGAAAAAGTACAAGTTGACCGGATCCCAATTTTAAAAGAAAATAAATAAAGGTTTATTTGATAAGAAATATATGGTTGATGATTTGTATACGTAACCCAAAATAATAAACAAATTTATCTCTAGAAGTTGTCATTACCTTACCCTAATTCAAATAAAATTAAAAATGTTCCAAATAAATTAAGCATTTATATATGTGTAGTACCATAGATTACATTATTCACTGCTAATTGTGAATTTGAGCATTAAAAAATCAAAGGGCACAAGTTTTAGAAGCTTCAATATCACTGGGACAGGAATCTTTAGGCTCAAAGATTGAAGAAGCATCTATTCTAGCCGAGCCAAATTAACAAAGTCTTGAAAGTGGAGCGTTGAGAGTTAATTATATAATTAGTTTGTAGTTTGAAATAGAAGTTTGGAAAGATCACTCACACCCACTAAAGTTAATTAATTAAGTAGGTTGATGGGTCCCATTAATTTTTTTCTTTATTATTTGATTGATTAGAAGCTCATAATTAAAATACAGAAAGCTAGCTAGTAACTTATCTTACTAAAATGACCAGGATATAACGTAGATAATTTATCTTTAACCGGATAGGAAATTTGATTAATTAATATGTATGTATACTGTTTCAGATACACTTGACTATTAAATCAAAAATAACAATAAAAAGTTATTTGAAAGATTTGACTATGTGTTCATCATATATTTGCATAAACCATATATAATTGGCAATGTCAAGATTGTCATCAAGACCTATTATGGTGTTCCTTGCCCTTTTCAAGCTTTCTTTTTAGAAAAATTTGGGGATCAGAAATATAGAGCAGATATCACATTCATTTTAAGGTAAATTGTTTTTTGGGACCATTTAGTAGAGTATGTCAATTTCTCTTCTTTTTTCTCAATAACATTATAGTTTGTTTGAGAGTGAGTGACAATGAATAACATATTTTTGTGTATTTGTAACGGGATAAGGTCCTTTCAGGTAAAAAAGTAAATGTACTTTTTAAAAAAAAAAATCAAATTTTAATCTCATTATCTGAAGATGACAATAAAATTGTTTTGGAGCATGCAAGTTTGTACTCTTTCTAAATATTTGCAGTTATTAGATTCTAACTACAAATCTACTCCAAATTTCAAAACCTTACAACTAAATACAGACAATGTTTTTCAACACAAACATTGTAACCATTATAAATATTTTTATATATTATATTTGTATTCATTTACTGCAGATTCACTTGGCCTCATGATAATGCTGCAGCTGCAAGCTCATATGAGTGCAGGACCAGCCAAAATTCTGCGCTGGAATTGTTTCTATCATGGACAAAGACTGCCCATTTCAAAATCAACGGCCATGATCGATTTCATCGTGCCAGTATCAGTACCCATGTGCAACAGATCTAATGGTGGATATTAACAAACCACAGTTGGATGCCTCTTATAGGTTGCATAGAATCATGAATGTTTAATTCATTAATTACCCACTTAGAGATAGGTGTCCAATATTAATAGCAGAAAGCCCTTCAAAGCTAAACAAAAATACAGTTACCGATACTTTCTTTGTACATTTTTAACTTAAATCATCCTTAATTCCTGGTTAATATGTCAAGTTTCTGCAATTATACAAAGGCATCAAGGGCTGACCCTCTTCTCAGTTCTCATACAGCTCTACTTTAGTTTTAAGAAATTCATATATATGTTAGGCCAGCCACATATAAGAAATTGCCATCCCCAGACCAAATTGCTAAATATAGGAATTTCGATGTCCATCCATTGGCAACCCAAATTTGAAAAAGACAACTCCTTCCCCTCCCTCACCTGTGTGCATTCTCTCCAGAGAGAAAGAGAGGGGTACTGAATTTTTACCATGAAAGTAAACCATTTCATCAAAAAAATTAATGTGAAAAATTTGTACAACGGATTAAAAATCCGACGCTTTAGTCCACTCAGCCATCTCTCCCCAATTGAAAAAGATAATGACTATGTTACATTACATAATCAATAATGTAGGGGTATGCACAATTGTTAAAACTACTAGGTATACATATAATTTTCTCATTAATAAATCAAACATTTCAAGATGAAGCATCATCTTTATGTTTAATGTTGTCCTCCTTACATTCAAAAACTGAAGATGAAGAAGGAGTATGAACTTCTAAACAAGATACAGAAGGAGTACTAAGAGAAGATGAAGATGTAGAAGAAGTATAAAAAGACAAAGGAGAAGAAGGAGAATGAGAACTTGGGGAACAAGAAGAAGCAATTGAAAGACCCACCAATAAGTCAACAAATGCACCCACAATATACCCATGATTGTTTTTACCATTTACCCTCAAATACCAACACAAAAGCTCTTCAAGACCTTCCCAATCATTCACACCATGAGCTTCCACCATCTCCTCCATTGACTTTCTGAAATCTACATAAGGGTCTTGGGACTCCATAGATAACACCACACTTTCTTTGAATGGAAATTCTTCTGCTTTTGATTCCAAAATTGAGCTTGTCTCACCTGGCTCGAAGAAAAGCCTATCCGACCGCAATCCCCGAATCACTGTCTCTATTGGATCCCCTGCTTCACCTCTGGATTCCTCAGATGCTGTTGAGAAGCTTGGAGACTCAAAGTTATTCAAAAATGATTCTGCAGTTTCCAACTCAGCAATAGCGGCATCTAAGTAGGCTGAGTTTATGGTCTTGAATATGTCATTGTTGGTTCTGAAAGAAAGGGTTCTGGGTTGGTGACAAGAAGGCCAAGGCCAAGAGGACCTTCCCTCTATGATCTTGAGAAGAAAAGGAAGCTTCATTTTCTTCTTGCCCATCCCCTAATTTTCTTAGAAGCTTGATGGGAAATCTGGTGTCAAATGAGTTTGGAGCTATGAAATGTGAGTTCTTTATGTGGCATTAATGAGCAGTGAGAAAAGGTAGCAATGTGAAGATTTTATTTAAGAGAGTTGAGGGACAAGTTGGGGAGTTAGAATGGTTAATGAGAGAGATGGAGGGGTCCTTTTTTATACGTCTAGCTATTAAATTTTAGAGCTTTAGAAATAAATATTATTCAGTTGAGTTTGAATATTATAATACTTGATTTATGGATTCTGAACATTTTGGGTTCATGTAGCTCAATTATCTAACCTAACACATCCTTAACAAAATTTGAACTTTTAGGTTATCTTGCTGCTTAAGTCATAACAATTATCTAGAACCTCCTAAAGCCTATACTTACTATAGTTTCAGAATTCTTCAAGATAATGAAAGATTTTATCTAAAACACACAAATTATAACTTCCTTTCATCCTGTTTATAATATTCATAAAATTTTTTAGAATCAACGTAAAAACACAACGTAACTCATTCACTTCATTAATATTGAGCTTAATTTGTTAAAAGTCAAGCATAAGAGTGATTAAAGAATGGATATTGTAGTTGTTCACTCATTAATCCCTGAAGATTTCCTACAAGGAGAGATAAATATTCAAGAGGTCCAATAGATGATACCGATTAGCCGGATTGATGGTTTAATGCGCTGATAATGATAGGAGTTTACAGCAAACCCTTTTCTCTTTGCTCCTGTAAAATAATGACATATGCACAAACAATCTACAAGAATTTAGGCATGTTAAATTGAAAACCAACTGGGCACTGAAAAAATGTGTCCCACAAACTGTGCCCAAAATCTAATTGCTACTGTTTAGTGGTCCTAGAGAAAAATGAGAAATCTCCTTTTATATATGTAAATTTAATATCCAAGGCTTAAAGCCAAATTTACAGGCTCTTAATTAAACAAAGTTAAAGTTACATGGTTATGCATAATAAATAATTTTTGCATAAGCACATTAGCCCAAATATTTTGTAAAGAGTCTACAATCTATATATTACATAAATTAAAATACTAGCAAAAAAATATATGATAATTGATACTTGTGAGTTATAAAATAATATAATCACATTTTTCACAATCAATACGATATATATATATATATATAACTCTTCACTAAGAAAATTAAATAGCATTCACTGGTAGGTTAAATTTGGGAGGGAAAGAAACCAATTCAAAAGCAATCAGAGCATGTGGGGATTCAAACCATGTGTTGTTGATTAAGACTGGAACTCATCATCATGTGCCTTCACCATACGATCCAGAGAGTAGATTGAGACCCTTGAAAGAGAGACAGATACAGTCATTTTTCCATGAATGGATTTGGACCAGTTTACACAAACACAAGAGAGATAAATCCATTCTATTATGAATTGGTGGATTTTGTATTGAGAAAAAGAGAATTTAATGCACAAACGGAGTAAGAGAGGTTCACCAATGGCATAGTTTTTCTTTCTGCGGTCTTGGCATTTAATGTGATGTTTTGTTTGTTTCAAGCCTCCAAAAACTAGGCCCCATTCATCAACTCTAAATTGTAGTATTTCTGAAGAGGATGCATAGACTTCCTGCTAATCCAGGGTTTAAGATCAACAGATGATGTTGACCACACTGTATCAATCTGATTAGACAGAAACGTAGTTTGGAGTAACACAATGTTATCAACAATATGCACAAAGGGGGACCTTGGTTTTGTTAAGCTATCTCGTAGGTGGTCCATTTAAGTTATTTTCCAACATATAGGGGACTAAGTACCAATTTAATTTTGCGGCTAGAACATGTGATTGATTTTGAAACTGAAAATTAATTTTAATTTATATAATAGCCTATTTGATTAAAATTGAAAAAAAAATTTGGTCAATTGTCTAATACAATTTTAGCCTGAAATTTTTTCGTAACACTTTTATAGGAAAATACAATATACTATTTATATTATTTTTTGACAAAAATATTTTCTTCTTTTTTAATATTCTTATGATTTCAAATTACTTTTTGAGATAACTAACCAAACATAAAATAAATTTTGCTAAAATCAATTCTTTCACAATCCCTATTAACAAAATAAATTATTCAAAATACTAATTTTCAAATGCCAGACAAAACTAACCCTAAAATTCAATGCCATTTAGAGTCATATAGCAAAGATACAAAGTACAAGAGGATTATATGCCCCATCAGTGTATGAAATTTTGTGACTCATGACAATAATTTGGATGCCAAACATAGTTTCACTTAAGAGTTTAACATGTAGCTATGAAGTTCTAAGAAAATGTTTAGTCTCCATTTTTGCCTCATAAATACCTTATAAGAACCTCATAAGAATGTATCTGTCGTGAACATCCCATATAGTATATTATTTTTCTTTTATTACAATGTTTGCTAAGGGTCAGAGAAAGGACCACCTCATCCATAGTTTCCTGGGACCGTGTGGTTATGTTTTGGGATTCTTCAGAATTTTTTAATCTTCACCTGTATATCTGTAGTATATCTTTGTCTGCAATTTTAGGTATTGGACAGTACAAGAAATGTAAATTACAACTGATGAACTTATAAAGATGCTACTTACAAAAACTTCGAAACAAATAAAACATAAATTTTCATTATCTGGCGTACCTTCATTATTCGGTTTCATTTCATAGTTACCATCGTTGAGACCTACCTGATCATTAGAATACGCACTATTCAAACACCAGAGAAAACAACGTGAAGGGAACTAATTCGACATAAAAACATAAAAACAAGACGGCATTCAAAAATAGACAATCAAACAGATTTTTAAAATTAAAAACAACTGTTGTATGCTATGAAGTATGGATACTAACACAGAGTATCGGATAAAAAAAGAAATCAAAAACTACAATCTAGGATACGATACTGTTGTGTGCTTTTCAGTGGATGAGATACATTGCACAATTAACTGCCAACATTGTCCAGCATTAGAAAACAAAATATTGCTCAAATCAGCTTCCAAGTTTAACAACTATGGAAACTAGAATAATTATTGCATTTGAGACTGAATCACCAATTTTAAAACAAAAGGTCAAACTACAATGCAAGAAGTTGTCAAGTTGACCTTATGGAATCCTTGTCATCTCTAGGTCAAAACTTGGGTGCACATCTGTACTGGGTACTGAGAACAAGGCTTGGTTGTCTGTTAGATCACGAAACAACTTACCTAATTACAGAATATAGCCTCCAACATACATAATCAATCATGGGACTTTTTATCCCAAAATCATAAGACACTTTTGAGGCATATACGAGGTCTTTAGAAAAGAAGGATCCTTAAATTGCCGATTCCTGGAGAATAATGTCTCGTAAGAGAACCCAGGGGTCCCAGATCGATCATTAATTAAACTCTCTTAGCCCACTGGTCCAAGCTCCAACATGGCTAGATTATTCTCCAGCATCAGTATTAAGATATTGGTCAAAGTAGAGAAAATGAAGTTCAAACCAAGAAGAAAAAAACAAAGAAAGAAAGAAGGAAAGCCAGAGACAGTTGCGGACCACATCAACTGGAAGAAGCAAAAACCAATTATGTGAAACACGGTTACCCAAATGGGGTGCTGGATAGTGAAATCTTGACCCACCCAGATTGAGACCCATTATGCGCAAGTGTGAGCTGTCGCTCCTACTTTTCTGTGAAGAGAATAAAAATCCATTCAAAAATATTGCAACCATAATATCAGAATTCAGAAACCGAGTGCTAGCAGCCTAGCACTACATTACAATGCACATGGAGTACCACAAGGTGCACTGGAATACTTGATTGTGTATGGCTCTCTAAAGCACAGTTGTGAGACATACTGGAACCACATAAAATTGTTACTGAAGTTTTTGCAGTTGCTCACCCTCTCCCCTCACCAAGTAACAAATTAATAATTTCCCAAGTGATATATGTACAACTTTTAATGCGTTCTACAGGCCCATAGGTGCAGATAGCAGGCAAAGAGCCTAACCACTTTGGACCAGACTAAATCAAAATGTTAATTCTGATTAGCACTCAAATTACAGGTATTAGTTATTGTCTAAGCTCATCCACGTATTAACAGCATTCTATGTATACTCCACGTAAGAGAATGCTCTCATACTATATGGTATGATCAAGACAGGAGATACAAAATGAATCTGATGCACATAATAACCAAGGTCAAGGCTTGATCAAGAGAGAAGATCAAAATGAGTCTGATTCACACAATTGTTTATTCCCAACAAGAAAAGGGAACCCAGTAAGCATCTTCAAACTTCTGATGAAGATAAGTATAGCTGGAAAAACAGAAAAGGAAACTACATGGATTCAAAGAGTGGTCATTCAACAACTAAATGTTATAAACTATAAAGTTTCAAGATTCAATACAAGTAAAAGGTCAACGGTAAGTGCCTTCCTGCAGGGCCTCACACCAACCACCACACTTTTGCATGACATGGAAGCACAACGACAAAACACATAAGATAATTCTGCAAGCAAGACTGTAAGCAACAAGAATGTGCGTGGAAAAGGCAGTGTTTCAAACAAGGCCGCATACCACTATTAATTGCAAATTGAGGATCAAATACAGTGAATCTCAAATAGATCTCTAATCAACTTAATTATCTTCAAAGAAAAGATTTGAGGAAACTATATGTGCTCGAAGAAAAAATGGCCAGAGCACATGATCGTTCAGATAGTGGAAGCCAGGAGCAATACAATTCTAAATGTCTAAGGAATTACTACATGCTACTAAAAGGAAGCATGGCTTATCAACTTTTTTCATTATGCAGAAAAACACTCTTGTAACACACACAAATGTAGTTAAATCAGTGCTTCTAGCCAAATTAGACGTCATGATTAAAGGACCACATACTAGTTCAAAATTTCAAGGAGGTAATATTATTCGAAACCTGCTTTGTAAGCAATAGCTGCTAGGCCAAGTTGAACCAGCCAGACAATCAAATGATTCATTTGAAAAAAAACGGAATCTGATACAGATCAAGTTTAACAGCTCTAATTATCATAGGAACCAACTTATAGAAACATCCAAAAGCTAAAGTAGGGTTCATGTTACATTAGACTTTTCGTGAACATGTATGATTTGTTCTTTTCTGATAAGAAATATAGAAAAGGAATAGAAACTTTTCTAAGGAGAGTCTGGCATGATAATACCTTGAAAGTGAATGAACGCTTATGTTACCTTGTCTGGGAAAGGAGATGGACCTCTTTTAGCCATCCAGAAAACCCTTTTCCCACAAGAGTAACTTACTGTCTCCCATGAACCACGGATCAGAAAATAGATAAGTACATAATATAACTAAGACATAGGGTCCATACTGCTGCAAGCCGCATCTTGCAGAGCAACCAGACACAACTTGGCGGCAAAGAGATGCTGGAAAAAGAGGATAGATGATGGAACAATAAGCAACTGTAAACACTGTAGTAGTTTTGAAATTAGGATTTTATAACCTTCTATTGTTATTTTATTATGAATGAATAGAATAGATTACATCAAGGGCTATGATTAAATGTTATTGAGGTTATATAGTATCGTCACTTTATAAATAAAGGACTTATGGCAACATTGCAATGCTGCTGGCTTTCAAGTTCTTGAGAGAACTTGGGTTTTGCTTATCCTCACATCCCAAAATAGGTTTTTCATTCTCTGCTGCTTAGAAACTTAGGTTTCCATGGAAATTTATCACATGCTTCCAGTCAGGGTGCTTCTGACTGCTTCAAACACATAACGGCTAATTAAAAATGCTAAACACGTTAATCATCAGTACCATTCCATTTTACTATGTCATGGTTCTAAAAGCTCTTGTGACATGTGAAAATTGCATAAGATGCACATTAAGATTAAGTCTACAAGACCACTTTATAGGATAATCCAACTTTCTGCTAATTTAAAATGATCATAAAACAAGTTTTCTCTCAACAGTTCATTTCCCAATGAAAAATTAATTAGATTGGAGTCTCAGAAAAGGATGGGAGTTGGGACGAGAAATCCAATTCTACATTAAGTTGAAGCACTTTTTAAGTGGAAATCATATAATTTATTCAAATGAGCTACATAAGTTTAATACCATAGTAAGGAGGACCAACCATCATGAAGGCCCTGCTATTACATCATTAAAAATGAGTAGTTTGTGATCAAAATCATGCTAGTCAACACAACAGTTTATGAACCTTTAATCAGCAAAATACCATGCATACAAGAGGTGATCTAATCTTCCGAAAGAAAATCAACATGATTAAAATTATAATTAACAGCTATATGTAGACATCAGGAAACAGCAACTGTGGAGGACACTAGAAATTACCAGTGTACCATGGTTTAACTGAACTGTAAGATCATCTTCCGCCCGATGAGAAAGTTTGATGTTAACTGAATGAGAATGACTACTACATTCATCACCTCAATGTCATTTCTTCAGAAAGAGGGGGCGCGGGGGAATATTTGATTAAGTAACAACCTGAATTAATGCATATAACAGCAAAAAGTATGGAAAACCAATCTTTGGGCAGTCTAAAGAAACACTATGCAACAATAATTGTGACCACTGCTTTTACAGGAATGAAGATATGATTCAAGTTGAGCAGCCTTAACTCAAAACAATGACCCTTCATCTGCCTCCACAAAATGAACCAGCTTATGGAAGTATCAAACAAGTCAAATGAAACTAATCACGGATCAAACTAATTCAATCTCTATTCTCTCCCCAGTCAAATTTAAGTCCTCATTTGCAGGAGTGTAAATCTGGAGAAATCAACCATCACAGTGCCACTCAATATTTTTGTCAAAAACCTGTTTTGTAGATCAGGATGAAAGTTAAGCAGCTTTAACTCAAAAGAATGACACTTTATCTGCCTCGAGAAAAAAAGACCCAGATTATGGAAGTATGACACCGATTATGGAAGTATGACACCAATAATGGGATCAATGTAATTCAATCTCATTCTCTCCTATCAAATTTAAGTCGTCTCAGTGTCACTCAGTATACTGTCAAGAACCTGTTTTGCCTGGGAGAAATGGAAAATGAAATTCAACAAAAAAAAAAAATGAAGATCCCCCCCACCCCTAGTAAAAGTTGGAGCAGATATAAATGCGACATTTTAAAAACAAGAAAACTAGAAAATCAAGGTATGGACCAGATTGAAGACAATTCTTGATGCAATTAGCAAGTAAATTTCTATAGACTCTCATTCCACCAGCATGCATGCAGAGGTTATCACAACCAAGCAATGATTGTAATAGTAAAAACGGATTAACAAACTTAACAATATAAACCTTAAATAAGGGATGCTGGTTTTTTTTTTTTCATTTCCTCCATAAGCAAGGTGTAAAAAGAAAATGAAACAACCACCCAATCAAAAAGAAGCTGATGAAATATCAGCAAAGAAAATCTAAGAAAACCTTATTCTGTGTCTGCAGTCCACAACACCCTCCTACACACCCTACATCCTCCAACAAAAAACAAAACAAAAAATACTAAGAAGTGGCAAGCTGAAACTCAGAACTGGCAAGCTAGCTTTTTTATCTGAGAAGAGTCAATTCATCAAGGTGGCCACATGACAAACAAATATAAAGAGCATCATGGAAACATCTGTTGGAAGATGCATCATACTTGACATGATAATGTAGTCAATTTGGGATAACATGCACTAAAAATAGACTTCTCTTAAATAACAAACAACCAGCATCAAATGAGAAAGGTGGCATCTTCAGTAACAGTATACCTTGTTGGTATCCCTTGCCAGGCCCCACTCACTCACATGGGTATACCAGTAGAATCTACCAAGGTATCCCCTTACTCTTGTAAGAAAGAAGGGAAGATGGATGCGGTATACCAAATACATGAAAGTTTCCCTAAATGGGGAAGTACGTATGGACTAATCACGTTTGGCATGTAGTACAGGATCACCATATGAAGCCCAAGAGGTTTGATTGCTCACCTTATTGGGGGATCAACCAAAGGACTCATTTGACGTATGGATCTCGCATAGGTGCTTGACAGCCCACTCCGCCAGTATGCCACGTGCACTGGGAAATCCCTTGAGCCCACCCGCAACACTTACAGGTGCGGGGTTCCGCGCTACCATTAGTATAAGTAAATAATTTCCGCCTTGGCTCATAGCCTAAACTTCTGATAAGCACTTCATCCTCTTGTTAGAATCAGAGCGAGGTTGGCGGTTCGAGCCATCCGAGTTTGGGGCGATTGTTGACCTTGTGGGGACTCAACTAGCTGTCACATATTGGAGTGCACTGACATGACTTATACATGGGAACTCTGCACTACCACAAGTATAAGAAAATAAAGTTGCACCTTGGCTAACAGCTTAAACTTTTAGCAGTGGTAAGTAAGCTTGATTAACATTGCTTCCCATGGCTAATTAGACTATTAATTTTCCCGAGGAACTTAACCCTCCCTGAGAAGATCTGTATGCAATTTTTCTCATTTCTAGCAGACTGTTAGGGGCAGGTAATTCCAATTTGAATGTCAAACCCTTAAAGAACCTAAAAAATTTCTTGTAGTCTTTCTCTTCATCCCGACATCTGTTAAGGGAATACCTCTGAGCATCTCAGACAACCTATGGCAAAAGCCGTCTAAATGGCTCAATCTCATTCCAGTTAAACATCACCCAATTATATACACCATCTTCAGACACTCCAAAATTCCCCTAATGTTCATACTTCATAATGCACTCTTCTGAGAATTCAAACCTTGTCCTGAAACAAATTATCAGAACGTGCAGACTCAAAGAAAGAGAAAACCCCTTGTTTGCCTTCAATTGGTGCCCTTCAAAACAGTAAGAACTCAGCAACCAAAATTCCCCTAATGTTCATACTTCATAATGCACTCTTCTTAGAATTCAAACCTTGTCCTGAAACAAATCATCAGAACGTGCAGACTCAAAGAAAGAGAAAACCCCTTGTTTGCCTTCAATTGGTGCACTTCAAAACAGTAAGAACTCAGCAACTTAGCTTACAGCTTTATAAGTTTCAGAACATGTTAGCCATCTCGGACAAAGAACTTACACAAAAAGCACACATCAAAAACAAGAATACAGCGAAGGCAATCAAAACTTGTTCCTCAACCCAACGCAAAATGTTTTACACAAAGAAAACACCATCTTCAAATACCTCGAGGCTTCTAACTCCATAGATAACCACTGTATTATCATATAATTGTTCAATCAATTTAAGCTAGTTGTCTTAAAATGCATAACTTTTTTTTATATATGGAACAAAATAGTAGCAATGCAATGACCATAAGAGGAATTCAAAATAATCAATATTTCCTAATAAAATTGAGACCCAAACGTGTACTTTTTTTTTTCTTAATATTGGAAAAAGAAAGCTACAAGCAATATCTTTCATCAAATATCACAGAACCTCTAAACCATACAAGACCCCAGCGTACTTGACAAGCCCATCATCCTTGCAGAAGTAAACCTTGTTGATTTTCTGAAAGCTATGTAAAGTCAGCAAGCTATCTGAACCTGCCTGATGGCTTTTCCCGGCAACCCGTTCCACATTAAGGGACACGCAAACCCTGTCAAGCCCACCATGCAAATTACAGAACCTCGTCAGATGCTTCACATCGTACACTCTATCTCCAAAAAATGCCCTGACAAGACCCAGAAAGTTAATCAACTCGTCCGGCAAGGCCCGCTGAGTCAACACCTTCACTAGGTACCCGAAGTCATAAGAACAGTGGAAGGTTACCCAACTCACTGAGTCATTGCATACAAGCCCCGACGACATCATTAACTCGGAAAATCGCACCGAGTCAATCCCGAATTCTCTATTCTTATCGAAATCAATCCCCTGTCGCATCAGTAACTCGATTGAGTCATGAGCATGAGCATCACGAGCAACATCAAAGTCCCTGAAATTGAACTCCCAAATATACGAATCACTAGTACCAAAATTTGGAAGATTACCCTCTTCGTCAGCAAGAGTAATACCGATCTGGATCAAGCTCAAGCGATCGACATTGGCTTTGAGGACAGCATAGTTAACAGTAGGTTGCCGGCGATGGAAGTCCGTGTCTACCGCTTCCGGACGGACCACCACACCGGGAAATTCGGTATCCATGGAGATAAGCGGGTGCGAATCGATAACGGATCGGATCAATTCGAACTCAGATTCCAAATTAGAGGACCATACCGATCGTATCACGACGGATCTATGGTTTGGTTGCTGTAACTGAGAGTCTGAGGGTGTCATGGCTTCGGAATTCGAATCTCAATTATAATAGAGTTTCATATAAATACCGAGGCGTCGTCGGGTAGACAAGGTTTAGGGTTCGAATTTGATTGTTGATGAAGGTGTAGACTGGAACGCTAAACGACAATTTTTATAGAACCAGAGAGACGGTGGAATACTAACACTTGGGCCTTGGCACCGGGCTTAGGACCCCCATTAAAAAATTCATAAACTAATAATTGTAGTTAAAAAGTTAATCTTTTTTATTGCTAATTTTTCTAGAGTAAATTGTGTTATTCTTCTTAAACACATCATTTTTATTTACCCTCTATTTTAAATTTTATTTTTCTTATTGCAATACATTATGTTAAACTTATTTTTTCTAATAAAATACAAAAAAATTAAGTCTGTACTTGAAGTTTTTTTTTTTTTTGAGAATATAATATTTATATACAATATTATTGAATTTATTTTCATTAATCGATTTTAAGATGATTTTATATCTTTTTTTTATTTTATGAATCAAATATATATTCAACTTTGATTTGATTAAAAATGACACTAAAAGTTATTTATTTATTTTGGGTTGAATAGTGAGACTAAAAGATCAAATTATAAACAAGAAAAATGGTACCTCAGCCGAAAACTCACATATTCCCTACTCTTAAATTTTATAAGAGTTTTTTTTTTTTTTTTCCTTTTTCTTTATTGCTAGTTTTGATTTTTGATTTTTGATCTTTTAAGATTCAATACTTGCATATTCCAAAAAAAAAAAAAAAAAGATGATATAATTTTTTTTTATTAATAAATTTTATATTATTATTTTTGTTGTATGAACCTATTCTATTTTGATTGAATTGATGTAGAAAATGATAGTTTAAATTATTTATTTATTTTAAGTTTCAATAGTGGCTCTAAAATTTTAATCATTAAAAAAAAAAAAAGATTTTTTTCTCTTTTATTGGTGCTTTTGAATTTTTGAATAAAAAAAAAATTATGTCAAAAAGTGTAAATAGTTATGCTGAATTTGGTAATGTTTTTTAAGAAGGTATTGTGGCTTTATAAAATTGGTTAATTTTTTTTATAGATGTTTCTTTTACTATTTTTAAAAAGTCAATGGTACTTTTAAAAGCATCCCATATAATATTTTTAAAAGTTAATTGAAGCTTTTTAATATTAAAAATACTAAAATTATTATATTAGTTTTAAGAAATTCTAAATATATCCTTAATTAATTTATAAACCATCTAATTTTTCTACCTAGATTTATTCCAAAACCTCTCATCTTCTACTTCTTCTTCCCTCAAAAACAAAATCTTTCTCACTTAATTTTTTTATCTTGCATCCAAATTTAAAATTTTCAACCACTATATAACATAAGACTATAAAGCATTTTTTTTTTTTTTTAAGCTTAAAAAAATTGAGCATATTTTTCATTGAGTCGACGACATCATAATGAAATTTTGGCATTACTCAGGTACTTTACTTTTTCTTTTCTTCACAATTAAATGGCATAATCTAGTTAATTGTTTGATAGTGATTGAGTATGAATTTTTCATTCACGATCTAGCAAAATACAAACCGAGTATTGGTTTTTACTAATAAAATGTTAAAATAAAAATATATATATATATATATATATATATTTTTTTTTTTTTTTTTTTTTTTGGTAACCATGTTGAGAAGAAGCATTTATATATAAAAGAAAAGGTAAATAATGAAAAATACGAATAACATCTCAACTATCTTTTCACGATTCATTAAAAATAATAAAAGTTAATCAATATTAATGATGTTTAATTTTGTCATTTTATATATACACAATAGTTTATGATTTATTTTACCAAATGTCCTTTTATTGTTTTTACTATCCACATCAACTTTTACAAAAGATTTATCAAATAGGATTGTTGTGACTTTTTAACAGCAGTTTTTTCATAGCATGAAAGTCACTTTAACTTTTTAAAAGTCATAGCATTAACAAATCATGTCTAAGGATGAGTTTGGTAATAGTTTTTAGGAGAAAAGGCACAACACCTAAAAATTGTTTGGTTAATTTTTTTTGAGAGGTGCTTCTTCTACTGTTTTCAAAAAGTCAATAGTGCTTTTAAAAGCACCCCAAGTGATGGTTTTAAAAGTTACTTGTGGCTTTTCAAAATTAAAAGTACAAAAATCACCTTATTAATTTTAAAAAATCTCAAATATATTCTTAATTAATTTATAAATCATCTAATTTCTCTCTCCAAGTATATCATTAATTAATAATATTTATTTTTGTTAGTTCATACATTCACAACAGCTTAATTTGTTTTATCAAACGCATTGTTCATTATTTTTACTATCCACGATCAACTTTTATAAAAAATTTACCAAACAGAATTTTTGTGACTTTTTTATAGCTATTTTTTCACAACATAAAAATCACAACAACTTTTTAAAAATCACAGCATTACCAAACTCAGCCTAAATATCTCACCAACCAATCTTATATCATAAAATATGTATTGTTTTAATATTATATGCTATCTTTATGTTTATTTCTAGTTTTTCTTTTTTCTTTTTAAAATCTTTTTAACTCATATTGATTAATTTTGGATCTTAATGTTTTCTCATAGTTAACTATAGAATAAGATGCATCAAGTAAGATGTGTAACTTAATCAACTTGATTAATTCGAATTTTTTATTAGATTTATCTTTTAACTCATATTTATTAATTTTAAATTTTAATGTCAATTCAAATTTAAACGACCTGATTGAGTTAGAGATTAAATCCAAAGTGCCCATGTGGAAGCTCTATCTGATATGGAAACCACATGGTGTTCTTACAATAATTGATCTAGGCGATGAATTCTTTCCTATCAGAGTTTCTCAAAGTTTGGACCTAGACAATGTGATCAAATGGGGTCCTTGGATAATATTCGACCATTATCTAACCATACGAAGGTGGGAACATAATTTTAACCCCATGACTAAAGAACCAAACAAGATGGCAGTCTGGGTTCGCTTCCCTAATATTCCCATTGAGTACCATGATGAAAATTTTCTTATGTGTCTTGCTAAGAGAATTGGAAATCATATTAAATGTAATACAACTGCAAGTCAGGCCGATCGTGGGAACTTCGCTCGAGTTTGTTTGGAAGTTAACATGTCTAAACCTTTGCTCTCTCGGTACAGGCTCAGCAAATAGGTACGCCATATAGAGTATGAAAGGTTACATCTGGTTCGCTACAACTGTGGATTATAAGGACACGGTGCAGAGTCATGCCCAAAAGTAGCAAAAATGCAGGTGAAGGGACGTGAAGCTACGAATAAAGCTACAATACTGATGGAAGCTGGACCCTCGGTGGGTTAGGGGGCAAGGATCAAAACCTTCAATGGATAATCAATACGGGAACTGATGTTGGTCCGCAAAGGAAGAAAACAAAGTAGGGTTAGGGGCAATACGGTAATTCACTGGGAAGGAAGGGATAAAGATGATAGAGTGTGTATGGATCATACTAAAAATCAGGCTAATAATCGTGGTCGTATAGAATCTGGCTCTCGATTCACGGTTCTCAATGATACGGAAATCATGGAGATTAACAATGATGCGCTAACACCAATCACGGAAATAGATGTTGTCCTAAAATGGAATGTCAACGTGTCAAAAAGGACTAATACATGGGGTAGTAATCAAGTGTTCATTAAAGTGGAGACTTATTATATGCTTTTTGGAGATGATCCCGTTTCAAACCAGAACCCATTAAATGGGAAAGGAAATCCAACCAGCCATGCAAGCTAAGCATAGAAAATTACCAGGTTACTTTAAGTCAATCTAACACAGGCCTAATGACCCAGATTAAGCAAGGATGTTCAGCAAGGTTGAAGTATCAAACTGAAGCAGAGGACAATACCCAAGAAGCGTTAACCCATGTAAGTGAAACTTGGCAGTCCCGGTTCCTTGAATCACCAGTGAGAAAAGATGAAAATGGGGGTAGAGGCAGAAAGGACATTGGGGATCCCATTCCAAAGCCACTTGACGGGAGGGTCCTTGCAGCAAAGCGTCATGCTCGTAGTGTAGGAAAGAGGTTACAAGAGAGGCCACGGAAAGAGATAAAGGATGATATTATGTCCCTTAATGGGATTGATTAAGCAGCCTTAATAGAGTTTACTATGATTTGTCGTGGAGACTATTTGTCTATGCTATATACTTTATTTATGTAAATCTTATCGTGGAACTGCTAAGGGGCAGGACTCAGGAGGGTCCAGCTTCATAGGAACTGCCAAATCCTTATTACAAGTTCATAAACAAGGCATCCTAATTATCCTTGAACCTAGGATTAGTGATGAGAAGGCTGTACATGTGATTCAGAAGCTTGGGTTTTTTAACTCTATCATTGAGGAAGCCACAAGATTTTCTAATGGTATCTGTGTAACATCCCACATATATGACTAATTGTGTCTATACTTGCATATAATTGTACTATAAATTGTCAACATATTCATAAGTGTAATTGATAAGTTCATGTAAACGAATATAGGCTTTAGTGATGAAAGTAGAAGAATATGTTCACTTAATACATGCAATATGACAAAATGCACACACTTGACACTTTACAAGCATATATGTATCTGTTTGAATACTAAGTGTGTTGGTAGACTTGAAATATATGTCATATGACTTAGAAACACTTTAGTGAATGAGGACATGGAGAAGTAGGACTTAGAAACCAAGATTTAAAGGTTTAGAAAAATTAGGATGCAATATAACAATGTGTTAACCAAATAGACAACAATCTGATTTTTAGGAAAATTAGAGTACACTTAGAAATGTACCTTGATGATGGAAGAATGAGAAGATTGTACTAAATAAGGTGTAATTAGGAATTAAGAAGGTAAGAAATGAGTATTAGCAAAAGAAAACACAAACGGCTAAGAGAAGATTAAGTAGTATACATGAATAATGCAATGACATTTATATATATATAGGCATGGACTAACTTTAGTATACTAGTATGAATACATGAGTATAAATACATGTATATACATATGCCTTATACCGGGGGACAAGTTGACTTTAGGAAATTTATAAAATAATGCTAAGCCTCCACTTAGTCAATAAAATAACATATTCTTACACTATGTGGAGGGGCAAACTAGGTAATTCGGTAGCCTTATATCACCTTCTCCACCATTCTCTTCTTCATTCTCATACTTCTGCAAATTAAAACTGAGAGAGAGAGAGAGTGACTTAAAGAAACTAGAGAGAGAGAGATGAATGCATGCAAGAGTTAAAGGACTCAAACTGAAATTCTAATCTGGTTGAAGTGTTTAGTAGACTTAGGACTTCTAGTTGCTTGCCTTACAAGCAAGTTTAGGGCTATTGTGAGAAAAAGAGATTATCGGACTGCAAGCTGAAAATTCAAAGAGGTTAGAGATTATGCAAGAAGTTCAAAGCAGATTTAAGAGCAATTAAGAGGAATTGAGTGGTGAGAAGGCTTAGGAAGTGGAATCTGCTAGTTATAGGTTAAGGTATGATTCAAGTGCATCCTGTTCTATTTTCTACTTTCTAAGTTCAACTTATATCTCTTTTCACTCTTGTAAACACTCCTCCTAAAATGCATGCCTGTTGAGGATTTAAATCCGTGTTGCACAATTGGAATGATTTTCTGGAAAATTTACATGTTTTCTTCTAACTTCTGTTCAATGTTCATGCTTATGTTAGCCCAATAAGTCCAGGTCCCAAGAAGTGCCTATACTATCTAGTGTCTGGATCCAGAGTCTAGTGAGACGGCACTGGTTGTGCTGCATGTATATGTATTCCAAAAGGGAGGATACAAGTCTCAGTTTGAACATAGCGTGTTACTGGAACAATGAATTATGCATGCATTAATGAAAGTGATTTCATTTCCTTGTTTTATAAAAATTGAGCATCCTTTCATGTTTATAAGAGTCTTTACTTGAATTATACTGAGATTTGTTTCTCACGTTATATCAATTTGGATGCTGCAGATTGACAAGTTTTCTAGACATGCTTGGAAGTGAAAATGTGATTGTCTTAGCTTACCATTGCTAGTGTGTGTGCTATGTGACTTATTTTAGGACTGTGTTTATGTGGATGAGTATTGGCAGACTTAGGAGGGTAGCTACAATGATGAAGACTTCTCTGTCTCAATGGAAGAGTAGTTAGAGCTTGTATTTAAGTCCTTTTGAGTTAATAAACTTGTAGGAACACTTTAGCTGCAATTGATCATGCTTGTAAAGCCATGGTCCCGGCTGTTTATTTTGTAAATTACTAGCTATAAGTAAGTTTTAGCCATTGTACATATAAGTCTTTTGTAGGAAGGTTTTTTTATCATGTAAAGACTCCTCTTGAACTACAACCATGTAAATATAAGCTATTATGTATATAATGAAAGTGTTGGAGGCAAAGTCCTCTTAGTAATTCAAGTTATTTTAAGAGTTCATCTCTATGTTAAATTCCAACAATGTAACATAGACCTCTCATGAGAATTTTAATTGTAAATTGCTTAACTTTGAATCTGCATCCTAATAAGTAAAAATGAGAAAGTCTCAACTATGTCTACTCAAGTGTCCAAGTAGTCAACTAGTTATATTCAAGCAGATTGAAAGCATAAAGTATATACTAAAGATTTCATTAAATTAATCTTATATGCAATCAAAGTAAAGAACCCTAAACAAGTAAGAAGAACTTTAAACAAGTAGGAAGTAGGATGAATGAATCCATATTACATTTAACAAGAAAGTACTCAAGAAGTGTAAAGAATAGAAGTAGGAAACCTCCTACTTGCATAATATACAGATTTTCAAAGAAAAGAAAGATATACATTACAATGAAGACTAGCTATAAGACTTATGAAATTTTCACTAAATTGTCTTACAAGAAATTAAAATTTACAAAGCTTCTTCCATTGCACTTGTTATTACTTCAATTTTGATAGTTGAGGTCTCTTGACAAGTAAGGTGTTACAATTTGGGTGCTTTGGAATTTTGGTTTATCCAATATCACTGTGTGTCACTCATCCTCTTAATTTGTACACTGCTCTCTATCCAAGATGGATGTCAAGGAAAGTTGTTTCTAACGGCTATGTATGCTAATCCCATAGATGAAATACAAAGGAAATGTTGGCGAGAATTGGAACAGCTTTCTCATGGCATTAATGGCCCGTGGTGTATAGTAAGGGACTTTAATGAAATAATGAGCCCCAATGAAAAACGAGGTGGTATACCAGCAACCATAAGCAAATGTAATCAATTTCCTCACTAGATTGATAAATGCAACTTGCTAGACCTGGGCCAGAAGGAACAAGATTCACTTGGAAGAGGGCTAAATGGAGTGGCTATGACAGAGTGCTTAAGAGGCTAGATAGAGTGTTGGCTAATTCCAGTTAGGTATCACTTTATACCAAAGCCACAGTTGTTACTCTTCCCAGAAAGTTTGATAATAACCTTATTTTTCTTAATAATGAGGGCCTGAGAATAACTATGAGGGCTAGATTGTTTCATTTTGAGGGCATATGGCTTACTCGTGAAAATTTTCCAAACTTTATGGCTACACATTGGAACAAAGAGGTGCCCATGTTATCCATGCTTGACATGATTGTGGACCCTTTAAAACAATGGAACCTCCACATATTTGGCCACTTGACTGTGAGAAAAAGCTGAAATCCACCATGAGTTATTAAATATTTTAAACCAAGAAGAGATTGCTTGGTTCCAAAAATCTCGAAGCAAGTGGATTGGTTATGGTGACCACAATACCAAATTATTCCACACTACAACTACTAATTAGAGGAGAAAAAATAGAGTGTTGAGGCTTCAAGATGATTCGAGGCAGTAGGAGGATGATCTGGGTTCTCTCAAAAATATTGCAAGTAACTATTATCAATCTTTATTAAGTGAAGAGCTTATTAATAGGCCACGAATTAACATGAGCCACACTTTCCCTTGTGTCACCTTTAAAGATTTACAGCATTTGAATGAGGAAGTGGATGACAATGAAATTAAAAAAGCTATGTTTAATATTCATCCTTTCAAAGCACCAATATCAGATGGCTTCCAAATGGTCTTCTTTCATTCATAGTGGCACCTGGTTGGCCCTGCAGTTTGTTAATCCATAAAAAATTGTTTCAAGAATTCTTGCCTTCTCAACGATGTTAATAATACTTTTATCACTATCATTCCATAGGCAAAGCATTCGGTTAATATGACCTAATTATGCCCTATAAGTCTTTGCAGTATTATGTATAAATTGCTTCCCAAAGTTCTTTTGAAAAGGTTGAAAGTTGTCCCAAAATTCTTATGAAAAGGTTGAAAGCTGTCATGCCTTAGTTTGTCTCCCCCTAATCGGGTGAGCTTTGTTCTTGGTCATCACATTCAGGACAACATTGTTATTACTCAAGAAATTCTTCGCTCTATCCAAAGTATGAAAGATAAGACTCAATTCATAGTTATTAAGGTGGATCACTGTAAGGCTTATGATAGATTGAACTGGAGTTTTATTCAAGACACCCTATCTAAAGTAGGTTTCCAATAGCCACTGATTGATGTAATTATGAAATGTATAACTTCCACCAAGTTTCAACTCCTTTGGAATGGTAGCAGGATTGATTCTTTTTACCCCACGAGAGGGATCCATCAAGGAAACCCTTTGTCCCCTATATATTTGTCCCATGCATAGAGTGGTTTAGTCATTTAATAGTAGATAAGGTTAAGTGTGGTGCTTGGAAACCAGTGAGAAAAGGCGGAAAGGGGCCTCAAGTGTCTTATCTCATGATTGTAGTTGACCTTCTCCTCTTTGTCGAAGCTACCAAGGAACAGGCAATGATGATCAAAGGCGTGCCTTTTTTATTTTAGTCTATCCTCGAGACAGAGAGTTAATATTAACAAAACTAGTTTTTTTTTTTTAGTAGAGTAAAAAGGAGGGTTAGACATGACATTAAAAATATCACAAGATGTCAATCAACAGAGGATTTAGGAAATTACCTCGGTGTACCGTTGTATCACAGCTGTATCACTAAAAGGCATATTCACCACCTAGTAGATAAAGTGAAGACTCACTTGGCTAATTGGAAGTTGAATTGCCTATCCATGGCAAGGAGTGTCACGCTTGCGCAATCAGTCATGCAAGCTATTCCAGTGTACACAATGCAATCTACGACTATTTTAGTTTCAGTGTGTGATGAATTAATGAAGTTGAGTAGGAAATTTATTTGGGGCGAATCTGAGAATCAACGGAAGCTTCATACGATAAGCTGGAAGGTCTTTACAATGAGTAAAAATAGAAAAGGTCTCAGGCTTAAGGACCTTCAAGTCTTCAACTAAGCTTTTATAATGAAATTGGGTTGAAGGTACTTACGGATATCGACAGTCTTTGGGCTAAGGTGATGCGTGCAAATATTTGCTTAGTAAGGATACTTTGCAACCACACACACTAAAAACAAATAAATTCAATTTTGTGGAAGGCTTTATACAAATTCTAGCTAGAGCTTATGCATGGGACACGATGGGTCAATAATAATAAAGGCTCAACTCGTTTTTGGGTGGACAACTAGGTTCCTAACATTGGTCTTCTACTCGCTATAAGTTCCAATAAATTGGGAGTCCAAGATGAGAATTTGAGGTCAAAGATTGGAGAATGGGATAGATATAAACTTGAAAATGCAGTTCCTGCTGATATATGCAAGAGAATTTTTACTTTACTTCCTCCTAGTATCGAGAGGGGTAAGGATGTGCTAGCTTGGAGTTTGTCTACGACTAGGATGTTCTCTCTAAGTTTTGCCTATTAGTTGCTTAATAGGTGGTAACAATCAGGTATGAGCCAAGATATGGAAATGCATTTGGAGTTGGGATAGCCTTGTCAAGTTTGCTTACTTCTTTGGAAACTGGCTTATGAATAGGCCACTAACTATGTCTAACGTGCTAAAAGAATTGGTGGTTCCATGTCTTTATGTGGAGGTTGTGCAATGTATAAGGAAACAAATTTGCATGCTCTTTAAGACTGCTATAGGGTAAGAAGATTCTGGGAAGCTATTGGAAATAGGGTCTCGAGCCCTATTTTTCCAACTGTAACATTAGGGATTGGTTAGTGTAGAACCTTGATTCTACTAGGAAATAAAATGGTAGTAGCTAGTCCATGGTGTTTGGAGTCATAGTTTGGATGTTATGGAATTGGAGAAATAAGGCATGTTTTAATCCAAGCTTCTAGTGGCTATCAAAACCAGAACTTGTTGTTTAGGGATACATGCAAAAGCAGATTAGTGTTTCGAAGTCCCTTAAGTTATTGTAAGTTGCTTACTCCTAATGTGCAGAAGGTGATGACAACTAGTAGTTGGTGTGTACCACCTGATGTTAGGAATTTTCAATAGTAATCAAAAAGTTATTACTTTTTGATTAAGTTCAAAGACATTTTCTTTCATAATTAACTTCTATATGAATAGTTATTAAAGTATTGGGGAGGAAGAAGTTTGGTTATTTTGACTTTATCAAAAACTCATTACTTTTTACTTAGATGAAAAGACATTTGTTTTCCTAAATTAACTTCTTTATGAACAAAAATGTATATTCATGAAAAACCTGTAAGGGTTTTTATAACTATTTGACTTAATCAAAAAATAACTTTATGATTAAATAAAAAAACATTTCCTTTTGTATATTAATTTATTTATGAACATGGATATCCTTTCATGAAAAGCCCATAAAAGTAACTTGATTAACCCATCTTTTTAGAATCTCTTCTTCTCCTCTTCTTTCTCTTTTCAAGTTATAAATTTATATATATCTAATAGCAATCTTAGATATAAAAAAGCATGTTTTATCTTGAGAGGCTTATTTATTGTAACAATTGCAAGTAAGGTGCAAATGTAGTCTTAAGGAAAGAGAAATTCTAACTCGACTCAAGTAGTTTAAAGGTGTTTTATTGTTTTTGCAAATTTTATATTACACCTGAGGGTTGGGTAAAAGTTAACATCAATGGAGCTTCTCAGGGGCAATCCTGGTATGGCCAATGTTATTAAGGTCATACGGGGAAATATGGGGAATTGAAATATGGCTTGGAAAAAGAATTGGGTGGTGCTGTTCAGTTAGAGCTGAACTTTGAACTTTGAGGCTAAGTCTCCTAGCTGCTTGGAATAAGAATTATAAGAATGTCATTGTTGAGACAGATTCTCAATTAAAAATATCTTTACTTTGTAAGAGTGTTCATACTTTAAATGCACATTTTCCTCTTATCAAGATATTAAGAAGCTCTTGGCAAGAAATTGGGAAATGTAGATTTTCCATGTGTATCATGAAGTGAATAGTGCGGCTGCATAAACTTGCAAATATGATGTTAGATGGAAAGGTAAATTAGTTGGATTTGGATCATGCTCCAATCGAGGTCCAAGCTTTGATTGATGATGATAATATCGGGGCTGCGTGGGAACACAAAATTACTCTTCCTGTAATGTAGTTTTTTTTTCTTTTCTTATTATAGAAATAAAAATAAAAAATCCAAACTAACGGAACTCGATACACACCTTACTTAAATGTTGACTTTGAAGAGTAATTATAAAGTCTCCCAATACAATAGATAGGCTTCGACCATATAGTTTTATACCCATAAGTTGATAGTCGGATATTAAAAGCACCCACCCAAGTGAAATTAAATTTAGGTTGAGCAAAATAAAAAATGTAATAAATTATAAATTTTAATAAAAATTAATTGTTAGGTTAAGGATTACTTATAGGTATTGGAAATGTAATAAGTTAGAAATTTCAATAAAAAAGTAATTCTTAGTGTTAGAAATCTAATTAATTACAAATCTCATTATAATTAAAGAGAATATAACAATTAGTTACCATTTTATATTTTTTATTTGATAGACAAAATTACCCATAGGATTAGGATAGGGTTAGGGTTAGAGTTTAGGTTTAGGGTTAGGGTTATGGTTAAAATTAAAGTTAAAGTTAAGATTAGGGTTAGAGTTAGAGTTAGGTTTTGAGTTCAGGTTCAGGTTAGGGATAATTTTATATACTCAACTCAACTCAACTAAGCCTTAAATCCCAAACTACTTGGGGTCGGCTATAAGAATCATTTTCCTCCATTCGCATCGATCCTAGACAACATTTTCAGTAATCCCTAGAGCAGCCATATCTTTCTCGATGACTACCCCCCATGTAAGTTTCAGTCTCCCTTACCACGTCTAACACCTATACCAACCTTTCTTAACTACTGCGTCTATTGGCTGATATTGGATATGTCCAAACCAATGTAAGCGATTCTCCCTCATTTTCTCCTCAATAGATGTCACGTCCACCTTCTTATGGATCTTCTGATTTGTTATTCTATCATTTCTTATATGTCTGGTCATCCATGTCAACGTTCTCATTTCGGCTACTCCCATCCTATGCAAGTGTTACTTCTTAACTGTCTAAAAGCACCTCGCCATTTCGCCCACCCTGCCTTGATCCTATGGTTTACATCATACTCAATTGCACCATTTTTTTTTTGTATAAATGAACCTAAATGCTTAAACACGTCATTTGTAGGGATTGTATGACCATTCAAAATTATTTCATTCGAGCCTCCTCTAGTTTTACTGAAATGGCACTCCATATACTCAGTTTTTATTCGACTCAATCTAAGGCCTTTAGATTCTAACGCGTTCCTCCACATTTCTAGTTTGGAATTTAAACTTTCTCTAGTTTCGTCTACCAACACGATATCATTAGAAAACAACATGCACCATGGAGCCCTATCTTGAATAGTATAGGTAAGTTCATCTATGACTAAAGCAAATAGGTAAGGGCTTAAGGATGAACCTTGGTGAATACCTATCGTGATCGGGAACTCTCCAGTAATACCATCTACAGTTCGTACCTTAATCATTACTCCCGCATACATATCTTTAATAATTTTTACATATTTAGCTAGGACCTTCTTCTTCTCGAGGACCCACCATAAGACCTGTCTTGACACTCTATCATACACTTTTTCTAAATCAATAAAGGTCATATGAATATCCTTTTTCTTTTCTCTATATTTCTCCATTAATCTCCTAAGTAATAAAATAGCCTCCATTGTGGATCTTCCTAGCATAAAGCTAAATTGATTCTCAAAAACTAGAGTCTTACTCCTAAGCCTACGCTCAATCACCCTCTCCCACAGCTTCATTGTGGGACTTATAAGTTTTATTCCTCAATAATTTGTACAACTTTGAATATCTCCTTTATTCTTATAAATAGGGATCAACGTACTCTTCCTCCATTCATTGGGCATTTTCTTGGTTACTAAAATCTTGTTAAAAAGATTTGTAAGCCAAGTTACTCCAATATCGTCTAGGCATCTCCAAACTTCTATTGGTATATCATCTAGGCCCATTGCCTTACCATTCTTCATCTTATGAATAGTTTTTTTAGCCTCATGTGCTATAATCTGACGAACAAATTGACAGTTCGTATCATCGAAGGCATCATCAAGGTCCCCAATATCACTCCTTGAATCTCCATTAAATAAAGTATCAAAATAAGTTCGTCATCTCTTATTAATCTCATATTCCTTAACTAAAACCCTATCAGCCACATCCTTAATGCACTTAATACAATTTAAGTCCTTAGTTCGTCTTTCCCTTTACTTGGCAATCCTATAAATATCTTTTTCTCCATCCTTTGTCTCTAACTTTTGGTAAAGTCCTTCACAAGCCTTGCCTCTAGCTTCCCTAACCGCTTTCTTAGCATCTTTTCTAGTTTGTCTAAAACATTTATAATTATCTTCATTTCTACACTCGTGTAATATTTTATAACACTCTTTTTTAACTTTAATGGCTTGTTAAACTTCTTCATTCCACTACCATGTCTCCCTAGGAGGTCCACGTCCTCTACTTTCTCCTAACACTTCTGTAGCCATATTCCTGATACGACTCTCCATCTCATCTCAAATCATATTAGACTCATCGTCTACCTTCCATCACCCTGTAACATTTTTTCTTTAAAAAGAGTCATCTTTCCTTCATTTAAATTCCACCATTTAGTCCTACTTCACCTATTACTTCTATGCTTTTGCTTCCAACATTTAACACCAACATCCATAGCCATAAGTTTATACTAAGATACTAAACATTCGTCAGGCATAACTTTACAATCCTTACAAACCACTCTGTCAACCCTCCTAGTCAGAACAAAATCTGTTTGGCTCTTATTTTGCCCGCTACTAAAGGTGACTAAGTGTGACTCTCGTTTCTTAAAAAATGTGTTAGCTAAAATCAAGTCATACACAACCACAAAATCTAAAATAGACTTTCCACCCTCATTCCTATCTCCATAACCATAACCCCCATGTACTCTCTCAAAATCCTCGTTAGTATTTCCTACATGATCATTCAAATCTGCACCAATAAACAGTTTCTCTTCTAAAGGTACTCCTTGGACTATCTCCTTTAAATCATCCCAAAAAACCTTCTTTGTAGCTTCTTCTAAAGGTACTCCTTGGACTATCTCCTCCTCGCCTATCATCAATTTTACTAAAATTATTCTATCCCCTTTCTGCTTGACTTCAACAACCTTGTCGTTTAAATTTCCATCTATAATAATCGCCACACCATTCCTATTTCTAGTCTTACCAGTATACCACATCTTGAATCATGTTTTCTCTATCTCTCTAGCTTTTTCTCCTACCCACTTAGTTTCCTACCCACTTATTTTCTTATTAATTATAATGAAATTTGTAATTTATTAGACTTTCAAAACTAACAATTTATTATTATTGAGATTAATTGATTACAACCCATAATTAATTTTTAACCAGTACCATCACAAGACCCTTTAGTTATTTCTTGTCATCGCAGTTATTAAATATTGAATTGATGAAATTTTCATTGATTTATATATATTATAAAATGGCTTAATGATAGAATATTTTAATTTCCTAACATACTCTTTTATAAAAATTTAATTTACATTCTTCTCTATTTTTAATTTAACTTCTAAATTTTTTATTTTACATAAATAATTTTTTTCATAATAATATGATTGTTTGCCTAAATCTTCTTAGTAATAGAATTGTAACTATTTTCTATATAAATAAATTTTTCATTATACTGAATTCTAATGATAATAAATATTTAACAAATTATCTACAATTTAACATCAAATTAAACTCTCTACCTCAATTTTTTTTTTTTTTATCATTGGACTGTAATTATTATTTTTTATATTAATAAATATTAAAAATAATAAATTCTAAAAATAATTAAATTCTTATATTTAATAAGTTATTTAAAATTTAACACGTTAAATTCTCAATCTCACTTTGTTTTATCACATAAAGGTTCTTCAATACCCTGTATGTATTGTTCTTAATTTTTTAGGAATATGCTTACACTTGATTAATATCTTAATTATTTAAGGTTTTTTTTTATTTATTTTTTTATTTTTTGAGGGAAACTGAATTTAACAGATTTCTTATTTATTGGATTTTAGTTATTATAATAATAATTAAATTGAATCAAACATAGGGTTTAAATTAATTGACTTTGTAGTTTTTTTTTTCTTGATACTTTATTAGATTGATATTTAATTAATTCGCAAATATAATTTAGTAAAATGAAGTAATCAATTAAAAAAAAAGAAGTAAACAACTAATCAATTAAAGTGTCACATTTGATTTGTCTTCTATACTGCTTCTTTGTTACCTTGATTTAGAATTCAAATTCTCAAATATTTTAGGATATTAGTATGTAGAATATAAATATTTTTAGGGAAATGCATATTTTATATGGAGTGCTAGCTTGATGCCTTGATCAAAGCTTTTTTCACTGTGTGCCTACAACGACATATAATAATGTGCACGATGCAAGTACAGTTGCAGTGATGTATGAAAAATAACACTTAATCAAAGATTTGACTGTTATAACTGGGTTGTCCCATCAAAATTCTCCACTAGTTGCAAACCGATAACTAAGTTCATGGAAGATTCTAATTGGTTGTTGGCGGTGATCCAGATGAACAGAAAATTATATATTGAGCTTTTAAGAATCTATCCAAGGGTTGGGACTTGAGACAACCACTTCGGCTGAGTTATGAGAGTTAATTTAAATAAGATCTCCATCCTATTTCTTTCATTTAATAAAGTTAGACGCACCAATAATATTATATATATATATATTTGTTTTATAAAAATAAATTATTAAAATTAATAATAATTTGTTTATAAATAAGTAATAACTGTAATAACTCACAATAAAAATTCATCATTCACTTTTAAATAATTTATCAGCCATTGGTGACGCAATTCGGAAAACAAACTCTAAAGCCCAAGGCCTTGGCCGGCCAAGCATGGAGTTTAGCAAGATAAGAATTTAATTTAATTTAACTATTCTGTCCGCAAGGAGACCCTAAAAATTGTGTCATAGGACTTTAACTCTTCAGCTATGAAATAAATTGGACTCCATCTTTAGTATTGAATAATTTTAACTCATTCTCTTCTTAATTAATTTAGTGTTTCAAATTTATTTTTCTTTCAACTAATAGATACTATAAAAACATACACTAAGTTAGTTAGTTTTTTTTTTTTTTTTTTTTAACCAAAGGATATTGTGTAATGGTTTCGAATATGCATAATGAATAATAAGGATAAAAAAGAATAAATTTATTTCTTTGGATAGAATTGATAAATAACTTTAAATTTGAAAAAATAGTTTAATATAGTTTTTAAATAGAGTTGTTTAAAAAGTATATATAAAAAATAAAAAAGTGTTTAAATAATTTAATATAAAAAGTTATGTGAGATATGAAAAAAATTATTTTATTTTTTTATTAAAAAAGATATTGAGTATTAAAATTACTAAAATGACCATTTTGATAGCTATCATAATTATATTTATTTAAATAAACTAATTATAAAAGTTTTTTCAATTTTTTATTTTTTTTAATTTTTTTTTAATTTCAACTTTAATAACTTTTACTGACTCTAATAGCCCCAAAGTACTTTTTCGTAATGCTTAAAAAATAAAATCTCTATTATCAAATATTTTTATAGAAAAGTTTGAACCAATAAGAACTATATTCAAATTTGTGAAAATAGTTAAATAAAAAAGTTAGCAGAAAAATAGTGGAAGAAAAAAAATAGCATAAGTATATTTTATGTGCTAAGAGTTACCATGCTTCAGGCCATGGCAATGGGCACAGCAAAATGGAAGAATGAAAAGGTTGCAGTAAGAAAGGGCGTGGGTTAGTAATTATGAGTCTTTAATTCACATAATTGAGAAGAGAAGATAGGGAATTGACTCATCATTATAAAAGTTGATGTTGAGACCCGAATGGTCCATAGTCAGTTTTGGTTTTATTATATCCTACAGATAGTACTCTCTCATGTCAATCTACTTAAGATGGCTTTGGGGCTTCGGAACTGAACGGACAGCTATTCCAAAATTCATAATACAAGAGTCACAATTTCACTTTCATTTTCCATTCAACTCGATCAGATGCAGAAGCAAATGCAGTCAAAAATTTAGAAGAAACAAATGACGCTGAGAATCAAAATATATTACTTAAAAGATACTTCCAATATTTGACACACATAATATCCATTAATCAAACAGCATCCCTTCAACACAGTTGACAAAGTAACAAGACAAAACAAAGGTGAAGCCTGGAGGGAAAGGTGAAGCTTTCTTGGCATTCCCCTATACTTTGCATATGCATATCAGCATATGCAATATGACCCATGATACCTATTACGATCCCTGAAGCTAGAAGTAGGTACCTTCTGGTGGCTGGACAAGCTTCCGGTTTTGTGGAGCTGCCATTTCCTTTTTCAGCTGGGTCAGTATATCCTCCATAGTGTACTCTCGCTGCCAATTTGCAAGAAGACCAAATTTTTTTGGTTCAACCTGTTAATTACAGTTATTCAATTATTCTCACATAATGATTTATAATTTAAAATGCAAAAACAAATAAGCTCTATTTAATCATAACAAAAGAAAGTGGGAATCTGAGGAGGCTGATATCATGCGATAAAAGGAAATAGCTTCCCTAACCAAAGACCAGAAAAGTGAAAACTCCAGAAAGTCTTCCACCTCTTGTAAATTAGGTCCCATGAATTTTCAACGAAAGAAAATGAAGTAGGATAGCTTAAGGACACTAAAAAAGAGTGTGTATGTACAGGTCCACCATAGCAAGGGTGAGCTCCAATAATACTAAGGCTGAATGCATGTAAAAAAATGTAAAAGTAATACCACTCCAGTTTCATGATTGACGCAAGTCATATTGATTCGAGAATGAAACCGAACACCTGGGGGCTTCTCTGGGTAATCTTTATCACAGAAAAGCTTCAACTGATAAATTCTTCCTTCATGTATAGTCTGATAAACAACAGCATGAGATGGAAATTACTAAACTTGAAACTGTTAAATAAAATTGAATAAAGAAAGGATTGTGGCCTTGATTGATATCTCAAAGCCTACACCCATAAGCTTTATTTATAGTAAATAATAAAACATAGACTTCCACATCTAAACAATGTAGGACTACACAATACAATAATATTATATTCCTAATACTCCCCCTCAAGATGGAGCATATAATACTCAATCTTGTACAAATAAAATCCAATTATCAATCTCAACACTCCCCTTTACTTACAACAATCTAGGTGAAGTTTCAATCCGTTTGATGAACATACTGGTACCCATGAATAGTACTTGTGTTGGCTGGAAAGAGACACAACTGAATTTGCCAGAAAAATAAAAAGAGCACCGTTGGAAAAACGCATAACAGGATTTTCCGGAAAAATAAAAAGAGCACAGTTGGAAAGAGACACAACAGAAAGTTCACGAAAATACTGTTGAACTGTCAAACTCTTTAAGCCGTCAAATCCTAAATAGGCTTGAAAAGAAAAGGGGAGTAGCCGTCTTTTAGATGAAAGAGATAATTAGGGATAGAAAAGAGGAAATAATGAGGCTTAAATGGAAAAAATAACTAGGTTTAATGATAGCTGGCAGCAAAGCCCCTTTTTTCTTCTTCTTTTTCTTCATGTAGTGGCCAGATAAAAGAAAGAGAAGATTAGGGTTCTTTTCAAAATCGGGCCAAGATAGGGCTTGGGTTTCAAACCCGCTCTGATACCATGTTAAATAAATATAGAATAAGGAAAGGATTGTGGCCTTGATTGATATCTCAAAGCCTACACCCATAAGCTTTATTTATAGTAAATAATAAAACATAGACTTCCACATCTAAACAATGTGGGACTACACAATACAATAATATTATATTCCTAATAGAAACTAATATGTAAATCAAGAATTACAAAGTAAAAAACCAAGCAGCATCAATGCTGTACATCTATCAAGGCATCAGAGTTAGCGATAAGTGCATAATTATACTCTGCAGTCGTCAAATTATAAAAAAAACATGCCAGATTAGTTTATTGATGCTGAATAGTGAATACTAAGTGGAAATTTAACAACTGCACAATTGCAGGCCATTTGTACAGAGAACTAGCCAAAACTTCGAATTAGGGGTCAGTACAATATAATATTAATTTGCTAAAAAGTCAAAAATGAAACACAGATGCAAATTTGCCATCCCACTCCAAACCCTAGGTGGAGATTTGACCAGCTTGTATTGCTAGGCAGTTTATTTTAGACAATTCCTACATCATTATACATTTGACTAGAAAAACTCAAGCCACCAAAGCATATACAACTCCTCTCCGTGCAAGTATATCCCAATGTAAGTTCCAAACTGATGCCATATATGTACATCTATACAGTAATAACCAAGATTTTGGAGTCCTCCATCTGTGTGCATGTGTTAGTATGTTCACAAGTTCACATGAATTTGCACATCACATCCAACTCAAACTGCCAAAGGAACATGAGAAATGTGACTCTACTAAGAAAAAGGTAAGAGAATTGCTCTTAAATATTGGCTTTAAGCATCATATTTCAAGTTGCATGAAGTACCATATGCACAATTGCTTGAGAATTAAAATTAGTGTTAACCACAGCTACAAATGAAACTAATGACTGTAAGCTTTAGAACAACACACAAGACAACTAAACTTATGTCCTTCAGGGTCAAACCTAGTAAATTCCTGGCAAATTACACAACAAATTAAAAGAGACAATAGTAAAATGTTACATTGTGAGGACCAATAATAGTGCCAGTCCACGAGCGCATGTAGATGTCATCTCCATCATCCATTCCATAGCTAACAGTGCCATCTCCTATACCTTTTTCTCCGCGTTCAAGTTCCTCCAGCAATCTGAAGTTCCGAGGTACTGCATTGAAACTCATTAAATATAATAGTGAAAGTAAGCCAAAGGTTACATGTGATCAAGTTTAAATACAGATAGTGAACCCCTAGGTTATGATATTCTCCTCATAATCAGACTAAGTTAAATGTTCTTGCAACATGTGACTGCAGTACAATATGCTCCATGATGACAACAACGATGCCTTTTTCAAAGTCCCGAGCTCATAAGAAGAGCAAGTTTACTATCCAAAGCAGTGTTATCAAAGGCTCTAGGCGCGCCTAGCACTAGGGGTTCTTGGAGCCTAGTCGCAAGGAGTAGGCGCACGCCTGAGCAAAGTGAGGCGCACTGAATATATGCTCTGCTTTTTTGCTAGGAAACAGGAATGCACTGAATTTAGTCTGTAGGCTGCTGATATCAGGATTTTGGCTGAAGTCCAGCAGCTGATTGAGTTCTTTTTCTTTTTCTTTTTTTAACATCTCAGGGACCTTTCATGTTTCTATCAGGAATCTTTGCAATGTTTGACATTTCCTATTTATGAGGAACTTAAAAAACTAAGTTTTTTTTATTTTCAAAAAAAAAAAAAAAATCCCTAACATCTCGGTTAAGCCTTCTGGCACCTCAGAACATGGCAGAGGCGTGTGCCTAGGTGGCGCCTTACTGCCAGTGCCTGCCTTTAGAGGTGCAGAGGCAAGTAGATCATCGCCTTGTCCCTTTATAGTAATAGAAAATATGGAAACTTCACATCTTTATATTTTCAATGTTCTTGCAACATAAAAACAACCATCAAACACATGCAACCTCCTCCTCTTGTAGGTCTAACTTAAATTAAAAATATTTGCAGACCTTGCATATTGTAACACAAAGAGTAGACTATCAAATGTTAGCCATAGAAATAGATACCAACAGAACCATCAATGGTGCTAACTGCTACAAAGAAAAAAGTAGCCAAGCACAATATAATAAGGACTTCCTTTACTTTTTCATTTCAAATCTGTGACCATTTGTCAGTTCTTTAAAACCCAGCTTGTTCAATTGAGATAGCGTAAGAGTATCTTTTGACACGACAAAGCAATTGCATTCAGAAGCACATTTAAAACCTACTTCAGACGACTAAGAAAAATCCAAATATTGAAAGTGGGGAAGTAAAGTGTGAGCAGAGAGTAAACAATAAATCAAATAGGTAAGTGTGAGGGCGTGCATTTTCCACTCATGCAATGAATTCAAGATGTACTTTTTAAGCAAAACCATTCTCGTATAGGAAGTTGAAATTTCAAACTTTCAGGCAAAATAACACTTAATAGCCACCAATCAGCAAAGATTTGTTTCAACTTAAACATAAAATTTATGGGCTTCGCTGAAAATTGGTATCTAGGCCCGATTATTGGTAAAAAAGAAAAGAACTGAGAGTGACTAAAGTATGAAAACAAAATCTAATATTGCAATTTGCAAACCATGTTGGTGTTTCTACATATTGGAACTTCCAATTTCATTCAATCAAACTCTAGCACCCTCAACATAGCCATATCGAATTAGCGTATGCGCGGGGAACGAGTTAAAAGCCGCATATACATTTCAACATAAAAAGGGAATCCAATAAAATTTCAAGCAGAGAATAACTCAGAAGCGACATGATACCATAACAAATACATGACGACCAACAAAATAATGATCCCGTTTGATATAAACAATAAATGGTCCAAAATGAATATTAAGCAAAATTCATCGCTGCCCAAAATTCCCAACTTGCAAAGATACAAATTTTCACAATAAAAACTCCCATACTGTCCATCAGAGCAGTGATACGAATCACAGAAAACCAAGGAAAAATGGAAGAACCAAATAACTGACCCATTAAGAATCCTACATCAAAGAAACATACAAACAACAAAAATCCTCGACACAGGCAACGATTTCTTAATTAAACAACAGAAGGAAACATTATGTCAATAAGTCATTAAGAAGCGGGTCATGGATCCAACACCTACCCACGACACTCGATCCTCCTGAGCCAAGCGTCATGGGTGACTAGATGATGGTTTTCTCTGGCGAGTGTTCTGGATCTGATCGAAGTAGCAGAACTTTTTGAGGATAGAGAGGATAGATTGAAGAGTCCGAGAGCAAGGAGAATCGGGTGAAGGAAGGCGACGAAGGCAAAGAGGGGAATAAAGAAGAAAATAATAGGGATGGTAGGCTAAAATTAAAAAGACGTTTTAGTGGGATTTTCATTAATTTGTTCATCGTCGTCTTCTGTATAATAAAATTGAGATAGGACTAGTTTAATAGGTAAAAATGATTATTTTATTTTATATATAATTTTATAAAATAATTATTTATTAGTATATTTTTAATCTCAGAATACTCATTCTATTTCAATTATTTTATTTTATAGAAATACAAATATTCAAACCCATCTAGGAAATAAAATTCTCATTCATACTTTTATGAAATTGATTTAATTCAGTTAAATAATCATTTTATCACATAAAATAAAAAAATTAAATATCAAAAAATAATATTATTATTTATAAAAAATAAAAAATATTTATTATTAAATTTAGTCAAATGAAAAAAATATTAAAATCATATAAAAATAAAAAATTTGTATATAAAAATAATAATAAATCAATTCATTTTAGTCAAATAATAAAAATACTCTTCATATCATTATAAATAATATCATTATAAATAAAAATTAATGTTAAATAAGTAAATTAGTTAAGTAATTTTAAACTAAAATATTAATATTAATAATTAAAAAATATGAAATAATAAAATAAATAAGTAATAATAATAGTTAATTAATAATAAATAATATAATTTTTTTTAAATAATTAATAAATTAAGAAATATATATATATTTCATTTTAATTTTCATGACTTTATCTATAAAGGGATATTTTTGTCATTTTAACATAATTTTGATATTATTTCATGTCTAAAAACTGCATAAAAAATTAATAAATAAAATGAAATATTTATTCCTCACTTGTGCTACTAAATAATAAAATAGAATTATCATTTCACTTCCATTCTCATTCCCTTTCTCATTCCAATTTTACAAAAATTATTCCTGCATACCAAACTTGTATTTTCTCAAATTCTTATTTTACTATCTATACTCCATTTAGAAGGCAGGAGGTTTGGGTGAGCATAGGACTTGAAAAATTAAAAACCCGATTGATAATTAACAACTTTGATCCGAAATTGACCCAATCCAAAATAATAGATTTTAAATTGGAAAGCAAATTTTGTATTTATATTGAGTCGGCTCAAGTTTTTGGTTATCATAAGTTAACCCGTCTAAAATGTCATGTAATTATGAATTTATGAGCCTCTAAGTTTTAGTAAGCTCAATCTCAAACCTAGCCCAATCTACATCATTGTCCATATCATCTCAAAGTCTAAAAGTCAAAATAATCAAATCTAAATATTAAGGGCCTGTTTGGAATATAGATTGTAAAAGTCATATTGATTATAAGTCATATTGGTATACGTCAAATATGTGTTTGGTATTAAATTTGTAAATAAGTCAATTATGTTTGGTACACATATTGCATAAGCAGTTTGAATATGTAATTACTATTAAGAACATGCATAATAAGCAAATCTCTAATATCATCAAGCGATAATTTCCATATTAGAATCTGACAGAGTTCTCAAGTCTTTAATTATCTCTGTAACACCAAAATTTTGCTCCTCTGTATATTTTTCATCCACATGGGGTGATAAAAGATTAACATCATAATCATATTCAGTAAATATCAGATCACCAGCTGAAAACCTTCTAATACAGTTATGTACATTACAACAACAATTTTCCTTTGAATTTGAAACTCAAAAGTCGACATGCTATTCAAAATTACAAACCTGGCTTTCCATATCCCAAAAGTTTTCTCTTTGGCACCACTAAGGCTTGAATGATAATAGTTAAATATTTTATTGTTTGATTTAGGCATATCACAGGAATTTCTAAAGTGAGGAATGTGATAATGCTCTTGTTTATATGGTCCAAGGTATCCACGAGACATTGAATATCTAGTATCAACAACATAATATTTTCCTTCAATTATAATACAAATTATGTATGAGAATTATGAACCAATAAATAATCAATGCAAATGAAAATATAACATATATATTTGTTACATGAAGGAAGATGTGGGAATTTAAGGCATTGATCATTTAGAGTTTTATTCAAAATTTTGCAGTCATTAACGTTACTTTCCCAACCAACACATGCAAACGTGAATGTCATGTACTAGAAATCACAAATAACAAGAATATTTTGGGTTGAATATCCCTTCCTTCCAATAAATTCTATATAAAATCCAGGATCTAGATGGCATGTAACATGTGTTCCATCATTAGCACCAATACAATCCTTAAAGTAAGAATAATATTTCTCATTCTGACTAATGTGTTCATTTACATTTAGAAATATGTTGTCTAGTGGTTTGATTATATCCATAGATAATCTTTACACACTTAATCTTACTTTAGACAGTAACCTACCTATAGTTTCTTCTAAATGTTGAAATCTCACCTGAATAGCTTTATTAGACTAATTTTGGTCAATATGTGTCAAAAATATACCCAACATCTCATAAATATTTATATTTTTGGATGGTTTTATTCAAGAGAGGATCCTTTAAGGGACCTAAGTGGGCCATGACCCTCTTAAAATTTTTCAAAAATATTAATAATATAATATAAAATTAATTTTTAGCTTTTTATTTTCTCTTATTTAATATTATGGCCCTTCCAAAAATAAAAGTTGAATAATAATTTCACTTTTTATGCTATAATACTAATATTAGGGTTAACGCTTAGAGCCCAATAAACAATAAGGTTCTTATAAAATATTAAGTTAGGATTTCTCATATCTTCACCTTGTACTATGCGCTACCAGTCATCAACCACCAAAAAGAATTCTGAATGAAGTTATCTCGACATAAGAGAGGGGCCATTGTTTAGGTTCAAAGGAGAGAAGAGATTTCTATCAAAAAATAAATAAAACTTTATTTAAAGATTATATTATTATACCCAAAGTATATAAAAATTTAATATAATTTAAATTTCTTTCTATTTCAAATTTTACTTTCATAACAATTATTGAGTGTGTCCAACAATGATATAGAAGATATATATATATATATATATATATATACATATATATATTGGGCTTAATCAGCAAAATCTAAGAATTGAACTAGTAACAAGTAAGTATATTCTATCTTTTAATTTTTAAATATATTTTATTTATTTGTTATTAGTTAAAAATAAATAACTATGAAAAAAATATCAATATCAATTTATTAATTTGAAAGGGCATAGCTCACAATTTTAGATTCTATTTAAGCAACTCAAAATGTATTTGGAAGATATTTATTTTTGTCTTTTAATTTTTGTAGCTTATAAACTTTTATTTTGTTTTATGAATTATTGAATTTCTTATATATATATATATATATATATATATATTTTGTAATTATTGTAATTGAATACATTTACATAAAATTTTAGCCGTCTCCCCTCTCTAAGAATAAATGTCTAGCTCTGCCACTGGCTTTATTCCATAATGTTGTCCCAACAAATTACATAAACCATGAAAACAAGATTTAGTCATCCTAAAATTTTCATGTATTCTTGTGCAATTACCTTCCATCAATTCCTTAACCCACATACAATCAGTGAATTGTGATATCTTATGTGGAGTTTTGTAGAGGTAATTTTGTACATATAATATTGAATAGCAACAACCCCATGACTAGATTACATCGTCATCGACGTTATAAATATGCTTGCATTTGTGTATCATATTGAGTTTTTATGTTTTGTTCATCAATGCCACTTTTCTTTTCATCTTTAGAATGATTAGTATGTTTATTAGATGAAAATATTCATAACAAGCATAGAATCAAATATTATTATACAAATTATTTTTTTTAAAAAACAACTACATATTGTAACATGACCAAATTAATCAATAATCATAAAGTAATCAAATTATGAATAACATAAAACAATGTTGTAATTCTTCATACTACAATAGTAAGTAATTTATAAATTGTACCAAATATAACTAGTAAAATTGTTTAACTAAAATATATATTTTTTCCTTAAAGCATCAAATAACAAAAATAAGAGATTTCTTACTCCCCAAATCCATTACCTTCAAATTTAGAGATCTCCCTTTCTAACCATTGCAATTTCAGATCTGTTAGCATTGCAATGAACACCTCACAATTTAATGATTTTCTAAACAAAACAACACACTTGAACTAAACCTTGTCACCTAAATTAATATTAGGTAGAGTGTTCTTTGACATCTATATAGTGTTGGAAAGTAATTGTGTATATTTGGAGGTGTAAAAGGAGAAGGATGAGAAATAGATGAAGATAACTCAATGACAATATATATATCATTCTACCAAGGGTGTCATTTATCTTAGATGCAATTATTCTCTTTAATCTTTTTTTCTCTTTTCCTTTCCTAGTAGAAGTTGGTGCGTGTGTTGTAGAGCTCTTAGTGTTACTAGTTTGGGTAATATGTAGGCAAGATAATGGAATTTTGGTATTAATTTCATTTACTCCATCATCATATTTCAAATTATCTCTCAAACTCTCTGTTGTTTGAATTATGTCATTTGGTAAGTGACCGCTTGAAGGGTCCTAATGAAACTGACCTATGACAATGCGACCAGCAAACAAAAACTTCATCTCCTTATGTTATAGTAATGTCATTCCCTTAAACTTAGCAATTTCAAAATTCTCCTCCATTTAAGGAGTGCTTGTTTTGAGTAATAAATTTTTTTATCCCAAAAAACACAATCCATAATACTTTATGCTAGTGTTTGTTTGAAGAGTTGAAATTTTTATCAGGACAAAATCTTTTCCATACGCATAAATTTAGCCCTTTTTACACAAGATCACGGGAATTTATACCCTCCATAAGAGGTACCCATATTTTATTTTCACATTGGAGGGAAAAAAAATTGGCAAATGAAGACAAAGGAAAATGTATTCTACTCGAATATAAAAAGGCTCCACTCTTGCTCGAAGGTTGTCCATTCATTTTCGTTAGTTGTCGCAAAGTTCTATGAGGAGTTCATCTTTTGCCATCTATTTAGGGCTCGAATCAGATAAGTTACTGATTTATTCTCTTTTTTGTATGTTGTAATAGTAATGAATATGGGTATTTTGAAATTTATTAGAATCATTATTAATTGATTTTTGTATTCTAGGGTTTTCTAAATTGACAATTTTTGCTTTTCCATATTTCTAATTGTATACTAATTCTCTTCCTCTCATTTTGTTTTTGTATGTGTACTAATTCCCTTTCTCTCATTTGGTTTTGTAATTATGCACTGATTGTATGTGGACTGATTCACTTACTGAGTCATATGTATTATACATACAAATAAAAATTCATTTTTTTATGTAGTTTTGGGAAATAAGCAAAGTAAGCTGAAGTTTCTTTTGGATTGATAAGCACTGCTTTTGCTTATGGGTCATCATGTCATGTAATATTCTGAGACGTGAAAGTTAAGAAGCTTCGGTGATTTTGGTATTTGTTATATGCCTAAATTGGTAAATGAAAAGTTCTATTACTTGATCAAAGTAGAATTCAATATTATTCAGTGGTTGGTTGTTAGTCATTTGAACAGAGTGAATGGCTCAAGATTTGTTTTGTGAGATGTAATTTGTATTCCTCTTTAAGCGTGTTTTCTTGCATGAAGTTGATTAAGGTTTGATTGTGTTAGTGGATATATACATCAAGGGCCAAAGGATAACTATCCCTCTAAAATCTAATTGAAAATTTACTTTTGGACTATTTGTTTTCAATTGGTAGTTAGCTTTTTTCATTGTATAAGATTTATTGTTGATGGACCCATTGTTTTTGGTTTTGGAGGTTTTCTTATTATACTTGGAGTAGTTGCTTAAATCTATACAAGTTTTTCATTATTACAGAAAATTTAAGCAATGATAAGTCTTTCTTTATTTTATTTCTTTGTTTGAACTTGTCTTCATTATAAGTGAAAGCAAAATGTTGGGTTTTTTTTTTTTTCTCTTTTATTGCCCCTAGTCACAAATATCTATTTTATTAAACCATGTCCAGATCTTGCAAATAAAGAGGATTAATTTAAATGTACAGATAGGTCTCGCTTGTTTGTATCTTTTATGTATATGTATAAGCAAATAGGAGATAAAGATAGATTCTACAAATTTAATTTGAAGGGCAATCATAGATGCATGTATATGTTGTATTATTCTACAGTGGTATAGTTTTTAAAAGATTAATTGTTGTTAAAAAGGTATAAATTTTGTGTTTCTTCATGTTAAATTTTAATTTTTCTCACTTTGTTTTGGTTTGTTATATTAGAAGCAATGAATAATAACATTACGCATTTGGAATGCAACAAAAGAAGCTATTTTTTTGAATTTATTGGTAGAAGTTGTTGATTCAAATAATTGAAAGATAGTAATGGGACATTGAAGAGATGTTATATGGACTATATAGTTCAAAAATGAAAACACGATTTCCAAGTTAGAACAATATAGATGCTAGTGATATGAAACTTAAAATTAAGAAACTTAAGAAGTATTATGCTCAAAATTTAATTGTGAATCTCTCAATACCTAATTTTGATAAGTTTGTTGTCATTTTTGGCCAAAGAAATATAAATCATCCTTGATGTATACGTTCTTATTATAAATTCTATTTAATTCATAATAAAATTTAATAATAATGTCATATTTTCTCATGTCTTGTTAAATTTGTTAAAGTATAATTTATATTGCTTTATTTGCTTATGAAAATCATGCTAAAAGGTGTGAGGATCAAACTCTGTCGGTATTATTGTGATAAAAAAACCAGAATTCTTAGAACATGCCATGACAACAAGGGAAAGTTAAACATGTTGTTTATGAATTGTCCATTGGTAAGCAATCATAATTTATGCATTTAAATTAGTTTTAAAAATGTACATAAAGCATGTTTTCAAATAATATGCTAATGCATGCTTTAAAAATTATTTAAAGGGTAGATGTATTTTCTGGGAATGGGTTGAAATGGATGAAAACATAAGATTAGAAATGTTCTCAAATTCAAGTTCATTTGAATCCAATGTTTAACAACACACACAAGTGAGTGATAATTTAATAATTTAACAACTATTTAGAATAAAAAATGTTGATGACAAAAAAAAAAAAATCTTAATTAGAGTATAAAATATTATTGTGTCTTTTAATTGCTTTAGTTGTTGTAGTGCTTATGAAAGTTCTTTTCAATCATTGAATTTATATTATAATTATACTATTTTGATTGTAATTATATTTGGATGTGTAAAAGTAATGAATTAGTGAGCTATCAATGACTAAATTTAAGTTTTATATTCAATTAATTTCTACTTTATATGACAAAAGTCATATATGGTAAATATTTGGATTGATGATGAAAGCAACTTTATAAACATGCCTGTGAGACAATTGATGAATAAGTTTGCAAACATGTGGATTTTCAAATAGAAAGAAACCAACCCTGATTCGACATTACAAATGAAATTCATGCAAAGTTGGAAAATCATATCTATTTGAGAGTTATAAAATCATTTCAAATACCACACATCCTTCTTAGCACTTGTAAGTTTATTTTCATATGATTCAATGATAGTTTTTACATAAGTTACATAATTTATCTTATTTTTATGTGTATTGTTTTGTTTGAATTAGACAATTAGGACAACAATTCTTGAATTAGAATGTGCATTTACACAAGATAACATTTCAGAGTTTATAAAAAGAAAGTTTTATGGCCTTTTTTGCTCATTATGGAATTGACATCTATCATTTGAATAAGTTGTGTAATAATGGTGAAATAAGTTTGAACTATGATGGTAACTACCTAATAGATAATGATAGTGAAGTATCAAATACCCACGACATCATAGAGGAAGACAATAATGGTGTCTTCATTAAAGAAGATTTTCTTTGTAACAAAGAGATAGGAGGAGTCCATAGTATTGAAGAAGTTGAGACTTATAATGGAGGAATTAATGAATGTGACATGAAGGAAAAGAATAAAGAAAATGGGACTACTTCGAGTAAGAATAATAAGTCAAGTATGTTTGAAGAGTTAATGCAAATTGAAGAATTAAAGGTTAATGATATGTTCAAGTTTGGTGAATTGCTAGTTGGTGACAAGGCTACTTATTTTCTTTTACTTTCTCACGATATGAAGAAATTGTATTTACTTGATATTTTATTAAGATCATAATTTTAGTAATGATGTTTAAGTTAGTATGAATGATCAATATTGTAATTTTGTAAAGTACTTTTCCATTTGTTTAGGCCTTTATCAATTGGATAAAATTGATGCACAATTGTTTTTTTATTATCAGTTTGAATGACAAGAATTATTGTTTTTAATGAGATTAGTTTATGTTTTGTAAGCATACTTTGATTTGTAGTTGTAGTTGTATTTGCTTTGTATTTGTTATTGATGGTTAGTGCTTGCATGGCTGGGATAGGTTGGATTATTCTTTTGGTTGGTTAACCTTATTCTCTTATTAAACATACTTTCATTAAGGGATTCTGCTTTATCTCTTAACTGATTCATTGGCAATGTGGCTATGTAAATTTGTTTTGGTTGGAAGTTATGACATGTAGATTAAAGTCCATATTATTTTACCAGTACATGTTACAACTTGCTAAGTGTGGAAAGAAAGTCTATGTTTATTGGTTGATTTATATTTTTATCAGGTTTTAGCCAGAGATGGAAGGTTTCCAGTTTACTGCTTGGTATTGTTGTTTTGGAACACAAATGTAGGACCCTGGTTTCTGTATAGGAATCAGCTAGTTGGTGTCTATAATTGTGTGTTGTATAGTAATTAGAGTAGTTAGAGTAGCAGAGTCTGTTAAGTATTATTTTTGTATAGTATTTAGCAGGCTTTGGTTTCAGAGTATTGTTTGTACGTGTACCATATGCAACATTATACTTGGTATTATGGTACTGTATGCTTATATAGTATTTAGCAGGCTCTGGTTGAAGCATTTTACTTGGTATTATGACATTGTATGCAGCATTTTTTATAGATAGGTTGTTGATACAATGAATGAGCATACCATGTGTCAATAGATTGATAGAAAAAAACATGTTTGGGTGGGCAGAAACAAACTTGGTATTAGGGTCATTATTTTTTATTAGTTAATTTTTTTTAGTTTGATTAATTAGTTAGTAGTTTTTACATTATTAGTTTTTTTTTCATTTTGGTTATATATAAGATATTTAGTTACCCAACATCCTTTTATTAGGTATGGTTGAATTTTTACTGTATTCTGTATTTCATTTTCTATAAAGGTGGTTTTGTCAAAATATATATTTTTTTTAGGAAATAAATTTTTATAACCATACAAAGGCATTGAAATCTATTTTTTTATTTTATTTTATATCATGGATAAAAAAATGGCCAAACCAAGCACACACAATATTTTTTATGAGAAATGTTTTCTTGGGATTACGTTATCTGGGTAATTTATGTCACATAGGTATTTCTTATAATAAAAAACAAATACACCTTTAAAACTATTAATAGTGCGACCAATTAATTAATGATAACCATAAAAAAAAAAATTTACCTTAAAATCAAAAATCATACCTACTATTTTCTTCTCCCACCATTCTTCACTAGTAATAAAAGTTTCTTTCTCCTCACTCCACCCCACATCTGTCTCTTTAACTAAAATCTTAAACAATGCTTGCCAATGTTTCTTCAAAACATCCCACTTATTCTTAATTTGCTTCAACGCATAGTTATTTTTAGTTTTGAGGTTAAAGACTCTATGAATTTTTCTCTCATCCTTTCCATTTAAAAAACTCTAGCCTTTTCTCCTTTTTTTTTTTTTTTTTTTTTCTCAACAATACATACATTAGAAACCTTACTATGTTAAGTAGACCATTGAGTTTTTAATCCAGATATAATCTCAAAACATAAATCAAAATAATACACAAAGATGTAAGGCTAGTTTTACTTCATACTTATTTAAGAATGAGACTTAACATTATTTTACCAGTTAAATTAAATAATAATTATATTGCATGACATATTGAATATTCAAAGAGAAGCCATGTTTATATAGTATGTACAAGAATACCTAGAATATTCTAAAATAATGAACCTAGACTAAATCATGAGCAATTATATAATTTACATAATGATACAGGCCAAGTCCTAAAATATGCTAAATTGGCCAAATATGCTCTAACTCCCCTTTTAAAATCAATGTGGTTGACGAGATACCAGATTGAGTTTAGAAATCAGACAATGAAAATCTTTTGGGGGGAAGGATTTTGTGAAAATATCATCAATTTGATCATTGGATGGAACTAGAATAAGTCGGAGGGTGCCTCGAGTGAGATGAGTGCTTGTGACGTGACAATCAATCTTATTATGTTTTGTACGTTCATAGAAGACATTAGTATGAGTAACTTGAATGACGTTCTAACTATCACAGTGAATAGGTGTAGTAGAAAAGAAATCGGAATCAAATATCGCACCAATGTCGCCAAGTAACCAACTTAACCAAATTAACTCTATAATAGTATCAGTAAAAGCATGATACTCAGACTTAGTAGTAGATCGAGAAATAATATGTTGTTTCTTACTGCGCCATGAAATCAAAAAATTACCAAGAAAAAATAAAATCTAATGGTAGACCTTTTATTATAAGGATCACGAACCTAGTCAACATTAGAGTAGATAATAAGTTGAAAAGATGAGGTAGAAGTATAATGTAAACCATGAAGAAGAGTTCTTTTCACATACCTTAAAATGTGAAGTACTGCAGCATAATGGATAGAAGAATGAGATGTTATAAATTGACTGACATGATGAACTGTATAGACTATATCCGATCGGGTGATAGTAAGATAAATGAGGCTACCACCCAACTAATAATTAAGAGTAGGATTGGGCAAAGATTCACCCATGAGCATATTGTTCTCCCAATTTTCTTCTATTGGTGAGGTGGCAATGTCATTGTCAGAATTACCAGACTTGCAAATTAAATTAGAAGCATATTTTGTCTGAGTGAGATAGTAGCTAGTCTGATCTAAATTAACTTCAAGACCAAGAGAATAGTCTAGTGTGCCGAGATCTTTCATCTTAAATTGTTGACAAAGAGAAGACTTAAGATTAAGAATGCCCTATGTGTCATCACCAGTAAGGATCATATCATCAACATATAATAAAATGAATGTAAGACCATAATCAATCTGTCGACAAAATAAGGCTGAATCATAGTTGCTAGAGAGAAAACCAAGCTGAGATACTGTTGAACTGAATCTTGAAAACCATGCTTGAGATGCCTGTTTGAGACCATAAAGAACTTTGCGAAGCCGACAGACCTGATATGGAGGATGAGAATATCCTGGTGAAGGTTTCATGTATACTTCCTCAGTAAATTCGCTATCAAGAAAATCATTTTTGACATCCATTTGAAACAAAGGACATCTGCCAGCAAAGGCAATAGCAATAAAAGCCCAAACAGAAATAAGCCGAGCAACAAGAGCAAAAGTCTTCTCATAATTAATATCATACTCCTGTGTGTATCCTTTAGCTACCAAGCTTGCCTAGTAATTCTCAACACTACCATCTGCATGAGTCTTAACCTTGTACACTCACTTACAACCTATAATAGATTTTCATGTAGGCAAATTAACTAGATCCCAAATATTAGTCGTAGCAAGTAAATCTAACTCATTATTCATAGTTTGCTGCCAAAGTGGGTCACGAGAAGCTTTTTTAAAAGAAGTTGGTTCATGAAGAGTGGCAAGTGCACAATAGCAATGATAATCATTGAGAAGTGTGTTAGGTCTACTAATTCGACTAAAAGAAGTACGTACCTTAGAGACAGTTGATTGAGCATGCTCTAATGCAGTCGATGAAGATATGTTGGGGGCAGGAACAAAGTGATCGTAGATGCCTATATCTGGAACTACCGAAGGAACCAGAACTAAAGATTAAGTATTTGGGAAAAGATCAACCATATATTATACTGGTAACTCGAAAGAACATATTGATTATGGTTTTCAAATGAAGAAACTTGCGTAAAATAAACATCCTCCTAAAAAACAACATGGTGAGAGACGCTAATACGTTTAGAGATTTGTTCATAACAGCATACCCTTTTCAACTTATACCATATCCCAAAAAATAGCACATACGAGATTAGCTTCTTACTTATGTCTCTCTTGTGACTCTAATTGAACAAAACAAACAAAACAAAAACTATGCAAGTGACCATAATTTGGTTCAACACTATGGAGAAACTCATATAGGGACTTATTTTGTAAAACAGTGGAGGGGGGTGTGCGATTTATAGTGTAAACAATAGTTAAAGCATCTCCACCTCAAAATGATTTAGGTAAAAAGGCAGAGTATATTAAAGTATTAAGTAGTTTCAATAATATGTCTACATTTTCACTCAGCCCGACCATTTGGTTCATATGTGCTAGGACATATAGTTTGAGCAATAGCACCTTTGTGTGCTAAAAAATTGAGAAAAGACGTAAAAGTATTTTCCTTTGCATTGCTAAATCCAAATGTTTTAATAGTGCGAGAATATTGTATGTGAATTATTTTAGCTAAATTGAAATAAATTGTTCACAACTCAGAGCAATTTTTTAAAAACATAAATTCATATAAATCTAGAATAGTCATCAACAAAAATTATAAAATATCTATAGCCCCCTAAGTAAGTATGGGGGAAGGTTCTCAAACATTAGAATGTACTAAATCAAAAATAGTAGCTTTAGATGCACTATTATTACAAGATAATTTAGCTTGTTTACTTATCTGACATGGTAAACAATGAAAATTAAAAATAGATATAATCCTTAACTGATCACTAGACGCAAGTGAGCGATGTTTAGACACAGATGCATGACTAAGACGGGAATGCCAGAGTTTGAAAGATTTTGTAGAAGAAGTGTATGAGGCAGCAACATCAGTAGATGGAAGATGAAGACAGTCCAACACAAAAGACGATCAACTTTAAGCCTTATCCCAATAATTTTCCCTGTCTATTTGTCCTGAACAGTACAACTAGAATAGTTAAGGAGAATTTTACCATAATGATCAACAATTTGACAAAGAGAAATAAGATTATGAGTTAAAAATAATATGAGAAGTGAATGTGAAATAGAAATTGTGTGTGTGGAAATATCTCCTATATATGTAGTATGCAATGGTGTACCATCAGTAGTTTGTGTATGTGGAAGAGAAGTATTTGGTGTTGTATGGAAAAACATACTAGAATCAAATATCATGTGATTACAAAAAGCAGAATCAAGTAATCAAGGTTTGTTACTTGATATAAGAGAGCTAGCAGAAAAGCTATGAAAGGAAGAGCTAAATTCATTATTAATGTTACTAGACTGAGATTGTCGATACTAGGTGAGAAGTGCCAATTCTTCTGATGTAAGTTGCATAATTGAGACAAAAGAAGACTCGACAACTGGAATGTTGTCCATAACTACAACAGCTGGATGAAACTGATTCTACTATCAAGGCTTATTAGTAGGGTGATAGTTTTGAAAATTGTTCCTATTATTATAGCACTCCTTAATAGTGTGCCACCCAAGTTTGTGGATATTACACTAATTAATAAGAGGACCTTCTTTCTTTTTCATGTGGCACTTAACAGTGGAATGCATATGTGTGTTATGATTTTCGTACCATTTCTTTTTGTCTGAATAATTAGATGAAGTAGCCAAAATAGTCTGTGTGACAGATGGAACGTGTCACACCCCACACGGAGGCAAGATAGCCAGAGAATGGGTAACCAAACTTTCATAACCCTAATTTCAAATTAAATAAATATATACGACCTTTGACTAAATTAATAATTAAAAGTAAAGTTTAGAAACCACAAAATAAATACAAATTTTTATTTACTAAAATCTCTAATAATTTTATTAAAATTTTTAGCATAGATTCCTTATAAAGCGAAACTTGCCCAAAATACAAACAAAGTATACCTGGTTACACACAACCAGTCAAGTACAACAATAATATACATAAGGAGCTCCCCATTTTATACCATAAACAATAACAAACTTAATTAACACATTAACTAAAATACGATACTTAAACCCTAATGTGATTGCAAAGTTTCATCCCTTGGCTTCAAGTAAATGATCTTGAAGAAATACCTTGTCGCAACAATATTGGCAAGTTATGTACTAGTCGATGACTTATACTGGGATCTTTATACTAAAAAAATCAACAAGTGAGAGGTGGGTCACAAAGACTCGGTGAGTGAAAAATGTACCCAAAAGGGTACTATTATCAATTAGTACATGAATAGAATACATAGGTAAAATAATTTCAAAATAACACGAATTTCAAAGTAATTCAATTCCACACATACGTAAATATAGAAAATGTAAAATTAAACAAATACAATTCGTATAATACACTAAACAAACAAATCAATCAAAGCACTTAAAGGGCTAATTAGAATAACTTAGCACCTACACACCAAATACACATCCTTCTTGGTACAATTTTTACTGTCGCATACCAAGAGTATATATACTCCTCACATATCTATCCTCGGGATTGAGTTACTCGAATATCTTAAATCAAATAAATAAAGCAAATGATCCTAGGTACACTCGCTATTTAGTATATAAAAACAATATCATTGGCCTTTATCAAACACAAACAAAATTTCACATAATTACATAATACAACAGAACTAGTATTATAACATGACACTTTTATCACTTAATTCAATCAAAGTATTAAATATTCATATTTAAGAACTAAATATAGACTAATGCACATATATAATAAACATATATACACAACACACTAGTAACCCAAATAGTATCATTTTCCGACTCATAAGGTTACAGATCTTGCTCATTACTTTCTCTTGTGTTCACGTGCGGCGTCGAATCAACAATAGGTTCCAGAGCTAAAAATCATATTTTCACGTATTACTTAGTTTATAATTTCTTAGCTATAATCCTCCAATTCCTAAACTTATATATCAACTTCCATACAATTCTTGGAATCCAAATCCTCTTAGGCAATATAACAAATACCTTGAATACAACTTTAATTCTATTTCATTTATGTATATATTATACATATACATACTAAAAAATTAACACTAATTCATTAATTCAACATTGCTCACATTCCAAGTATTAAGTTCAAGTTAAGTTAATCATGTAAAATTAATCCAAAGTTTGAATTATACAATTCTAATACCAATCCAACCAAGTTTCAAGATTCCCGTTCCTTAACCAACAATTCTTTACTCTTTGTTCTTGAACTTTTTATTCAAATTCAAATAATTCCTAACCACAAAGATTTGAAAATACCAAGTTTTATTCCTTACATTCCAACTAGTTTCTTTTTGGCATTTTATTAAACATCTTAAAGGAAATAAATTCATTACTTGTATATATATATATATATTTATACCAATAGAACTAAATATAATCCATAAAATTCAATATTACCTATAATTCCAACAGTAGCTTTTAAGTTAAATTAATCATTTAAGAGTTATTACAAGCTTTAGATAGAATAAGGAATAAGGAGATTCGTAAGAAGGTGGAAGTAGCATCTATTGAGGAGAAAATTAGAGAAAATCGCTTACGTTGGTTTGGACATATCCAACGTCGGCCAATAGACGCAGTAGTTATGAAAGGTGACTTGGTACAGGTGTCAGGTGTTAGACGGGGTAAGGGGAGATTGAAACTTACATGGGGGGCAGTCATAGAGAAATATATGGCTGCGCTAGGGATTAACAAAAATATTGTTGCGGATCGATGCGAATGGAAGAAAATGATTCATATAGCTGACCCCAACTAGTTTGGGATTTAAGGCTTAGTTGAGTTGAGTTGACAAGCTTGGATCATGAAAATTTAATAACAAGCAACACCAAATCCTCCAACATCCTTAACCCATAACCAATTCATCCTTTGATTATAACCTTTTTCATTACCTTCCATTTCAATTTGTACTCCTAAATTCTCTCCTAAATTCTCTAAACTCAACACTAAATGTGTTGAGAAGGAAAAGATGGAAAGAATAATGGGAGGGCTTCTAAGGTAAGAGGTGGAAAAAGAATGGGAAAGTAGATAAGGCACAAATTTAGTAGTGTGTTGGTACAAGATATTTTTATAAGAGTTTTAAAATTATAAAAAATGCCAATTATTTTACTATTTCATCACAATTGATACTACTAATTAAATTTTTTTATCTTAAATTCTTGATAAATTAATATGTTTTATGAGTACATCTCTGCTATCTTCTCCTTCATTATCATCTCCACCTCTACAAGGTGCTCTTATACATGCTTCACCAATGTTTACCATTTCATTGGTTCTAATGTCATTATCATCTCCATCTCTAGATAGGTTATTAGCTTCGAGAGTTGCCCATCCGAAAAATACAGATGGTGATCATAAAATACATATATCTATTGAGAATGAAGATAAGCCTAAGTTTCACATTTTATTCTTTATGTTACCACTATAAATTCTAACTTCATTTTTTATTCTTGGAAGTTGTAGGCATGAGCTTGATTCGCTCAATTTGGGAGAAAATAGTTGCAAATTGATTTGTTAGGAAGCTTCACACCACTTGACACACATGTATAACGAAAATAGTTAGCCTGAGCCCAATGGATTGGAAAGGTAAAGGGTTCTTGTCCATGAATAAGGAGGCTTTTGATGCTCTCTATAAATTATAGCAGATTGAGGATTGACAGAAACACAGTAGCAGCTGGACAAAGCTATGCATAGATGCCTGAGATTAGTGTACACTCTGGAGCTCTCATACATTCGCTTGTCATAAAGAAATTTTGGTAATTGAATGATTCGCTTAATGATTTATGTTACTACTAATTCTTATTTTTATCTTGTAAGAAAAAAAATTTGAGTCGCCTAGTCTTGTTGAAAGAGTTTTATGATCATACTCACAATAGAAAGATTGGGAGTATGTTTTTCCTCATAACTTGGAGATTAGCGTAAGTATTTAACCTATTTAATAATCAACCTAAGTTATTTGTTAGTTTTAAGATCTAATTCTTTGTTTTTATGTTTTAGGAGACATATGGAGATAGCATTTTAAAAATACGTTGATGACTTTTGATATTAACCACTCATTGATATTGGTAGGTTGAATGTTATCGATTAGCTTAAGTAGGGTAGTTATATGGGTTTGGCGAACCCTCAACCCATTTGCTTTATAGTCCTCGTTTGTTGTGTGGCAGCTCATGTGGTGCTTCCACATCCATCTCACTACTTAAAAGAGGAGAGATGAGCCAGATAATTTGGGAGGAATTGGAATCCATATTGTTTTGTGAACAAATCTAACAAGTAATAATTAAAAGTTTTGTATGTACATTGATGAAGCGCTCGGAGGGTGATGCGGCCTTGCAAGGATTCTCTAACTTATCCACAGGCTATAGCCCCAATAGTTCCATATAGAATGTAAGTTAATTTATTTTAAATTATCTAAAGTTAGGCTTAATAAATTTATATTAGTTATTAATGTGTTATTGATGTCATTCATACATTTATACTAGGATGGCAATGATTGTGAAGTTGATGATGACAGAGAGGAAGACTGGGACTTAGGTAGAGATTAGAAAGGATGTATATAGTTCTAGATAGAGATTGAAATATTTCTTTTGTATTAACTTATAGTTTTATGTTTGAAAGTATACATTTTGAGAATAATTCTACTATTACACTATTTCTTTTGTTAATCTAGTTCATTTTTTTTTAAAGGAAAGATTATAAAAATAGGAAAAAATTGCAAAAATAGGCATTTTAACGAGAGATTAACAAATGATGCTCCAAAACAGAGATGGATTTACTATAAATTCCCATGTTTGAGAGAGAGTATCGAGGCACTTATCCAAAGTATAGAAAGGGATTACCTGGGGATTAACGAGTGATATGTAGTGAGAGGTGGAGTAAGATTAGCAAGGAAATTCTTTTCCATGTATGCTAACTGCCATAAAATTAGGGAGCTAAATTATAGCTAGAGAATGACCAGAAAACTTGGTCATCACTAATGTTGTGAGGGAGAAGGGACAAAAATTAGTTTCGTGTTGCACGATAGCATATGATACTTTCTATATTGTGTGACAACAACATGAAACTGAATTATCCTACTGATATTCAATAGTATCTGTGGGTATCCATGAGTATCCTTCTTCGTTGGTGGATACGAAGGATACAATTTGGTATCCATGAAAATTTCTACAACCTCAGTACCAGTGATGATGGATAGAAAGAAGAAAAATCAAGAAAAATCTAAATTGAAAGAGGAACTTAGTAGCAGTGATGGGCATAAAGATGAAAACTCCATATTAAAAAGGAAAAAAGTTAAGAATCAAACAAACCACCATAAACAATCAAACAAAGATACAAGTTCAATAAATCAATACTATAATCATGAAAAACTATTAAAATTTAACATCTCCCAAATTACAAATACCTCAATTTTGACAACTAAAATGCCAGAGTAATTAACAAAATAAAAAACCTATAGCAATAGAGAGATGGAGGAATACCAAGAAATGATATTTTATCTTCAAATCATCATCAAATAATCTCTTGGCTCCTTCATCATTCTCTTTGATTAAACTACCAATTTGTGAGATTAAAACCCCCTTTTTCTCTTTCCTCCCTTTATTCGTCCTCCTCAGTAATTGATGATCTCAAAATCTAATTTAGCTTTAAATTTTGATTTACATACAAAACTTTTTATCTGGTTGCATGTGAGAGACTATAAAAGATGGAGAAAAAGAAGAAATCTTCATCAGGTTTTTGAGAAGTCGCTGCAAGAAGGAGAAGAAAGATCGAGAATGAACCATGAGTAATTTTATTTTTTTCTAATTAAATTGGACTTATAATTTGGTTATTTTATTGATTTGGGCTATTGGGCTTATATTAATTAAATTTCTCTAAAATTATTATTTTTACATGTTTGTAAATTATATTAATTAAATTAGATAATTTAAAAAAAAATCTGTTAAAGAAAATTTATAAGTTAAATTAGTTTAATGTTAGTATTGTTTTACATGTTTTTAAATATTATAAAATATTTATTTATTTTTATTCTTTTATTAATTTAATTAGTTTAATGTAAATAAATTTTATTAATTAAATTATTTCAATGTTAGTATTGTTTTATTGTTTATATTTTTACAGTTTCATAAATGGCTAGAACTTCAAACACAAAAGGAAAAAATATAATATGTCAAGAACCAGAGAGAAAGAAAAAAAAAAAAACAAACTAATATTGGATGGATGTATGGTGAACAAGTTGGAGATAATCATCTTCGTACAAAATGTATTTCAAATATTTTATATTGAGTTATTTCACTTCATATGTATTTTAACCTTTAAACATGTCTAAATAATTATTTTATACTTTACAAATGACATACAAAATTTATTTTATAATATTTTCACACGTTTCTTCATGTTTCCAAAATTATACATTGTTTCTTTAATGTTTCATATACATATCTGATACGTTTCCATTTCCATAACGACTGATACAATGCCTCAACATGACATTTTAATCATTTTATTTTTCTATCTTTTAAAATGGTATATATATATTAGCCACAACACGTGCTTATGCAAGTGTTGAATGATTTTTGTAAAAAATATAAAGTTGTTATTTAATTTTTTTTTTTGGTCCTATTTAAAAGGGAAAAGAGGAATTAATATAATAATATGTGAGTGAAAGTAAGTAGTTATTAAGAGATAAAAAAATGAAGTAGTTGTAGTTAGTATGCGAGTGAGTATGGCTAATGAGTAGTTATTAGGAAGAGAAAAACTTATTTTTGAAATTATTTTCAACGTAAATTAATTAATTTATACTATTCTAATATAGACCATAATTCTGGCTTTTAGTATAGTAGTATATATGACTATCTAATTTAATTAAATAAAAAAAAATATGATCACACATTAGTCTCTCTAAATTATTTTATAGTCTCACATTCATATTAAAATTTTCTCATCTCTTTTAAAATTTGAAAAATATCATCAATTTGATTAAATTTTTTATTCACCATCCATAAATTAATAAGAAAACAAAAATAAGATAAATTTTGCCAGTTCTTTAAAATGTTAAAATCATCACAAATTATAATTTCATGATTTTTAGAAAAAGAAAAAGAAAAAAGAGAAGTAAGAAATATAATTTTTATTATTTTGTCAACTCAGCATATATATGATAAAAATATTATATTTTTAATCACATCACTAATTTTCAGTGACGGAACTAGACATTTATTCTTGGAAGGGGACTGGGCAGACTAAAATTTAATATAAATATAGTCAACTATAATAATAGAAAAAAAAAAATCAACATAAGAATTTTAATAACTCACATAATAAAAATTTATAAGTTACAAAAAAATAATAGAAATTTTAACTTAGTAGTCTTGTAGTCTTGCATTTTATATTTTAACCCATCAGTCATACAATTTAAAAAAAAATTATCTAGTTTTTACTTTTAGAGTAACCACAATATTTAATTAAGAGAAGAACAAAAGATTAATAATTAAATTTAAATTATAATATTAATATTTTCTAAAAAAGTTAGAGGACCATAGCCTCATCAGATCCTTGAAGCTCATCCCTTGCTAATTTTTATTGAGAATATTAATGATATTAAACTTAGACTGTGATAAAATTGATCAAAAATTATTTTTAATACAAAATTAATAAAAATGTTATCCACTTAAAAGAGTCTTGGAGACTATAATCATTCTTTTTAATGTAGCCCCGAGGCCACTGCATTCCGTTTTCTATCCCATTGGTACTAATGCGATAACCAACGCCAGACGAAGACAACAAGGGAAGTCGGACTCGGAGGCCCAGAGTCATCATCAGACAGAAAAACGTAGCGCATCCTCAAGGTTGAGGACGATCAACTCATTTGGTCTGTAAGCTTTTAAACCGGTTGTAGCTTCATTAATCTTCTCTTTTGGCCGATACTTAGGGCTTCTGATAAGATTTCTGAGGTAAGGGTTTCCTTAATATGAGATACCATCTTTGTTTATTTAGTAGTTTCTTTTTTTTGTTTTTTGTTTTTATGCATGTTACCTGTTTGATGAAATTTCTGTTAAAACGTTTTTTGTTGGCTTGTGGGTAAAAATGGAGGAAATACATGATAGAAATGGGTTTCATCTCAGGAATTCCATGCTATCTTGCACAAATGTAAAAGACTTACGAAAGGCTATACTGCTATAAGTATTGTAACTCCTAATGGAACCATTTTCTTGTTTTCAGTTCATATATCTGCTCAGACTAAGATAGATTTTTATGATTACTGATTTGTTATTTCTATATGGGAAATCTGAAAAAGTGTACTATTTTGGGTTCATTTGTTTTTCTTTTGCGACTAAAAATAAGCTGTATGGTCATTGTATGTTACATTTGTAGATGTTGAAGTTATTACATATCGTGATTTGGCTCAAAAGGACTGTGAATAGGGGATTCTTTAGTTTATGTAAAAGAAGGAGAGGACACCCACCCGCTTGAAGTAACTACTTGCATTTTGGTCATATTTTTAATGCTTTGGGTTGACTTACTTTAATTCTATTGTAGGAGCCTCTCTACCTGACGCTTATTGAACACTTAATGTCCATTTCCTGGAGAATTGTGTTGAGACACAGTTTCATGATATTCTTTTTCATTTTCCTTTTTATGAATAATAATGGGACTATAAATTCATTGGAGAAGGAGTTAACTGCTACTGTTGTTCGAATATCTCTTCATATGAATTATTATGAAGTAAGACAGCAATATTGAAGAGTAATGTGCGTATTGCTTTCCTAAGCTTTATAAGATTGTGGCACCTAATCAAAATGGAACCCGAAACCATCATTTCTAGGAATGTGAAGATACTAATCACTAAGTCTAGATTTTTATGCACACTGACAAATTTTGTTACAATTTTTTTTCTTTTTTTAATCCCCTTATAATCATACCGTCATATGTTAATCTTTCTGTTTTCCCTTCCAGATGTCATTATATATTGGTAATATATCAGCACGCACTCGCAGAGATGAACTTGAGCGTGTTTTCATAAGATTTGGGCGCTGCAATGTACAGCTGAAGAAAGATGGTTATGGCTTTGTAGTATATGACTTCCCTCCAAACGCAGAGAAAGCTTTGAGAGCACTACAAGGTAGAAATATATGTGGGGAGCTACTAAATCTTACATGGTCAAATAAGCAGCCTAGACCTTTCCCTAGATTAGAAACAGGAAGGAATTCAGAGAGGGTAGGTTATGCAAGAAGAAAGGTGGGATCAAATAGTTGGAGGGACCGTAGAATGGGTATTAGACAACAAGAGAGAGGTGATGGAAGGGGTAAATCTTCTGACATGCACAATGATGAGAGAGCATACGGTCAAGATGATATTAGAGATCGTGGTGTGCAAGAACGACAAGATTATAGGGAAGAGTTGCCGGATGAAGGTGACCAAGCCGCGCCCAACCTGGTGGACAGTGGTAGATGGGGTGAGCAAGTTCATGATCCTTTAGTTGATTATGAAGTTGAACATGCAACTGAAGTTGATAGGTATGAACCTTACCAAGGTTATGACAGGAAAGATGAGGATGAAAATCATCATGTAGGTTACTCTGGTAGTTCTGCCCCAAGAAGTTTTCAAGATAATGTAAGCAGAGCACAGATTGGTGATGCAGATTTAAACAAACATTATAATTCAAAGACACAACAAACTTGTTACAGATGTGGTGATCCAGGTCACAAAATGCATAATTGTCCTAAAGAACGTACTCCGAGGAAAATGTCTAACAGTTTAGATAGCACGCTGGATGATGATGTTGGTAAGAGGCATAGAGATGAAGGGGAGCAGGAAAGACTTGGATCCAGTTCACGTGGAAAGATGCGGTCAAGTAGGGATAATCTATCAATGAGGCAACAGAGAAATGATAGGAATGTGTCTGGTTCACGACATCATCAAATACAAAAAGATGTCGATTGGCCTCAGAGAAAAAATTATGGAGGAAACAAGCGAAGTAGGAAGGAAACGGAAACTCCTAGAGAAGATAGTATAAAAGCAGCAAGGAGATCAGTTATATCATCTATTCGTTCTGATTACATTGGCTCCCACTCAACTTCTCAATCCTCAAAGTCTATGGACAGGTCTAGTTTCCATTCTAGATCAAGATCACTTTATTCTAAAGCATGTTCCTTATCTGGAGATTTGAGGTCTAGTTCGAAATCTCGCTACTCTAGATCTAGAAGTCCAAATTCTAGGAAGTCAAGCTCCCCTACATCTTTATCTGTATCATTAAGTCAGCCTTTACCATCCTCTCCAAATGAAGTGCAGTTGAATCTGAAAGGCTCGCTGGAGAAGGCTACTTATCTTGAATACATGGACCATCTGATTGAGCATGGACAGCAGATTGAAGGCATTGTGACATTGGAGAATGATAAACCCAAAGATACAAATCTGGCTGTAAATAATGGAAATGTAGGGTTGTACACCAAAGTAGTGGATGACATTGAAAAGGAACAACATCTATATGAGGACAACAATGAAAAGCATAATCTGTTGAGGCCATCATTTGAAGCAACAAATTCAAGCAAGCTTGTTCCAGACAGAGGCACAGGCACTGTTACTGCTGAGAGTTTATCTCCAGAGACTGTGAGAGAGACAGAGGACATTCTGGGTTCTGGAGCCCCAAAAGTGGAGTATATGCAAGCTCTAAACAAAAAGCCCTCTTCAGAAACTCATGTCAATCTCCGTTCTGGCCATTCAACAAGCATATACTCAGAGGAGATGTCCATGGTTCTAAAGCACTATGGCCTAGAAGTCCCAGGAGAGGATGAAAATAATTTAACCATTGGTGCTTATTTTGGTTCTGCTCGCTTGTGGCCTTGGGAGATCATTTATTACAGGAGACTGAAGAAGGGACCTATTTCAACTGACAACTACGCTAGACGTGTTGCTCAGAATCAAGAACATGGTATTGTTGATAAGTATATCAGAAGTAGCAGTGGATGGGGAGAATTGGGTGCAGAGAACCATTATTGAGTCTTTGCGTTCATAATGCTCAATTGTTTCTTTTGTTTGCATAGTTCTTTGGGCCATTTTGTCTGCAGATTTTTTTTTGAAGTTTCTCAAAAAGTTTTTGACAAGGTAATTTTACAAACCACATGTCATTTAAGTATAGTGGTAGACCTACTAGTCATCTGTATCTTATTTTGGTGCACTTTTATTCTCATCGGTGTCTATAACAATGGTCATATGTTAAGTACTAGCTCCTTTTTGGAACCAATATATGTCTATTTATCCCTCTTTTTATTCTACTGGATCCCTCTTCAATTTCTTAGATGGTTTAGATTGTCATTTGTAACCTTCGTTGTGTATTGTCTTTTTGTTTGGTGTTTTTTGTACCCGCCTTGTGTACAAGGATTATACCCTCATTTTCTTTTAATAAAATCATTACTTATGTCAACAATAAGTACTTTTAAGTATCTAAAATAATAAATGTGCTGGGCTGTGCAATAGTGTTTCCCAAGTTTCCATCTAGATGGATATTTGGTAACTCTTAACTTTTAGTCTTGTGAATGTGAATTTTGTACTGTGATGATATTTCTTTTCATTAGATGTCCCTACATTTGCTTCTAACTTTGCTCTTATGACAGACTAGCATTGACCAATGTTGCTATCAGAAAACCTACTTGTGTTGCTTTTTGTTTCTAGATGAACGATTTTAACCTTTGAACTTCTAAACGTAGCATACATGCCTACCAAGATGGGCAGCTGGGTGAACCGATTTTAACTTTTGAACTTCTGATAATGACGATGGTTCAGTTTTTGGAATGGATTTCAGAAGTCCAATGATAAAGAAGCGAGCCCACCCAAAAAATACAGTCCAGAGTATCTTTCATCCAAATCAGTAAGAACAGATCAGAACTCAGTGATCTTATGACCTGACATTCTATCCCACCAATCTTGCTTCTGATCTTGATAAACTGTGATTTTGGACACGTTTTGAATCATATGATGTAGACGGGAGTCGGGAGCATAAGTTCATATGATCCTATGGTTTAAAACTTGATTTTGAAAACCTCGACCAAAATTGCTTGAATTTGACGGAAGGAAGGGGGAGGATTGATTATTATACTACTTGATACCTATACTCTAGGATTTCTTCATTCACTCCTTAACTGTTTGTCACTCTTCCCCCTCCCACTATCCCCTTTTTGTTGGTTACTCATTGCGGTATTCTTTTTCAGTAAACAATTCACTTGTTTTTGAATGATTATTAAATGAATGAGTTATCTTTGCATTGGAATGTTGTTTTTTCTTTTAAGGGTATCAGAGGGTATAACATAAACAAATTGTCAAATTTCTTTCCTCACTATAAAAGTGGAAACTGAAGATCAGGCATAAACTATTATTTCCCCGTCTCTCATATTCCTTCCTCTTTCCTTTCTTTAATGGTATAATGCATCTCATGGTTATTAAAATTGATATCCTGCTTAGGATCAGTGGAGGTACTGAGGGTTGGATCATCATGTTGCAAGAACTGCAAGCTATTGAACTATAATAAAGTACTCATTGTTACTATATGTTGAAAATTCATTGATTTGTAGAAGTAAAACTAAAAGATAACTTCGTCTTAGTCTCTTAATGAAAGTAAACCTGCAAGTTTTAAAAAAGGAGCAATATGATAATGATCCCATGTCTTTAGATGGGTTTATCATTGTCATTTAATGTAACATTAAGGATAATAAGTAAAAAACAGAAAATAGATAAGTTAGCTAATTAGCTCAAAGATATAAATTTTATATGCTATTATCTGTATCAAGATCCGTCTGTGATCCTACCTTTAAAAGAGTTCTTGTAATATCTGGATCATTAGTCAATCTAGGGTCGCAGGATTGAGAAATTATAGCATCTTGGTTATGATTTTTACCATAATGTAATCCCTCCTTCCCCTCCTCGTCCTTTTCCCCCTCTCTTTTGGGGAGCGGGGGTGGGGGTTTCATCATTAGGCACACTGGTTATTTGACTACACAGTAGGGGTAGCCCGTCCCTTTGTCATTAAATCCCACCCCGCCAGCCCAGGGTTTGTACCTAAGATCGATAAGTTGGAAGTCCCAAGCCTTAACCATTGGGTATCTCCTTAGGACTTCGTTAATGATATAATCTGTTGTTTGGTTTCTCCTCAAAACTTATTGTTATCAAGAATTAAATTTTCTGGTTGGTGATAATGGGCAAGGTAACTGGAACATATAGTTTCAGGTAACTCTGAAGGGAGTGGTGAGCGACAAAGGGGATTTGAAGTATCTGGAAGTCATCTCGTGGTGTTGTATCTGTCTACTGGTTGAGAGAGCCCAATATTAGATCTTTATAGCTGTACTCTTAAGTTCTTACATTTGCTATGTGACTAGTTCAGACAACATTACAGGTGACTTGTACAGAGAGTTTATCTGACCAAATGCCAAATTTTTTTTTCACTTTTTCAGGTGATATTCAACTAAAAGAAGAATTTGATGTGTTGTTTAGATGATCCTCTAATGTCATTATTGTGTAATTATCTTGAAATTCTATACCTATTCTTGGCAGATCAAATGTCAATCTAGAGTTTATTAGTTAACATTGTTGAGCACCAAGGTTTAGAACAAATCAACAAAGATAAATTAGACATCTTCTGGAGAAAAAAGAGGAGATATGTAATTGAGTTTTGTTGGTCTCACTATCTGGTTGTTCTGACCATTAATTGTTTGAACTGTTTGTTTGTGTTTCTATTATTTTCTTATTACTACTTTTAGGAAAAATTTATTGTTTGTTTCAGGTCTTTTCCAACTTCAAACGCGAAGAGTGTAACTAAATAATGCTATATATTGTGCTTTATATGGTGATAATCATATGATGCCGCTTACTTTGTTGCAAAGCAGTGCCACACACTTCTAGATGGTATTTTGATCATTGTGTTTCTCTTAACTAAGAAATATGTTCTGGGTTGGGTAGTAGATGTGAGAGAGGATTGTTCATGTAGTGAGAGTTATCACTTGTTTAACTTATATATTAAATGGATGTGCCCTCGTATAGTGGATCAGTTGGAATATTAGACTCAACTTTTTCACATGGTTAATAAATATGCTGTTGTCTGATACTCCGGTGGAGTTAGTGATGCCTTGTTTCTTTCTTTGCCATATATACAGTCAATTTTAATTAAGGAACATTTATGTGAGCTTCCCTTTCAGTTGCAGTTGGCTATGTAATGGAGAAAGAGTGTTGCTCACCATCCTTTGTTTATTTTATTCAATTTGAAACAATAACTTTATGTGGCAAAAGAAAAAAAAAAGGGACGGGTGGGGTTGGAGGTATTGTAGTTCAAAAACTAAACATAGATTTCTGGTTGCAGGTTCTCACGGTGCCTTAATATAAAATCTCTTATGTCATATGCAGCTGTGAGGAGATCCAAGTAAAACAAGCAGCAGAAGGCATAGAATTTTTGTTATCTCGATCATGTGGACTAAGTAGTCAAAGACAGGCAGACACATGTATACTGACAACATAAGTGCAAATTTAGTTATATAAGAAGTTCCTGTCCCTGCCCGTTTCTGTAAATGGGCATCTATCAATAGGACAACCAAATTGGAAAAGGCTTTCCATAAACACCTTAGAATCTTGATCAATATATCAGATCTCAGTTGATCAATATATTATGATAGACTTATTTAAAGTAGGACCTGGATGTGAAAGGATTAGCATGTTGCTTTTGAGTTAATCTTTTTTTTTTATGGGAGTTTTGCAGGAAATGGTTTGGAATGAGGCTGCAGCAAAGTTGCAGAAGTCAAACCTAATAAATCCTTGAGGAATGAGGAGTTGTGATTTTAAGTAATCACAAAAATGGTCATAGTTCTTGTTCCCCATGTTTATAATTTAACATTATGAGGGATGAGGGGCTTGCATATGTTGAGTTAAGGAAGCTGATTGAAAAAAAAGGAAATATGTGAAAACGGAATTGAATAGGAAGAGAAGAAACTATTGAAGGAGGAAAATAATTGGAAGGTTACCAAAAATAGAGAATGGGCAGCTGAAGGGTGGGCATTTAAGTTTGGGTAAAGAAAAAAGATGATGAGTATTGAAAACAAAGAAAGAAATACAGAAAGATGGGTGAAGGTGGAACTAAATTTCTATTTATCATCTGACGTAATACTTGTTTCTTCCTCTTCATTATTCTCAACTGTTTCAGTTATTATGGCATTTATGTGTTTTTAATGGCCTTAGTATAGTCCCCATTTTTCAAATGCTTAGGAACTACCCAACGCACTCTTTCTCGTCCTTTGTTTATTCACTTATTTATACTTCATAAAATGATGATTATTTTTTTCTGACATATTCTATAAAAACATCTGTTAAGATATAAAAAATAGATTATTAAAATTTGAAGTATTCATTAAAGATGTATATGCAGCTCATCTTTCTATTTTTTTATCCGGATCAAGAACATAGGAATGATATGTGGAGAAAGACAGATACAAATAGAAAGAGTAAATTCATCATCTAATTAAAAACATTTTAGAAGAGAAGGCTTTGTTCATTCTTTCTGTTTAGGATTCAAATCTCCTTTTTTCAACGGTCTTGTGCATGGAGCTTCTTTTTTTTTAATCAAATCATTATCATTAATTAATTACAAGACACCAAATTTATTATTAGTAATCAATTAAGAGTTTTTAATTTATAGTTTTTTGTTTATTATTTTAATTATTGTTTGTCATTAAATTATTACATGCACATAAAATATTTTTATTTTTAATGTAAAATACATTTTTTTTTAATTATGATGTCATTTGTCAACTCGGATCAATGCAATGGTTGAATTGGTGATTTGGGATACTGACACTTTTTTGAGTCACACTTCGGACTGGCTTTTAAAACATTGCTTGAACTTTAGTCACATTTGTTAAACTATTCTCCGAGATAGTTTGGTCCAGATTCATAATAGTCTAAGTGTTGAATGTAAATTGTTTATGTTGGCCACAAGGCAAACCTAGGGGGTGATAAATTTTGTAAATAAAAAACTAACCTTTTTTCGATTTAAAAATCACACGCATATTAAGCAATCAATTAATTAAAAGCTAAATAATAGAGTCTAGTTAGAGATATTGTAAACAATGATTTATAGTGATTCACCAAATCTTTTGGTTACGTCCACTTCTCAAGTTTTATTTAAGAGTTCAAATCCAATATTACTGAATTCACAAGGCTCAACAACATTTACAATACTAAATTACATGCATGACTCATCAAACCTTTACAACCATTGAATTACAAGACTAAGCAAACCTTAACAAGATCCTCAGAATTTAAACAGAGTAGAAATATTTCAAGCTTAATAATGAACTCTAATTTCTCACACTTTCTCTTTAACTTAAAACAAATGTATGGTTTTACAAATCACTAACACTCAACTAACAAAGCAAATAGAAGGAGATGAAAGTTCAAAATATTGTTTTTGAGCAAACAGAGAAGAAAGAGTATGAACATTCCGTGTTTCAAGAAATTTCAAAATTTGAAAGTAAAAGCTTGAGAATTTGAATTTTGCAGTTGAGACTAGTATAAACTTGTTGTATGGTATGATGATTTTGTTCTTGATTGACTCCTTAAATATATAGGCAGAGTTGATTTCAAGTAATTCCTAAGAGAATACCATTTCGTTGTCTCAGACAGTACAAGGCATGAATAAAAGACAATCGCGTATGTCCTTTCTTTGTAATTTTTCATTGAAGCTGCAATTCTCGTGAGGTAGTGCTTGTAGTTCTTCATATATTATGTGTAGGACAATGACACTGATATTATCCTCTTACTTGTCAAATTTGTATGTGTTTGAAATTGGAGCAAAATGTACATTTGATTAGACTAGCTGAGAAAAATGGTGAACAATGTTCAACTGACTCAGTTGAATAGCTTAGCTGATGCTTTCAGTTGATCCATATGTGAAGGTTTAGTCAATTGTCTTAGTGGAACGACATCGTTTGGTCCTGATGTTATGAAGATTAGCTGCCTGAAATGAATATAGCTAATGAGATGCAACTAATTGTGTAATTTCAATTGACTAAAATAATTGAAATGGTATATTTAACTGACTATTTTGATCTTTGGCTGACAATTTTAGTTGAAATGAGGTGTTGCTTGGACTTTAGCTGAATGTTTTAATGGAAACATTGCTTTACATTTTTAGCTGACTAAAAGGAAAATAACTTATCAAGGACAATTGACTGTTTTATTAAAACGATGTTGTAGAATAAGCTTTAGTTGATTGTTAGATGTGCTTCAATTTATAGAAATAAGCTTTAACTGATTGATTAAATGAAACATTGTCATTGCATACTTCAGCTGACTGAAAGTAAATCTGCTTAGTGTCTTCAGCTGACTAAGAGAGTACAACATATCTTAAGCTGATAAGAATCGTTTAAGTGATTTTAGTCAATCATAAATGCAATAAAACTATATTTAGAAAATCACTTTCTTATTTATTGCATTTGAATATAATTATTTAATTATTATCAAAATCAAATAAATGTATTATTGAATTAAATTGTTCATTTGATTCAATAATATATATCAACATCATCACATACATATGTAAGACAATATAATTTACAAAATTATTTTTGTGTTGTAGTTTGCATTGATATCGTTTTATAAACTTTACACACATGCAAATGCAAGACAATACACTTAAAAAAAATTTATGCATTATTAGTTAAAAAATAAAAATAAAAATTGAGTGCATGCATGTATATATTAACTTGTTAGAAAAAAAAAATGCTAATAAATTTCTTTTAGATTGTTATTCTCATTATCTCCATTATTATGTTTGGTGTTCATGGATGGTTATAGTAGTTGGAATTTTGGGAAAACAGTAATTTATGGCTTAGTGTCAATCTATGTCTACTAAGCTCCTATGTTATTAGCAAAATTTGCCATCCCATTTATCTTGTTACTGCCCAGCATAATGGAATTAGGAAGTACCTTTTGTCTCTGATAATTACTACTCCACTACATTGTATTTTTGGTGCTCAATCTATAAACAACAACCAACATCTTCATTTGCAGGTGACAGCCTTCAATCCTAAATTAATGGTGATGGTTGCCTTCTCAGCCATGTCTAGCTGGTGTTACCAATTTTTATGTTACATTAGTCATGGTTGGCCCCACAAGTGGTCCTTCCTAGACACTAAGAGCAACAAAAACCTTGTTAAATCTGGGTCAAAAATGAATCAATGTGGGTCCTAAATCACAAAACAATTTCACCTGTGAGCTTCTCTTAAAGTACAGAAAAATTCTACATTCTGTCACTGTGTTTCTTTGTTAACATTCACAATCATTTTCAGTTGAAATGGCAAGATATGTTAGTATGTACCAGTAGTTACTGTAGTTTAGTAATTTCATTTTCACCTCAAAAGGAAACAGCAAAATATGGTAGATAGCTTTTAACCTAACATTTCATTTCAATAGAGAGAGAATTTAGGCAATTGAGGTTAGTGTCTTTTTGCATTTTCTTCAGCTAAAGATGAATGCAAAAAGCTGAACCTATTACCTATGATTAACAACCTCCAACATAATGCTATTTGAGCTCCACTTACACATTCTCTCTCCATCCCACACTTTTTTACAAAAAATTCACCACTCAAAATGTAAAGCTCAAATAACAACAATCTCAAGAAAGAGGAAATTTTGGAAAGACAAACACAGAATAAGAGTACTAGTAGAAGTAGGGCCTAACTCCTAAAAGCTACAGCTAGCAGCAGAATTGGAATAGCCTACTCTTCTTGCTCTGTTATCTTCCTTACTTCTTTCTTTTCATGGTGAGATTAGTGTTGTCATGGAGGAAGTCAAGCAAAACAGTGCTTTTGCATTTGGGACACTTGGGGTCATCTTCAGAGAGCATCACATACATAAGGCAGCGTGGACAGCCAACTAGCACCATGGAAGTGGCTTCAGGGCTGTTAGAGTTTTTCATGCTGTCTTCTTGGTTCAGCTCCGAAGACACGCAGGAGCTCGTTGGGGATACTGTGGCTGATCGGTTTGGTGATTCCACTCCTGGGTTAGCCCTTGTTGGGGAAAGGTTCAGCTTCAAGTCAAGCTTTGGAGTGTTTCCATTTCGGCGATTCATGGTTTTTCTCTGGCTTTGTGCAAAGTACGTATCCTGTTTGACAAAATTTCCCAACCAAACACAGACAGAATTTCAATTCAATAACATGAATTTACATTTTTGTGAGAAAATATACGCAAATTTTAATTGAATAGCACCCAAGAGAAAAAAAAAATTTAAATAAATAAAAACTAATAAAACATGGTTAGTACCTTATAAGTATGGTTGAGTAAGTGTTCCCTGGCTAATTTTGGAGGACGTTAGGTGTTTAATTTAGTATAGAATACAGAAAAGCACGACAGGAATGGCTGGACAGAGGCCTGCTAGGCTTAAACTGTGACAAGCTCCGGCACCAGAAAAATGGTCTGTGTTGCGGGAATGGACCTTGAAGGCCATTTTATATAAGGGAAATGAAGGGAGGAATTTAAAGCTTAATTTAATTGTGGGAGAGAGGTGGAGGGTATAAGGTAGAGAGAGGAGAGAGAAAGAGAGTGATTGTATTGAATTGAAGTATTGAGTGGAAGAAGGGTGTAAATTGAGGCCAGGAAATGTATTAATTGTTGGAAAAAATCCCAAGAAGTATGCAGGAAGGGGAAATTTTTAGTAAATATTGCAATTACAAAGTGCAGAAGAAAGGCCTTCCTTCATTCATTGCTTAGTGGAGTCGGTGTTTAAGAGTCTCAGAGCAATACAGCACAGGAAAAACCCAACAGCTTTTAAAGCTAAACCCTTATTTAAAAATTCAATCCCACCTAGAAATTTAATAGAAAGCACCAAAATTTTAAATACTAGTAGCCACCATGGAAAACGAAGTTTAACAGCTGAACCAATTTTAAATGTTCAAAATACCAGACAGAAAAATAAAAGAAAAGGAACAAATGACACTAATGACACCCTTTCCTTTTGCAAATTCTAAGGAATCCACAAATATCTCTCTGGTTTTGTTTTGTGCATTTTTTGCCAAAAGAAAGACAAACAAAAATAATAAACATTGTAATGGTTTGATGCATATCATTCTGTAAATTGAATTGAGTTCTCTTGGTCTCTATTCAGAGGAGTGAGATTCAATCTATGGTCACTTGCCTTGGCCCAAGTATCACTCTATTCCATATGCTTTTTGAGCTGCTTTTGTATATCAATAAAAAGTATGTTCACCATGATAACAAAAATGAAAAGCTTACAATTTAAATTTCAGTTTTTGACAGAGAAGGGACGGCCTTGATAAACTAGAAATTAATTGTTGGATTCCCTAGAAAACCAGACTAGATAGGCTCTATATACTTTGATCTCCATTCATAGTGTTAATTCCATGCTAATTTGAACTTAATAATAACGTTTAACAAACTCTATTTGACAGGGATTGATAACACAAGCTACCTCATAGGTGCTCTGCATCTGAACAGAATTCGTTTTGGTTAAAGAAGTCTGCCTAATTATTGAACAACTTGAAGAGTTAGCCTCAAGGTTTGCTTTCTTCTAAGTTCAGATTTGCCAAAATTGGCACTTTAGTTTGTTAATCAAGTTACATGATTTAATTTTATTTGTTTAACACTGTAAAATACCCAGTTTAGATATCTTTTGGGACTATAAAAGAAAATAAGGAGAGCAAGAAAAGAAAAAGAAAACAAAATTTACAGACAATGCATTATGAAATATTGAGTGGTAAGAAAAACAATCCAAATGGACAGGTTCATTTTCCCTTTATGGAAGCTTTTCTTCTACGAGGCAAAGGTTCATGAATCATGCTTTAAATGATATGTTGTAAGATACTATATATAGACAATTCAATTTCCTTAAGAAATCAGCCTCCCATCCGTGAGATAATGACAGGTTAAAACACACACCTTAACAAGGTGATACCTTCTATAAAAATGATATAAGTAAATAAACCAAAGTACTCTCTAAGAAAACAGAAAATTGACCCATCATTTTCATTCCTCTTTATAGAATCTGGTATATCATATTATTTTTTATACTTGGGGTTTTTTTTGTACCACAAAAATCTACTCCTATAGCTTGACTCTGTTATATTACATTCTCTCTCTCAATAAAAAATCAGAGAAAGACTTGAGGTCTAATGCTTAGTTGAATTGAGTTGGATGTACTTGTTCATAGCACCTAGTGAGATTAATTAATTAAATCGGTTTGCAGGAGATGCTTGTACTCAAAGGACTTAAGAGTCTAAGGCTTAGATCAGTTGAGTTATACTTGTTCATGACACTTAATGAGATTAATTAATTAAATCAGGAGATGCCTGTACACATAGAAGTGTGTAAATAGCATTGCACTTCTAAATCGTACTGATCTGCATGTTGATGTTCAATGTAATGTCTCAACAACCAGTCCATAATATTTGGTATGTGAATAATTTCAATATTCTTGACCAAGAATTATCCTTTATTCTGTCTTCTCTCTCTTTGATATTAAAGAAAGAAAGAAGAAGACCAGCAACATGTGCCTTTTGTTTTAATGTCACCATCCCACAAATACGTATGTGGCTATAGTTAGTATAGATTATTTTCTTTTTTACTTTAACTTGAATTCTTTCTTTGCAAAAAAAGAAAAAAGAAAAAAAAAAAGCTTTACATAAATATTGTTACTTTGGTATTTGCTTGATAAGTAAGTTGGAACATGGGTTTCTATCTTCTAGAAAAGAAATCTTGTCCTTGGGGTGTAGAGTTCCGCTTAACCAAGCAGCTGCTCTGTAATATATAAGGGGAAGATTGAATTAGTGCAGAACTGATCACTTTTGTTATTATAATAAATAGTAAGCTGCTTCAGTTCATGTGTATTTACTTGGAGCTTTTATGAGAGCCACCAAAAGCCAAAACTAGGTGAAACTTCTTCATTATTCTATCCTGTAGGAATTTTAAGGACAAGTATGTAACAGTAATAGATTTTTTTGGGTCTAGAAGCTGAATTTTTCTTAAACCCCATCTTAGTTGGCTTTATAGCTCAACTTTTGAAACACAAATTATGCCAAAAACTGTTTGATGAGAAGGATTTCATTTTCATATTCATACAGCAGTTTTTTTTGTTTTTGTTTTTGTTTTTCTCTGTTTTCTGAGTAATTTTTTAAACAGTAAAACTAAATACTAGAGCTATGTAAAGTAGTTCACAAGTCAGAAGAAGAGGGTGGTGAGGTACAATAAAAGTTTAGTCGTTGAATTCATTGCAAATTGTTTTGTCTTTAATTTTGAATTCAATATTTGCAACCAATTGGCTGTACTTTGAAGATGGACAAAGGTGGCCTAATTGAATAGTGAATTGATTTGCTTAAAAGACGTTGCACCTCTTCCCTTGTGTTGAGTATCAAATACCAATTCCTTCTTTAATTACTACTAATTAGTACACCCTTCATTATTATCGGACGATGATATCTTCCAACCCATACGTTAAAGTCAGAATAATAATTAAATAGTAAGGTATTTGTTGACCATAGAAATTAAAGAAAATAAAAAGGAATTTTAAAAAGAAAACTAGGGCTCATGGTATTTATTTATTTTGTCCATACCCATGAAAGCAAGAGGAGGATAAGAGCTAAGGAAAAGTCACATTAATTTCTTACACTTGCTTCCAAATGCTTACTATAGCAGGTATTGGTTTCATTAATTGGATTGTAGTAAAACTTAAAAGAGTTGACCCTACTTTTCTGGATCTCTCATGTCTCAACCTCTAGCTTGGGATAGTTACTAGTATTCTATTTTTATGTGTTATATGTATTCAACTCGAATAGATATAATTGATGTAAATACTACAAAAGATATTCATGATTAATGAGAGTGTTTCAACGGATAAGAGTTTTATTAATTATACGCATAAACTGGTTCGACACAAAATATTCTAAATGTAAGCAAAAAAGAAAAGTTGAATCAATCATCTCAAAAGGAAGTGTTGAAAAACCAAAAGAAAAAAGTTATCACAAGGTTTAGATAATAAATATTCATGAAGAGGGTGTTCATATTGTTGAGGCGAAAGTTAGATGAGAAAAGTCGATGTTGGATCTGAAGTATGTAATGAAATTAATAACTTCTATGATCCACCATGATCTCCATTCGAAAATCAATCTTTAGAATAATAATAGACTCATTAACTTGCATATTTATAGCAGGGCAATATAAAGTGAAAAGATCACATGCCAGAGACAATTAATGACGATAATGAGGTTTTTGAATGGCCCATTATTAATTTAAATTTGGAGAATGTTGCGTCTGTGGCTTAAATTGTCTAAAATAGTAAAAAAAAAATTGCTGAGGTGAAGCAAGTTTTTCTTTGGAGTATTTTGTAAGTGTTGAAAATAAGTCTATAGAGTGTTTAATGAGGTGTGAATCTTCAAGTTCACACTTGTGAAAATTCTTCAACTTTGTTTGCACTATTACTATTTTTATGTAAGTTTATTTTTCTTTCTATGTTTAAAATAAAATAAGAGCTTATTATTAAGTATGTGTGTTCTAAATTTGTAAATTTGTGCGTGCTTCCCTAGTGGTATAAGAGTCATGTTGGCTAATAAATGTTAGAGAATATTTTAAGAATTGGCAATTAATTAAACTTCAAAGTCAAGAAAAAAATCCAGGAAACAAAGTTGAGGCAGAGGTTACCCCGTGTAGTCCATTGAGATGAGGACATTTAGGGTTGTATAAGTCCTTTAACTCGAAGATTTAATGGCTAAATATCTTAAGAAAGTTTTCTAACTTTGTTAATTTTTCTGGTTCTAGTTCCAATAGATTTTCTAAAAATAATAAAGAAATTATATTAATAAAAAATATAAAAAAAGAATTACAAAATTGGAATCTTCCTCAAACTTCAATAATCATATATATAAGAAAGAAAGTTTTAGTCTAAAGCAATACTATGTAATAAAAACAATGGAAGAATCTATCCCCTTAAAAGAAGGGCAAGATACTTTAAACTTTTTTCTTCTAAATTAATAGAAGAACATAAAAAGAAATTTAAATATCTCCATATAGGCATAGTGCAAGTCGCATTAAAACCTTTAACAAGATCTGGATTAAATATTTCATCTTTAATCTGGAGATGCAAGACATGATAAATTTTCAAATTTCTTATTAAAATGTATTGTACCAAGTTTATGTGATAGGCCTATATTCTTTTGCTGCTTTCCAAACTTTTCTATATCCTTAATTGATCAAAAAGTAATGAATGCATTAAATATACAATCTTATGGTTTTTATATGTTACATGGATAAGAAAATGTTATCCTAATATACAGGATATATTATAAAGTTATGAATACTATGGCTCCTAATGCTAAAATAGAATCAAAGAAACGTGAAACAACTCTGTTTATAACAAATCCAGCTAAAACAAGCATGGTTGTTCCTAAGACAATTTCTTGGGTTCAGGTTAAATTACTTAAAACTTGGAAAATAGATCAAGGTGTTCTTTCAAAAAAGATTGAATCTAGAAATTTAGAATTGGTAATAGAATATACCGACAGATATATAAAAATAAAATTCTCATCAAATAGATCAATAAGGTTAAACCCGAGATAATCTTCTAGAAGGTCTTCCACTTCTTTTATATGTTCAACAGAAAACAAAAAAGAGAAGGTAATAGAAGGAATATTAAAATCTAAAGATCAAGTTAATTACCCACAATGTCAAGTGGAAACAACTTCTGAATTGGGGTTAAAGTCACTCTTAGAAGATAACTCTCCTAACCCTTCAGAAAGAGGATACAGTGCTTGTATGCTATTTTTTAAATAGTCCCTTCATTATTTTATAACAAAATATAAATGATTTTGCACTAATTTTAGTGAAAAGGAAAGAAATTATTGGATTTCTATGCATAACTAGTATATGAAAAAGTTTCATCAAAAACTTGAATTCGTTAATTGGCTAGAAAGAGCTTTTAGATATCATACAAAATAATGGCTTAGATTTTAAAGATCCACAGTTTTTGAATGTGCTGGAATTTGCTTATTATAATTTTTTCATTAAAGAAGGAAAACATATGTCCTCAACTCCCCAATTCATTTCCTAGAATTGTCACTTTTTGTTAAGAAATTAAGGGGAGAAATAATGGCAAGTCCCTACTCTGCTATGCCAAAAGAAGCTTCTACTTCTATGGCTTTGGCTGAATTGTTCAACTAAAATAATTATACAAATCTATTTATTCAATCTTTAGGAAAGCAATCTTCCAGAATAGTGAATTTTCTTATTCAAGAGAAATCTTCACTACAAATCTTTACTCAAACTTTAGGATCTTCTTCAAATGAAACAATAAAGATAGATCTAGTGATGATGAAACCTCCTCCTAAATTAAATCTAAAATTTAGAAAAGAGTCTAAAATTAATGATAAAAACTTTGTTGATGAACTAGTAAATAGACTACAAACACTAAATTTGTTAGAAAAGAAGATCAATAAAATTATTAATGTGTTAAGGGGACTCTGCTGAAATAACTAGTCTTTAATAAGTACGTTTGTGTAACTCATTATAATTATGTCCTCATTATAACTCATTATCATATAATAAGTTATTAATAGTACTTATTTGCAGGCTTGATTGAGTTTATTAATAACTTATTTGTTAGAAAACATAGACTATGATGAATTGATCACCAAATACTTATTATATGATATTTTTCAGTAAATCTTGAACAAAACCTCTTTTTGGCTAAAATTTTAGGCTGGAAGCTGAGATAAAATTTATTGGGCGTAATGGCCCCATTAAAAACCAACAAAAATCGAACCAAATCTACCTACCATCATCGATTTGATTTTGGTTTCTAGGTTTCACAAAAATCACCCAAAATCGAAATAGCCTATTTTATGGTAAAACTGAATCCTCAGTTCAGTCAATATTTGGCCCAAAAATCAATCAACCGAAACCGAAATCACCCCTTTCGTTGATTCAACTTTTTGCTAACAATTCTTCTGCTGAGCATATAATACAATAGTTGATGAACTTGACTGCTGAAAGAATCGATTAGAATAGTAAATCTCTGGTCACCAAACTAACATTTGTATATTACGAGTACTAATGAATAGCTAAACTCTTAAGCTGAACTGTAAGTGTATTATAAACTGTTAAAAGCTTCTTACTGCACTTAATTCATTTTTATCAAAGTTAAATTTCTACCTGCACTAGTAAAAATATTTATTGCTAATAATTGCATATCATTTCCCCCTTAAGTCTTATCAACTCAATGTATATTTAATTACTTATGGACTCTTTGTATTCTTGCTTGAATCAAAATCCTCTCAGTACTCAAATTAGCTATGGCATCGAAACATCATGCAATTATTAAATCTACATCTTCAGAAAAAGCTAAATCATCTGAGCCTAGTCTAAAAAAGTACAAAGATTATGATCCTATATTTGTCATCAGACTATGGTTCAATTCAAATAATATTCAAAACTTAAACAACAGATTTTTGATGGATACAATCATCGATATTGATTCATATAACAACTTTAAGGATAAACCATCTAATGCTTTCAAATTTTAGTCTCTCTACCAATTTGTCCAACATACTGAGTATGACTATCCTGATCTAATATGCTTTTTCTATATCAATCTGATTCCAACTACAAATGGACTGAAGTTGGGTACTAGGGCATGAAATTATAATTATAAAAGATCTACTATGTAGTCTATTTGAATTATCTAAAGGTATACTTGATTTCTTCTTTCATGATGACCAATCTATTACAATATATGAAGAATCAGGGTATGTTGAATCTATTACAAGTTCTTTCCAATTTAAGATTGAGCACAGAGTTTACTACCTATTTGAAACCCCATTGTTATTTCACAATATGAGTTCTTCCTTGTTTGGGCTTTAATAAAGAAAACTTGACTTTCCTAAACTTATTCTTGGAAAAATGATTAATTGTCATAATTTAGCAAGAATCAAGAAAAATGGATGGCCTACACAATGCACTTGACCAACATATTTAAGCATTTTCATGTTCCCCTAAGCAATCTTGATGCTTCGTCACCTCTTATCTCTAGTATGGTAAACAACTGTGTTTTAAAGAACATTGTGCAACTACAGGAAAAAAACTGAATTCATAAATAGTAGCATCTTGAGGATTCAGTGTTTGAACCACAAGGTGAACAACAAAGAGATTAATCATTTGCCTCAAATCATGTTCAACCTAGTGAAATTGAGAGGGATGATGCTGCTCTAACTATTGCTAAATTTGAAGAAGAACTTCACATTGATCATTGCCAAGGGGATCATTCTTCAACTGAATATCAAATTGTTCCTACTACTGTGTCTATGGCATCATCTCAACCACTAGCAACTCCTGCTATTATACAAATAGATTTTGTTACAAAACAAAAATTGCAATAAGAATTTGTTACATTCTTCATCTGAGAGTGCTCACGTTGAACAGATGGAAAATGACATAACTGATAAAGATGTTATAGCTGAAAGGCCAAATAAAACTATTCCTTTAGACATTTCATCAAGTTTTGATCTTCCATGTCTAAATAGAATTCTTAACAATATTCAAGGTAAGACGTTTCACATTGACAACACAACCAGAGAATCAGCCAGTGACATTGCAAAAATTCTAAACCCAGTTGTAAAATTACTAAAGAAATGTCAGGGTATGCTTGCTCAATCTTGAATACTCAAATTGGTGGAGCCAAACACAAGAAAATTATAAATCAGCTGAAAGCTGTTAAAATAGCAGCTGATAACATCATCTCTAAGCAGCAACAATCTATATGATGAGAGCTGATGAATTTTAGGAAAGTAATAGTTGAATTATTTAAAAGAATTGAATAAGAAGTAGCTCTTATGATCACTTCAATTCAGAAGGATATACAAAAGCCCAAGCCAACAAATTAAATTGCTTGGTAAGAGAACGGATGAATTGAATGATAAATCTTTTGCATAAGACATTCTTGAACCAAGATTTGCACTGGAAATTCTACAATCAGGACAAACTGGAAAAGAAAAAAGAAAAATGAAAGGTGCAAGATCTCACATCCTTTGTGCCTAACCTGATGTTGACCAATTGATTTATCAAATTAAAAAAGTTAACCAACGTCTTAGGCAATTTGCAATATCAAGTTTAGGCTATGGATATAAAGCTAAAAGCCCATATGGTGGAACGGCCTTGTCTAGCACAACAGGGAAAACACTCTTCTATAACATACTAGAATAATTGATACCTCCAGTGCACCAATGCAACTTTCTCAAGATCATCTACTGATGAGCTTAAAATCTTGCAAAGGCAAATATCTTCAGTCAGCATTCTGATGAACTCCTTAAGTGCTATCACATTTTTGGCTATTACACAGAAACTAGACTTCATCCAAGTCAAGTGCATCATTACTGGTTTATGGTTTAAGCAACTTATGAGAATGTTGTCAAAATTATGCGTTGGTGTAATAGGCACATTGAGCCAATGAAAACAAATTTTGTGGAGATCAATAATTATTTCAATCAATTGTTTCATAACATGTCACAAGGTCTAAAATGATTAGTATAGAAAGTGATTAGAGGGGAAGCATGACAAGAAGTTGAGCACGGTTTATATGGAAATCTTTTGATTCTTGAAATGTTCCTCATTCTTTTTTCTCTCATCACTTTATATGTTCTTATTACTATTTTGATGTAGATTGCTTCAACATTTTTAAGATAACAAAAAGGGAGAAAATGAAATATTGAATCTATTAAGATAATCAGTTGAACATAGAACAAATTAGGCTGGAGAAAATTTATCCATAAATTTCTAAGGTATTCTCCTTAAATCCTCAATATTTCTAAATATGTTGTATTCATAAAAAATAAAAATAAAAATAATGGAAAGATTGTAAGTAAATTATTGAACCATACTTTACCCTAAATCTATTGAATTATAATTCCATTCACTTGTCTATTTTACATGTGCTAAACTAAACTGGATAAGAAAATGAAATCTATTTCAGTAGATAAAAGAGGAATTTCAACTGAACAGCAGTAAAATATATCAGCGCTAAAACACAAGTGGAAATGAATAAGTTGATATGACTTTCTACTGATGAATTTTAGGCCAATGAGAGTTTCTAAATTACAAGAGAGATTCGGTAACTTGTGCTAGCACACAAGGAATCCCTTGGTAACCCCTTTCATCTTCAAGCATGAAGATCCTTAGTTGGATTCGTTTGTGTGGATACACTTAGAGATGGGACACCAATGTCGTTGTTGTGTTCTTAATGAAGCAATAAAGGAGTGAACGCTGAATCAAGAATACGACGAAAGAATTAAAAGCCTCGAAGGTACACAGTTCTCTACTAGTTTAATTGTTAAATTATAATTAGGATCTTTCATATAATCATAAGGTGATTTCAGGTTAAAAGAATCAAAATTTTAAATTTTGCAGCGCATATGATTGCCATATTTTGCACTGATTCCTAACAAAAACGATGTAGTTTCTCTTCCTTTTAGAGAAACTACGTCATTTTGCATTTCTCTATTTGATGCTTGCCATCATCTTCTTCCTGTTGCTTGTTTTACCATTATTAGGGTTTGTCTATAGATTATAATATAAGTCCTAAATTTAGATATCTTTTTATGAATAGTAATGTATGTAAAGAGATATAACAATTGGATTCAACAGTTGTAATTTATTTGTGTCAAGAGATACAACTAATGAATTAAAAGTGATAGTTTTTTATGTCAAAAGCTATGACTATTCATCCTTTATATATAGATGGCTTCCATAAGCAGTTGAAAATAATTTTGAATAATAAGATTATAAGAGATTTTGTTGAATCCTGGAAGGGACTTGTATATAATCCCCAAATTAGAAGAGTATGCAAGCAATATCTCTTTAAATATAGTATTGTAACAACAACGCACTTCAAAGTTACAAATTATGCCTTATCCTTTACTATTTTTCTTTTTTCTAACAATCTTAAAGAGATATTGTAATGGACATTGAACTATGAAGGTGATTGAAGATATTGATCAAATTTTGTCTCATCTTGGTTTGTCTCTTGGTATTTCACAAATTGATGACAGAGTGGAAGGACGGATGTCATAGGTTTTTTCTTCTCTAAATTTACTTTATTAAAGTAATTGATTTTCATATATGCATCATGATACAATTGATGATTTAGTCTCTTTGATTTTAAGTTATGTATTTTTTTCTTGTTTATGAAAAGCTAAACTCCTTTAATTTGGATTGTTAATCAAACAATGACATCATTGAAAGTAAGAAATTCATGGCATGGTGTTATTGTATTTATTTGGTATTGGTGATGGCGGCTCTCTACTGGTTGTTGAGAGGTTGTATTGGAATGGGATACTTTGTCAAAAAGAAGATAAGGATAAAGATCGGAGAGAAAGACAGATACTGTAAGTATGATTTTGAATAATCCTTTTCACTAAAAGGACTTATAAAAAAATAATAAATAAAAAAATTTGGTTAAGATCGGAGAGAATGACGGGTATTGTAAGTATAGATTTTGAAGAATCTTTCTTACCAATGAAAACAATGGTTGCACCAATTTTATTTTATTTTTTCTAAGAAACAGAGGAGGAAGAATCCATGTAAGTTATTTATCTATTTTTCTTCTATAGCATTTTTGTACATTCTTTATTGCATTGTGTCTATCATGCAAAGATGGAAGATAACAATAGAAGAAAAGTTTTGACGGAAAGAAAAAAATATATCGTAGATGCAACAGGTTTTTCTTGTTCTTCTTTCTTGAAATTTAATTTATTAAAGTGATAGATTTTCTTAAATGTATTGTAACATACATGAGAAATATTGAGTTTTGCTCTTTGATGGTGGTGAAATGAATAATTTTGGAATTGGAATGAGAATAAATTTATTTGGATTGAATATTCATTTATAATGCATGGAAAAAATAATGAAAAGGCTTTGTTTGACATTAATGCTGAAAAATAACGGTAATAGTGAAATTGAAAAAAATGTATGGCAGTTTTATTTGTTTGATATTAAAACGGTTTTGGTCTATTTCTTTGATATTTATCATATTCAAAAAGAATGATTGTTGTATTGTTATTTATATATTTCACATGGTTTGTATTTGCTCTGAACATCAATATGCATATTTCTTTGATTTTAATTTTATAGAATACATTCATGATGCATGTTTTAATAAGAGAATTGCCTTGAAGGGTCTTGAAACATTCTCACTGGATAAAGGGTGAAAAATGGGTATCCTTTTAATGATTGAGGGATGTGTTCATTTTATTGCCCAAGAGAAAGTGTTTTATGCAATTCATGTTATAAACTTTCTCTGTCCATGTAAATAGTGCCGAGTTTCCATTTTTTATTAACAAAAAAAAAAAAAAAAAAATTGTTATGGAAACACTATTTGGGTCAGTAATATTGACAAAATTGTTGATTGCTTCTTATAGAAGCATATTTATTTTCAAGAATACCAGTAGAAGAATTTTATTGAAAGAATATTAATGTGGATATAGTTTTTTCTTTATGGGATTTAATATTAAGATTATTGAATTGGTATTCTCGGTGAACACATTATGAGTATGGTTATAAATATTTTCATGTTTACCCATTGATTTTAAAGGATTCAAATTCGTGTTTGAAATAGTTCAAATTGTGGGGGGTAGTGAACAACTTATTGAAAATATATATGGTACCAAGAAAAATCAAAGAATATTATTTGGTAATTATTTTTTGGTATATTTGAAGAATACACATTGAAATTAGTTGAATAACTAGTGTGTGTGATCATAAGTTTTCAAAGATAATTTAATTTCTTGGACGATGAAGAAATACAATTACATATCATTTTGCAATGGAATCAAATTGATTGCCTAGTCACAACAGATAAGATGATTAAAAGGATTCGAGAATTTATTGTGAAAATAAATTTGTGGCCACATCCAATGTTTCTTAATTATATTTGTCCATTGTAATGTTGAAGTGAATTTTTTAATTGTTCTTATATAAGAATTTATGATTATATGTCTAGACATGAATGTAAGTTGTTATGTTCTTATGAGACAAATTTAAGAATGAATTTTATTATATATGTGAGATTGACCAAAACTGCCTAAAAATGCAGTAAAGTTAACATTTAGTGGAATGGGATTGAAACCCTTTTATAAAAAGACACTAGTAATGGTAACCCAACTTTGACTTAGTAAAAGATATTTTCAAAGTTTAAAGGGTAATATTAAGTTACTATTTGTGTCTTGGAAAAACACTGAATATTAATTTTAACATTTTAGCCATATTCCAGGATGTCAGTGTTTAATAGAATATATATGGAGGATGAGTGATACACATATCACTCTTAATAGAGAATATTTGATATAATAACTTCACCTATATGAATATAGAAGTGGTGCCCTTGTAGCAAAGATTAGAGGGTTATCTTGTAAATATTCATGAATCCAAGAGTAGCACTTGACCAAATTTGTGCTAGAGATAGTTTTAAAAATCTTATAATTATTGTATAAGATCATGTGTGTATTTACTTTTGGTTCTAATACGTGGAGTGTTAGTTTAATATGTGGACACCAATTACTTCATTAGAATCTTAAAGTAATTACAAGTTCTAAATTAAGATGTCTTTTTATGAATAGTAATGTATGTAAAAAGATATAACAATTGGATTGAATAGTTATAATTTATTTGTGCCAAGAGATACAACTAATGAATTAAAAGTTATAGTTTATTATGTCAAAAGGTATAACTGTTAAATACATTACTTTTCATTATTTATAAATAGATGGCTTCCATAAGCAATTGAAAATAATTTTGAATAACAATATTCTAAGAAACTTTGATGAATCCTAGAATGGACTTGTCTGCAATCCCCAAATTAGAAGAGTATGTAAGAAATATCTCTTTAAGGATAGTGTTGTAATAACAACATACTTCAAAGTCTACAAATTATGCCTTATCCTTTACTATTTTTTTCTAACAAGGTTCAATGCACAAAAGTGTGGTTTTCTCATATGTTTTCTTCAATTCTAATGAGAAAATGGGTGGTTCTTCAACAATTATAGTGCTAACAGTTGTGAGATTAACAATTCTGTCAAATTCTGTGACTATGGTGAACTTACAGTGTTGTACACATCTTAGGACTATAATGCAAGTAGAAGATTCTGGGCATATCCAAATTTAGAGGTATGTTTGTTGGTAATTACATGGCTTTAGTAAGGGTTGTCTAAATTTGAAAATTTTATAACATAATTTATATATTTTCAGTGTGAGTTCTGTTACAGTTTTTGTACTTGGAAGGATGAAGAAATTTTTAGGCGTGGGAGATACCTCAGAGCATAGCAGAGGAATATCATCTTTATGTTAAAAGGCAAGGTTGAATGGTGCAAGAGAATGATTATATATGTGGTTTTTTAGCTTTGTGTGCATGGATTTAGTTCGTTCAGCTATGTAGTTAGGTGTCTGTTATATGTTATGTCTGTTAGTGTTTTAGGCTAGCTTTGTCTGTATTGGGAATCAAACATGGAAAAAAGGTGAATACGTTAAATTTATGGAATATAAACATTTCCATTATCAATTCATGAAAAGTTGATAAAAAGTGCAAACTTGAAAGCTTATAATCTCGACCAAAAATGCATACATTATATTCATGAAATCCAAAGATTACAAGGCTAATAATGTATGTTTCTAATACATAAATCAATACTATTATCAATTCATTACAAAAATAAAAAATCACAATATATCAACAAGTTTTATACAAATCCTAATCCCTTTCCACAATGTGTGAAGCAAAAAGCAAAATCCAAAAACCAAAAACCAAAAATCACAATCTTAAAGACTTTAAGGATGAGGTGTTAGAGTTGACCTCCCTCTAATGTTGTTGACTGATACTTGGCTAGCTTGCATTGGTTAACTTTCTCTTGTTGTGTTGGAGTTCCTTGCTTTTTCTCTTCCTCTTCCAACTTGCACACCATCAAAAAATGTTCTACCTCAACCTCTGCTACATTGCCTACCACTTTCCCTTCCAACTGTTGTTTCAATTACCATATGTGGAAATGCCCATCTAGCTTCTGTGTTGCTTGATTGGATCCTGCAGCTGTTGCTTAACTGTTTCCTACTCCCTGTGTTGCTTGACTAGATGCTGCAACGTGTTGCTTGACTGGATCCAACAACATGTGTTGCTTGACTAGTTCCTATAGCATATGTTCCAACTGGATTCTTACAAGTCCTCTTATTGTGCCCATTCTTGTTGCACCTTCCACATTTAAGAGATTTGTTCTATCTCTTCCATATGTTGCTCTCTTCCCCAAATCTTTCTAGTTCTTCTGAACTTATAGTTCTTTTCCTTTTGGGTTTCCTTGGTGCACTTAGTTAAATTGGTTGTTGAATGTCATCACCTTCTGCTAATGGTCACATGCTCTCTCTATTGATAGGCTTCACTATAAGAGCATAGCAATCAACTTAAGCCTAATTCTTGTAGTATGCACTTATAAACTGTTCTAGTTCTTGCCCTCTGAAATAGATATAGCTAATTGCATACTTACAAGGAAAGTCTTTAAGTTCCCAAAACCTACATGACAAAAGATTTAAATATTTGATTTTAACAAACCAAATGAATTGTACTTTAAGAAAATCATACTTTTACTTGCAACTGCATATTTGCACATCTAAGTCCACTGCAAACTTATTTATAAGGAAAGTAGTCTCAAATTTCCTATTTCTAGCCCACTTAGCTATCCACATATTTAGTGGGTAATTTCATTGTCCAATTTTCTTTTCACCTTAGGCATGATCTCATTCTTGTACCTTTCATCCTTTTCCCTTAATTTAATGAATCTGTTCATTAAATACTCTCTTATAAATTCAAACATGCTGACTATTAGCTTTTCCCTTACAAACACGATAGTCTTGTTAAAGACTTCTATTATATTGTTCATCACCATGTCACACTTTGGGTAGAAACTAAAGTTGCACATGCACCAGTGCTTAGTAAGGTGTTCCATGTGTTGGAATATTGATTATACCGGGCACAGTGAAATTTAAAAAATAAATTCAGCATAACCAAATCCCTAGGATAATCTCTATTGTTTATGAACCAATGTTTTTCTATTAATCTTATAAATAGAATATTACCTCTTGAAGTGATTAGGACGATCTTAACTTTTGATCTACAAGTTGTACAGGGTGTACAACCTCTAAGTGTATCCACACCGAATGACTTGATCAAGAGTTCTGTGTTGGCTGCCAAAAATCTTCTTGTATGCAAGCACAAGTGATGAGATTTTCTCACGTCTCTCAAACACTTAGTTTGCCAAAATTTTGCTGAAAACTTTGGCTCTCTCTGTGTGATATCTGAATAAAAGTTACATATGATACTTATAAGGTTTAACCTTATTTAAGTATGATATAACTAAATTCTAGATGATAAGATCAGATTTTATCTGTTAGAGACTTTTAGATAAAATAGGAAAATCTTAATAAAGTTAATCTTATTTTAAATTTCAAATATCATTTGTCTATAATTACATAAAAGCCCAAAACTTCTCTTAATCAAATTACATCATGTTGTATGTGACCCCTTAGGTTCATATTAAACTGGTAGTAAGCCACATTAACTTAATGTATTTTCCAATTAGATCCATATCTAATTAATTTAAATCAAAACTAATTTTTGATTTACCCATTAATGAGAATTAATTATTAAATTAATTTTCGAGTTACCTATAAGTCAAGATTGATGCCTAGCAGCATATGATGACTACCCAGATAATATAAATATATTTGTGAATCTTTCCATTGTTAGCTACCATGCAATTCAATCTTTCCATCATTCAATGTTCCTGATTAAACTTAGAGTATAGATTAATGTCAAATCTTAAATTGTTTAATCTGATGTATCTATTTATAAGTCACAACTCATGTGGTGAATCTTAAATTCTCTAATCTAATCTCACACCACCCTAGCTAGAGACTTTCAGAGTTATGTCTTAATTAGATAACATAGAATATTCTCTCTCTTTACTGAGAGTGATAGATCTCTTATTGTACACTTATATACCTTCATACATAGATAGTCATACCTAGCATCTATCTCTGTATAACCCATGATGAATTGTACGTAGATAGTATCAAAGCATGAAAACCTATGTACAAGGTATCTATGATGCCTCAGGTCTGAAAATCATTTGCACCACTACAATGAAGAACACTTATTGACAACTATGTAAAAGTCCATAGGAGTATTTTATGATCGAGTCAATTCAGTGAACTTGTTCTCTAAAAAGCACCTATATGTTTATTGTAGTGTCAACCACACAAGTGATCATGAGATCGATCACCCTCAACATTTGAGCTAATATAACATATACTAATCTAACCGGGTTATTAATTCCCATTATTAATGATCCTATGATTAGGAATATTTAAGAACAAAACTTAAGAAAATATATCTCATAAACATGATCAAATCATAGTTCTTATTTTCATTGCTTATATTCTATGAGATTTATCATGTTCATACTAAAAAACTAACTAGCAATTAAAGTACATGATAAATAATAATACCATATAATAATGAAACATATTCATTTTATTAATAATTGAATAAGACAGTATGTATAACTAATATACCATAGACATCTAATATCATTGGCTTGTAGGGCATACTACTAACACCATGAGCCAATTATATGCATGTTCATTAATCTTTTTCATGTCTCCAATGAGTATTTCCCAAAGTTGGTAGTAAGGTGCATTTGCTGTAGCATAGACTAAACGTCTAAATTCTGTGTTGCTACCATATCTTGCTTTAAAGTTGCCATACAAATGGTTAAGGCAGAATCTGTATTCAACCCTTTCTAAAAACTCTTCTGGTGTGAGTACCAGACCCTGCAAAATTTAATGATATGTATTAATAGAGTTCTTTTAATACATGCAATGTTTAAAAACCAAGTGTTTGATGTTTACCTTTTGTTGATCAGAGATGAGCACTAATTTATTGCTTTTGATATCACCTATGTCATTGACTAGCTTCTCTAAAAACCAAGTTCAGATTTCCTTAGTTTCTTACTCAACTACTATAAATGTAAAAGGGAAATATTAATCATTTGGGTCCACCCCAACTACCACCAACAGCTGTCTACCATATTCCCCTTTGTTGCCGCATCCATCAATACCAATTATTGGCCTACAAGCTGCTAAGAAACCTCTCTTCCAAGCCTTAAAGGATATATATAACCTTTAAAATATTGATCAGACTTTAATTTGTGGTCTTTACAACTTCATTTGACAAGTGGTACTAGGATTGTTTCTTCTTAATTCAGCATAGTAGCCCCATAACTTTGAATGTTTCTCTTTTGTGGCTCCCTTCAATTTTTTGTACAACCTTTAACCTAGCCCTTGTTATTCCAACATTGTATCTCTCCCTCACATCATCTTAAATGCTAGACAACTTCGTTTTATTGTTCACTTTCACCTTGTCAGTAACTGTGTCAACAACCTTTGCAGAGTTAGCAAAAAAAAATTTGAAAACCTTGTTGCATGTGTGGTTCTATCCCATGGTTTTCAATACATAAACCTCTTTATCACCAACCTTGCTGCAAAGCAGCCACCAACCTTACTGCAAAGCAGCCACCAACCACACCCTTGTCTACATGCAATCCTGCATTTAATTAAGTTATTTTTACTAAACTTGGCTGCTCTTCCATTCAGCAAAGACCATTCAATGACCGCATCCTTAAACTCCTTTAAGTTTGTGAACTATGTTCCAACTTTTCACTTATACTATTTACACATGTCTTCAAGTTTATAACTCATAACTCTTAGTCTTATATTCCTATCATTATCTAAAGCTACGAGAAACTCCAACTCATCGCTCACATAATCCTCTTCCAGAGGATTGCAATCAGTAGTAGGTGGAACTGGTATAGAGGTCTTACCCTCATGTCTTTCTTTTTCCTAGTTGTCTTCTTTCTGGTTTTTGTTTTGAGTTTCACTCATGTCAAGTCTACCAATGTCCTCAACTTCCTTGTATACATTATCATCAAAATAATTATTGTCTCTATCATCATAACTATCAGATAAGTGATATCCCTCCAAACTATCATCACTATCTTCCTGATACCTTATATCCTTTATCACTCATTTGAGCGTCTATTAAAGCTTCACTCTCTTCTACCTCTACATTTTCATCATCCATATAATCAGGAATATTAATAGTAGGTTTTACAATTAGAGCAGTGTCAACTTGATGTTCAACATATTTCAGCTGCCTCATTACTAAATTCCATGGCTATCTTATACATTTCTATAGCAAACTTGTCAGAAAGAAACTCTTCCAATTCATTGGTAAGAGATACACTAGGAATTTCCAATACAACATCTTAAAACTATTGTACTTTAAGAGTTTTTCAATCATACTAACAACTGTAAAGTATGATGCAGTTCCACTTGGAATCTACCATCACCATTGTCCCCTTTACTGTAAAGGAAAAGAAAAAAAGACAAATCAACACAAAATTCAAATACATAAACAACAAACATATAATGTATTTCAGAACCACAATGTACAAATCAAATAAAGCCAATATAATACAATGTGGTGTATTTCAGAACATTTGAAAGGAGTAAAATGCATTAAAATCATCTATTCAATTTAAAAGGCACAAAATGCATTTTTTTTTAGTAAAGTGAAAGCAAAAGCCCTATAACAGTAACAGAGAAAAAACAAAGACAAAAGTCTTAACCTGATGTCTCTTCCATAATTTCTCAACAATCAAATTCGTATTTGAGAACCCTAACGAAATCTTCCAATCCAAATACGAATCAGATCAAAGTCTGAAATCGAAATCCCTAATGAAGATAAGAAATCCTAATCCCAAATTTCAAATTTCAAATTTTCGCACTGGTAGGCACGATTTGGAAAAAACTAGGGACCAATAGGGTCCTTTAATTTGAAAACGAGTAGTTTCACTATAAGAAAGAGAAACTACGTTGTTTTATGTTTGATAGTGAGCCAAGCAAACAAATGGACCATATGTTGTCCACTTAGGCATCTAGTGTGGCATTCGTTACTACGTTAATTTTATCATTAAGAGACAAGACGACAATGACTCAATTGGTGCAAAATTTTAATTACGGGAACCTAATTGCTACAAAATAAATGATAGGGACCAAAATAAAATTCCACTACAACTACAGGGACCAAATGTTTAATTTAGCCTAAATTTTTCTATGTAAAATTTATACTTTAATTACATGCAGTAATTGAAATTATATGCAAAAAATATATCCTATTATCTTTCTATGAAAACCTATACTGTTACCAATTATTTCTTATTTGGTATTTATAATTATATGGACGGCATTCTCTGAACTGGCAGAAATTGTGTAATTAATCAAACAGTATATTCTAACGTAATTTAACACTAATTTAATTGATTAAGACATAAGTATTTTTTGTCACGGGTTCAAATCCCACATATGATTGATATTATCTCCTTTGTGTGTATTTGTCTTTTTTTAAGTTACAGAATATTATGATATTATCATATTTAACATAAAATTTTATATTCAAATTCAGAAATTAATGAAAAAAATCACATCCATTCAAATAAGCATTAATGTATAAGCATTAATGTACGTGCAATGAGACCATATATATATATATATAGTAGTTATATGTTGTGGCGTAACATATAGAATGACATTTTGTTTTACAGCTCCAATTTAGTTTATTTGCAGCATGGTCAGGTTGCTATTTAAAGATACTGATATAATTAGACAAGCAGGGTTAATATTCATATTATTACCCATAAATAACATGAATTCAGTACAACACTTGAGACCCCAACCCTCTTCCAACACATGGTTTTTTTTTTTTTTTTCCATATTTCCAAAGTATTTTAATTTAATATGTTTTTATTCTTTAACCAATAAAAACATGTGTCTTGAAATTTAAAATTTTCAATTTCATATAACTTACTTCACAGCATATAAAAATATTTATAAATTTATTTATTTGTTAAAAAAATTAGCATAAAGACTGAACCACTCTTTAACCAGGACATCATGTGTCTTATTAAAATAATAATAATAATAATAAAATAAAATAAAAGCAAAGAAAATTAAATTAAATTTTAACACTAATGAGTCGCCATGACATCTCAAATATTATTTTCAGAATGTAGAACTATCCCACTTTTTCCTCTCTTCTCAACTTCACTAACTCCTACATTATTGCCTATGCTTTCTCATTTTAATACCCCTATTCATTAAACCATGAATTCAATTCTCAACCTTCCCCTCATTAAACTGTAAGCAAAGCATTTAGTTGCATACCTACAGATTAGCCTCTAAAAATGGAGAGAGAGAGTTCTGTTGCTCTTCTTTGATTACTCTGTAATTACAGAGCAGAGGGAAAGCACTGAAACGCCATTATCGGATCCATTTCATGTGCCAACCAAACTACACCAAAACCTTCTCAGCAAAATCAAATGCATGATATAATGAACATTAATGTTCCTCAATTACTAAGTACAAATAATTTATGTTGCAGGAGAAACTATAAATGAGGGTTAGAAACTGCAACTGCAAAATCAATTAATCAAGTTGCACTTTTCAATGAATATGAGATATGAAATATATATCCTTAATTTACTGCCCTCGTCCATGGAAGGAACACACAATTAAAGCTCCAAAATCTTATTGCATTGATTAATTAGATTTGCCACATTCATCCAAGATCCAACTCTTTCACGTGACACCAGATTCTTCGCACGTACCATGTGTACTTGCTTACTTAGCATATTAGATAGAGGGTGTGTTAGTGTACATTATATAGCATATTACCATGTACCAAGAGAAGAAAAGGTTGGACGAGATAGAGTCTACAATGGATTGAATTGGGTTAAGATTCAATTTAATTTAAATGTGTAAAAATCTGATATGATTTCAAAATTGATCCTACACTGAGTAATCAAGATTCGATCCGATTTTTATTACACTTATTTCTTTCATTCCTTTCTTACCATTTCTAGCTACAAGTATTTTTTTTTTTGGCTTAATTACACTTTTTGTTTCTATTGATTGACTGAGAATTCAGTTATGTTCCTATGTTTCAAAAAGTTAAAATGTCATCCTTATAGTTCCGAACATTATGCAATTTGATCTTGTTGTCATTTTTTGTTAGATCTAACATAACGACAATTGATGTGGCAAAACAATGTTGTACATGATACATGTTTGACACATCATCTCTTCTAAATGCTAATGATCACATACTATTAATTGAATTTGAACACTGACTATAAAATAAAACTAATTACCAAAACAATCTTTAAGAATAAAATAAGAAAGCTAGGCTCACCATATCTCTCAACACTTCACATGAATCTCCTGCTCTCTCTTAACTTAATTACCTAATAGATCAAGTTATTAACCTAGAGTTCTAAGTCAATTATAAGCATCTCCCAATGTTCTTACAATATCATCCCTCTAAACTAATTCTTTATGATCTTATGAGAACTAGATTAAAAAAAGACTCATTCAGCTTAGACTCTAATTTGACTACATATGACATGAGCGTATATTCATATGTCACATGTGAATTAAATTATCCAATTAGATGAATAATTCAAACATATATTACTTCATCTAGGCTAACCCTAAACTCCCTTTCCCAAGTTTATTTAGATTATCTAATCAATCTATTTGGTGATATAGCATTTAGAAGCATTAAGAACAAGATGAAAACAAACAATCCTAAAACCATTGAACATAAGAATTTGAGAAGAATGAAAGAATTCAAGCTCTAGATTGAGTTTAATTGTAAACCTAGAAAAAATAAATTAGTTTACACTAACTAACAAAAACATAAGCAAAAAGAGAATCATGACTGTCATTACGAGAAAGTTTAGAAAATCAAAAGGGAAGAAGAGAAAACTAAAAGTTGCCTAGGCTTCAAGTCTTCAAAAACTCCCTAAAATCTTCGTGCTTCCTTGCTCTTATATCCTTCCATAGTTGCTTACACTTAGTCCTTTTTATAACCTTTTTAGAATTCTAATTTCAATCAGCCCTAGCTTTCCAGCGCCGTGGCGCAAGCTCCTAAGCCCTGCTATGATAAATGTAGCATATTTCACCATCCATAGTTAACGCGCCTACTGGTGGATGATTCTTACGGTTATAGCATATATCATTTAAAGTTAATGTCGAAGATGGGCTCTCGCCCACCTTAAAGGAACCCCGGTGGTAGCCTATGATTATTGAGAATGGCTTCCATGCCATTTTGGACAAAAAGTGCCATCTTGAACAATTGCTGAAGTGATATGGAGAGGTAGAAGAGCCGGACAGGGTGAACACACACAAAACCTGTTGGAAACTTTCAAAGAAGGAAAAAAAAAAAAAAAAAAAAAATTGCTTAATTACATTTTTGTCCCTTATAGTTTAATTGAGAATTCAATTTTATCCCTATACTTCAAAAAGGCAAAGTGTCGTCCTAATAGTTTTGAAAATCACGCAATGACATGGTCCATACTATCACCGTTTATCAAATCTAACTTAACAGAATATGATGTGACAAATAGTGCCTACGTGACTTATACACATATCATGATGTTCGTTTAACACGTCACCCCTATTTACCTCCCGTTTGACTTAAATCTGACAGAAAGTAACCGTAGGAATCACATTGCTTGGTTTTTGAGACTATAATGATGACATTTTAATTTTTTAAAACATATGAACGATATTGAATTCTCGATCAAATTATAAGGTCTAAAATACAATTTAGTCTTTTTTTAACTGATCGACCTGAACTCGAAAAGATCTTAATGAATCATGATTCTATTTTAACTTAATACAATCCATGGACCGTTTGGACATGTAGTCCTAATGAAAAAAATAAAAAACAGTTGTCTTATATTTTACAAGGGAATAAATAATGAAAATTTAAGGGAGAAAACTTTTCATCAGATCAATTGCATTTTGATTTTGACCAAGATAATTTAGGGTTTGGAAACAAACATGTATTGTTCTTCCTTAGAGAGGAGAGACTGCTAACCACTGATATAATTGCAATTAACTTGAATTAACAAGATAATTGTTCGAGATTCAGTTATGAGGTGGACGAGATTACAATTTGGTTGACGCATGTATCCATAAAGGATTATTTGAGTTCCTCTTGAATAGATTGTGATGTATGTTCAGCATATATTGAAAAGCCATCATAAATATTATTTATTTTATGGCTTAACTACTATTTTAATTCTTCAAGATTGTCTTAGTTTTTAATTTAGTTTCTTAAAGAATATTTTCAGTCAATTTTATCAACTAGGTTTCATAATTTTTCAATCAAGTTATATTTTCTCATTCTTTTATTATATATAAACAAAGTAATTTTACATAATTTAATAGTAAAATGGCCAAAAAAGTTTTGTAAAATATAAAAATAAGTTATATACGTTATTATTTTTATATCAAGTATAGTTATTTCATTAATTCATAACATGTAAATGAAAAAATGACACTTGATTGAGAAAATTCTTAAATGATCAAACTAAAACTTGATAAAATCATAAAAGATTAAAACAGTAGATAAGACTTATTTTATTTATGTGAACTTGATAGCTACTTATTAAATAGTCAGCTCAACTCACAACCAGTTACTTATTAATTTAATAATATTAACTCCAATATATAGATGGGAGGTCGTAACTTTGACTCTCGTAATTGACCCAATGTATTGTTGATATGAAAAGGAAAAAGCTAAACAAATTAAGCTCAAGCTGAAATACAGATTCTTTTTTTATGTTAGTAAAAATATAAAGTTGTAGATTCTTTATTGATGTTAATAAAATAGAGTTAATTATTGTTTGAGAATCTCAACTTGAAAATCATTCATAAAATAGACACGCTTTTTTTTTAAGGGAAAAAAAAATATCGTTTGAGACTTTAAGACACTAATCAATCAAAAAATCGGTGAGTATAAATCACATGAAAATTTGGCATGACAATTTCTTTTACACATCAATATTGATTTTTTTTCTCTCTCTCCCCTACCTATATTTTTCAGTATTTACCCATTATTTCATTAAATTTGTAAAATGAATTTTGAAGATCATCAACTAACATATTGTCTGTTTCTTTTTTCTGTTTCTTAGGATTTACCCATCATGAGCCAAAATTTATGAATTTTGTGAAAAATTAATTAATTTTTTTTTAAATTCATGAGTTTTGTCTCATGAGAATAAAATGCTAGGACAAAAAAATAGAAAATAAAAATAAAAACGAAAGGAGTCAAGTCATCAATGCTTTCCAAAACAAAGTAGAAATTTTATAAAATAATCAATTAAAGTTAAAAAACAATCTCATTCGATGCAATTATGCAATTAAGAATTTTACGAAATAACTTAAAAAAGACCAAAAAGAGAGAGAGAAAAAAAATTACTATATAGGATAGAGAAAAAAAAACACAGTGACGATAAGTAAAGAAATCATCACATCACTAGTTTCTAATTACTATACTCATTGATTTTTTTTAATCACGTCACTATTTTCTAATTACTATACTTATTGATTTTTTTTAGTAAAGTGCCTTAAAAAGAAAATGATGATTGTATACTTCAAAATGACCAAATTTAATTGGCTAAAAAAAGGAACAGAGCAGCTGAGTTCTTAGTAAACAAATTAAATGCTCGAGCTTATATATGCTACGTATGTGTGATGGCTTGCTAGCCACTCAGTAATAACTTAATTAGTTAATACCCAATGACTTATTAGTCTAGTAGAACTGCTCAACTTAGGATTGAAGTTCAAATCACACAATATCACATAATTTAATATTTAATTTGAACTTGAAGTCGATTTGAATATGAAGTAAAATCAAATAAAAATAGTATTTAGAGTTTGAATTTAAATTCAAATGTTGTAATATTCGATTTGGATTAAGTATTTAGTTAACTAAGTGATATTTATTAAAAAGTAAATATAAATTTTATATAACTATTTGTATTTATTTAAATTCTAAAAGAATATATATATATTACTTTTATCATTTTTACTTTGAATTTGGGTCCTCTAGAATTTCTTAGGAATTCTACCAAATAGAATTCTTTTAATATTTATTAAAAACAACTCTATTAAATATATTTTTAATAAAATTAGAATTAGGATTTATAGTGGTACTTGTTATTTTTATAACGATTATGTCACTTGAATATTCACACCCAGATTTTAAATACATTGTTTTATTTTATATATTTATAAAATTTAAACATAAAATTTTTAGATAAATATTATTTTATGCAATGAAAACTCAAATATTTGAATAATCATCAAATTTAAATATCATTTAAAAATTTTAAAGGGTATTTAAATTTGAATTTGAAATTGAAAGTTGAATTCAAATACAAATACAACTAATATTAGAATATTCGAAGCTATTCGATTCAAATTTTAGCCCTAATCAACTCTTTTTATCATTCAAATCCTACCAATGGACGGGAGATTTGAGACCTCCTCTATCCATAGCTGATATGAAAAAGGGGAAGAGGAAATGAAAACAAAATGAATTGAGCTCATAGTAAATAAATCAATATTGAGCGCTTGCTATGCCGTGCTTGTAACATACCTTTTCTTCTATAGCTCCATTGACATCTAATCTTTTTGTTTTTTATTTTTTATTTTTTTATTTAGCTATCACCTATGTTTGGACTCGTTGATGTACACCTTAACTAATATTCATCTCTGATGTGCTCAAAGGTCTATCTACTCTACCAAGACTAGGAAATTTATGAAATTTTTACTCTCATGATATTCTCAAAGAAATTTGAACATAGAAAATTAATAAAGAGAGTATAGCGATATAACATCTAATCTTCTAAAATATAAAAATAAACACAATTAAGTAAAACTAAAGAGAGTATAGCTTTTTTTTTCCTTTTAAATCTATGTCAAGTCTTACACAATGTTTGCAACTTTGCATGACTAAATTGGTAATGATCGTAATATAAAATAATTAACCATCATTTAAGAAGCTTAACTTAGAGATCATTATCAAATTAGGCAATCACCTTTTCTTTATATCATTTTAGGCTCTCACTTTTTTGTTTTATATCATTTGGGCAATCAACCAAAAATCGGTGAGTATAGACACCGAAAAATGATAACATGACAATATTCTTACAAGTTGTTTTTCTTTCTCTTAATATTTATATATATATTTCCATTCAGCATATAATTGGTTATTCCACTAATTAAATATTTAAGATAAATATTAAAGTATATCACTAAACATGAAATTTTCTTTTCTTTTTCTTTTTAATTTTTAGTTTTAACTACTACTTTATTCTCTTAGGATTGTCTCTCTTTTTAATTTAGTCCTTCAAGAATGTTTCCAATCTATCAATTCCATCCTCTAAATTTTAAAAATTTTCAATCAAATTACATTCCATCATTCTCATGTTATGTATAAATAAATTAATTCCACATAATTTAACAACAACATAATAAAAAAAGTTTGATAAGACATAAAAAGAACTTAAATATATCATTATATTTATGTCTAGTATGATTATTTCGTTAATTCATAACTTGTAAATGAAAAAATAAAACTTGATTAAAAAATTTTGAATCTTAAAGGATAAATTTAAGAGAAAATTTTTGAATGATTGAACTGAAAACTAATACAATCTTGATATACCAAAATAGTATATCAACCTAATTTTTATTATTACATATTATGAGATGAAACTTATGAATCTTGTGAACAAACTTAATTTTTTTTATAAAATTTTATTTCATGGTAGACAATCTCAAAAAAATAAAAAATTTAGGAATATAAAAAATAATCAGGTCATTGATATTTTGCAATATATATTTTAAAGATTTTGTAAAATAACCAAATTAAGGTAAATTAATAATTATAAAAAATGATGCCATCATTTGATATTTGATATTCACTAATAATGAATTCTAAGAATTTTGAAAAATAACTAAAAAATAAAATAAAAATAATATACATATATTGACATGTCAATATATTTTAGTGATTATACTCACCTATTTTTGATAAAGTGTTTCAAATAATATATATAAAAAAATATGAGTGTCTCAAAATATATAAAATATGAGTGCCCATTTTAAAAATAATTTCTAAATAGAGATTTTGAAATAGTAGTTAACTCTAATATAGAACAAACTTTATTGCCAGATTTCTTGAGTTATCAGTAAAAGATTGTTAATCAGCAATGTATTCTGAAAGTCAAATGTATCCATAAAATGCTTTTGCTGATCCAATTTATGTTCTGAAAAGAAATCTACTTACTAATCATTAGGATTTCAACAGCAATATCACTAAAAAGATTTCAAAAGCAGCAAAGTCAGAAGCTGACCACTAGGGGAAACTGTAGCAGAATGGATTTTACCCATCTAAAAATTATCAAATGAAACAGTGTAAATGTAAAATTTGTGGTTTGCAAAATAACTTCAATGATCTGAACATAACTACAAAGTGAAGTTAGATCACTTAATAAGAGAAACAAGGTTTTCCAACATACATAGATATCTGAAACATAATCATGTGCAACATGTGCAAGTGCAACTGATTACTATTTACTAGTCCTCTACGACTGGATGTTTCTCAAAATCGGGTAAAAGTTCTGTCAATTGGGTTGTAGTGCCATTGAAAAGCTCAATTTCACCCTTACATAATAGCAATTGTTCACGGAGACGCTGAACAAGCTCATTAAGTTTCTGAATATTCTTCTCCTGCGAGAGAATGATCTGCATAGAACATGAGACCCGATCAATTAAACAGACGTAACTGATAACAGAAGATATTGGTTGCCATCTGAACCACTACAGTGGCTCAATGCCATTATTACCCAGCTAATACAATAGGCAGTTTCAGATTGTAAACGTAGTGGGTCCAATTGTCCAGTCAAGAATTCTAAGCAAACTAGAAAAGTTACTTCAATAAGAAGAAAAATAAATGAAATATAAGTAACAGATACAAGGTGTTGAACACAACATAAAAACAAACAATATTTGAGGAGTCAAATAACACTACATTATCATAAAATAAATTTCATACATTTGGAAAAATAGGTCAAAACCATTGAAAGCAATTGAGCATAATTTAAATCATGTCAAACAGATTGAGGACAGATGAGGATAAGTATGGGAGGCACCAAAGAAGTAGAAACATAACATCATATAGAAACATCTGCACTGTCCTCTCAAACAGAGCAGTAGAGTAACAGAAAATTTTTTACTCAAAGTTCTAAAATTTTCATACCAAGATCACATTTTAGTAAGCCAATTTACACAGTTGGTGATTATGTTCATGCAAAGCCTGCAGAAACAGAAGTTACCTTCGGTACATTGGTTTAGGCAATAAAGTAGAACCAACTAATCCTCCTCTTTTTTCTAATCTTCTCTATATAGAATATAACTTTTTTAAAAAATAAAATAAAATAAAATAATAAGAATAAGAAGAAGAAGAAAAAGTTTCTAAAAGGAAGAGTATTGTTTCCATGTTTTGAAACTTGACAAAAATCAAAGATTCTGCTGTAACAACTAATTCACCCTTTCCAATGAACAATATAATTGAACCATTTTTTTTTCCTCAGGTAACAATTTGTTAATACTCGTTAAGATTTAACACCATGGATCACCTGTATACATTTTTTGGTCAGCTTCGAAAAACCTTACACTTTTGGGAATAGCAGTAAGTAACACGGCAACTGGGATTAGCTTTATGGAGGTCCTGAGGTCAGGTATCAATCATCCATACTCTTAATACCCTTCCTTACATGCTCTATTAGCACATGCAACGTGAAAAGGAAGCCCAGCCCACAAGTCTGTAACAGAAACAAAGGCCAGGAACAAATTTTCATCAAAGATGGATTGCTAAAATTCAATCTCATACTCATTGCCCGTCACTATTCTAACACCCTTCCTAATTGATTACAGTCACCATACTGAATGGATTAACTGACAAATATGCAAATCTATGGTTGAGTTGTATTCATAATCTGACCTGTGTCATATTTTGTGAGATGCAGACATTTAGGGGTGAAGTGACGAGTCTGGGCAACAGAAATGTCAAACTCTAACTCCTAAACAATAGCATCTTCTGTGACGTTACCAAACAACCCCGTAACTGGAACTCTCCAGTCTCCATTGTACCCAAAAGTAAATCATGACATTGATGTTGGTATGAAATCCAAGTCCAACACTGATGGTTGATTTGTATTAATAACCACACCTATGTCATATTTTGTCAGTTGAGGATATTTAAGGGTGAAGTGACAAGTCCGAGCAACAGGAATGTCAAACTCTAGCTCCTAAACAACAGCATCTTCTGTGACTTTACCAATCAACTTTGTAACAAGAACTCCCTATTGTATCCAAAGTACCACCGTTGACAATCTATCCTAAAACTTTTTAGGACTTTACAATAACCTAAACCGAGCCAAACAAAGTGTGCTTCCAAGTCCTATCTCTAATTCTTCTCTTTTTGAGCCATCTGTTGAGGTATCCCCTGAACGATATCCATTTTTCAGACTCTTTTTGGCCGAGTGCCAGTACCCTTGGAACTGAAAAGGCGGCAAATTAGACAGTTAGTGTCAGTTTGGCATTGCTTCCTAGGAACCTGCTTCTGCTTTTACATTCTATAAGCAGTCTCCCTTGATGCATGAAAACTATAACTACCTGCTGCTGCTTTTAAGAGGGTGCTTCTAAAAAGAAGGTAGGTGTATCTTTAAAAATCTGCTTATGCTTTTTATATTCTATATTTCATAAATAACCTTTACCTTTTAAAAATATTCTCACTCATGTACTAGGTCAAATATAACTATACAATTGAACATTCTCTGCCATAAATAGGCTCTATTTTTTAGTGGCGGCACTTTTAGCAAATTTCAACAAACACCCCAGCTGCTTCTGGTGTACAGGTACCAAACAAACTCTAGGAGTAACTTGTTGCAGTTGCTTCTAGCAGAAGTTTCTGATAAGCTCCATCAATACCAAACTGGCCCTTAGATCCATACTAGAGCCCATCACCAGTAAACAAGTCAAAGTAACATGGTCATTGGTCAATCAATAAGCAATGGAACATGCTGACTTAAAATGTCTTAAATATTTAAAATCACTGGAGGGAGAAAGTTGCTTCTAGAATTCATTTAGTAACCTCTCGCACTCTTATTGTACCCCAGTTATATCAAATACAATTATCTTATTTTCTCATAGCTCCCACCCTCTTAAGTGGATCTACTTACTTCATGGTATATTCCAAGATACACAGCTTTGGCTCATTGCCACCCCAGAGAGGAAGGAAAAAGAATATGCTGTAAGTGTCTGTGTGGGTGGGCACATACTTTGCACTTGTGTTTGCGCAGTTCGGACAAGCGTCTATATGTAAGAAACCAGACACAGAAACAATGCAAGAATACCACTGGTAAGACAGCAAAATTTAGAAGATGCCATTAGATTTAAGTATTATGTAGTGTCTGACATAGGACACGGCACTAGCTAGAACTCTTCATGCTTAAAAGGTGAGTACATATACATGTATGTAATAGTGTGCTTCCCAAAAAAAGTGGAAAAATTTGTCTCAAAAGAGGTAGAAGAGTTTAATATTCATATGTCCAATAAAACTTTTATCAGTCAAGAAAATCTCTCCTGCCGTATCTTTCTAAATAACCAAAAGAATGGTAATGTGCCAAGTCCATTGTTTTACGTATATCCTACATGAAAGTCTGCAAATGCATTTTCACATTATGTTCCATCATAAATGCGAAACAGATTCAGAAAGTCAAACATTGTGGCTACTAAAATATACAGCATAAAAACAGAGAAGAATGATTCTTGCCTTTTCTTTCACTGATTCTTGCCTCGCTGAAACAGTTTCTAGTTTCTGGGGAGTGTTTGGACTTGCTTCAAGTTCATTTCCATATTGTTGCTTCCACTCTAACTGTGATGTGAATACAATTAATAACAGCAGACAGACCAGCACCCAGGGTCTTGACATTGTTATACACAATTCTCAGATAACCTGTTACACATTTAACAGATGAAGTTATCAATCTGAACAACAATTATCTACATCCCCTATATGCCTGTAGCCTTTTTATGGAATTCGATAACAAGAAGAAATAATTGAACAAAGAAACGAAAGTACGAGAAAATAAAACACAAACACATCTGCAGGATGTCTTAAAAAACAATATCGTTAATGTCTTAATGGCTCACTTGGTTCTTACAAAACCACAAGATGATGAAAAGACAAGGTAAAAGAAAAACTATAATGTTTGTTCCAGCCATGACAGAAACTAATTGAAGTTCTGCACAATCAATTCAACGCCAACAGAATAGTTCGTATGAATTTGATTTCGAAAAACAAAAACCTAAGTTCCCTGCTTACTTTCCCACTGCTTGGGTCAACAAGGAAACAGAAGAAAATAACAAGGAAACCGTAGAAACAACGAAAGAAAAATTCATTGGAATCTATTAGTGTATAATTATATGCGTGAATTCAAGATTATGTAAAAAAAAATTAAATTAAATTAAATTTTAAAACAGATATGAGCAAGTTTGGATATTGTGTTCTTTTTGGTCATTGTGATCAAAGTAGAAAAGGAAAGGAACACAAACTTACGAATTGAAGAGCGGCAAGGATTGCATATTTCAGCTCTTATCAGATATGGTCGTCCTGGGTTGTTTGTTCCTTCCTTCACTGCTTTTCCTCTTGGCCCTTCCTTCCTCTCTCTTTTTTTTTTTTTTTTTTTTTTTTTGTGGCAAAATGACATTTTAGTCCCTAAAAGTATCATGATTTTGTCAATTCCCTCTTTTTTTTTTTTTTTGGTCTCTCATCCTGAATTTTCAAAATATTTGCAATGTCTCTCCACTCTAACCTCCTTAATATTTTATTTAAATAAAAAAGGCTGAAGTCACTTAAAATATTTTATTTGGTACCACATTTTAGTTGACTTGACAAAAAATATATAAATAATTATTCTTAAAATATAATTTTTTAGTCAATTTTATCATAAAAGTATTAATTTTTTTTATTAATTTCATCCTAAAATTATTTTGAAGTCCAACTGCCTCTCATTTGTTTCTCACTCCTTTCTCTATCAAAAAATATAAAAATATTATCAAATTGTTCAAATTCTTTTAACATCCTCAAAAACACTAAATTTATTACTTTTAGAAAGAGATAATGAAAATATGAGTGAGGGAGCATGGGAGAAAGGAGTGAAAAAAAATTAGCACCTCAGCACATAAATGAAAAAAAGAATTATATTTTAAATCACATTAATAATTTATATCCAAAATATCCAGAATTATATTTGAAATTGACTAGAAAATATTTTTTGAAATAAATTGACAAAAGTGTGATATTAGATGTCATTTTGCCATTTTTTTTTCCGAACAGTTTAATTTTTTAGTTTCTTTTCATATTTTCTCTTTTACTCATTAAGGATGTACATTCTTATTAGGCTTAATTGTATTTTTGACCCCTATAATTTAATTTAGTCTTTCTAATTTCAATTGTCATAATTGGATCTTTTCTAATTACATTTTAATTACTAATTAAAATGTGACTAAACAATTGCATGACATTCTTGGTAAATAAAAAAGACATGGCTCTGTGTATATTTTATAATAAAAAACTAATTTTATTGTATAAAAGAAAGAGAATATTCAAACTGATAACAGTGCATACAATAATTACAAGCCAAATGGCATCCATAGCTGCCATTATCAAAGGTTTCTAAAGCTTGCCCCATGCTTTATCTTCCTCCCAGAGACTTTCATACTCTCGCTTTAGCATGAAAGTCTGGTGAAACGCATCACTAATTTTCTCCATTGAAGAAAATAGCTGTCAGTACCAACTTGAAGAAACAAACCCTAGCTCAAAAGCCATATGGGTATGAAATTGCAGCTGGTGAATCGAGCTGGGATGGTATCTTGCACTGAAATCTGACTCAGGTCTAGGGTTTCAAAACCCCTCCATGAAACTTTTCTTTGAATCCGAAGCAGCCTTAAAACATACAACACTTAAAGATTATATTTGTCTCCATGGATTCACAGACGAATTCCGAAATGAAATTTCCTGTATGGAAAATTGATTCACGATTAAAGTTAGGGATTATGAAATTGAAGAAATTCTTGAATTATTGGAATTTTGATTGTCAAGCTAAAATTTGTTGGTAGCTTGGTGGTGATTGTGGGGAGAGAGAGAGAGAGAACAAAGGTTTTTTTTTTTTTTTTTTTTTTTTTCTTTTAAATAACATTTTTTAAAAATTCGTAATACTATTTTTTTCTTTTTCTTTTTATAAAATGTTTAAATTTAACTTTTATATAAATTTATACATGACAGGTTGGCTATTTTTGATTGGTTAAATATAGCAATTAGGTTGTCTATCTTATTTTCGGTTAGTTACATCACCCACGTTAGTGTTAATTTAAATAGAAATGATCTAATTGTATTAAATTAAACTTTAAAGAGACCCAATTATAATAATTGAAACTCGAGTGACTGAACTAAATTTTAAATTAAATTATAGGAACTAAAATTACAATTAAGCTCCCGTAGATATTTAATAAAAATGTTAAGGCATAATTATCATGACTGGCAAAAATTCTAATATACATTCTCTCTTCAAATTCTCACAATTTAAGTAAATTTTGAAAAATAAGGTCTGGGGAAATTTTGAGGGGTTTCCTCTCAATTCTTAAAAATAATAAACCTTACAAAAGAAAATATATATTCTTTTTTCCTTTTTTCTCTCTCCATTCCAGATGAGGCCTAATATTAGCTCAACTAATACTCTATGTATTGAGCACTCTTTTGTCACTAATTACAATTTCGGGGAAGCCGGTGACATGTAAAATCTTGGTAAATATTTTAATCTTGGCTGCTGATAAATATAACCAATATTATATTTTCTGTAATAATTGTTTTAACATATAAATATATTTAGCGGGTAGAATATTTATAATTTTTTTTAATAAATCAAAAGTTAATATTTTATAATTATATATATATATATATATTTTCAAAATAGTTGTCCTTAAACAAAAAAAAAAAAAGTTTTAAAATGGTTTTAGAGCTTCATATCTCGTAAGTTTTACGTGATTCTAAAATCATAAATAGATTGAAAGATAAATTTTACAGGATTGTCGTGAAATTAGTTATTATGTATGATTTTGAATATTGAGCAATTAAGAAACAACACTCGCTAAAATGCATATGTTAGGATGATGACCAGATATATAAGAAAAGATGTAATACAAAATAATGTTGAGTTTGCATCCATTAAAGATAAAATGAGAGTGAATAAACATGTATGACATAAGCTAGTGAATACTGTAGTTAGGATAGATTAGTTGATGTAGGTGAAAGTGATTAAACTAGGTGGAGGGGGACAAAAAATTATATGAGAATAAGTTTATGAGAAGGATATGATGGTTTTGGGCATCATTGTTTACGGCATTTTGTGCTAATGCGTGCCAGGAAACTATTGAGTCAATAATCAAATGACTATGAATAACTTTTGGATTATTGGTTCAAACTCTAGTACAAAGTACTATTAGTTGCAATAGTGATGTTTACATATAAAGACAAGGGAAAATGAAAAAAAAAAAAAAATCAGAACATAAATGCAGAAAGTAAAGATAAATGTAAATGCAACAAGAAGAAATTTGCTGGATTGGTTATTGACCATGTGTAATAGTAATTAAGACAAATATTTATAGTAATTTGCTTGATTGGTTATTGAACATGTGTAAAAGTAATTGAGACAAATATTTATAGTCTTTTAAGGGGTAGATTGAATTTCAAATTTAATAGCAATTCCTAAATAATCATGACAAACGGCACAATAACTATTCTTTTATGTAATTGCCTAACTGTCATTCTAAAACGTAATTTAGCCTTTAGGTCTCCCATCCTATCACAACTAACTTATATTTCGGTATGTGTAGTTGGACTCAACTTTGGCATGAAACAACTTAGTCTTTTTAGGATGTCAACAATGCCCCCTCCATATAATCCTTTGTGAAGGGTAATATGAACTTAGTTTGAAAAAGCATCTTGTGTAAGCTCTCATAATTCAAAATGCCTTAAAACCAACACTTAATTAGTCACGTGCCCTATTTCTCAGGAACTGAAACATTTTTGATGATTGGGCATTGCCTTCTTCTCTAAAATTAGCCATTTAAAAATCCAGCAACATAATTTGAGAAATTTCACTTTCACAATTCCCTGAGAAAGATTCACGATTCCCAGATGATTTTAGCAATCTAAACCTTAGACCCCCCTCCTTTTCATCAATTGCGTCTTCCAAGCCTTCAACTTCAAAAAGCTCTGCTGAAATTCCTTCCCCAGTAGATTCCAAGAGCTACTTGGATCCTGTTCTTCATATAAATGATGTTCTTGGCTTCCTAACTCCTAGGTAAATTCTTCTCTTCTGATTAAAAATCCTAATATTTTGTCCTTTATCTTGGGTCTAGCATTTAAGACTTTTCTACCACTTGAGATGAGCAAGTTTATTCTTTTAGTATCTAAAGAAACTCTCTTTCTCCAAAAACAACATGATTTATTCTTCTTGTCATACCCAAGACCCAATAGGACTTGGCCAACCCAAGAGTTAGATTTTTATAGTTTGGGGAATCGTATACTTTTAGTTCATGATACTTGTTTCCTTAAGCAAGGGATTCTTTATTTACTTAGGCTATATTTTCAAAAAAATGGAAGCTATGATTAGATTAATTATGGTTACTGCTTGTTTTTGGTGTAAGAGTCATAATGTATTCCATTTTTCTTGTGGGATGATGACATTTACCATTTCTAATATGACTTTCTCGGCCTAAGATGCACCTAAGAAGAAGTTAATGCTTTTATAGCTCTAAAGAACCATACAAACTTCAAAATTCTTAAGGGAACAAGTCTTACAACAAATTTGTAGTTTTTCATTGGCAAACCACTGGTAACGTAACCTATGGAAAGCTTACAGCCTTCCTTTTATATTGGTGTTACCACTAATGGAATGGTGTCCGAATACATCGTTTTGTCCAACTGTCTAGCTAAATACGATATCCATGCTCTAGCTCGTTTTGTTTTATCTAGCATTTACCCCTCCTTGACTGACTTTGTCTAGATAATCGAAAAATGACAATATCATGGACAGAAGTTACCATTGGGTGGTTCAATTTGGTTAGTGCAATATTGGTTATTGGCCAATTCCCAAAAATTTGGCTACCATGTCATTTTTTGCACGATTGCACAACTCAAATGTTAGGGCCAACATGTTCTTCAATCAAGAGTTTTGCAAAGTACTTCCTTCAAGGCCTTCTTCAAGATTTTTTGTAGTTTCGGTCAGTAGGACCATAATTTTATGCCATTCATTAATCGTGCTTATGGTGATTGTATATGCAAAGTGAAATTATTGATATCCTTTCAGCCAAAAAGATCAACAGAAGATCTATATCTCCCTACTCTTAAAGTTGGGACCTTCATTTTAGATGCTACCATAAGGGTTCAAATCACCAATATGAGGTGCAAATTTATTGTCCTCACTATTGTGCTTGCCAATTTGGTTTAAAACAATCAATTCTTGTCCCCGGTTTTTATACAACTATCCATAAGTTTATAATAAAACTCCTTTTAACAGAGATGTTGATATAAGTTTAATCGATGAAATCTATGATCTCCTCATTCAGCCTCAAGTTGACATTTTGAAGCTTTTTATTGAATAATCTAGCTATTCAGACCCAGTTGTTTACATAATGGTGGAAAAATTATATGGATACATTGCTAGTCGAAGATTTTGATCTAATTACTAGCCGTGTACTTTGCCATTATCAAGCTTCTTTTACATCTTCTCGGCCTATTCTATACAGGATCAAGGAGAGAAGAAGTCACAGCCGCAAACAAAAGGTACACTATATTATGACATTTGAATAATTTCATAACCTTAAATATACACACATGAATGTTTTATCAGTAGAACAAAAAAGACAAAAAGTCCTTTTAACCTTTTGGTCGAAACTTGATCTTAAGTGTCGAAAAGAATTCAACATATATCTTTCCAAATTGCACTAAAGACCAAAACATATTTTGATATATTCCGAAATCAATTTTTACTCCTATTCTTCCTAAGAATCTCAATGCTCCTTTTAGGTTTTCAGTCAGTTTATCTAAATCGAAACAAAATATTTTCAATCATTTGATCATTTCAAACACTTTAAAACTTTATTTAGTGGCTTGATTTAGGAAGTTAACCCTCATGAAATATTCTACAATAGCTTTTTCAATGAGTTTGCTTCCACTGATAAAATTTTATGTTTTTTAGAATGTCCATGTTTTAACTCAAGTTTTTTTGACAACTATTGCTATCCAAATTTCAAGACCAACTAAAATTGAATTGGAGTCTGAGAGAGAAGAACCATTATGGAGAAAAGCATAACAATAAAGGACTAATCATGTCCAAAAACAAACAAAGCCAAAACTAATAACTCTAGAATAATAAAATTATTTCACTACAATTTTACTTCATATTTGATCCTAATCCTGATATTTTGAGTTATAATACTAGTCAAATATAGTATTAAAGTTGTTTATAGGAGTTTTGTAGAGTTTTTATCTTAATTAGGAGTAGTTTTAGGAATTTAGTATTTAATTTGTTTTAGTGTCTTTGTAGTGTCCTAGTTCGGATTAGAGAAGGGAAACAACTTAACTGGCGCCATAGTGCTAAATGACATGAAGCCTCGACACCCCAAAAGGAAGAATTTGATGAAAAAATGTTAACTCTAGAATAATAGAGTTATTTGACTATGATTTTAATTCATATTTAATCCTAATCCTGATATTTTGAGTTAGAATACTAGTCAAATATAGTGTTAGAGTTGCTTTAGGTTGTTTTTAAGAGCTTTGTAGAATTTTTATCTTAATTAGGAGTAGTTTTACAAATTTTGGTATTTAATTTGTTTTAGTTGTCTTTATAGTATCCTAGTTCGAATTAGAGAAGGGAAGCAACTTAACTGGCACCGCAGTGTTGAATAACACAAAGTTGCGGCACTTTAAAAGGAAGAATTTGATGAAAAAGGCAGAGAGGACTCTGTAGCGGCGCAACTAATATGAAGCTGTGATGTTGATACAAAGAGGAGGAGAACTAAATGAGTCAGTGAGCTGGAGGTCGTGGTACTTAAAGATTGAAGCCGTAGGGTGATGAGAATGAAGCCCCAGTGCCAAAGTAAGGATGACTTTCGTAAACCAAGCAAGGGATTGGCACTGCAGTGCCTATGTATGTGAAGTTGCGGAATGGCATAAGATGAGTCCTATTGAGATTAAACAGAACTTGCAGTGCCACAGTGCTATAGATGCCCACGCTGCAGGGCTTGTAAAGATTCTTAGGACTTCTATTTTAATTCAAATAGAAGGAAAATTCTTATAAGTAGAGGAGTAAGGCTGAGGTTGAGAGACACTAAAGCTCGTGATAGAGAGTGCTAAAGAACGGAAAGAGACCCAAAGAGTGGCAACTTCTAGTTTCTATTTCTTCTTCTTCTGATTTTTTATTTATTTGTAATGGCTATGTCTTTAGTTTTTATGTTTTCTGTAATTAGCTTGGAGTAGTCATATTGTAGGGGTAATGATTGAACTCATGTGTAGTCGATGTGGCTTTAATTTTTGCCTTGTTCTTAATGCTTCTAATTGCTTGATCACTAGTTAGATTGATCAGGAATTCCAAATTTGACTTGGAAGAGTCAATTTTGGGATTAGCCTTAGGTGATATAACTTATGTTTAGATTATTCATACGATTTGGATGCTTTGATTTATTTAAGAGATAAAGATATACTCTTTTACCATAAGTAACCAGGAGATTGGGTCTTAATGAGTTTACTTTAGAATAATTCCCATAGAAAAATAGGGAATTAGACTAATGGAAATATATAATTGCTAGATATAGGAGTATGCTAGTAATTGATTAAGAAATATGGGCTAATATTCACTAATGTATGAATTGATTTGAATTAAAGTTATTAAGGTGTGGTGTGAAGGATATCATAAACCTAGACTTAGTTTTAATATTTTTAAATCAAATTTATCTCTGAATTTGCATTAACTTGATTAGAACTAGGATGCACCATAGTGGTAATTAGCATAAAAAAGTAATTATTCCTTGTGAGAATGATCTTTACTTGTTACTACATTACTTGAGGATGATGCGTGCACTTGTGTTTTGTATAATTCTATTCAAGTTTTTGGCGTCGTTGCCGATGACCAATTTATTTTATTTTGTTAATATCATTATAAGCTTACTTGATTCTAAATCAAGTTTTTAATTCTTGATTTCAGACGCAATTAACATTGTATGCAAAATACTAGAGATTTGAAACTATTACCATACGATCTCGAGATCGAACGAATGCTTAGAAAGTTGAGAAAGAACCAAATCCCCAAAAAATCTAGTGCAACAAGGCTTTAAGGGATTATTTTGTCCCTCTTGTGTAAGGCCTCCACTCTAGCATACAAAGACCAACCATTGCTGTAAATAATTTTGAGATCAAACCAGGCACAAACCAGATGATTCAACAATTTGCTCAATTTGGGGGATTACCAAATGAAGACCCCCATGCTCCTTATTCCTAGAGCTGTATGACACATTCAAATACAATGGCGTCTCTAATGATGTAGTCTCTATAGGCTTTTTCCTTTCTCACTACGAGATAAGGCAAAAAATTGGTTGTATTCATTACCTCAACATTCTATCACCACTTGGTCAGACATGACATAAAAATTTATGGCCAAATTCTTTCCTCCTGCAAAAACCGCCAAGCTAAGGAATGAAATCACATCATTCCTTCAATAAGATCAAGAGTCTTTCTATGAGGCGTGGGAGAGATATAAAGACCTAATGAGAAAGTGCCCATATCATTGCATTCCTAAGTAGTTGCAGGTGTATACCTATTATAATGGTTTGGGAAACCAAACTAAAACAACAATTGATGTTGCTGCTCGTGGTGCTTTGATAGGTAAGTCTACGGATGATGCCTATGACCTTTTGGAAGAGATGTCCTTAAACTCTTATTATTGGCCAACTGAAAGATTATCATCTTGAAGAGTTGCTAGAATTCAAGAATTGGATGCCATTACTGCTTTGACGGCACAAGTGACTGGGTTGACAAAGAAGTTTAATAATTTTGGAGTGCAATAATAAGCTAAGGCCGCTGCCTTGGTATGTAAAAATTATGGTGAAGGTCATACCATGGACCACTGCTCAAATACAGAAGTGGTTCAATATGTTCAGAATTTCAACCGTTAAAACAACCCTTATTCCAATACATATAATCCGGGATAGAGAAATACTTTGGTTGGAATAATCAAGGATCACAAGCTACAAGGCCTAATCTACCTCATAGATTTTAAGCTCCATAAAGGTAAGCAACTTCTGAAAAGAAGCAATCCTTGGAATATATGTTTATGTAATAGATGTCTCGGATTGATTATGTTATTCAAAACTAAGTTGCCTTCTTGAGAACATTACAGACAAAATTGGGCAGCTAGCAAATGCTTTGACTAAAAAGTGCCTTTCCTAGTGATGCCGAAGCAAACCCAAGGAGAGTAAGGAACAATGTAAGGCAATAATTCTTAGGAGTGGGAAAAAGTTGGAGGAGCAAAAAAAGAAAAATACTAGATGGTGAACTCTCACATCTCCTATTAAAGAGGAATTGCCTGCTGAAGTCATAGAGGAGAAGGAAAATAAGGTAGTTGCTGAACCCAAAAAGGCAAACCATTTTCTTCCATTCTTCTAAAGGTTCCAAAAGCAGAACCTTAACAAGCAATCCCAGAAATTTCTAAATGTATTCAAGAAACTCGACATAAACATTTCCTTTGCTGAAGCTCTTAAACAAATGCCAAGCTATGCAAAATTCATGAAAAGCATCCTGTCCAAGAAGAGGAAGCTTAGTGATCATGAAACTATTGCACTTACTAAAAAGTGCAGCGCCATACTTCAAAAAAATCTACCACCCAAGTTGAAAGATCCAGGTAGTTTTACTATTTCTTGTATTATAGGCACACAACATTTTGGTAGGGCACTTTGTGACTTAGGAGCTAGTATAAATTTAATGCCCTTATCAATCTATCAAAAGCTGGGAATATGTGAAGTAAAACCAACATCAGTAACTCTACAATTAGCTGATAGATCACTTACACACCCTAGAGGAATTGTCGAGGATGTTCTAGTTAATGTGGACACATTGATCTTCCTTGCTAATTTCATAGTTTTAGACATGGAAGAGGGTAGGGAGGTACCTATTATATAAAGAAGACATTTTCTAGCTACAGGGAGGATACTTATAGATGTCCAAAAAGGTGAACTCATTATAAGGGTAAATGATCAAAAGATTAAATTTAATGTATTTTAATCCATGAAATTCCCTCAAGACCAAGAAGAATGTTTTGCAATTGACATGGTGAGTAGCCTTGTTCAAGAGATGTTCTTGGAAGAACATCTAAGTGACCCTCTTGAAGCTTCAATAATTTCACACTTTACAAGAAAAGACGATGATTTTAAGGAGTGTATGAAATTATTGAATGCATCACCACATATGCTGAAACCACATCCAAGATTTGAAAATATGGATTTACTGTCATCCACTCCATCCAGGTCAAGGCCATCAATTGAAGAATCTCCTACCTTTGGAGCTGAAATCATTACCTAATCATCTAAGGTATACTTTTCTTGGTCCTTCATCTACTTTGCCTATTATTATGGTTGCTTCTCTTACTAACATGCAGGAAGACAAACTTCTTTGTGTATTAATATAACACAAAAGAGCATTGGGATGGACAATTACTGATGTTAAAGGTATAAGCCCTTCCATTTGCATGCACAAGATCCTCAAGGTGGATAACCATAAACTAACAATTGAGCATCAAAGGAGGCTTAACCCTATAATAAAGAGGTGGTGAAAAAGGAAATAAGTAAGTGGTTAGATGTTGGAATTGTCTATCCATTCTTGGATAGTCATTAGGTAAGTCCTATCCAATGTGCACCAAAGAAAAGAGGGATGATAGTTGTTGCAAATGCAAACAATGAACTCATTCCTACAAGAACTGTTACTGGTTGGAAGGTATGCGTGGACTACCGAAAACTGAATAAAACTACAAGGAAGGACCACTTTCCCTTTCAATTCATTAACTAGATGCTAGACTGGCTGGCAGGTAAGTTATATTATTACTTTCTAGATTATTTGGGGTATATTCAAATTGTTATTACCTCAAAAGACCAAGAAAAAAACTACGTTTACTTGCCCTTATGGCACCTTTGCTTTTAGAAGGATGCCATTTGATTTATGTAATGCCCCCGCTACCTTTCAAAGGTGCATGATGGCAATTTTCACTGATATGGTGGAACAAGGGCTAGAAGTTTTTATGGATGATTTTTGTGTTTTAGGTGATTCATGTGATGAATGTCTCCATAATTTAACTTTAGTTCTTAAAAGATGTGAAAAGACCAGCTTGGTCTTAAATTGGGAAAATGTCATTTTATGGTACAAGAAGGTATAGTTCTAAGTCATAAGATGTCTAACAAGGGAAATGAGATAGATTGAGCTAAGATTGAAACCATAGAAAAATTACCTCCCCTAGTAAATAAAAGGAATAAGAAGCTTTCTAGGCCATGCCGCCTTTTACAGGAGATTTATAAAAGACTTTTCAAAAATTTCCAAACAACTTTGTAATTGCCTAGAAAAACACACCCCATTTATATTTGATGATGCATACCTTGTTGCGTTTTTATAGTTGAAAACAGATTAATAACAGCCCCAATTATGGTAACTCTAAATTGGAACCTACCTTTTGAAATGATGTGTGATGCTAGTGACTATGCGGTAGGGGTAGTGTTAGGACAAAGAAAAGAAAAGATTTTTCACTTTATATACTATGCTAGCAAAATTTTAAATGGTGCTCAATTGAACTATACCACAACTAAAAAAGAACTTTTAGCAATAGTGTTTGCTTCTGACGAATTTCGAACTTATTTAATTAGAACTTCTATCATTGTTTTTACTGATCACTCTGCTATTAAGTATTTTATTAACAAGAAAGATGCAAAGCCTAGGTTGATAAAGTGGATCCTGTTACTATAAGAATTTGACTTGAAGATAAGAGACGAAAAGTGCTATGAAAATCAAGTTATTGATCACTTATCAAAGCTGGAAAGAGATCATCAAGTGGATGAATCCAGTCATATAAATAAAACCTTCTCGGATGAATAACTCTTTTAAGTTGTTAATAAATCATTGCCCTGGTTTGTTGTCTTTGTCGACTATCTAGTTGGAAAAGTCTTTCCTCCTAACCTAACTTCTCAACAAAAGAATAAATTTTTTACATGATATAAATTTTTTTGTTTGGGATGACCCTTTTTTATTTAAGCATTGTGATGATCAGATATTGAGAAGGTGTATTCCGGAGGAAGAAGTGGAATGTATACTTTACCACTGCTATGCTTCGGAGTATGGAGGTCACTTTGGAAAGAGCCAAACTGTTGCAAAAGTGCTCCAATTAGGTTTCTATTAGCCTTCTTTATTTAAGGATGTTAAATTTGTTTCTAAATGTGATAGGTGCTAAAGGATGGACAACATATCCAGGAAGAATAAGATGCCACTCAATAACATAACTGAAGTGGAATTATTTGATGTATGAGGATGAACTTCATGGGTCCATTTATCTCCTCATATACCAACCAATATATTCTTGTTGCTGTTGATTATGTCTCTAAATGGGTTGAAGCCATTCCTGTGCTAACCAATGACTCTAAAGTTGATACCAACTTCTTGAAAAAGAATATCTTTATATGCTTTGGTACACCCCAAGCAATCATCAGTGGTGGAGGGTCTCACTTTTGTAACAAACAAGTGAGAGCTTTTCTTGCTAAATATGGGGTGACTCATAAGGTTGCACTAGCGTTTTATTGTTTATTTATTTATTTATTTTTAACACAAACTTAAGTAGGATCTAGGTTAGTCCTTAAAATTTTATTAATGAAATACAAAATACATAAACTTGGCCAGAGTCGAGTCATAAAAAAGGAACAACTGAAAGCTTGCAAGACTAAATTTGGGGATACTATCCCATTGTAGGAATTAAAGAAAACTGAGAAAAATCTAATTACTTTTAACAATTCTAAGATAATGGACTTGTTGTTTATTCAACTCAAGAAGGCCTCAAACTTTGGTCGGGAGTAAGGACATGGAATCCCAAAAGAAAACAACTTTAAATTCACAAACCAAATTAGCGAAATAATCTGTGACTAAATTATTCTCCCAAAAACAATGAGAAATGCATCAGAAAAAGCAAATCCTTAAATTTACTATGAAGTTTCCATAAAGGACTTTTAGAAGATAGCACACAAAGCATTAGTGCAAGAGAGTCAGAGACAATAATAGAAGAAATACCTACTACCTCACACAACTTCAAATGTTCTAAAAGAGCTTCAAATTCAGCCTCCTTATTAGATTTAAAGCCCATATAAGAAGCATAACAAAAACTAAATTACCATCATCATCACAAAGGACATCTCCAGTAGCCTTCTCCCTTGGGTTACTCTAAGTGCAACCGTCACAATTTAGCTTAAAGTGAGATAAAGGAGGGGTCTCCCAATGTACAATCCTCGCCTTGCTCAAGCACAGAGACTTAGGCTTACCCTTCATAGAATGAACAATTATTCGAAGCATCTACATAACTTGAAAAATAATGCAAGAAGAACACATACTAATATTATCATATTCTTTAGCATTCCTAGCCTTCCAAATTTCCCACATCACCAAAAAAGGAGTAATAGCTTTAATAACACTTGTAAAAGATGGAACACTCGGAGGCTACAGGGTAAAGAATAAATTGTGTATAGAGACAAGAGCTAGGGTAAAATCAAAACAATAAGCAAAAAATAACCAAACCTCCCTTCCAACTTGCAAAGAAATAAATAAATGTATCAAGTCCTCCATTGTAAGCTTAATACAACAATGGCAAAGAGAAACAAAAGAGATATGAAATCGCCACAGAGAACTATCCAAAGCCAAAAAACCAAACCAGAGCTTCCAAACAAAGATAGAATTCTTAATGGGTAGAAGAGGATGTCAAATAAGCCCAAACAACAGATGTAAAGCACCACAATTTTGGACAAGATTCCAAGCAGAAGAAGTTGTAAAACAGCTAGTGTTCTTTAATGTCCAAACTAAGGTATCCACCTCCTCAAGTGCAAACTGCATATTAGACAACACTTGTGTAACCAAAGCTGAAATAATGGTTTTGTCTTCTGCCAAAAGAGAAACAATCTCTGAAAGCTTCCAATTCCCATAAGGGTGAGGGACCTCTTGAATAAGAAGGTGAACAGGGCCTAGATCACATTAATTATCAAACCAAAAATTCAGAGAACCTCTACCTACAATCCAACGCAAGTGAGGCTCAGTAATAGACCTACAAGCAATCAAACTACGCCACATAAGAGAACATAAAGAATGGGTAGCGATAGAAGGGTGAGAGTTATGACAATACTTAGCAAGCATGAAATGAGCCTACAAGGATCTCCTTTTTCACAAGTGATCCAAAGGTTTAAAGAAAAAGCCATACATATTTGACACGGAACAGATACTGAAACCGTCCTCTTGCACTGGTAAACAAATGGACCTCCAAGAACACCAATGGAATTTACGCTTTCCTTTTTTAAACCACCCCCCCCCCCCCCCCACAAAAAAAATCTTACAAACAAACCCTCCAATAGAGACAAGACTGATTTTGGTGGATCCAAAGCACTCAGAAGGTAAAAGGCATAGAAGAAAGGACATGCTTAATTAAAATCAAGTGACCTTCTTGAGAGAGATACTTATAAGACCAAGAGGAAATTTGCCACTGGACTTTGGCAATAATATCTTTGAAAAGAGAAATCTTTTGTCTTCCCATAAATAAAGGACAACCAAGATAAGTTAAGGGCAACTGTTTAGGACAAAAACAAGCGACACACTTCACTAACCGAACAGCCTACAAGACCCCTTTAGGCATGTCTCCTATTCGACTGGTTTATGGCAAGGCTTTCCATCTACTAGTTGAGCTAAAGCATAATGCCTATTGGGCAATGAAAAAGATAAACTTTGACTATCAAGCCGCTAGTAAAAGAAGACTTCTCCAATTGAACGAGATAGATGAGTTTAGGCTCAATGCTTATAAGAATGCCAAACTTTACAAGGAGAAGACCATGAGGATACATAATCAAAAGATTGTTGACCACCATTTTGAGCCGGGTCAACAAGTCCTGCTCATAATTCCTAGTTCAAGCTTTTCCTTGGCAATCTCAAGTTAAGATGATCTGGACCTGTTCACTATTGCCAAAGTGTTTCCATACGGTGCTATGGAGTTAATAGCCACTAATCCTTATTGAACATTTAAAGTGAATGACCAACGATTGAAACATTATTAGGGAGAAAAGACTTATAATGATCATACCTCCATCAAACACAGTGAAGCTACTCGAGTAACACTAAGTCAAGCTGAGAACTTTAAACTAAATGCTTCTTGGGTGGTAACCCAAGTTTCTAAATCCTTTTTCTTTGTTATGTTTTTAGTTAGTTTAGTAATATTTTAATTTATACTCTACACTTAGCTTTCATATCATTTTTTTTCAAGTAATTAAGACTAAGTTCCTCAGTGAAAGAAGCATTGACATCGCGGTGCAACAATACCTCATGTCGCAGTGCCTCATGATTTGGAAAGTACATGAAATTAAACAAAGAGTATGCGGCATTCATGAATTCATGCTGTGGTGCCATGGAAAAGAAAGCTCAGGTAAGTTCTCATATTGCTTTGAGCTATAGCTTCACAATACACATGTTGTGGAGTTTGAATCCAACTAAAAAGTACCGTTTAGGCATTAAGCCCCAAGCTGCAGTGTCATCTCTTTGGCGCCACAGTGCTAATTATCCAGAAACAGAAGTGTTTTACATAAAGAGTATTGTGCTGCGACACTATATTACTTAAGCTACAATGCCAACTCATGTTTTGTAAAATTTTCAAATTCAAGGCTATAGTGTTGTGGCACATAATCCTTGACGCCGTAGCTCTGTGTTGTGATCTCTGTTTTTAAAACAAAATTTTAGAGCTATAACCACCCCAACTTATACTGGAAATACCTAATCTTGTGAAATTAGAGATTTTAAGCTACAAACCACCAACCTAACCCAACCCCATTCTAGTGCTCTCTAACACTCTTATACAAAAAACCCTTGACCCACATTAGGATATGCACTATATTTGGAGTTGCTTCAACACAAGTAAGTGCTCTTCCTTTTTTCTTTACAATCTATGAATTTTCTTGTAGGTAGAATACTTTTCTTGTATTGTATGCTTATATGCTTGATGGTTGTGGGTAAATATGATCTTTAGGGGTTTCTATGCAAAAAATTTGATTTTGGATTTTTGGTTATGTAGGTACTACGTTTTCTATCTTAGTAAATAGTTCTTTGGTAATGTTACACGAAATTGATGTTATATGAATCTATATCATATCACAATGACCCCTACCCCCATAATTCTTGATAAATTGATGATAGTGAAATAGATTTTTTTGGGGGAGAGGATGGATGATGCATATTAATGAGTATTGTATAGATGATATGATGATGATATAACATGCCTAAGAATTTCTCTAAATGCTTTGCTAGTCTGATACCTTTTTTCTTGATTAATGGGCTGTGGTTGACATTGTTGCTGGGCATTTTGGGGTTTAGGATTATTTTAATGTTGTCTTTTCAGGACATTGGGACCAAAGACAAAAGCTACTAAGCGTGCTCGATTATTTGAATCGAGCTTTGATAATTGCTAATTCATTTTCGTTGTTGCAAAAAAGTGCTTTCATGATAGGCTTGTCACAAAAAAGTTTGTAGCACAGTGAAGTCTACATCTCAGCCTGGATTACTTCGCTGGGATGGCCAATTTGATTAACAATAGACATTGGGCTAACTTATGTACACCAGCCTCAACTGGAGTTATTACAGTGGCTTAGGAATTTTATGCTAATCTAGTGGAACACACAGATATCAGAGTAATGGTGCGAGGAAAGATGGACTCATTCACAAGACTCTAATCAATGCATATTATGATATTCTGGATATCCCCGAGACTGATGAGTACATGACCTATGCAAGTGAGATAGTTGATTATGATGAAGTCATTAGTGCATTTTGCTATCAAGGCTATATTTGGAAGCTGACTAATGGAGAGATGGTTCACTTTTAGGCTAGTCAGCTGCTAGCCCTTGCAAGGGCATGGTACTACTTTGTGTGGAGAATGCTAGCGACGTGATTAAGGAAAAAGCCATTATGGTGTATGCCATTATTCGAGGTATGTCCATTGATGTTGGTAGGATTATTCATAGTGTAATATTGAGGCATCGAACTCTGGACACTTGAGAATCTAGTTTCCCTCACTCATCACAAAATTGTGCCATTAAGCTGGTGTATTTTGGGAGGACACAAAATTGTTGGTTTTGCCGAAGGGTACCATTGATGATAGGCTTATGAACAAGTTTAAAATTTGGAATGCTGAAGCGGGTGAAGATGAACCAGTAGCTCCAACTCGGCCTATTGGATCATAGAAGCTAACATTGGCTCAGTGCATTTCGAGATTGGAGGTGCAGTGCGTAAGCCATTGGCATTATACACATGCTATCAACCACCAAAAACAAACAGCTACTAAGGATGATGCTGCAACAAGGAGGATAGGAACCTTCTACTTTCCCTCCTTGTCTCAAGCCACCAACCCTATTCCCACATCCCAAGGAGGACATCGATATCGATTTCAATGACTGAGAGGAGTCTTCTTTATCTTTGGTTTTGTTTTCCTTTTTTTATTTTCATGCTTCTCTTTAAAACATTGGGATAATGTTTAGCATACGTTTGGAGGGTAACTTAAAATTTTGTAATAATTCTCTATTCTAATGCTTGGTTAATCCCCAATTATGAGTAATTGACTAATTAGGTTGTACTGTGTTTCCTTTCCTATATTGTGTTAAAAATATTGCAAGTTAAGTTGTTAATGATGCTCTAATATTCCCTTATTCCCTTATTCCCATGATTATATTATTTATGCATTGATGTTAATTTTGATAATATGGGAATATAATTTGAATTTATTATAATTAGGTCATATATTTCATATATACACTACACAAGGTTATTGTCGCTTAGGACTGATATTTTTAATGATTTTTTCTTTATAAACCCTAGACTCTTTTTGACTTCCTTAATGAGTAAGAATTCCTCTTGAAACGAAATCTTAGGTAAAGCTTAGTTGAGAATATGATTTAGGTCATTTTTGGAGTGATAAAGCCTTTATATATCCATCAATGATTCTATATTTCTTTAGTTACCCATTTTTAAGCATAATGCCTATTTTTTTTTCTTTTTAACAAATGCATATGCTAACCAATCCTTTGTTTGAAAGATCCATTTGTACCTTATTACATTAAGCATATTCAATATGTAGTTCTATAAAAAGTAGTGCATCACAAGGAAGAAAAGAAAAAAAATAATATTATGTGATCATTCCCACTTAAAAAAAAATTTAAGTTGGGGGAATTTATGAAAATTCCTTGATGATTCTTACAAATCAAAGGTTTGGTATAAGTAATAAAAGAAGGAAAAGGAAGAAAAAAAGAAAGGAAAAATGGAGAACATTCATGCCACATAAAAATAAAATATATAAGATGATACAAATCATGAGATAAAATAGTTGAAGCCAGAGTATGTGGGAATTAATGCCTTAAAAAGAAAATGTGAAAAAAGAAGAGTGAACTCATGCAAAGAAATTGTGCTTAGGGTATTTGAGCTAAAAATTCATTTCATCAAACCTTTACCTTAGCCTGATATTATAAGCTGAATAAAAGATCTAATGATTTTTGACTATGTATTAGCCTACATTAGTGAAGAATGGAACGGAAGATGAAGTTGAGGAGTTATGATTAGTCTTTAAGTTATCTTGAGAATATTTTTGAAGCCATCTAACTCTAGTGACAATGCCTTGAACACACACATGAGGATTGCCTGAACATGATAAATTTGAAAATTATACTTATGTGTTATCTTGAGTCAAGTCTTTGTTATAAAGTTTGAGGATTTTTAAGGGAATAATTAGTTTATCATTGATAAATTACTTGTGATTTTTATTTTCATTCTTTTTGCTAGGGACTAGCAAAATACTAGGTTTGGATATGTGTTAACTTTAAAATAATAAAGTTATTTCACTATGATTTTAATTCATATTTGATCCTAATCCTGATATTTTGAGTTAGAATACTAGTCAGATATAGTGTTAGAGTTACTTTGGTTGTTTTAAAGAGTTTTGTAGAGTTTTTTTTTTATCTTAATTAAAGAATTTTGGAGAGTTTTTATCTTAATTAGGAGTAGTTTTATGAATTTTGGTATTTAATTTGTTTTAGGTGTCTTTGTGGTGTCATAGTTCAAATTGGTAAAGGAAAGCATCTCAACTGGTGCGCAGCGCTGAATAACATGAAGCCTCGGCGCCCCAAAAAGAAGAATTTAGTGGAAAAGGCAAAAAGGACTCCGCCACAGCGAAACTAATATGAAGCCGCGACGCTGATGCAAAGGGGAGGAGAACTAAATGGGTTAGTAAGCTGGAAGCCACAGCGCTTGAAGATTGAAGCCGTAGCGTGATGAGAAGAAAGTCACGGTGCCAAAGTAAGGATGACTTTCATAAACTAAGTAAGGTATTGGCGCCACAACACCTTTGTATGTGAAGCCGCAATGTGGCACAAGATGAGTCCTATTAAGATTAAACAGAAACTGTAGCATCACAGCACCATAGATGCTTACACCACAATGCTTGTACAGATTCTTAGGACTTCTATTTTAATTCAAATAGGAGGAAAATACTTATGAAGAGAGGAGCGAGCTTATGATAGAGAGTGCTAAGGAATAGAAGGAAACCTGAAGAGTGACAATTTCTAGTTTCTATTTCTTCTTCTTCTTCTTATTTTCTATTTACTTGTAGTGGCTATGTCTTTAGTTTTTATGTTTTCTATAGTAAGCATTGAGTAGTTGCATTCTAGGGGTAACGATTGAACTCATATGTAGCTAATGTGGCTTTCATTTTAATTCAATGCATGCTTTAGTTTTAGTATTTATATTGTCTTGTTCATAATGCTTCTAATTGCTTAATCACTAGTTAGATTGATTAGGAATTCCAAATTTGACATGGAAAAGTCAGTTTTGGGATTAGTCTTAAGTGATATAACTTATGTTTGGATTGTTCATATGATTTGGATGATTTGATTTCTTTAAGAGATACGGATATACTCATTTACCATAAGTAACCAGGAAATTGGACCTTAATGAGTTTACTTTAGAATGATTCTTATAGGAATATAGTGAATTAGACTAATGGAAATATATAATTGTTAAACATAGGAGTATGCCAGTAATTGATTTAGAAATCGGGATTAATATTAACTAATGCATGAATTGATTTGAATTAAAGTTATTAAGGTGAGGTGTGAGGGATATTGTGAACCTAGACTTAGTTTTAATATTTTTAAATCAAATTTATCTCTAAATTTGAATTATCTTGATTAGAGTTAGGCTGCACTATAATTGTAATTAGCATAAAAAAGTAATTATTCCTCGTGAGAACGATCTCTACTTATTACTATATTACTTGAGGATAATATGTGCGCTTGCATTTTATATAATTCCATTTAAAAAGTAGAGAAGACTTAGCCACGACGCAACTAAGATGAAGCCACAGTGTTAATACAAAGAGGAGGAAAACTAAATGAGTTAGTGAGCTGAAAGCCGTGGTGCTTGAAGATTGAAGCCGTAGCATGATGAGAAGGAAGTCGTAATGCTAAAGTAAGGACAACTTTCGTAAACCAAGCAAGGGATTGACCTTGTAGCACCTATGTATGTAAAGCTATGGCAAGGTACAAGACGAGTCCTATTAAGATTAAACAGAACTTGTAGCACTGCGGCTCCATAAATGCCTATGTTGCAGTGCTTGTATGGATTTTGAGGACGTCTATCTTAGTTAAAATAGGAGGAAAAGGATTACCCCAAGAATGGCAACTTCTAGTTTCTATTTCTTCTTCTTCTTATTTTCTATTTACTTGTAATGCCTATGTCTTTAGTTTTTATGTTTTCTGTAATTAGCTTGGAGTAGTCGTATTTTAGGGGTAACAATTAAACTCACGTGTAGTCGATGTGGCTTTTATTTTAATTCAATACATACTTTAGTTTTAGTATTTATATTACCTTGTTCTTAATGCTTCTAATTGCTTGATCACTAGTTAGATTGATTAGGAATTCCGAATTTGACTTAGAAGAGTCAGTTTTGGGATTAGCCTTAAATGATATAACTTATGTTTAGATTATTCATACGATTTGGATGACCTGATTTATTTAAGAGATAAAGATATACTCTTTTGCCATAAGTAACCAGGAGATTGGTTATTAATGAGTTTACTTTAGAATAATTCTCATAGAAATATAGGGAAATTCACTTCAGATAGAGATACACTTTTTTTTTTTTTTTAGGTTTCTTGATTACTAATGAGGAATATCGGCAAAAAAAAATAAAATAAAATTATCCGTATGATTCTTTCTGAAGGGAAATCTTATGTTACCAAAGAAAAATTCATTCTTCGGATTTTGATAATTAGACTAAGCGAAATATATATTGCTAGACATAGGCATATGCTAGTAATTGATTAAGAAATCTGGGTTAATATTAACTAATACATGAATTGATTTGAATTGAATTTATATAGGTGTGGTGTGAAGGATATCATGAACCTAGAATCAGTTTTAATTTTTATAAATCGAATTTATCTCTGAATTTATATTGGCTTGATTAGAGTTAAGCTATACCATAATGGTAATTAGCATAAAAAAAAAGTAATTATTCCTTGTGGGAATGATTATTACTTATTACTATATTACTTGAGGACGATACATGTGCCTGTACTTGTATAATTTCTAACAAGTTTTTGGCACCGTTGCCGAGAAATGGATTATTTTATCCTTTTAATATCATTATAAGCTTACTTGATTCTAATTCAAGTTTTTTATCCTTAATTTAAGGTGCTATTGACATTGCATGCAAAACATTAGAGATTTGAAACTATTACCATATGATCCTAAGATCAACAAACGCTCAAAAAGTTAAGAAATAACCAAATCCCAAAACAATCTCGTGCAATAACTGAAGATCAAGAAATTTATGAAAACAAAGCTTTGAAGGATTATACTGAGATCAAACTCGGCACAATCCAGATGATTCAAAAATCTGCTCAATTTGGGGGATTACCAAGTGAACACCCTCATACTCATTTAGTCTTATTCCTGGAGTTGTGCGACACATTCAAGTACAATGGCGTCTCTAATAATGTAGCCTCCTTAAGCTTTTTCCTTTCTCACTCTGAGATAAGGCAAAAAGTAGGTTGTATTCATTACCTCAGCATTCCATCACTAAACCTAAAAAGAATGTAGTTGCCTACTGAAGTCATAAAGGAGGAGAAAAAGAATGTAGTTGCTAAACCTAAAAAGGCAAACCCTTCTCTTCCATTCCTCTAAAGGTTCCATAAGCAGAACATTTATAAGCAATTCCAGAAATTTTTGGATGTGTTCAAGAAACTCCATATAAACATTCCCTTTGCTGAAGCTCTTCAACAAATGCTAAGCTATGCAAAATTCATGAAAGACATCCTGTCCAAGAAAAGAAAGCTTGGTGATCATGAAACTGTTGCACTTACTGAAGAGTGCAGCGATATACTTCAAAAGAAGCTACCACCCAAATTGAAAAATCCAGGTAGTTTTACTATTTCTTACACCATAGGCACATAATATTTTGGTAAAGCGCTTTGTGACATATGAGCTAGTATAAATTTAACACCCTTATAAATTTATCAAAAGTTGGGAATAGGTGAAGTAAAACCACATCAGTAACTCTACAATTAGTTGACAGATCACTTACATACCCTAGAGGAATTGTGGATGATGTTTTAGTTAAGGTGGACATATTGATCTTCCCTGTTGATTTCATAGTTTTAGAAATAGAAGAGGATAGGGAGGTACCTATTATATTAGGAAGACATTTTCTAGTTACTGGTAGGACACTTATTGATGTCCAAAGAAGTGAACTCACCATGAGGGTAAATTATCAAAAGATTAAATTTAATGTATTTCATTCCATGAAATTCCCTCAAGACCATGTAGAATGTTTTGTTATTGACATGGTGAGTAACCTTGTTCAAGAGATGTTCTTGGAAGAATATCCAAGTGACTCTCTTGAAGTTCAATAATTTCACACTCTACAAGAAAAGATGATGATTTTAAGGAGTGTATGAAATTATTGGATATATCACCACATATGCTAAAACCAAATCCGAGATTTGAAATTCTGGATTTACCACTATCCACTCCATCCGGATCAAGGCCATCAATTAAAGAACCTCCTATCTTGGAGCTAAAACCATTACCTAATCATCAAAAGTATGTTTTTCCTAGTTCTTCATCTACTTTGCCTATTATTATTTCTACTTCTCTTACTAACATGAAGCAAGATAAACTCCTTCATGTATTAAGAGAATACAAAAAAGCATTAGGATGGACAATTGCTGACATTAAAGATGTATGCCTTTCCATTTGCATGCACAAGATCCTCATCGAGGACAACCATAAACCAATAATAATGCATCAAAGGAGGTTTAATCCTATAGTGAAAAAGGAAATAATTAAGTGGTTAGATGCTGGAATTATCTATCCAATCTCGGATAATCATTGGGTAAGTCTTATCCAATGTGTACCAAAGAAAGGAGGGATGACAATTGTTGCAAATACAAACAATGAATTCATTCCTACAAGAATCGTTACTTGTTAGAGGGTATGCATGACTACCGGAAGCTAAACAAAACTTCAAGGAAGGATCATTTTCCTTTTCCATTCATTAACCAAATGCTAGACTGGCTGGCAGGTAAGGAATACTATTACTTTATTGATGGTTATTCGGGGTATAATCAAATTGATATTGCCCTAGAAGACCAAGAAAAATCCACATTTACTTGCCTTTATGGCACATTTGCTTTTAAAAGGATGACATTTGGTTTATGCAATGTCCCGGCTACCTTTCAAAGGTGCATGATGACAATTTTCATCGATATGCTGGACGAAGGGCTTGAAGTTTTTATGGATGATTTTTTTTGTTTTTTTGTTTTTTGTTTGTTTTAGGTGATTCATGTAATGAGTGTCTCCATAATTTAACTTTAGTGCTTAAAAGATGTGAAGGGACCAACTAGGTCTTAAATTAGAAAAAGTTACATTTCATGGTACAAGAAGGTATAGTTCTAGGCCATAAGATGTCTAACAAGGAAATTGAGATAGATCAAGCAAAGATTGAAACCATAGAAAAATTATCACCTCCTAGTTCAATAAAAGGAATAAGAAGCTTTCTAGGCTATGCTGGCTTCTATTGGAGATTCATAAAAGACTTTTCAAAAATTTTCAAACCATTTTGTAATCTCCTAGAAAAAGACACCACATTCATATTTGATGATGCATGTCTTCTTGCGTTTTTGAGTTAAAAAACAAATTAATAACAGCCTTAATTATTGTAACCCCAAATTGGAACCTACCTTTTGAATTGATGTGTGATGCTAGTGGCTATGCGGCAATGGTAGTGTTAGGACAAAGAAAAGAAAAGAAAAGACTTTTCACTCTATTTATTATGCTAGCAAAACTTTAAATGGTGCTCAATTGAACCATACCATAATTGAAAAAAGAACTTTCAGCAGTAGTGTTTGCTTTTGACAAATTTTGATCTTATTTAATTGAAACTTCTGTCATTGCTTTTACTGACCACTCTGCTATTAAGTATTTGATTAACAAGAAAGATACAAATCAAGTTGCCGATCAATTATCAAGGATAGAAAGAGATCATCAAGTGGTTGAACTCATATAAATGAAACATTCCTGGATGAACAACTCTTCTAAGTTGATAATAAACCATTGCTATGGTATGCTCACTTTGTCAACTATCTAGTTGGCAAGGTCTTTCTTTCTAACCTAACTTCTCAATAAAAGAAAAGTTTTTACATGATATGAAATTCTTTGTTTGGGATAGCCCCTTCTTGTTTAAGCATTGTGCTGATCAAAGAAGGTGTGTTTCAAAGGAAGAGGTGAAAAGTATACTTTACCACTACCATGCTTTGAAGTATAGAGGCCACTTTGGAAAAAGCCGAATTGATGTAAAAGTACTCTAATCTGGTTTTTATTGGCCTTCTTTATTTAAGGATGCTAATGAATTTATTTTCAAATATGAAAGGTGCCAAAGGATGGACAACATATCCAGGAAGAATGAGATGCCACTCAATAAGATACTTGAAATGGAATCGTTTGATGTATGGGGGATGGACATCGTGGGTCCATTCATCTCTCCATATGCCAATTAATACATTCTTGTTGCTGTGGATTATGTCTCTAAATAGGTTGAAACCATTGTTGTGCCAACCAATGACTTTAAAGTCATGACCAACTTCTTGAAAAAGAACATCTTTACTCGCTTTATTACACCTCGAGCAATCATCAGTGATGGAGGGTCTCACTTTTACAACAAACAAGTGGGAGCTCTCCTTGCTAAATATGGGTGACTCACAAGGTTGCTTTAGCCTATCATCCACAAACAAGTGGACGAGCTGAGATATCAAATTAAAAGATCAAGAGGATTCTAGAGAAGACTGTATGTCCATCATGGAAAGACTGGTCCAAGAGATTAGACGATAAATTATGGGCATACCAAATAGCCTACAAGACCGTTTTAGGCATGTCTCCCTTCTAGTTAGTTTATGGCAAGGCTTGCCATCTACCGGTAGAGCTGGAGCATAAAGACTATTGGGCAATAAAAAAGCTAAACTTTGACTATCAAGCTGCTAGTAGAAGAAGACTTCTCCAATTGAATGAGATAGATAAGTTTAGGCTCAATGCTTATAAGAATGCCAAACTCTACAAGGAGAAAACCCAGAGACTACATGTTTAATAGATTGTTATCGCTTTGAGTCGGTTTAACAAGTCTTGCTCTATAATTCTTGATTAAAGCTCTTCCCGAGCAAACTCAAGTCAAGATAGTCTGGATTGTTCATCTTTCCAAAGTGTTTCCATACGATGCTGTAGAGTTAATAGCTACTAATCCTTATAGAACATTTAAAGTGAATGGCCAATGATTGAAACATTATTGGGGAGGAAAGATTGATACTGATCATACCTCTATTAAACTTGGTGAAGCTACTTGAATAACACTAAGTCAAGCCGAAAACTTTAAACCAAGCGCTTCTTGGGAGACAACTCAAGTTTATAAAACCCTTTTTCTTTATTTTGTTTTTAGTTAGTTTAGTACTATTTTAATTTATACATTACACTCATCCTTTATATCATCTTTTCTTAGGTAACAAACACTAGGCCCTTCAACAAAAAAAGCATTGAAGCCGCAGCGTAACAATAACTCACATTGCAGCACCTCATGATCTGGAAAATAAAAGAAATCAAATAAAGAGCACAATGCTGCGACATTCATGAATTCAAGCCGTGGCACCATGGAAAAGAAAGCCCAGGTAAATTCTTAGATAACTTTAAGTTGCGGCTTCATAAATACACATGCTGCGACACCTAAATCCAACGAAAAATCATAGTTTTGGCAATAAGCCCCAAGCCACAACGTCATCTCTTTGGCACCATTGCTTCATTTACCCAAAAACAAAAGCATTTTGCATAGATTACACTATGCTGCGATACCCCTTTACTTAAGCCATGGCACTATATTACTCATAAAGCAGAGCTAAACCGTGCATTGTAAAATTTTCAAATTCTAGGACTAAGTGCCGCTGCACCTACTCTTTGATGCCATAGCGCCTTATTGCGATCTCTGTATTTAAAACGAAATTTAAAAACTATAATTGCCCCAACTCACACCCTAAACACCTTATCTTGTGAAATCAAAGATTGTAGGCTACAAACCACTAACCCAACTCCATTCTAGTGCCCTTTAACACGCTTACACAAAAGACCCCTTACCTACATCACGATTTGCACTCTATTTGGAATTGCTTCAACACAAGTAAGTGCTCTTCCCTTTCTCTTTACATTCTACGAATTTTCATGTAGATAGCATACTTTTCTTGTGTTGCATGTTTAAATGCTTGATAATTGTGGGTAGATATGTTCTTTAGGGGGTTCTAAGTATAATTTTTGATTTTAGGTTTTTGGTTACGTGGGTGCTATGTTTTCCATCTTGATGATGAGTTCTTGGGTAATGTTAAATGAAATTGATGTTATATGAATCTATATCATCTCACTCTGACCCCTATCCCCATAATTCTTAAATGTTCTTGATAAGTTGATGATAGTGAAATTGGTTGGGGGGGAGGGGAATGGATGATGCATATTCATGAGTATTGCATATGATGTTGATGTTGAGATAACATGCCTGAAAATATCTCTAAATGTTGTGGGTCAGAGACCTTTTTTGTTGATTAATGGGCTATAGTTGACGTTGTTACTGGGTATTTTGGGGTTTAGGATTTTTTTGAGATAATGGGACCAAAGACAAAAGCTACTAAGCATGCCTGATTATCTAGACCGCGCTTTGATAATAGCCAGTTCATCTCTACTGCTATAGAAAAGCGCTTTCATGATAGGCTTGTCACGAAAAAGGTTGTGGCACAGCGAGGTCTACACTCAGCCCAAATTACTTCCCAGGGATGGCTAATTTGATTAACAACAGACATTAGGCTAACTTAAGTACACCACCCCCAACTGAAGTCATTGCAATGGCTAGGGAATTTTATGGTAACTTAGTGGAACATACTGATAACAAAGTAATGGTGCGAGGAAAGATAGTACCACTCACAAGCACCACAATCATTACATATTATGGCATTCTAGATATCCCCAACACTAATGAGTACGTGACCTATGACAGTGGGATAGTAGACTATGATGAAGTCATTAGTGTATTGTGCTATCAAGCCTCCATTTAGAAGCTGACCAATGGACAGCTGGCTCACTTTTAGGCCAGTCAGCTACTAGCCCCTATAAGGGCATGGTACTACTTTATGCTTGCCAACATCCTCCCTAGTGGACATGCCAACGACGTGACTAAGGAGAGAGCCATTATTCGAGGTATGTTCATTGATGTTGGTAGAATTATTCATAGTGCCATATTGTAGGCGGCAAATACTGGACACTTGGGAATCTGGTTTCCCTCACTCATCACAGAATTGTACCTTGAAAATGGTGTACTTTGGGAATATACAAAACCTTATGAACAAGTCTCAAATCCGGAATGCTAAAGCAAGTGAGGGTGATCCAGCAGCTCCTAACTCAGCCCATTGGTATAAAGAAGCTGACATTGGCTCAGCGTATCTTCAGATTGGAAGTGCAGTGTGCAGATCATTGGCAACATATACATGCTATCAAACACCAAAACAACTAGCTGTTGAGGATGATGCTACAACGAGGAGAATGGGACCTTTCCACTTTCCCTCCTTGTCCCGAGCCACAGCCCCATTACCACGTCTCGAGGAGCACATCAAAATTTTTTCAATGACTGAGGAGAGTCTTCTTTATCTTTTGTTTTATTTTCTTTTTGTTATTTTCTTGTTTCTTTTTAAAACATTGGAACAATGTTTAGTATAGGTTTTGGGAGGAGGGAGTAACTGAAAGGTTTGTAATAATTCTTTATTCTAATGCTTGGTTAAGCCCCAATTATGTGTAATAGATTAATTAGGTTGTATTTTGTGTTTTTTTTTTTCCCCTGTATCATGTAAAAAATATTATAAGTTAAGTTGTTGATGATGCTCTAATATTTCCTTATTCCCACAATAGTATTATTTATGCATTGATTTTGATTTTGATTTTGATAACATGCAAATATAATTTTTTGAACTTGTTATAATTAAGGCATAGACTTCATATATACCCTACACAAGGCTATTGTTGCTTAGGGTTGATGTTTTTAATGATTTTTTTCTTTATAAACCCTGTACCCTTTTTGACCTTTTTAATGAGTAAGAATTCCTCTTGAAGCGATATCCTAGGTGAAGCTTAGTCTAGAATTTGATTTATGTCATTTTTTAATCGATAAAGTCTTTGTATATCCACTAATGATTCTATATTTCTTTAGTTATCCATTTTTGAGCCTAATGCCTATTTTTCTTTCTAACACATGCATATGCTAACCTATTCTTTGTTTGAAAGACTCATTTGCACCCTATTATGTTAAGCACATTCAATATGTAGTTTTATTGAGTTAAGAAGAAAAAAAGAATGAACTCAAAGCAAATCTATGAGAAGGAGTGCATTACAAGAAAGAAAAGTAAAAAAAAAAAAAAAAAAAAAAAAGATATTATGTGATCATCCCTACTTGATAAAAAATTAAGTTGGGAGAATATGTGAAAACTCCTTGATGAGTCCTATAAACCAAAGGTTTGGTAGAAGTAATAAAAGAAGGAAAAAGTGGAGAACATTTATGCCACATAAAGACGAAATATATAGGGTGATACAAATCATAAAATAAAAGAGTTGGAACCCGAGTATGTGGGAACTAAAGCCTTAAAAAAAAAAAAAAAAAAAAAGGTGAAAAAAGAAGGGTGAACTTATGCAAAGAAATTGTGCTTAGGGTATTTGAGCCAAAAATTTCATTTCATTAAACCTTTACTCTAGTATGACATTAGAAACTGAATAGAAGACCTTTTGATTTTTAACTAAGTATTTGCCTACATTAGTGGAGAGAGGAAGGAAAGGCAAAGTTAAGGAGTTAGAATTAGTCTTTGAGTTATCTTGAGAATATTTTTGAAGCCATCAAACTCTAGTGATAATACCTTGTACACACACACGTGAGGATTGCTTGAACATGATAAATTTAGAAATTAGAAATTATACTTACGTGTTATCTTAAGTTAAGTATTTGTTACAAAGTTTGAGGATTTTTAGGGAAATAATTAGCATATCATTGATAAATTACTTATAATATTTTTTATTTTTTGTTTTTGCTAAGGACTAACAAAATACTAAGTTTGGGGATGTGATAACTCTAGAATAATAGAGTTATTTCATTATGATTTTAATTCATATTTGATCCTAATCCTGATATTGAGTTAGAATACTAGTCAAATATAGTGTTAGAGTTGTTTTAGGTTGTTTTTTAGAGTTTTGTAGAGTTTTGTAGAGTTTTTTTTTTTTTCTTAATCTTAATTAGGAGTAGTTTTACGAATATTGGTATTTAATTTATTTTAGGTGTCTTTACAGTGTCCTAGTTTAGATTAGAGAAAGGAAGCAACTCAACTGGCGCTGCATCGCTGAATAACATGAAGCTGTGGTGCCTCAAAAGGAAGAATTGGATAAAAAAGGTAGAGAGGACTCAGTCGCGATGTTGATACAAAGAGAAAGAAAACTAAATTAGTCAGTGAGCTGGAAGCTGCGGCATTTAGCGTGATGAGAAGGAAGTTGCAGTAACAAAGTAAGGACCACTTAGCGTGATGAGTAGGAAGCCGCAGCGCCTATGTATGGGAAGCCGCAATGGGTACAAGATGAGTCCTATTGAGATTAAACAGAACCTAACATGTCGCCAGATCCATAGATGCCTATGCCATAGCACTTGTATGGATTTTGAGGACTTCTATTTTAATTAAAATAGGAGGAAACATGTTTATAAATGAGGAGCAAGGCTGAGTTTGAGAGACATACTAGAGCTTATGATAGAGAGTGCTAAGGAGATGAACGAGACTCGATGAGTGACAACTTTTAGTTTCTATTTCTTCTTTTTCTTATTTTCTATTTACTTGTAATGGTTGTGTATTTAGTATGGAGTAGTCATATTTTAGAGGTAACGATTAAACTCACATGTAGCCGATGTGACTTTAGTTTTAATTCAATGCATGCTTTAGTTTTAGTATTTATATTGCCTTGTTCTGAATGCTTGTAATTGCTTGATCACTAATTAGATTGATTAGGAATTCCAAATTTCACTTGGAAGAGTCAGTTGTAGGATTAGCCTTAGGTGATATAACTTATGCTTGGATTGTTCATATGATTTGGATGATCTGATTTGTTTAAGAGATTGAGATATATTTTTTTACAATAGGTAACCAGGAGTTGGTTCTTAATGAGTTTATTTTTGAATAATTCTCATAGGAATATAGGGAATTAGACTAAGAGAAATATATAATTCCTAGATATAGGAGTTTGCGAGTAACTAATTAAAAAATCTGGATTAATATTAACTAATGGATGAATTGATTTGAATTAAAGTTATTAAGGTGTGGTATAAGAGATATCGTGAACTTAGACTTAGCTTTAAAATTTTTAAATCAAATTTATATCTGAATTTGCATTGGCTTGATTAGAGCTAAGTTGTACCATAATAGTAATTAACATAAAAAAAATTATTATTCTTTGTGGGAACGATCTCTACTTGTTATAATATTACTTGAGCACTATACGTGCGCTTGTGTTTATATAATTTCTATCATAAACCATCTTAGAAAAAAGCTTCTCCTAAATCTCAAACTCCAAGACCTTTATCCAAATCTTTTGGATCTAGAAAAAAAAAAAAGATTCTTCATGATGATGATGAAGATGCTCCAATCTTCTCTAACATCCATCTCTTAATTTAAAATATAATTACGAATTCCAATTTGGAACTCGAAAACGCAAAAGTTAGAGAAAACTAACCTTTCTAGATCAGAAAGAGCTAATCCCTCTACATCAAAATGATATAATTTTGACTAAGAATAAGGAAAAACTTATCACCTTCAGTACATTCTATTTCAAGTTATGATATCAAAAATATGATATTAAATAAACAAGAAGTCCAATCTCAAAAGGTAAGAATATTAACCCGTATTCATGATTACTTGCTTATAATTACTTGTCTTAATTCCTCTTTTTTACAGACTACTCAATCTCTTATGGCCGATGTTTCTCCTACAGCTAATAATGCTGCTCCTAAGGAACGAGTAGTCAAAAATTCAAAAGAGCCCAAGAGAGGTAACTAAAAGAAACTTTACTAATTGTTTTAATTATCATTCATTACCTTAGGTTTAATCCTTTCCTTATTATTGTATCTTTTGCTGTTGACAAAATTGCTATTAATCTAAACCAAGATTTGACATTGAAGAAGAACTAGTCAAATCTCTGCAAGATATCTATTTTTGAATTTTCATGAAGATGGCACCAAAATGGTTGGAGTTATCAAATCATCTGTGGGTCTTCTAAGTGCCATGCTTGTAGAAACCATAGATTTAATAACTTCGGTCAAAACTCTTTTGGAGACCGTTCCCTTATGTGCCAACCTTTAACCAAGTTTCAATCCAAACTTCACACATTGGAAAATCTTGACTTAACCAGTGTTATTACCATTGCGGTCAAGAATACCATTCTCGATTTAATTGGTCATATTAAGGATTGACTACAAAAGAAAGATGCTTGGAAGGCCGTTCTTGCCACTAAAAGTGCTTAATTCATAAAGAACGTAAGCCAAATAAAATCTATCAAAAATGAAATTGCTCAACTTTCAAATCAAATTCAATATTTTCAAACTCAGATTTAAGCTCTGCAAGAAATATAGGTTTTAACAAGAATTGAAGACATGTACCAAGTAATCCCTAATCAACTTTGATACATTCAAGACTGAAAGAAAGGACTTCTTTGTCTTCCAAGCATAGTTTAAACATATAATTAAGGAATTAACTCAACAAGAAAAGACTTTCTTAGAAAAACAAACTAAGTGGTCTTATCTTAGAAGCTCTTTTTTTTTTCTTTTTTTTTTTTCTTTTTTTTTTTTTTTTTAATATTTCTATTACCTCAGTCAATATGTATTTTAGGCATTCAAACAATTAGTACCATATTAGTTCGTTTATTTATTCTATATCTTTATGATTTGATAAACATTCATTTTTTTCATGTCTCCCAAATTAAATGATGAAATCTTTTAAATATTTTTCATTTTTTGACAATTTATGGCTTATAACTTCTTGGTTCGATAGTTTATATTCTCCATTTTTAAATACTTCTTTCACTGTAAAGAGAACTTCCTAATTAGGTCCAAAGTTCCCATAAGTTTCATTTTTAACATTTGAAGGTAAACTACATTTCCAAACTAATTCATCTTGATCAAATATTTCTCAATTAGATCCATTGTCCAACATCCAAACGACCAAGGTTTAACTATGGTATATAATTTAGATGCTGGAACCCTATATACATGGCCATGCTTTTGACATGCCTAACATCCTTTCACATAATGAATGCAATCAATCATCATGGTAACCGTACCTTTTAATTAGCCAACATAGTTTCATATATGACTGATGAGCTCCACATACTCCTTTATGGGCATTTATCATGATGACCAATCCTTTAGCTGATTAATACATTGCAAAAAAGTACATTCGAGGGTTCTTTTGTATAATTGATTATCCACAAAACAATAATTAAATAAACACACACACACACACACACATATATATATTTACAACAAACCTTAGAATGAGGATCTTGTAAATAAAGCAATAATCTTGCACCTCCAATCCTTATTTGCCCCCAAGTTAACAGGCAATGCTTCCATAACCGGATACCAATCAAATGTAGTAGAATGAAATTATTATTTGATATAAATAGGAGGAGGAATGTGATTACAATACACCAAAAAAACAAGAAGTTAATTGTGCCATGGCATTCGAAGCAATATTTTTACATCTTTGGACATCCTCAAAACATTGTAATAAATCAATCTCCACGCTATAGTAATCAGAAAGTATTGAATGAAGTACTTTATAAACTCCCTTTATTTAATTATTTACAAGCTGTGAGTCCCCAACTATGAGTAAATTCCTTGCCTTCAATTTGGTAAGAATTTCTAGACTGATTATCAAGGTTTCATAATCAACCTAGTTATTAGAGCATTGGAAATTTAAATTGAAAGCAAACTGAATAATCACGGAAATGATGGAGGTGAGAACGACAACGACACCAATGCTAACATGGTTATCTATCTTAGAACTATCAAATTATAATAACTATGGTTTTATATCAATCAATAGAACATTGCAAGATTCATCCGGAACCATGACACAATGATGGTCAGTTAAAAAAAATCTCCCTTTTATAGATTTCCATGTTATGTAAATCAATGAAAGATCAGACAAAGCCATGGCCCAATGACTAATCTTATTTCATTAAGCATATACTTGACTATATTCGTTTTACAAACCAAGTAAACCAAGACAAGTAACAAGAAATGATGTAATTTAGATAGGCATAATATAATGCTAAATCAGTTTTTCTATTATTGTATACTTTACTTCAATATCAATTCAAAAATTAATTTAAGTATATGCGGCTTGCTCAATATTAGAATATTATCTTGAGCCAACAAAGCATGGACCAAATTTTCAAATGCAACAATGTATAATTTCAATGGTTCCTCTCACAGTGGAAAAATTAAAACAAGAGGATTCGATAAATATCTTTTTAGATCATCAAAGGCTTGTTTATGTATTGAATCCCAACAAAAATCTTCTTTGGATAGCAACCAAAGTAAAGGCAAAAAAGTTTGTGTTTTCCTAGCACAATTAGATATAGAACAACGCATAAAGTTTATCTAACCAAGGAAACATTGGAACTCCCTCTTATTGATAGGGGGTTCGGCTTCCATAATAGCTTTACTCTTGTTCTTTCAACTTTAATCCCTCTTTGGTGAACCATGAAACCTAAAAAAATTCCCACCGAAACTCCAACACCTCAAAGGATTTAGTTTCAAATTATGTTGTGTCATTTAGTCCAATGCTCTCCTCAAGTCTACTAAGTGTGAGTCCATGGTAGATTTTACCATAATATTATCAATATAAACTTTTACCAAATTTTCAATTGTTCATTACTCTTAGGTAAGTGGCATTGACATTTTTTAGACCGAATGAGATCATTGTCTGTAACATCCATTAAGTAAAGCTGCTTAGTATGACTTATGTGTGTTTGATGTTTATTGTTAAATTTCTAAATTTCTTGTTTCTAAATAATGCATAGAATTAAAATTAAGGGCATGATTTGCATGGCGTTGACAATTGATAACTTATCCCATATTTAGCTAAGTTGTTATAGTGCATTGATATACTTAATTGCAAAATCTAGTTGGACAGAATTGATAAATTAAATATATATATGATTATGCATGTGTTAATAGTATAATTTGGAAAATTTTAAGTCAATTAACCCGGGATATAAGGGTTAGTCAGTAGCTTAGTAGGACAGTTGTCTGTGTTAGAGCTTAAGTTCCATGCAGCCGTATATAATGGCCTAGGAAGCTTATGGTAGATCAACCTTCATTCTCTTCTTTATTATACATCTTCTTAAACATTCTAAAGAGAAAATGAAAACTAGAGGGAAAGATAAGCTCTGTCCACAAAATAGAGCTATGTTCCTTGTGTTGCATGCATTCTATTGATCTTGCTTAAAGCTTTAGAGTGATTGAAGTTTGCAAGTTAAGGATGTGGTGTCACCCTAAAGCTGTAAAGTGAGGTATGTGCTGCAGAATATGTTATTTTCATGTTTTTCTTACATATTAAACTCAGTCTAATAAAGTAATAAATATTTATCATGAATGCATATAAGACATTTTGTAATGATAAATAGAATGTTCAATATACATGTTGAATTGCAATTTGTTTTTATATAAGCTTTTGGCTTGTTGCTTGCATTAGATGTGCCACACCAATTCCCTGTGGAGTCGTGCTTTGCTAGAGTGTTGAATTTTTATTTATATTGGCTAATATGCACCGTGATCAAGTGTGGAAATTAGAAAAAGTAATGTGATGCAAAATACTATATACTTATGATGTTTTTCACTACATTTTCATATAACTGGCGCACAAAAATCTATTTGTATAAACTGTTTTTATTGCATGTTGTCTTTCATACTGAGACCTTTATGTCTCACAATTTCTTTACTTATGTTCCAGATTAACAAGGATAAGCTGGTTGATGGCCTATAAGTTTTAAGTGAGGAATTTGACTTATATTTTGTTATGTTTTGGTTTGTATGTAAATAGCTTAAGTAACATGAATATTTGAAGTTGTAGCTTTTATCTTAGGACGATTACTTTTGTATCTATATAAATAGAACTAGTTCTAAGGATTCTGAGTTAACTTCAAACTCAACGAAGCTATTATGTGTACATATGATATAAGTTGATAAAAAGGAAACCTCTTTTGGCTAATCTACTTTGTAACTTATTTTTACTTGATAAATTCATGTAATCACTGTTGCCATTAGTAAAAAAAATAAAAAATCAAACGAATACAGTTCAGTTGAGCACTCAACTAACTATCTATTCAGCTTCAGATTAGCTGAGCATTTAGCTGCTGATTTAATTGAGCAAATTAAGCTAAGCACTCAACTACAATTTAGTTAAGTATTCAGCTATAGCTTCAGCTAAGCATTTAACTATACATTCAGTACCTGAGCATACAACTATGTATTCAACTGTGTACTTAGTTGAGATAAAGCTGTGTATTTTTAGGGGAAAGTTAAGATATGAATTGAGATAAGCACTTAGCTGCGGGTTAAGCTGCATATTCAGTTGTGAATTTAGCCGAGAATTGAGCTGTAATTACAGCAAAAAAGACAGCTATATTTTACTAAATAAGAAAAAAAGTGAATTATTTCTAAATTTAAGTAATCTGAATCATTAAAGTAAGAGAATTTTGTTGTAATGAGCCCAACACCTAATCAATTAGACATATTCAACTTATGGATTGTTATGGAAATTTTATATTACAAATTTTCCCTTATTTGAGATTTAAGGTGTCACATTGTCCACTTACATATTCCCAGTGACTCTTGATATCTAAAAGAGGTTTTTATTGATGTACTCTTTTTCAGCAATAAAAATCTGGTTATACCCAGAATATCCATCTACAAGTGGAAAAATCTCATGTCTCGAGGCTGAATCTTCTAAAATGTTTGGTATTGGCATTGGGTATTCATTTTTGGGAATTATATCATTCAAAGTTATAAAATCAATACAAATCCTAAGTTTCCCATTCTTCTTCATTACAGGCACTATGTTGGATAGCCATTCTACTAGAAATGAATTTTTTAGACAATAATCGTTAAATTTCTACATTAATTAATGAGATAATATCCTCATTCATTCATCTGGGTGGTTGTTTATTAGGTTTAAAATTAAGTTTACTAGGTAATCAATGCTTAACCAAATGTCTATCTCAACTGAGCATATCATTATATTCTCACACAAAATAATTCACGTATTCTCGAAGTAAGTCTATTAACTAAGTTATGACTTGGCCATTTAAAACACTACTAATAACTATAAGCTTAATTTGCACATCTGAACTTAGATTGACTTTGGATTATGAATCTTGTTCACTAATTTGTGGTTGATCAAACTTAATAGGTAAATGCCGCTATTTTGTTAATGTTAGTGAGGAGCAATCAACATCTTAATATGACAAACAAACAGTTTTGCCTATATTAACTTGTGACATAAATAAATGACGATCATATGCATAAGTACGAATTTTATTAATAATTATTGAAGTTATGACCCAATTATTACAATTTGTACTAAACATGACATTGCATTATATAGATCATCAGTTACAAAACAAGATGATCTTAAACTTTAGGCTAAGGTCAATATACATGCAGTGATATATATACTAAAGTTGACTCATATTGAAGTTCGTGCTAGTCTTTCTACCTCTGGTTGTAGAAATTTACAAGACCGTAGATTTCATTGTATAATTGTGCTTCGGTCAAAATTACATTTGCTATATGATTTTGAATCTACAGTTAGCACTTTGATTTCACCACTCTTGTTCCAAAACAGTGGTGATGGAATGACCGATTTGCATGAATCTAGTCCTAGCCTAGTAATACATTATAAGACGTTGGTCTTTCCATAACAAAAAATGTTGATGGAGTTTCAACATGCTAAATGCTAAATAGGAATAACTCCCTTCTTTTGGACTAAACTTCTTTCAAAGCCTGCCCTTACCATCTCAGATAGAAATAAATCAAGTTCTGATTTATTTAGCTTCTCTAGATTCTTAAAAGGCAAATATTGACTGCTACACCATTATTTATTAAAATTCATGTTGTCGGTTTACCATCTAGCCATGGATGAATATATAACAGTCACAAATGCTGGGTCAATTTTTCAGATGAACTTTTATCATTGGTGGTTGCCACTATGAAGGCTTTGTTGTTAGTTGTGGAGAAAGACACTGAATCATCTTCTACTGTAACCTCAGTCACTTCAAAGAGAGCCATTTAGGATGCCTCTTTGTCAACATCTTCTTCTAAAGCACTTGGTTGGTCCTCACCAGGCATGAAACCGTCAACTAGAATGTAGTTGATCGAAACATTGCCGAGTAGATAAATGCCTTTTTCATAATCTAAATCAGCTAAGTCTGGATCCTCATCTTAATCTTGTATGTCATTACTGATATGCTCCTAATCATTGGAAGAAGAAGACGAAGCAGGACCTTTGATGATTAAGTAATTTTTTTTTCTTTTTTAGGTAGTGTACCCATAATTGTTTGCCCTCAGTTTTGTCTATTGGAACATTCACCTGTGGCTTGGATTGGGGTTGGAGACTTAGAGTGTTATTATCAGAAGTTGGTTGCACCTATTAATTAGGTTGTATATATTGGCCACGTGGAAAAACTTGTTCTTAATTTTTAGTTGTAACATTACTAATTTCTTTTCTAAGACTTGGTTATTTCGACATAAGGGGGAATATCGAAAGCCTCAAGTGGTTAATAATTTTGTTCAAACCACACATTTGATGGTATCTCTAGGGCTCTAAAGGCACGAGCCTGTAACGAAATTCCCCTGGGGATGAAATCAAGCCTTCGATCTACCTCTTTGACTATATATGATTCTCCCCAAAAATAATACTAGTTCTGTAAGGGAGATGGCCTCCCCATCATCCAAAGGTGGTCTGCAATGACCTACAACCTCCATGCATAAGTGGAGCTCTTGTATCACATAGGCAATCAGTAAGTATAAGAATACCTGACCAACCTTGTATCGTCCATAACCTACCTTTGGTGTTCTCTCACCTCACACCATGCTTGACTAGCTAGAAAAAGTTACCATGCATTTTGGTTTCCTCAATCTCCTTTTTACATTGTGCACACAAATGTATATCTTTTACCTCAAGCTTTAGCAGAGACAATGTTTTTGCATATGAAGGCCTAGGTGACTGTCCTCCTACAGATTCATCTAGGATGAATTTGAATCCATCCATTTCTTCCGCTCACTTAAATTTTTTACCCTTAACATTTTTAAAATCAGCCTCGACCATATTAGCACTAGTAGCTTTAGGGAAATGATCATTGTCCATAGCCATATCTTATCGGGAGCCTTTAGTCTTCCTTTGGTGATGGCTTCCTGCAAAGCATTCAGAGAAAGGAACATAGTTATTAGTTATGTGAAACCAAGAATCATGCCATTTACAATATTTTTAACAATCACATCTTATAATTTTGGCATTTTATGACCGTCTTCCAACTTAATATTTCATCTTTTAACAATTGGTCATCAAATGAGAATTTAAAATTCTTCAATGTAAACTTAATGTTGTTTACATTCGTTTTACATTAACCACTTTTTTTTTTAGTAGAAAACTACAAATATAAGGTTTTTGCAATAGAAATTTAGCAAGGTTAACCTCTACCTCTTTTGTCTAAATTTGTAAAGTTTTGACGTCAACCTCATTAATTTTTAGGTTTAGGTCTCTATAGTAAGTTATGTGAGAAAAATTTCTCCACTCTTCCTCTTTTTTAATAGATACTTGTGTTTTGTGGGACACGAAATTAATTGTAATAACTCGGTCTTCAAATTTTTTCATAAGTTTGAAAGTTAAATCTCATGTGGCAATGTTAACAAAATTTATTTCTAGAATTTGGGCAAAACACCTATTTTTGGCTTTCTTAAACTGTGCTATGAAGTGTTTAGCTGACTCACTAGCTGTTTGTTTTATCTTGATCAAATCAACTATAGTTACTTTAGATTATTTTCTATAAAACAAGGTATAGAACATCCTTTCCATATGAGGCCTGTCTGGAATTGAATTAGGGGGGTAAGGAAACATACCAATTAAATGCAACCCCTGTTAAATAATTGCCGAATAAGTTTCACATAATCAGTCACATCCTTACATTGGACCATAAATCAGCCTATATGTTCTACCATAGATTTACTTCCCTTTGTAAAGAACGTTAATAACAATGATATTTCAATCCTCATAGGGAAGGAAATAATCGGTCTACCTATTCGAGGTATTGTTTTTCTATACATAGGCATAGCCGAAGGTTTGATACTTAACCAAATTTCTCTTGAAAGTTGAGAGTGTGTGAGATAGTGTAGGAAAGTGAAGAGAAGGTCAATTTTCTTACAAACCACCCATCAGATTGAGCCAAAATTTTGAACATAAATTTGAGGGTGAGAAATCCAAATCTAATCTTGATGTATGATCAATGGATAGGAAGTAGGATTTCTAGCTTTAACCAAGAGGGTCAGAGAGAGGAAAACTTGATATCTTGAAAATTAAAGATTCTTTGGATGAAACTTGGAGAATTGACTAATTAGATGGTGGGGATTCGATTTCTACCTTTGCATGTTTGATCAAGACTCGGGAAAGTGAAGAACTTAAGGAGGATGAGAGCGTTAGAGAGAGAAAGGTAAGGATTTTTGATGTTTTGATAATTTTCTTGTAATTTTGATGGATTTGTAAGAATAATTATGTTCACTTTATGTTGAATTGATGTATTTTGGGGTTGGTATTAATGGAGGCCGAGAGGTTGAGTTTGGTGCGTCGTGGGATTCAAGGTAACTGTGAGGACATTTGGACCTTAAGCTTCAATCCGTGACCCAAACTTAAGGATTTTGGACCCGAGGACTTTCATTGGGGTTGAAAACTTGATTGTTAGACCCAAGGGCTAAAATTTGATTGTGTGAAGTTTCGAGAATTATTTGGATCCGTGGAGTATTTTTGAGGATTCGCCGGATAAAATTCGAGATTCGATAGTAAAGGTAGATATATATGTGCATCCTATAAAAATATGTATTTTTAAGTGTCTGTGTGTAATTAAAATGTCATTTTTACTCCTAAAACTCTATCGTATTCATGCATTGATCATGTGTATAATTTTAAGAAAATTATGATAAAAATCAATCCTTGGTATATCTTGTGAAATTGCATGGTTGCGTGCTATGAATTATGGAATGTGGTATTAGACTGGTTGGTATGAACCAATGTTGATGACTAAATCACTGAAGAGCTAGTTTGCAAGTAATCATTTGTCGCTGAAGAGCACCCGTGCATGGAAGGTACAGCTATAAATCGTACCTCTAGTCTCGGATCCAAGACTAGTAGGAGATCAGACCCCTTGAGTACTTTATAGCTATGATCCATATGGAGATGTTCCTTGATAGGTTAGCCCAACCTGTGAATAGTTCATAGCATTCATAATTGTTTTGCAACATGCATTGCAAACATTTGATTTTGTAAAATGGGACTCCGATCTATTTTTAAAGTTGTGTACATATATCAACCGAGATTTTTGTCTCATTGTAATAAACTAGTGTCTCATATTGATATTTGTAAAGATGTGCAGTACTTGTATAGTAGCACTTTGTGGTGGTACAAGTTACGATGGTTGAGTTGTATATGCATGTGCAGGATTACATCTTTCATATTGGAGAATTTGTGGTTATAGGTCCAATTATTGTGGTTCTACAATGGAGGATGTTGTAGAGGCTAAGAAGGGTCTAGTATTTAGACTTGTTCACATAACCCCAATATTTGTATCATCGTTTCGGCCCTTGACAGTAGATCTAGACTCGTAGAAGTCAGATCTGCAATGGAGGATGTTGCAGAGGCTAAGAAGGGTATGGTATTTAGACTTGTTCACATAACCCCGATATTTGTATCATCATTATGGTCATTAAGGTTGATTTCTATTAATTAAGTCCCACATGTCATAACTCTTATAACTCGATATCGTAAAGTTAAGTTTTAAACATAAAGTGTAAATTTTCGTTATAAAAATAAACAAATTAAATAAGTAATAATGTAATTAAACATGTTATAACCCGATATTCAAATATGAATTTGAACAAATTGGCGTAACTCATTATTGCAAAAATAAATGCAAGTATTTGAAGTAAATAAATTATATAAGTGTGTACAATTAAATTAAAACTTGGTTGATTTAGAAATTGACTTGTTGTGGTGCAAATTTTATTGAGGTGTGTAATATGTGCAAATGAAAAGAAAACAAACAAGAAAACAAATATAATATATGAATATATATACACATGTTTACCACCATATGTTTTAAACTTATGACTTTGACTTTTTTTTTTTTTTTTAATTTCTTTTGTTACTTTCCTTTTCTTGTTCTTACTTGCCTTAGTCGACTTATTTCTCAAAACTTGCCCCTTTTGGTTAAGCATGTTCTTGAGAGTTCTCAATTACCTTTAGATAGTCAAAAAAATTTTCTTTCCTCCCACCGACTTTACCCTTACTTTCCCTGTTTTGATTCTCTCAGGGTCACTTTGAGCTTCCCTTTGTGTTGTCCGAATATCCCTCTTCTTGCAGCCGTTTACTTTGGTTTTTCTTGGGTTTGTTGGAGTAGCTTTGTGCTTTAAGTTTCTAGTCGTGTAGGAATATGGGTTTGGGATCTTTCTATTATGTTTATGAACTCAAAACTAGCCAAGGAAAGCTACTAAAATAGGTACAACAATTGATGAAGTAGTTGCCTTGTTTTTTAAGAAATAATTTTTCTCGTTCTTGACTATAAGGTTGCACCTCTTTGTAGCAACCCAGTCTTATTTCTCTGCTACCATTCAAGCCTTGTGTAACCATTTATAGTGTTCTGTAGCCAGCTTGTGTTTTTCCATGACAGCCACCATCGCAAAGAACTCCAAGATACCATTTGGGTGGTTGAACAGCAAAAGAAAGGGGGCCTACAACCATGAGTCCTCCTCCAGCATAGGTGCAACTCAATTCTAGCACCAATTTGGTGTGGCGGCTTGCTTTGGATGGGCAGCAACTTGGTTACTTAGTAAAGGCTCTAGAACGTATTGTTGAGCCAATGACGTGTGCGAACACAAGAGAGAGTGACAAGTGAGATTTGTAAACTGTGAGTGGATTATATGCTTTTTGGTTGCTAGATTATTATGTGTAATTGTATGTGTATTTGAATAGATGTGATATATAAAGAAATAAGCATGTGTATGTTTCAGTAAGTTTTTTGAATTACATTTGATGTTTGAAATTATTTGTGGTTGATAAGGGCCAATAAAAGTGTTTTTCTTTCCAAAATGTTTTTTACTTTTGAAATAGAATTTGGGAGCACCTAGGATGTTTTGAGATTTTAAAAATGATTGAGTACTCAACCCCGGTGGGATAGATTGTATATGGAGAATAAATTTGTTATGCCAGCGCGAAACTGCCCGGTAGGGGAAATTATTTGTTTTACGGGGTTGATACTCTATTGGCTCTTTGTGTGCTTTGATTGTTTTGATTAGATTATAAAGAGTACTACTTGAACTGTGCTTGTTAAGTTTTATGTTTTTCATAATTATGTATGTGTAACCTTAGTTGTTTTGAAATTTATGATAATTGATATTAATTGACTATATATTATATACTTGTGTTGAGTAATACTAGTACCCTTTGGGTACGTTTTTCCACTCACTGAGTCCTTGGGCTCACCATTCTTTTGTAATTATTTTTTTAATAACAGGATTTCAATATATTTCATCTACAAGCTGATGACTTGCCGGTAGCGTGTGGTAAAGTATTTCTTCAGAATCTTATACTTGAAGTTAAGGATGAAAGTTTGTAGTCACACTAAAACTATGGAGTATTTGATTTTGTATTATGTAATAATCTACTTATGTGTTGTTGTGATGAAAATTAGAGCGAAGCTCCATGAGTATGTTGATGTTGTGTAAACTGGTTGAATATAACCAGAGATTCTGTGTTTGTATTTTGTGCATGTTACAGTTTACAAGAAACCTCTGTTGAAATTTTAGCAAATTGTTATATAGTTCAGTAAATAAACAAATGTAGTTAACTTGTGTTTTCTAAAATTTATTTTATTCTTTAGTTTAGTCAATAGTCGTATTTATTTCTTTGTTTGTAAGTCAGGGTTACAAAGGGTTGGTTACGCATTCCTCCAGCCAGTCTATGTGGGGTGTGACACACATGGTTCCTACTTGTCTAGAAGGTAAATTTGCTGCATTTGGTTATTGTTTTAGTGTAGTTACATTTATAGCCATAATGTGCATTAGCAGATATGTTAGAAAATGAGTTAGTGTAGATATGATATTTTCTGTGTGTTATTTAGATAATATTGTGGTATAAAAAAAATAAAAAAAATATATCAGAGTGGCGTAGTCGTAGTGCGCGATGGTAAATATCATTTGAATGACATGTGGGGGTGTTAATCATGATATATTCCTTGTGGTAAATTACTTTGACCATTCAATATATTTAAGTTACCACAATTATTTGAGCTTAATAAAGTGTTTACCTCTTGCCAAATATGCATTTGGCTTTTCTCAAGTTGTTTCTCGAAGGCTAACTTCATGTTTTAGGCCAACTTATCCATATTCTATTCAAATTGCAACTTGAAATTGGCCGTTATTGCTATCTATCTTGGTGGAAACACTACTCCATGATTGACATACTGATTGGATGAAGTGGCAATATTCTTAGCTTTTTCTTTTTTCTATTGGATCAAAAGACCTAGTAAATTGAAGAGGTGGAGTACTATCCAACCCTATCCTTGTCATAGAAGAATGAGATTGATTTACCCCTCATTTGAGGCAAGCCACTATTAAGAGATACATTTATGGTTGTGAGAACTCTTGTATTTGTAATTGTAATTATAGTTACAGGGATTTCCTCTAAATTTTCAACATTGGTCTGTGTACTTGGTCTTGATCCAAACCCTCCCTCCCTAAGTTATTGTAAAATTAGGAAATCTTCATTACTTGTGGATACCACAATATGGCTTCTCACTTTCTTAGACATTTTTAACTAATTTATCAGACTAGACGTGCCAAATTGTTATTGATAATTTGGACAAATGCATGCCAGAACCTATTCAAAGTCAATAATCAAACACTATGAATAATTTTTGGTTATCGATTTAAATTCTAGTATAAAGTAGTAGCAGTTGCATGCAATGGTGATGGTTTAAATATAAAGATAAGAGAAAATTGAAAAGACATAGTATAAATGCAGAAAGTAAAAATAAATATAAATGTAACAAGAAGTAATTTGCTTGATTAGTTATTGGATTTGTAACAATAATGGAGACTAGTACATTTGAATTTCAAATTTAATAGCTGTATCTAGATAACCACGACAGATTATACAATACCTGCTCTTTAATTGGAGCCGCATAATTGTCATTCTAAATCGTTATTTAACATTAGTCTCCCATCCTATCACTACCAATTTCTCTTTTGGCCTTGTAGTTGGACTCAACTTTAGCGTGAAACAACTTACTACACTTTTAGAATGTCAACAATTATTAAAAACAAGGCATCATTAAAAATAGTTCATCGGAGAAAAATAATTTGTGTAACTAAATATAACTAGTTTGTAATTTAAATTTTACTGGAGTTAAAATATAGTTTCTTGAGTTTATTTCAAAAATTTCTTAGGTGTTACTAGATGGTAAATACCGCGAAATTGAATGACGTACTTCAAATCTCATCTCACAAACTACAAATTTAATTTCCCAGACTCATCACGGTAAAGACATCTACAGGCAACCAAACGCAACTTTGCAATGGGCAACGCTCAGTCACCTCCCACCGATCCTCGATATGCTTCTGCTTCTAGGTTTCTCTATCACACTCTTCTCTCTCTCTCTCTCTCTCTAGCTCTCTGTTACTAATTTGATAATTTCCGCAGAGCTTTTACTCCAAAGGATTTGGAAGGTTTAAGGTCCGTATTCAACTCTCTGTCTGCTCAATCTCAGAGCAATGGTCGGTACATCTCTCCCTCCGTATTTCAGGTTGGGTTTCTCTTTCGTTCTCCGTAGTTTGTACTAAAATAATATTCTTCTTTATCGTTTTTAGCCTTTCAACCAATTCGTTATCCGAATCCCTCCTAAAAAATCTTTTTTTCTTTGGTTGTGGCAGGCATATTTTGGGCTACATGGACCTCTTGGGGAGAGGATGTTTGATTTGGTTACCCAGCAGCGAAAGGATCAACAACTCACCTTTGAAGATCTCGTGATTGCCAAAGTAATCTGCTTCTGTAAAGTAGTTATCCTTTATTTCGTGTGCTATATTACTTCATATTTAACAAAAAAGAGAGAAATAATTTTCTGTTGATTCTTATGTTTTCTTTATCATCGTATTTGTTGTTAATGGGCTATTAAGATTTGAGATTTCTATATGCTAGTTTTTTGAAGTGAATCTATCAATTATTCTATGCACAAAGGTCATTACAATGGAATCGTATATCCTAATTATTTCCTCCCATTTTCCTGTTGTAGGGTACATATGAGAAAGGGACAAAAGACGAGATTGAAGAGTTCATCTTTCACTTGGTGGATGTAACTGGAGATGATACTGTTCGAAAGTAGGACTTTTAGTAACAATCTCTAGACGTCAACTTTTTGGCCTGTTGTCTGAACATGTTGGCCTTATCAATTTATGCAAGCCCAGAGTCCCCTTTGTAGCAATTAAGTTGTTAAGCTACTTTTTTTTAAGCTCATTAGGTAGTGCTTAGGCTTAATTTGCTATTGGTACTGATTCTCTCTCTAGTATTAGAGCAGTAAAGTTTCATTTTGCCAAGTTTGAAAGCTATTGTCCTAGTTAAGTGGGACTGCTGGTTCATATGCAAGAGAAACAATTGGAATCTTAAATTTGTATTGAAATGAGGTAGATATATGGCTCTAATTAAGGACAGAAGATATTAATGCTAACATATTCCCAACATTGAGATCTATAGTATTCTGTTGTAGGGCTGTTTAGAAACTTCCTTGTTTTGCTGTGTCACTATCCTTTTATACATTTTTGATGCACTAAAATTGTAAATGTCAGGTCTGATTTGGAAGCTGTTCTAATTGCAATTTTTGACACTATATTCTACCAAGATTCTGAAGTTAGATCGAGTTCACATGGTGGCATTGTGAACATATTTCTGAATGCTGCAAATTTTTCGAAGCATGACCAAGGATCCACTGAGAAAAGTATGTCTTTTGAAGATTTCAGAAGTTGGTGTGCTTTTCTTCCATCTGTCAGGAAGTTCCTTGGAAGCTTGTTGATGCCACCTGATTCAGGTTTTTTGCTCTTATTCTTAATAGGTGTTATTTTCAAGATTTCTTTTGCCACTTTAGTCTAAAACTAATATAGCATGAAAATGAATTTATCAGCAGTAAGTTCAGTTCTCACTTATAGCGATTAAGCAGGTTGCATTTTTTCTGTTAGATGTCAATTTGCGGGGTTTGAGTTTTTCAGTGTAATTTAATTCTTGTCAATCATTGTTTGTCTGTTGACCTCACTAGAGCTTCAATGTGAGATTTGTATATTTCTTACTTGGATGGAAATAAAATGGGATTTGCATATTTTCTTACTTTGATGGACAAAAAAACTAAGTTATCTTCTTTTTTTGTTTTCAGACTCAAGTAAATGCCGCTATGTAGTTTGAATAATCAGAGGCAGAATCATATAGGAGGATTAATTTATGAATAAAATTTCATTTTCTAATCAACTTAAGAGGTAAGATTTGGCTTTTCCTTAGATGGCTTTTAATGTAATAGAATGGATTAGTGAGTCACATGAAATGTGAGTAGCAGATTATGATGACAATGATCAGCATGACAAACCTGCATAATGCATTACTACCATACACTCATGAATCATTTACCTGCAGTGTTCACTAGTATGCTACAATATTTGTATGGTGTTACTCTCCTGGTTCTTTCGTATATCTCCACATATTCTTCTCTAGTTGTTCCTTTATGTGTGCCTGTCTTTGTAAATACAAACATTTTAAAGATAATTTAAGTGTGCTTCTTTGTTTGACTTGATTTATCCAGTACCACATTTAGACTTACTGATGCATTGCTGAGTCACTTAACTTTTACTTCAATTTAGTTACATGAGCATTTGCTATATTCTTATGTTCTGCCATTTTCACTAGGAAGATTGGGTTCTCAAGTTCCTCGTCTATTGCATTCAGAGAATATTGATTCTAACATAATCCTTTTAAGGAACGAATACGCTTGGCATATAGGAGGAGCTCTTTCTCAGCAAGAGCTGGAGGAGTGGAAGCTTTTGTATCATAGTGCTCTTAATGGCCTTAGTTTCAACACATTCTTAGGCAACATTTTGTAAGTAGGTTTATTTTTATTTATTTATTTTATTTTTTTGTTTTCTCCAATTGCATTTTACCAGTTTATACCTACTAACTAATGAATCTGTGACATGTCACCTTAAACTGAAAGTTATTGTCCTAATATGAGGTTTTGTGACCATCTGCACCCTGTAATTTATGAATGGGATCAAACGAAAAGAAAACATTTGTTTATCATTGTTATGTGATTATGGGGTCCTTATGGATAAGAAACCTAACACAACTTGTGTGAGATACTCATTTAACCTCTCTTAATTATCACAATCTCATAAAAAATTATCCAAAGTAGTCTCAATGTCTCCCAAAAACCTTACTAGTTGATTGAATTATTTCCTGCTATTTGAATTAATTTATTCTGATAATGATATAGTTGTTTAAGGTTCACCATAAATTTCATAGAAGCAGGCTGCAGTAGTAAATTAAAATCCTCCAACTTGTTATTGCTGTTTATCCCAATTATACATTACAATAAGACCTCAAAGTAAGTGTGTTGATTTCAAAAGTTTTTTGGGGGTTTGGGGAGGTGGAACTCCCACCAGCCACATTTGTATGTAGCTATTCACCTGCTATTCATATGTCTTCCAACCCATTTTGTTGTATGCAATGTTGTCAAGATCGAGATCATATGCAAGATTGTGGAGGGTGGCAAGATAGAATCGGTAGGATCGGAAAATCATACAAATTTTGTAAAATAACTATAAGAATAGATATCTATGTATATAATTTGTTATAAATATGTGTAATTTGTTATAAACAAATTCAATTTGTTATAAAGCTCGAAACATGTGTCATCATATAAATGCTGATTGCCTCAGTTTTTAAAACAAGTTCTTGATCGTAGTCCCAATTAATTACTAACTCTTATACATGCTTGAATATTTTGACAGAAATTTCATTTGCCCTTGCATCCTTTGTTTTGGTTTCTGTAATTAGTAATAAAAGTAACAAATTGGAAGAGATGCCTGTAATATAGGAACAGACATTGGGTTCACAGCCAGATGGATTGAAGCTGGAAGTGATTTGGTTGAGAAACCCGCAGCCCAAAGGCAAATTAACTAGCCCACCCATAATTTTGACCTATTTTACATTTTCGCTGAATCGGCAGACTCGCAATGAATTCACGATCCCAATTTGTGATGAGTCAGTGATCTTGGCTTCGAGTTTCTGAATCTGCGATCCTGAGCACGCTTCGACTTGGTGAGGTGGAGTAGGACTGTAAGATCCTACGTGCGATCTTGACAACACTGTATGGGCTATACCTTTGGCCTTTTCATGTTCCTTTTATACTTTCTCCTTATCCAACTTGAACCACCTTACACTTATGCGTTACAGATTGGTTTTGTCTTCATTATACCAAATCTCAGTTATTAAGCAACTGTTGCTCCTATTAGCTCAATAGAGACTCACTCTTGTATTTTAACTGTGGTATCCTTTATTATCTAAGTGCTCCAGTAAGCTCTGATATCATTGAAATTGACTTGGTAGGACCTAGGAAGGGTGCAGAGATGCATTGTTTTACTTAATTGATACCTAAGATGGATGAAGTATTCATGATTCTAGGTCTGCTTGGACTATGCTCTTCTTTACCTATTTTCCATACTCTGTCTTCTCTCTCTTAGTGTGGGAAGATAATAGTCCCTGTGGGGACATCCAATAAAATTGGAATGATACAGAGGGAACAGGGGATAATAATAGATTACTTTTCTTCTTTCCCTTCTCCATCCTCCCCTTTCCCTCATTATCCATGGGGATTTGATTGCAAGTTTACCAGCCTTCCAAACAAAAATTTTCTATGCTGATCCCTGTCATTTAAAGTATTAAAAGTGATATCATTCTGTGTTATTTGTATAGTCCATTGGTCCATGGACTTCCAGATTCATCAAAATCATGGATGTTCAAGAATTGCCTTTATCTATTTTATCGTAACAAATATTCCTTTTGATTTCCTACTACTCACGATATAGTTAGAAGTAGGATTGTTTCTAGTGTCAAAACATTCCTGAAAATGACATTAATTTATTGGTGTAACTTGAGTTTTCTTTTCTTTCTCTTTACCATGTATTCCCTATGTTTCTCAAGATGTAAATGTAAAAATCTGGTTGTCTCCATTTTTGGGTTGCTATTCTGATTTATTTAAGTATAAGTTTCAATTGAATGCAGAAATGAAGAAGGGCCAACTGTGTTGATTATTAAGGATAAAGAAGGATATATATATGGAGGATATGCTTCTCAGCCATGGGAGCGGCATGCTGATTATTATGGAGACATGAAGTCTTTTCTCTTTCAGATATATCCAAGGGCATCTATATTCAGGCCTACTGGAGCAAACAATAATCTACAATGGGTAAGTTGCACAGAATTCTGAAAGGCTTATACCCTTCTTTTAAAGGAAAAATACAAGAGCAGGCCTATCTTTTGTTGTTTGGCTCTGCTATATGAGATTGACTTTGTAGGGAAATGATATTGGCACACCTTGAGATGTGATCTTGGAGTGCATGCAAGCCTCTTAAAGTTGCTACTTTCTTGAAATTATGAAGGAATTAACTACAATATTTGAAATGGATCGTTAAATATATTTGTCTGATGATTATATCTTTCAATGGAAAATGAACTGGCTATAGTGATCATACAATCTGCCAAGGTTGCCGCACCAGCAGTGATCATTCAATTTAAATTTTGGTAAAACGTTTCTATATCCATGGGTGGCACTACCGAAAATCTTAAGTAGGTAGGATATAGGAAATTTACATCTAGTTATGGGTATGCACAATCAGCTGTACTACAACTTCTATTGATGTAATACATGGTTCGAAGGATAATATCCTTGTCAAAGTGTAAAGAATCATATCAAGTTGTAAAATACACTAGTCAAGAAGGACACTCGTAAAATGTGAGTTTTGTTTTGAAATTCTGTAGCTCCACGCAGAAAGTGAAATGCTCACCTAATTTTGAGACGTGTGTATAAATATAGACATTTTCTTGTGAAATCCATATTTTGGCAAGAACAGTGTAAAGTCTGAAACTGAGTTACAAATATTATTGGACTGGCGGGTGCTTTTTTAGTACCAAATCATATGCGATATTATAAAACACCGATAAAGTCACGTCAGCTTTAGGTTGAGTGTTATAAGTGATAAGTTAGGTGCTTTCAACAACTTATGAAGCATATGAAACATAATCTAGCTGTGTGAAGTTGTTTCAATTTGACTTGGTTGCTGATGAGTTAAAATAGATTGAAGTCTCGAGATGCAAGGAACTTTACTCATCTTGTTAGCTTAGTTGACCCGCATGGGCACATGCTTGCACATCACAATTCAATTTTAAGCTATCATTCATTATTCATTATATCAGATGTTTTGTGTTTGATCCCAACTAGTTTGGGATTTAAGGTTTAGTTGAGTTGAGTATAAGATGTTTTGTGTTGCTATGTCTTGGTTGATTTTTTACGAAGCTCTTACAATTTTGAATGTCCACGTCCTGCAGTGTGCTGTGAACTTCACTTCTGAGGAAATCCCAAATGGTATAGGTTTTGGAGGACAAATTAATCACTGTGGTCTCTTCCTCTCTGCAAGCTTTGATCAGGGGCATACGTTCTCTTCTACCACGTTTGGCAGTCCTTCCCTCTCCAAGACAAACCGTATATGCCCTGAAGTTATAGAATGCTGGGGAGTTGTTCAAAGAGCAGCACAAATCAAGACTGATACTGTCAAAGGTTCTGTACTAGATAGATATAAGGAGGATCGGAATATGCTCAAGATGGTGGGGCTTGCAAATTCAAGTGAATAGTCTGCTGATGCACCATGGAATTACTTTACCGTTTGCGGCTTAAGTTGCGTGGTTGCCTGTACAAATATCTGAGGCTTTTATGTCCAAAAAATAAAATAAAATTGAGGCTGATTTGAAGACATTTTTCACCTGATGAAATAGATTTCAATCTGTATAAATGTTATAGCAGCTTCTTCAAAAGTATATTTTAAGTGAATGCCAATGATTTTTAGATCTTAACTACTCGATCAGTTTGCTTCCATCCATGAGCAGCTGCCATGCTTCGTGATTGTTTTTTCTTGTTTCTTATAGGTTGTTTTCTTTTCTAGGAAAAAAAAAAAGAAAGAAAGAAAGAAAAAGCAACTTTCTTAGAGAATTAAACAAATCCAAATGTTATGGAAAACATTGTCAGTAAATGATCCTTTTAAGTGGGATTCCTTAATATTTGCATCAATTAGGACAAGATTGAAAAGAGCTCATTTAAGATGTGGTGTCTCACGGCTAATATACGGGGTCACGGCCCTTTCCCCTGCCCCTCCCTAGCAAAATAAATGGGATTTCTAATTTTCAGTCAGTTAAATTTGAACCGAATTATTCGAATTTGGATTCGAGTTTGAATTCTATTTAAAATTCAAATTTGGATCTAGATAATAAAATATTCAATTCAATATTCAAAAAATAATTCAATATATTATTCGAATCCAAATTACTTAGAAAAAAAAAATGTATATATATTTGTTCTTAAAAAATAAATAAAAACCAATATTTTTTAATACCAAAATACCCTTAAAAATTTGTTTGGCCTCCACATCTATTATCACAGGCCACTAGTGTTGTTTGTAGCTAAATCGGAATTGCATTTTAATACCAAAACCATGGTAAGAAATATCCTAAATAGAAAATTGGAGGATGGTCACCATATGAGAAGGAAACTGAGGATTGATTCTTGCAATTCAGTCTAAATACAGTTGCTATCCTTAAGAATCAAATAATCTATTCTTAACCAAAATGAACACATCAAAAGTGAGCATTAAAGATTGTGCCAATTTTTTGTTCTAAATTGGAACTCAATGCTCTAAAGCTCAAGCAAAAAAAAAAAAAAAAAAAAAAATACACCAAATCAAGATAAAAGACTAAAAATGAAACGTTGATTCTAAAAGCCTATCAATACCTCCTATCGGTTTCACCGACAGTAGAATGCCTTCCAAACCCGATTATGGACTGAGGCATAGCTACTAGGTCGACTTGAACAAGCCCAGGAAAGTCAGACATCTGAAGAGCATAAAACATATCCATTGTCTCCTTATCGACCTTAATTTCGTTAGTCTTTGATAGCTGAGACGTCGAGCACGAAGTCCATACTGCGCTCACGCTTTTCTTCCTAAAGCTTGAGAGAGATACCACAAACCGAACCCTTTTGAATCCGCTTCATTAAATGGATAGAGAAGCTAGCGATGTTGTTGTAAAGTCACTTAGATGGGATTATAGAGACCTCTTCAAGGACCTTCTTGTTGGTGTGGAAATCCAATGTCATACACGAATAATACTACTAAATCATTTGGTGTGAGGATTTCTTCACGGCCTTAGTATGAGCACGGCTTATGCTAGCGAATGAGAGATTCCCTTTTCACTATCTTCCCTCTTCAGAGGTTGCGGCCGGTATATATGAGAGATGGGGATTAATTCATTTTAGGTTTTACGATATTTATGGAAATCTAGGAGAAGCGATCCCATATTTACGAAGTGTTGAAGGGTCTCAACTCTTGAGGTCTAAAATATGTCTTGTCGGAGTTGCCTTGAAGCCCAAACATATTGAAGCCTTTGTCTACTTCAACTAAATATAACCTTAGGGAGTTGTTTAGTTCGTTTGATAGTGTTTACCCCTTTGATTAGCATTTCTAAAAAATCTATTAATGGGAAACAAGTTTCTGGGCACATTTTGGTTTATTGTTTAGGTGACATTTTTAATCTAGAAAATTAAAAAATTTCCCATGTCCTTGTTTGTTTTCATTTCATAATTTTTGGGAATACATGTAATTTTTCAAATTTACCCATGTAGCAAACATTAATACAACTAGAAGACAATCATAAGCCTGCCCAACTTAGAATTCTTACAACCAACATCCAACACTTCCTTCATTACTTAAAAAAAGACTTGGCAAATCACATTTCACATATCTAATATAGACAAAACATTCAATATATCCCATAAATGATATAGATACAACATAAAATCTTTCTAAAAAATATAATTATTCAACATTCACCACAAACTTCTAAAACTAAGCAGTCCTATGTTAGGAAGTACACTATATCCTCTCATTCAAAAATTTATATATAGGATAGCCGTGGTCACCAACTTACCACCAAAAAGAGAACTTCAAACAAACCTACTCTATTCCCAACAATGTCTGCAAGTATAACTCTTTCTAGTCATCTGGTAAAGAGTAAAAGTAGTTTGTTTTACTTCCATCTTTAGTTAAAATTTTCCTTACCCTTAACCTCTAGATTCGTGAAAATCTTGTCATCTTAGAAATTTTTTCATACACATTATACCTCCTCTATGCACCATCATATTCCTCCTTAAAACACTTTGTAATTTTAGACATGTTTGAGGTTGTCCCCTAATAAATTTTCCCTAAATTCATAACCACAGTATCTAACTTTCTCATTCAGATATCCTAAGTAATCCTAACTCTTTTCCAAGTTTATTAGTCAAACTAGACCCTACTTCTTTAGACACATTCCCAGCATTCTCATAATTCAATCATTCCTTACTACATTCACATTTTCAGCAATTTCTACATCATTTCTTAGCTGAGTTATGTCCTCCATGACTTCATCTGCTTCTACATCATCTTCGTGTTGATCGCATGGGATGAAATCATCACCTATTTTCCTCCTCCCTATTCATTACTTCAACAGCAACTATATTCCCCTCAGCTCCCAAATCAGTAGCTCTAACTTTACCAAAGACCTTGCCAGTCTGTAGTAGTAGGGGAAAGGCTTGTTATTGTAAAGATATTGTGTATTTGTTATTGTAAAGTAAGTAACATTGTGACCAAGTAAATTCAAGTGAGTGAATAATTAATGTATAGGTATAAATATATAAAGATTTAATCTTCACCATAAGCAAATTTAATAAGTAAACTATACAATTAACACGTGTATATATACATATATCAAACTAAAAATAAATTTGCACCACATGTTTATAAGCCAAAAAGTATATATATATATAGATATAACAAGGAAGCAATTTCCACCGCACATCTAAAACTTGGACTTTTTGACTTGACTTTCTTTTATTTTATTTCTTCCATTTTTATCTATTTTGGACTGATTTGTTTCATTGTTACACTGACTTTGCTCTCTTTTCTTTCCCCTGCATATTTCTCCATTCTTCTACTTTAGTCCTCCCACTTGCACCAACTTTGTTCTTCAATTTTTTTCCCTGTTGTTTGAGCCCTTCCTTTGCTCTTTTCCCCTGTTTTTCTTTTCTCTGCTCCAACCGTGGGAGGTTCACTCGTGCAGCAAGCTGGGACATCCTCCTCCTTCCCAATTGCTTCCTCTTGTTTTGTTTAACCTGTCCCTTACAATACTCCAGCCCTTCTTGTTAGCCGTGGCAGTAGTCCTGGCTGAGACTCCTTGTTGCCAGTAGGTGGCTGAGAGGTAGTAGTTAGTTCTGTGTATGAATTCTCTCCTTCAGCCGTATGGTGTTTTGGTGGTGGTGTAGGCTGGATATGGCAGGGTACAGTAGAGTAATAATCCCTCAATAGCAGCTTGGTTGGAAGTGGGATATTATCCAAATCTTGCTTAATCATTTGATGAGTAAAGAATTTTTGTTAGTTATTGAGTTAGTTTAGAGATTAAGTAAGGTGGAAATATATGTTAAGTTGTACAAGACATAGGTGGAAAACAAAACGAAAGAAAACTAAAAGGGAGACGTTATAAAATTGAACCCATTTAGTGGAAACATACCATGGGATTTCCTTTTACAATTACAATGATCAAATCACACAAGTGAAGATTTTAACTTTTAGTGCAAGTGGACAACTAGATTTTAGATATTTATATTTTATAAGCATGACAAGGCGAAGTTGAAATGAATCTACAAGTGAAATGAATACAACATACCTTCCTCCTTAAGAACCCAATAACACATTTGCAGAAAGAATAAGTAATAGAGTCAGAAAATTCAGAGGCAAACATAAACCTTAGGCTTGTTTGGTATACTATAATCCTCTTTGTTCCATCTTGAACCGTGAGCTCCCTTCCATTCAAGTGTGTAACTTAATTGTGTGGTCTTAGCAGCCTCTTGATTTAAGACAACAAGGGTATGGAAGCTTAATCAACAAGTTTAGTTATGGTTAGTTAGGATAGACAAATCTTGTTTTAGGAATTTAGTTAGTTACTTGTTGTGTATATAAGTGAAATCTTAGATTAGTTAAGAATTAGATGTAAATTATTAGTTGATTGTAAATAGAAATTAAGAAAAATAAGAAAACATAGATAATAATTATGTGAATTGGAATAAGGAAGCTTGGAATTTAAATAAATTTATGGTGGAAAATATTTAATTCAAGTTTCGATCACTTTGTTTAGATGAATTAATTTCAAGGATAATAATTGGAATATAAGCAACATGGAAATTGATGAGAATTGTGTTAATTCTTGGGATATGTATATATGTATATACATACACATAAATTAGAATAATGCTTACAAGATGTTTGCAAAAATGGTTAAAAGCAGTAAACTTTAAATAATTAACTATACTAATATATATACCCAAATAATATATATGGTACCTATCTAAAAAGATATACTTGTCTATTAATAAATCCAACAAATGGAATTGGATTTCCTTTTTCCTTGAGAAAGTTATGTTTAATTAATTAAGATAAGGTCAGAGTTGCCAAAATCCTGCATTTTGTAGAATTTGATGCAACTTCAAAGAATAAACTGTATTGACATATAAATCTAAAAATTTCAAATGATATACCATATAAAGCTACATGTGTCTAGTATTTTATAAATTTTACGAAATTGGATTTGGAATTTCCTAGAGAAAGATATGACTGTTAGAGTACTAGTCTAAATCTCAAGTTTAGACAATTTTAATATTTCTAACTCACTAGTGTTTTCTATCTTTTCTAATAGTTTCTTTCTACCTTATGTATTGTCAAGACATTTAAAATGTCTCTTCATTATCAACCTTACCACATAAATTACAATTCATACTATTTGACATTTAATAGCTTAATAGAAAACTTTCATGAAAAAACCTATATAAGTTGATATATAGGCATAGTAATTAAAAGATTATAACAATAACTTTTATGAACTAAGTATTATTTGGGAATATGAATTTCAGTTCTGGATCCTAATGTGGACCTGATGAGACGCGTGAACTCAAGTGTAAGTGATGAATGAAATCGGTTAAAGGTGAGTGATTAACTATTGCCTTTGGGAGTTAGATTATTACGTGTAATTGTATGTGTATTTAAATAAATGTGCAAGTGCAATGTTTCAGTGAGTTATTTGAATCATGTTTGTTTGAAATTGTTTGTGGTTGATAAGGGCCAACAAATTAAAATTTTTTGAGAAATGATTTTTATTTCTGAAATTGAGATCCAGGTGCACCTAGGATATTCTGATTTATTCTGATTTGAAATCCTGAGATATTCTGATTTTGTTAAATGTTTTTTAAAAAATTGAGTGCTCAGTCCCAGTGGGATGGATTATGTACGGAGTTTAATTTGTTGTGTGGGTGCGTAAATGCCCGGTAAGGGGTGATACTGTTATGCGGGCCTGGGTTACTTGTTAGCCCTTTGTTTGCTTGTATGTTCTGATTTTGTTGCTTAGAATTGTGAACTTTGGATATAGGGCTCGATATATATATGTCGTGAAACATGTGAATCTTGGCTTTATAAGACTTGTAATTGCGTGAGTGTGCTATTAATTTAAGATATGAATATTGTTACTTGAAATTAAATAATCACTTATGTGCTTTGAGTGATGTTAGTACCCTTTGGGTATGTTTTTCACTCACGGAGTCCGTAGGACTCACCTCTCGATTTGTTAAATATTTTGGTAACAGGACCTCAAAGAAAGTAAATCACTGATATGGGGTTTGCTAAGGATTTGATGACAAGGTATTCTTCATAATCTTATACTTGAAGTCAAGGATGAAAGTTTACAGTGACATTAAAACTGTGGGGTATCTAATTTTGTATGATGTGGTAGTTTAGTATTTGTTTTGTTTATGATGTGGACGGAGCGGAGCTCCTTATTGTCTTTATGTTGTTTTGTGTAAGAACATGAGTTTGGAAGTTTGTAGTTTAAGGCATGTTCCATATTGCAAGGAACCTCTGCCGAAATTTTTAGTTAGTTGTGATTTGTTTCAATCAACAAACTTTTACATGTTTTATAAATTTTTAGTTTTATTCATTGGTTGGTCAAGAGTCATAGTTGTTTCTTTGTTTTGGAGTTAGGTTACAGAGGTTTGGTTACCATTCCTCTAGCCAGTCATGCCTTTGTAAGGGGTGTGACATAACTCTTGATAGTAAAAATAAATGCAAATATATGAAGTAAATAAATATTATACCTATTTGTATACATAATATATATATATATATATACAATTAATTTAAATTTGTTTGACTTAGAACTTGAGATTAACTTATGTAATTTTTATTGATAAGTTAAACAAGTGTGTAAATAAAAAATAAACTAATGTAAATTTTTTACTTTGACTTTAAATTTTTGTTTTTATTTCTTTCTTTTCGTTCCTTTTTATTTTTTCTTCTCGAGCTCCTTCTTGTGTACATAATATATATATATATATACAATTAATTTTAATTTGGTTCTTGCTTATGTAGTTGAATTTTTTTTAAGTGTACTCTATGTGTGTGTGAGAAAGAGAGAGAGTTGGGCAGCCATACAACCAAGCAGCCATCCCCTATTTTAGGGTAGCAACTTGGTTTCTCCTTCTTTCATGGCCTGCCATTAGAGGTCAAGGGGAGGAGGTTTTCTTGGTTTTGGGGTGGCAAGGCAGCAAGGAAAATACATGTGTAGCAATCCTTGTCTTGCATTGAACCCTTAATGTAGTTACAGTAGTTTAACTTAGCTAAGTTCAATGAATCTTTGTTGTAAATTGTTACACTTGTTGTTCTATTTAAAAGTTTGGATATAAGAAGGTTAGAGGGATGAATTAAGAGTTGGAATGGATAAAAAAAAAGGGTGAAGTTAGAGGAGGAAGTTTTGGAATTTGAAACATATTGATATTAGAAGGTTTAGTTCAAGCTTTTGATGAAAGTTAGATAATTACTTAACTGGAATTCAATGTTAGAATATAAATAAAATGTGAATTGATGGACTTAAATTAATTTCTTGGTGTACGTATATATATGTATACATGCACATAAACTAGAATAAAACATGTGTACAAGGTGTTCGATGAAATATTTTGGAGAAATTTACTCTTAGTAAATGCATAGGAATTGATCTATATAAGTTTTAATAGTTAAATAAATAATTAGGGAATTATAACCAAAGAATTTATAAACTAAGCAATGCTTGAATTTATGATTTTCAGTTCTGGATCATGTCGTGATTACACAGACACCTTTGAAATCTAGATGGAATGATGAACCAAATCCTTTAAGCCTTGTGAGTGGGAAATGTTACTCTTTGGTTGCTAGATTATCTTAGTTAATTGTTTCAGTGTATTTGATGAATATGTTCATATAGTTGCAAATATGAATGTGTAATGCCATAAATTGAGTTAATTGAATTAAGTGCTATATTGTTGACCATTGCAAAATAATTGAATTGTATTTGACGTATGACTTGATCTATGTTTGATAAGAGGTAATAAATTTTTTTTTTATCCGAAATAGAATCCGGGTGTACCTAGTATACTTGGATTTGATTATTTGATAAAAATATTTGAGTAACTCAGCCCCGGGGTGGATATGTAAGGAGCTACATATATTTTTGGTGTGCGGGAGCAAAATTACCCTTAGGAGGATGTGTATTTGGTGTGCAGATGCTGAGTTACTTTGATAATTCCTTTGCGTGCTTTGAATACTTTGATTGAATTAGTTATCTCATGTATTGCATAATTTGTATTTATTTAATTTTACATTGTTCATATGTACGTACGTATAACATTGAATTGTTATGTAAGACATGTTTACATGAAATTATTTAACTTATATGTGTTATTTATATATTGGTTGATGTTAGTATCCTTAGGATACATTTTTTGCTTACTGAGTCTTTATAACTCATCCCTCTTATATTATTATTATTTTTTTAGTATTAGGAGTCTAGCATTTGTCGCTGACGGATTTGTGACTTGTCGATTTAATTGCGGCAAGGTGTATATCCAAGATAGCATACTTGAAGCCAAAGGATGAAGTTTGCTATCAAAACCCTACATGAAGGCATGACTGGCCAGAGGAATAGTAACCAAAACCTCCGTAACTCTGACTCAAAAACAAAGAAACAACTATGAATCTTGACCAATCAATGAATAAACTAAAAATTGATAAAACAAAGATTAATGGTACAAGTTTGTTAACTGAAACAAATCACAACTTCTTGAAAATTTCGGTAGAGGTTTCCTGTAATATGGAACATGCCTTAAAATACAAACTTATAAACTCTTGTTCTTACACAACAACAACACAAAGACAACAAGGAGCTCTGCTTCGTCCACATCATAACAATAATAAACTAGACTATTACCCCATGTAAGACCAGGAACCCCACAACTTTAATGTGACTGCAAACTTCCACCCTTGACTTTAAGTATGAGATTCCGAGAAATACCTTATCATCAAATCCTCACAAACCCGTATCAGTGGTTAACTTTCTTTAAGATCATGTTACTAAAAAAATATCCACAAAAGAGGGATGAGTCATACGGACTCCATGAGTGAAAAATTGTACCTAAAGGGTATTGACATCACTCAACATAAGTATATCAAATATATAATAACATCATGATTTAATATAAAATACACGTACACATTTATAATCGTCATAAATTTACAACTTACATAATTCATAGAATCACAAATAAATCAGAGTAATCACAACATGCAAAGTAAACAAAGGGCCAACGAGGAACCCAGCCCTGCACAACAGTATCACCCCCCATTGGGTATTTACGTGCCCTTACAACAAATTAATCTCTGTACATAATCCATCCCATCGGGGCTAAGCACTCAAATATTTAAAACATTTATCAGAATCATAATATTTCAGGATTTCAAATCAGAATATCCTAGGTGCACCTGGATCTCAGTTCCTAAAATAAAAATCGTTACTCAGAAAAATTTCAATTTGTTAGCCTTTATCAACCACAAACAATTATAAACAAGCATGATTCAACTAACTCACTAAAACATTGCACTTGCACATTTATTTAAATACACATGCAATTACACATATTAATTTAGCTTGCAAAGGCAACAATTAACTACTTACCTCTAACCAATTTCATTCATCACTCACACTTATGATCGTGTGCGTCGTTGATTCAACCATGCTTTCCAAAGCTGCAATTACATTTTCCAAGTGTTACTTAGTTTGACAATTCTTAAGTTATAACATTTTAATTACAAAAATCTAGAGTTACTCAGTTTTAAGTATTTAATTAAAGATAACTTTTCTTTAGTTATTTTCACAACGATCTTGGAGATATATTTGATTTCTCCTAAACATTTTGTCAAACACCTAATTTGCATATTTTAGTATAATTGAAAGGTATGAATTTATATATATTATTGCCTCCATAGTAGCTGGAACTTACTTTTCTGACCTCTGATTGAGCTGTTTTATAATCATGAATTTGTTAAATAATGTATATGAGCATAGTTAGCATTCATTTGAGTAGTTGAGGGATTGAGTGATGCTACTAGAGAATTTGAAAATATCCATAATATCCAATGGGAGTTAACACTTATCCATATATCCAATGGGAGTTAACATCACAAAACCAATGTGTCATTAACTTATGGATGAAGATAAGTATACGGTAAATAAATATTTAATAACATTCATTCAGATTCCAGAACAGACTATTATCTTCAATACTAGTTACTACAGAATACAGATTGTTCAAAAAAAAAAAAAAATTTCTTTCAGTAGAAAGTTTTCCTTCTTTGAAAATATGTCCAACTCCTTGTTAACCGTTCACCTTTTTAAACACTTCTCATATATATGGATACTTTTCTTTTTATAGTATGTGATAAATGCTAAAATGTTAAAAACACATGCCCACCTAATTGATGTCTGGTGTTCCTTAGACCCACTTACGTGAACTATATACCATTTAACTATATGTATTCAACCATCAACATCATGGACACAAAACTAAGAACGGCCACTAATCTTTGAAATGATCCACCAAGCTCCATTCTTCCTTACAGGACTTATATAATATATTCTATTTCGTTTCAATTTTTTTTTTAACTGAATATTCCCTACTTCATACAGTCTTTTTATTTGTATCTATTAGGATGAAGATCTTCAAGTTCTCTCTGGTTTTAGCTTTTTGCTTCGCTACTTAACCTGGGTATTCTCAGTCCTTTTCCCTCCTATCCATTTTATTAACTAACTTTTACTTTACAAAGTAGTGTGTTAAAACTTTAAATAGCTCTTGAGCTACACCTATCTTGACTAATTTCATCCTTCTCTCATCTATGAATGAGGGGGAAGGAAACATATATGTCATTTGAAGAATTCATATACTAGTGAAAAAAAAGAAGTAATGATTTCCAATTTGAATTGAATCCTTAGTCAGTTCCATGAAGTAACTACCTTAGCTTCAGATTGAAAACATATGACAAGAAGTTTTGAAATAACTGATAGCTAGAGTTGAGATAGAGGAAAATAGTTATCAATAGGATTATGTCAGTGAATCCACATGTTAATGACAGTGATATATTGTAATTGTTATTATAAGTCATGAAACAATGAAATTCTTCGACTGGGCATTTAGATAACTGGAGGTCAACTAATATAAGAAAAGTAAAACTTATGAATGCGGGGGAAACTTCCATTGCAGAACCTCCCGTTCGAGCCTTCTACTCACCAAGCCCATAAATCCTATAATTCATCTCACTTAAAACTTCTTCTTAGACAAGCAAGGTAAGACTGCAAGTAGACGTTTATTACAAACAAGATTTCTTCCAAAAAAAAAAACTTTGATTTGACATCAGTATCGAAGGTAAAGAACAAACTAGCAATATTAGCAGAGAAATATACAAAATATTTGAAGCTACCATCCATATCCTAAAAGAAGAACAATTTTGAGGATGAAATGTGAGGAACTGTGCAAAACATAGAGAATAGAAATTAGTCGAAAGTAGATCTAGGGCAAATTGGGTGAGTCAATCATGCATAGTTTCAAGTTTTCAAGATTAGCTGTTTCAATTTCATATAGTAGGAGGACCCAACTGGGTTTCCTCCATCAAAATGCTTTATTATTTTTTTTTTTTTTTTTACGATTCGTTCACATCAGCAAGATTATCAGAATCTGACGAACAAAAGAAACAAGAAGAAAGCTCTTATGTGGTTCCATACTCTTAAGCTTTGTGTGACTCTTTATTATCTTACTATGCATTAATTTATTAATCTGTGCATTTATAAACTGTTTTTATATGTTGTTTAGCTTCAACTCAGGGCTATCTAACCCTTACACAAACCCACACCCACACAAGAAAAAGAAGGAGCTCACAAGACTTGACTCAACTGCCACCAAAAAAAAAAAAAAGACACAGCAGCAAGAAAGAAGGCTTACAGCTAGAATAGGGGACGGCAGAGCAGGGACAGCAAGGCTACATAAAAACTTCAACACTGCTTGGTTGAAGAGAGTAAAAAAAAAAGACCACAACTCAGCTCCCACCACCTACAAACGAAGAGGATGAAAGCAATACACCAAGCTGCTGAATTCAAAGTGGAATTGCGTCTCCAAGAGCTTGAGAGGTAAGGGTTTGAACTGTTTATTGATCCTTCAACAATTACTTGGACACTAATCATATTCCCAATGTTAACAATTAGGTTCTTGCACTCTAAAAAAAGCGGGCTCAAATCGATAATTTTCAGCCACAAACCAAATCGGTCAGCTAGAGAAGTTGGCAGAAATAGATTTGTAGGCTAACAACACAGTTTCCAACTCACTTGTAGCACAACAGAAACAAGGATAGAAGAAACTAGAAGAGTCGTGAAAGCAAGGTAGCAAGAACCGGCCAAAAGATGGAAGGAAAATAAAAAGATAAAGAGGAAAATAGAAGACTAGAATAATCTACATACATGGGAGGCTATAACTAGCTAAGCAATGAGATAAATGGGAGAAAATAAGACAAAAGTAAAGAATAAAATATTGATTGCATCATTGAGTCCAAAGTCAAAAATTTATATTTGTGGTTATGCTTTAATCTTAATTGTAAGTGTATATCAATTTCTTGATTGGGTATATATATCTAAATGTTTACTTAATCTAGTTTACCTGGTCACAATTTATTTATGTTACAACCAGAAGTTACCCAAAAAATTTTAAAACGTGCAATAAGATATCGGGTTCTAACAAGTTTTATTTTATTGATATTTATTTAATTTATTTATAAAATTTACATATTATATATAAAGCTCGACTTTACTATATTGGATGATAAGGGTTATGACATTAACATGTAGATCTTTGGGTTGTCACGTTTTGTTTTTTATAATAGTCTAATTATTGTTATTTATAATATGAATGGAGCAGAGCTCCCCTATGTATACTGTTGTTGTTGTTGACTGGTTGAGTGTTATCAAGTTATATATGTTTGTATTTTCGGGCATGGTCCACTTTATGCAAAACCTCTGCTAAACTTTTAGTTTTATGTTATGTGTTTTGATAAATAAGTCTTTGCCTATAATTTGGTTTGATAAAGCTTTTCTTTTTAATTATAGTTGGTCAAATGTCATATGTATTTCTTTGATATGAAATTAGGGTTATGAAGGTTTGGTGACCCATTCCTTCGGTCATTTGTGCCTTCAAATGAGGGTATGACAAGAACAATATCCACATTCTCAAATTTGAAGCACCAAAACAAAAATGCAGTCATGCAATAGGATTTTGGTCACTCATATTATTTCCAGAGGTAATCGAAAATGTTAGGAATAATTAAACTTGGAAATTTTCAGATTACATACCTTTTTACTTGGAATCTCACTGAATCTCTAACACTGGTGAAAGAAACGAACAACAAAGCCAACATAACGAGTAATAACTTAGACCTCGAACAAGCTTTTGACCTCCAATTATGCACTGCCTACCGATTGTGCAGAGAAAAGATGAAGGTTGAGAGTAGACTAAGTGAAGCAGTGTATGAAGAAGTTAGGGAGACAGTTATTGAGCTTGATAAGGGGTGGGAGGGTTACTGTAGCAGTAGGGTGGGAAAATTGGTAATTGTGCTTACCCTTTTTTCCCTTCCTCGTAGGTGATTTAGTTAGACACATCTTTAGGGGAAATAGGTTTCTTATGTTTACGGGAAAAAATCCTTATTTTCTACCAAACATGGGTAACTTTTTTGCCTGAGTGCGTTTCCTTGGATACCTCTTCCACTTGCATCCAATCACTGGCTGCCTACCTAGTCCATCATCTTCCTCTTATCGGTAACCATGTTGCCACCTATTGAAAACTTTATTGTAATTCACCATTTGAGACTGTCAGAGACAATAATCACCACCAACAAAGATAATTGGAGATAATTGTCACCGTTGCCAGAAAGGACAATCACCACTAAAAATGACAACCATCACTGTCGGGGACCTTCGAAGACGGTGAAGGTTGTGAAAAAACTCAAAAGACAAAAGACAAAAATGTACTTGTTATAAAGAAAATAATATATTTTTGTAACTAACATTTAACAAATCCATATCTATATATAGTTCACAAGTAACTCAAACCAAAAATAGCCATATAATAAATCTTAATTGAAATATAGTAACCTTGGATCTCTCAAATGAAATAATAACTTAATTGCAACTTAAATATCTGTTACAGTAACTCAAACAAAACATAGCCATATACTTAATCTTAATTGAAATAAGAAAAATAAACAAACTTATAGGCTTAGTTATTTAAGTAACTAACAATTTACGCAACATTTTTTTATTCAAAAGTTCAAATGCACTATAAAGAAAAAAAAAATCCATTTAAAATAAAAATAAGAGATTAGTAAGTTAATTTATTTTATATAATTAAACATTGCATAACAATATGTAAATATATGTTATAATTTTATATTTCATAAAATACTAAATTGAATTAGGGTTTATGAAATTCATAATATGTAGAAAATAAAAATATAAGATTGAATTTGTGTGCTGAGGAAAAAAACAAACAAACTTTTTCTTTTAGTTACCATTGATGAAAAATAAAAAATAAAAACCTTTCAGTTCAAAATCTTATATAACATATATAAAAAAAATTTAAATAATTTTATTGTATGCATAATGATTTTCTTTAATATATTAAACTCCTAACAAATAGTAAATACTTTCAATAGATAAAATTGAATTAAAAAATAGAAAAAAAAATGAGTGTAAAATTAACTAGTAGGAAGGAAAAAATAAAAACTTATATAAAAATAAAATAAAACGATCGTGTTATAACCCTCATAATCTGATAATGTAAAATCAAGTTTAGATGCAATGGTTAAATTTACGTTATCAAATAAACAAGTTAATTAAATAAAAGTATAGTTAAATATGTTATAATTTGATACCTTAGTGTAACCTTAATATACGTTTTAAGATTTTTTTTTGGTTTCATAAAGGAAATAACACGAGTATATAAAGAAATTAAATCGAGAAATACAATGAACTAGAGTAGATAAATACTTAGTATATATATATAAATGCAAATATGTATAACAAGAACAAATGTAAACCACAAATTTAATCGGATTTGTTGACCATTGACTTTATTACAGTTATAATTAATATCGTAAAGTTGTATTATAGCCACAATGTGTCACTTTTACATAAACAAAATAAATAAATAAAAATAAATACAATTAGACATGTGCATATATGTACAAAGATAATAAGAAAAAATGTGCACCACATATAAAAAAAAAAATTTACATTGACCTTGACCTCATGTTATCACCTTTACTTTACCTTTCCTATTTTTTTCTTTCTTTCCTTCTTTTCCATTTTGAAGTGGCCAAAATCTTCTTGTTCTTTTCCACCACCATACTTGTTTTGTCGTCTTGTTTTGTTTGGTTCTAGAGAATTCTTGGTGCTTTCTCAACTTCAGCAGAGAGAACTTCCTCCCTTCCTTCTTGTTAGCGTGATTTTCCTTAATTCAGCCTTCCTTTAGTGAAGATGCCATGAGAGCTTGTGGGATTGCAGGGACAACAGCTGGTGATTTTCAAGCAACCGTGCCTTGCTTCCCTTTCTTTCTTCCTTGCTTGTTCACTAGTTCACCTTCCTCCCTTTTCCTTGGTTGTGTATGGTGTGTGTATAGAAGAAAGCTTTGAAGAACCATGTAATAGCCTTTTGTAACTATCTTGCAGCTGCCCAATTTTGGAAGCTCTTCCATGTACTCTTGCTTCTAGTCAGTTACATGTTGTTTCAAAAATTATTTAGGACTTGGAGAGGGCAGTTCCAATGAATCGCCACTTGCAGGTTTTGTTTCACATGTCTTTATGTTCTATTGCCGTTAACTATATATTGTCAGTTTCTAAAGTTTCTAATTGCTATAGGTTTATATATTTCCAGCCATAAAGAGATTAGATTAGATTCTTAATTGCTTTCTTCAATCATGTATAAATGTTGTACTTGCTGGAATCTAAATAAAGTCTTTCACCTTGCGTAGGATATGGATAAAATGTTTATGCTAGACCTATTGTCTTTGCCTCCTCTTTTATCTTTAGCTAAAAAAAATATAATAGCTGGGAGCATGTCTGACAAGAGATAGGCAGAATAGATAAATAAAAGAGGCAAGCCGGATATTAGCCTTTGGTTTCTTGTGAGTGACAAAAAAAACTTGGGAAGTGGTTTAATGGTTGTTGAATTTATAAGATATGTTTTGTGGCTTCTATATAAGTAACTTTTGAATGATTAAATTAGCCTTAACAATTAATGTTGGAATTTGAATAAAAAGTTCGTAAACAAGAGCAAAGAATGGTTGATTAATGTTATAGCTTTAGGAGTAAAACTTGGTTAGATTGATATTGGAAAGTGACAACTTAAGTTCTTGATTGATTCTAAATGATTAATACAACTTTGAATTTAATTGGATTAGGAGTAATGCTAGTGAATTAGTGTTGAGGGGAGGAGTATGAATTGGAACTTGAAAGTGTTGGAAAATGAAAGTTAAAGGGGATGCAGGGGCTGATTCATGGATGAAAGAAATCCTGGGTTTCAGGTACTTTTGGAGCTGAATTAAATTAAGATTCTAAAAGAGAAAGTGTAGCTTAGGGTCTTGACGTGATGTCTGCAAAATTTTGTAATCTGATTCTAAGTATATTGATTGTTAGAGCTACTGAACTAAGGTTAGGTCCATTCAGAATTTTCAGTCACCTTTAGTATGTTCGGGAGACTTCGTCGGGTTTATGATTAGAATTAGCGTAGGACCGTTAAATAAAAGTTGTTCCTGACATACTAAAGAGAAAATATGGAGTTTTACAGGTTTTAATTATTTATTATGAATATTTTGGAGGTAGTGGAAATCAGGGTTATGATTTTCAGGTATTGATGAACCTGTTTTAGTGTAATTGACTCTAGAAAGTCTTACAAGATGAAGTAGGAGAAGAGTGCTGAAAATAAAATGTTCCTAACATTTTTAAATACTATAATGGAAAGTTTCATAAATTATTTCTTAAGCATGAGAATTCTAAAAGCATTTGAATTAGCTTCAGGAGATGAAAATGTTATGAGTGCCCTTTTTTAGTTCATGTGAGAAATTAAGTGAGTTCAAGGTTGATTTTAGGAAAAGTTTCTAAATAAGAAATATAGATATACTTGTCTATTAATAAACCAGATAAACGGAATTGGATTTTGTTTTTCTTAGAGAAAGTTATGTTCAATTAACTAAGATAAAGTCAGAGTTGTCAAAATCCTGCGTTTTGTAGAATTTGATGCAACTTCAAAGAAAAAACCGTATTGATATACAAATCTAAAATTTTCAAATGATATACCATTATAAAGCTACATGTATCTAGTATTTAATAAATTGACGAAACTGGATTTGAAATTTCCTAGAGGAAGATATGGCCGTTATAGTAAACACTGGTCCAAACCTCAAATTTGGACAACTTCAACATCTCTAACTCACTAGTGTTTTCTATCTTTTCTGATAGTTTCTTTCTACCCTATACATTGTCAAGACATTTAAAATGTCTCTTTATTATTAACCTTACCACATAAGGTACAATTCATACTACTTGACATGTAATAACTTAATAGAAAACTTTCCTAAAGAAACCTATATAAGTTGAGATATAAACTTAGTAATTAAAAGATTATAACAATAACGTTTATGAACTAAGTATTATTTGAGAATATGAATTTCAGTTCCAGATTCTAATGTGGACTTGATGAGACGCGTGAATGCAAGTGTAAGTGACGAATGAAATCAATTAAAGATGAGTGGTTAACTGTAACCTTTGGGACTAGATTAGTATGTGTAATTATATATGTATTTGAATAGATGTGATATATGAAAAATAAGTAAGTGCAGTATTTCAGTGATTTATTTGAATTATGCTTGTTTGATATTAGTTATAGTTAATAAAGGCCAACAAAGTAAGATTTTTTTGAGAAGTGATTTTTATTTCCAAAATTAAAAATCTAGGTGCACCTAGGATATTTTGATTTGATATTCTAACATGAGATACTTTGATTCTAAAAATGGTTTAAAAAGAAATGAGTACTCAGCCTTAATGGGATGTATTGTGTATGGAGAATTAACCTGTTGTGAAGGTGCGTAAATGCCCAGTGGGGGGAGATACTGTTGTGCGGTGCTAAGTTACTCAGTTAGCCCTTTGTCTGCTTTGTATGTTGTGATTGCCTTGATTGTTTTAAAATAAATAGCGTTCGTTAAGTGTTATGTTTCCATAACTGTGTAAGTGCAACATTATTGATTTTGTGCTTTAAATTATGTTGATATATTAAATAATTATATACATATATTATATTATATTACTTGTGTTGAATGATACTAAGACTCTTTAGGTACTATTTTTCACTCATTGAGTCCATGAGACTCACCCCTCTTCATGATTTTTTAGTAACAGGATCTCGCAGATAGCTATTACTGATAATAAACTTAGCTGAGTGTTTGGCGGCAATGTAATTTTTTGGAATCTCAATATTGAAGTCAAAGGATGAAAATTTGCAGTCACACCAGAGCTGTTGGGTATGGGTCTTATATTGTGTAATAGTCTAGTTAGTTGTTATTATAATGTAGTTAGTTGTTATTATAATGAGAATTGGAGTGGAGCTCCATATTGTGTTTGTTGTTATAGTTTGTTATTGTATAACCACAGGAATGTGTTTTTAAAAAAAATTATATGGCCATGTTCCACTCTAGATGAGCTTTTTCCAAAATTTCTAGTAAATTATTATTTATTTCAGTGAACAAACTCTTACAGTGAAATTTTGTTTTATAAGTTTTTTACTTTTGTGGGTTTGGTCAAAGGTCATAATTGTTTGTTTTTTAGGTTTTGGAGTCAGGGTTACGGAGGTTGGGTTATCTATTTCTCCGGCCAGTCATACGTATAAGAGGGGTGTGACAAGTCGTCTTCTTTAACACACAAAGAAAATGAAATAAAGAAGGAGTGAGATAAAGACATCATGAATAAGTTAAATTGATTTTCTAATTTGGTTGCATGTAGAAGCGTGCTAAGTTAAATTAAAATTTCACCAAGAAAATTTTTTTGTTATAAATTTTGAATTAATATTTAATTTAAAATAAACTTTAAAAAATTAAAAAATAAAGTAAAATAACTCTTATAAAATAAATTTTATAATTTCATCTTTTAGGTTCACTATTGAAAATTAAATAATAAAAACTAAAGTGTTTATGTTGGATTCATATATTTTATTCTCACAAAAAATAAAAAATAAAAAACTTAAAATACAAATTAATTTAAAATAAAATAAAAAATAAATTACTTTATGCATTCACATATATCGTGTTCATACTATTAATTTTTAATAATTAAAACCAACTAATTTAGGATTGTTCTAACTGTTACAAATTAAACGACTTGCTTCCAATAAACACAAAAAGGTCATGTGGTGTTGGGAAATTAAACGGCTTGCAAATTAATTTATGAAATAATGGAAAATCTTACATTAATAAAATATACAACAAGTGGTGTTGGGAATTTTAAGGTCTGTATGTGGCAGAATTAAAAATTTTCCTAATCAAATACCTAGGTATTTAATCAAATATATATATTACAAAATAAAAGATTAAAACTAACCTCTTGAAACTTTCATCACATAGCTAGTTTGATTGTTTAGCAAGGATGCTTAGAGTTCCTCCATAAATTGTTAAAATGATTCTTCCACTCAAACACAACCAATGATTATTAAGTTATTCAACAAACAGGGTCACAGCTAAGGAAGGAGATTTCAAGAACTCTTCATTCTCACAATCTCTCACAAGGTCGTATGTCACTTGTAATCACCTTATAGTCGAAATATCCCTTAGCTTTTACATATAGGGGTGACTAGGGCTTAAGGAGTTATAATCCTTCCTTGTTAAGGATTTCATTAAACGTAAAACCCAAGGCCTAAGACCCAAAGCTCTTTTAGTAATCCATAATCCTATTATGATTACTAATCGACCTTTAGACTCCTAGTGTCCTAAATCCAATTAGGATACTAGATTTTTCCTTGACTTTCAAGAAAACAAGTATTGCCATGTATGTATAGGTAACAATTATTTTTTTACCCTTATGTGCTTGGAAGTTAATTATTAATTCCAAGACTCCATTAATCCTTCAAACTTCTTAACCTAAATTAATAAAGTGTGTAACCCATTAAGTTTTCTCGTACATTGGCAATAAATGTAATTAGATACTTACTAAGAAGTACAGTTAAATTGAAACACTTTTAATTTAACTTTGATTTTGCTAAACCAACTAACTTACATTCATTGATCAAAATTAACATCTAGCAATGTATCATGACCACCAAAATAGAAGCAAAGTTAAGATCACTGATCAAACTTTCCATTGCTTGGTTACAGTGTAATTCAATCATTTCATCAAACATATCCCGAGATAGCATAGGGCATGGATTCTAGTGTCAACCATATTTTGTCTAAATCCATTTGTACTTGAAACCATCAAAGAGATTCAAGAAAAACTTTTCTTAATTTCTTTCACTTTGCAAAGATTCTAGGAACAAAACATACTTGTCTCAAGACACTATGGAATATTCATCCTCTATATTTAGGATGATGAATTCTTTATCTATCTTTCATCTACCTTTATATGTTTCATTACATATCAAATAATCACGCATTTATTATCCCTATTATAAGATAAGGGGAATGACATCACAATATATAGATTCACATATAAGGTAATAAGATGATCTTAAGTTAAAAGATCACTTACACCACCAACACTTTGGGAACTTCCATTAAAATGTGAGTAAAGACTGCACATGGTTTTTCGTGTTGAATTAATTCAGTGTACTTGTTCAATTAACACTCATATATTTGTCTCAGCATCTCCATGCTTATAGTTTATGATATCACTATTCTCTTTATAAGAGAATGACACAACTTATGCTAGTCTTGAAGAATTATCAATATCTCTAAACTTGATGATTCATTGACTGGGAATACTTTAAGGATAACAATTAATGTATGTCATATCTCACAATTATGATCAATAACATAATTATGCATGCACAATATTTATCCTAAAGAATTTATATATCATTGTACTAAATCTCATTTAAACAACATAATAAAGAATATCTAATAAATATTATTACATGCACTAAATATAAATAAAGTGTCATTACAACCAATTATTGAATGACTCTTGGTCACTAATACTAATAAGTGGTGCATGCACCACAAGAAAAATTAGTATCTGCGTTTGCAATACTTATATTGCATATGCAGATAATCATCTACTTCTGCATCAAGATGCAAATAAAAATATGCAGATATCTTAAACTCATAATATTATTTGTGTTTACACAAGTGCAATTATTGTAAGCGTTTGCATCCCAAACAAAGAGTTTAGACTCAATAACGATATATAATTTTTCGCATCTGATAAGCTATCTGCATCTGCATCGGAGATGCAAAAACACAGTCTAAGATAATAAAATTAATTTATTATAACCTCTACATCATGACTATAACGCAGACACAAATATATTTAATTTATATTTTGTAATAAATACTTGTATACCCGTTTGAAATAAAATTTAAATTTCAAATCAAAATTTTATATAAATACATTTAATATTTTGTAGGAAAACATCCAAACAAATATTTAAAATGCATAAAAAATAACTTAAAAATAAAAAATAAAAAAAAAAAAAAAATTCTACAAATCACCTTTCAGAATATCATTCTCTTCCTGTCCTTCCTCGTCATCCTACTGGCCGAGGTGGGAAGGGCTAAATGGAGTATCAGCAACATAAAATAGTTAAAATGAATATGTTATAAGTTTTATTTTGACATAAATACAAGTTAAAAAATAGAGAACTTAAACTTCTCTATGAAATTGTAATGTGTTCACATTTGCCCCTCGAACCCTATTTTTCAAAGTTTTTGCTTTAAAATTAAAATTTATTCATAAAATCTTAACTGTTGATCCAAATTCTATTTTGTTTTGATCCCCACAGTCATTCTAGTACTCTTGGAATCCCAAACAGATGTCTACTTGACCATTTTGTCTCCCGAATTTTTTAAAACTTTCGCTTTGAAATTGTAACTTGTTCTTAAAATCCTTACAGTTGATCCAAATTTATTATGTTTATTCCTACAAATCTTATTCATCCTTACAGTCATGTTGATATTTCCGGAATCCCAAACAGACATCTACTTAACTGTTTTGTCCCTTGAATCCTCATTTTTCAAAACTTTTGCTTTGAAATTGAAACTTGTTCTTAAAATCCTAACCGTTGATCCAAATTATATTACATTTATTCCTCCAAGTCTTACTTATCCCCACAGTCCAAAGGATAATAATAATTTGTTAAACTCAAAGGTTGTGATATGAACATCAATACATTACCTCATGTTGAAACATGTATTCTCATTTTCAAACTCAACAAAGGACCCTTAGTCTAAAACATTTTGGATCAAGACATAGAACCTTCAATTTCAAGATAATAAACATGCATTATTTGGCATATTTTTAGTGTATAAAAGTAGAAAGGCTTGTAACAGAATATTAAAAAAGCAACTTGGATAGGAAGCCTTAAAACGACCTACCCTAACTTCATGCTATTAGCAAGCAAAACATGCCCATTTAAGTTCAAGAAAGTAACAAAATCATTCCTTAGGATGTCATCTACTATATTTATTCAATATTCAACAACAAATTTATGCTCCAACATGTTCAATAGTATACAAATACAAACATGGTGTAAAACAAGCAAACATCGCATCCTTTTTCTGCCTAGACCAGAGCCAGCACTAAATGAATCCATGCAAGCCTCCTACAGTTCCTTCACAATCTACTAAACACTTTCTATTCAAAAACCAAACCATGAAACTAATACTATCAAGCCCAAACACTCATAGATGCAAACTAGGTGTGAAACAAGATAGACATAATTTATGTCCGTTGCCTGAACTAGAACAATCACTTTTTCTTCTCAAATAAACTTGTAGGAAGCTTAGATTGTTCCCCATAAGGCTCCAAACCAATTCTTCTTCAGCCCTTAGCTCCTGGTTATGTCTCTAAAACCATTAAAACCTTACTACAAGATACAAAATACATGACATAATACAGCAGACCTATTATTATAATCAAAGGTCTCTATAGAAGACTCTGAACACAATTAGACTTTGAAACTCTTCAACTTTATTTCTCAAGATGCTAGGAACAAGGTCTTTTCAAGAACCTTGGACAAAATTGTCATACCCCACACAGAGGTATGACTGGTCGGAGGAATGGATAACCAACCCTCCGTAACCCTGACTCAAAAAAAAAAGAAAAAAAAAAGTACATGACCATTACCCAAACTAAAAGTAAAAAAAAGAAAGTTTTATAAAAACATAACAATATGCAAATGCTTATTTACTAAAATGTATAGTGACTCAATTAAAATTTTGCCAAAGGTTTCCTGTAAAGTGGAGCATGCTCAATAATACAAACATATTATACTTTGGCTACACATAACCAAACAACCACAATAACCATAACTGCAAGGAGTTCTACTCCATTTCACAATATAAACAATAACAACTAAACTATTATACAAATCAAAATCCGAAACTCAAGTCCTAATATGATTGCAAAGCTTCATCCTTGGCTTCAGGTAAATGATCTCAAATGAATACCTTGCCACAATACTATAGACAAGTCAAGTATCTATCAATGAATTTCGCTAAGACCTTAGTACAAAAAAAATGAACAAACAGAGAGTAAATCATAAAGACTCAGTGAGTGAAAAATGTACCCAAAGGTTATTAGTATCAATCAACACATAATATAAAACACATAGGTCGAATAGTCACATGTTAGCATGAATTAAACAACAATGCAACTTCATACGTACATAGATATAGAAAGTGTAAAATATAACAAATACAATATACAAATAACTTAATCAAGGCATGCAAACAAATCAATCAAAGCACACAAAAGAGCCAATCAAAGTAACTCAATACCAGCATACCATAAACATATCCTCCTCGGGCCTTTTTGCTCCCACACACCAAATGTATTTAACTTCTCACATAATTTTCTCGAGGCTGAGTTACTTGAATGTTTTTAATCAAATATTAAATAAACAAAGCAAATGTATCCTAAGTGCATCCAGATTCTATCTTGTATTTAAAAAAAAATAAAAAATTCATCGTTCCTTATCAAACACAAACAAAGTTTCACATAAATACACATTACAACAAAACTAGTATTAACAGTATAGCACTTTCATCACTTAATTCAATCAAGGCACTAAATATTCCTATTTGAGAACTAAATATATACACACACACACACATAAACACATGTACACAATACACTAGCAACCAAATGATAACATTTTCCACTCATAAAGTTTATGGATCTTGCTCGTCACTCTTTCTTGAATTCACATGAGTAGTTGGATCAACAATACGTTTTGGAGCTGAAATTCATATTTCCAAGTACTACTTAGTTTATAAATTCATAGGTTATAATCCTATAATTATCAAAACCTATACACATCAACTTTCACGCATTTACTAAAAGTTAATTTTTCTTAGGCATTTTAACTAATATCTTGAAGGCAACTTTGGTTCCACATAATGTATTTATATATTATATACATACATACCAAAAAATCAACACTAATTCATACTTACAACATTCCTTATTTTCCACACACTAAATCCAAGTTAATCTTTAAAATCAATCAAGAGCTTGGATTTTGAAATTCCAATATTAATGCAACCAAATTCCAAGATTTACCTTTTCTTAACCACTTAACCAACAATTCTTTATTCTTTGTTCTTAGACTTTTATTCCAATTTAAATAATGCTTAACCACCAAGAAATATACTAAGTTGTATTCAATTTCTATTCATTACATTACAATTACTTTCTTTTAGGCCTTTCAATAAACATCTTAAGGGCAACTAATTTAATTTCTTGTATATATATATATATATATATATACTCCTACCAATAGAACTAACCTTAATCCATAAAATTCAACATAACTTATAATTTCAACATTAACTTTAAAGTTAAATTAACCATTTAAGAGCTATTACAAGCTTGGATTATAAAGGTTTAACAACAAACTAACACCAAATCCCCCATTAGCATAACTTCCAAACTTATAATTACCCTTAACACCATTCTTCTATTCAACTTCCACTCAAAAATTTTCATCCAATTCTCATACAAAGACTGAAAGAATAACAACTTCAAGAAAACATGGGCCTTAATAAAAACAAAGATTGTTAGAAACCAACCTACAAGAAAAAAAGCAATCAAGCTTAAAGAAAGGAGGTTGTTGCCACCACTTGAACGGCCCAAGGAAAAGGAGAAACCTGCTGCAAGGACTCAGCTGCAACAAAGCCCAAAACAGGGTAGTCAAGGAGCTCATGAGCAAGAGTTGTTGTCACGGCCTGAAGGGAGCTGCTCATTGCCAGCAAAGGAGTTGGGGCTGATGGCAAGATGGATGGCTAGCAAGGATAATAAGGCAGCTACAAGAAGGACTATGGAACTCTGTTAAGAAAGGGATTCACCAAGACCAAAACAGGCGGAAAGAAACAGGGCTTTACTCCAAGAAAATAGCCAACTGCTATACCAACAAAGATCACACAGCACTTTGTCCAAGGGAGGAGTTGAACCAAGTACCAAACTCTACCAAGAAAAGAGTAGAACTCTCGACGGCAGCAGCTCAAAACAGGGTAGCTACCCTCACAAGGTTCAAACTGAGAAAAGACAAGGGTCAAAGAAGGGGAATAAAGAAGAAATTTGGGTGCAAGAAAGACTCAAATGATCAGCTGCAAGAGGCAAGTATCATGGCAGAACAAGGAAGGAAGAAGGAGCTAGAAAAATCGAGAATAGGGGAGCAAACAAGTACCAACCAAAAAATGAAAAAATATAAGAGGAAAAAGAAAGTAAAAGTACAGTGTAACAAAGTCAAAGTCAAGATATAAAGTAAAAGAGATATTTGCATATATATATATATATATATATATATATATTAGTGATGTATATTTGTAAATAAATTTGTTTATTTATAGTATTTATTTTTTCTTGAGTTTAAAACTAGCAATTTCCTTAAAACTTAGTATTATAATACCAGGTGATGATATCGGGTTATAACATAAATATCCCTCTAATTCCATGAAAAGTACTATGTACTGACTGTGAATTCATGCATTCCAACAGCACCAATAATGGTAAAACTTATCTGATCATATCCAAGTCATGAAAAACTCCAGTTATTATCTCAAGATATTAATCTACAATTTTACTTCAGGACCCTTCTCTTGATTTTTCTTTAAAATCTAATCAAACCCCTATTGAACATAACTGATAGAAGTAGATTACAGAATCTAAACATCGAAATCTTTGAGTTATATCTTACAATCCACATGCAACCATGTCATGAAATTCTCAATAACTATACCTCAGGATTTTAGGCACAATTTTTCATTAGAAACCTCTTATTGATTCTGCCTAGAAGACCCTCTAAAGAATTATGAACCAAATCAGATGCACAAATGAACCCAGAGGACACCAGCAGCTGGTTTGGGCTCCAAATTCCTGTCTACTCGAAACCAGCCCTTGAACCTCTATATAAATAATCTCTAAAGCCTAAAATACAACTTTGTTGTAGCTCTTGAACGGAGAAACTCACTCAAAGACCCTCATGCATACCCTTTTCTCATCATTTTTGTCCATCTCACTCTCGGTTTACAAACAGAATATAACGAAGAGCTTTCTATTTCACTCTCACAACTACGGTTTCAAGGCAACAAGTGGAGGTGGACTGAAATGCTGACTTCCTTTTGCAATTCTCCAATATTTCCTTTTCTTAAAAACCCCATTTGATCCCCTTGTCGTACTGTATGCCTTCATGTCCTGCCTCCCATGCGTACCTTCCCTTATTCCTCTATCTCCCTTGCTTGCTATTCTTTATTCCTTTGTCTCTCCACTAATCACCAAGCCCTAATACCCCTTTATATATATATATATATATACATTGCATTCCGTATTTGACTTCCTCAATCAGTGTACTAATGCCATGTGAGACTCTAATCTCCTCATTATTCCGCCTTGTGAGACTCTGATCTCCTCATTATTCCGCCTTGTGAGACTCTAATGTATTGTTCTGATTCAATTAGCCCAACATTATACTTAATACCGTTGAAATTGAGTCCCCACTTGTTCTCGACCAATTTTATGTTAGTAAGTGAATCAAGACATAAGCATCAACTTAAACCTGCCAACATAAAAACTCGTTTTAAATCTTCTTAATTTCTAGCTTAGGAACCCACTTTACCTAATTCATAAGTTTTGATTACTTTCACGTATATTTTAGATTAGGCTATTATTATCTTTGACTTTCATATGTATTACTTTAATATCCAATTCACACAAACAAAAGACATGAACAATCTCATACGCTAACATTCAACCATGCAAAACATACTTATACATATTACACCCAACTTTAAACAGTTAACTGTATGGTTGGAAATTCTGACCCAGACACATCATACCTAATTAGTAAGATGCATGTGTCTACTAATTTACCCAATAGACGGAGTTAGATTTATATTTTTCTATAGGAAGTTAGACCAATTGACTAAAGTAAAGTCAAAGCTGCCATAATTTCGTGTTTTGTAGAATTTGGTTCAACTTCCCAAATTAACTTTGTTGATATACTTAACCAAAATTTAAATGTGGTATACCTGTCCAAAGATATATGAGTCTATTCTTTAACTTATCAAATGGAACTTGATTTGGATTCCTTTAGAATTAGATATCAATATCATAGTGAACATTGGTCTAGAATCACTTTATTGGACAGTTCCAGAATCTTTAAGCGTTTCCCATCATTTCTAATGATTTCCTTTTATTTCCTAGATAGACAATTTCAAGAAAATAAAGTTGGTACTTCTTCAATAACCTTAAGACTTAGATTTCATATTTGTGTAGACGTAGGTACATTAAGTAGAAGACACAGATACTTAATTATTTTAAAATATATATGTATTTCATATTTGTGTCTGCACTACATACATAGATAGTGATTATTTGTGTTTGCATGTGTGCGTTTGCCAAAAAACAGATGGATATATTGTAATTTCTCCTTTAGCACTTAGAAATTCTTCCAAATAAAAAAATACTTTATGTATTTTAGCATTCATCATCGAATCTTCTCATATATCTTTATTCTTTCTATTATATTGCTTCTCCCTAATCCCCAATTTAAATAACTTGAAGAAGTTGTAAAAAAACATGGCATGAGAGAGATTGAAATAGCTAGTATACAATCAAAGGAGACATGATCAAGATTCAAGAATCTGGGTATTGAAACATGTGGAAAGACGGATTGACGATACTGAATCCCCCATCAATGAGCAGATTGTGTCCACTGACATACCTTGATTCATCACTAGCCAAATAAAGTGCTGCATTCACGACATCTTGGACCTTAAGAGTCACCCCCTTTAGATTCACAAGAGAGTTCATGACATTCTCAAGCCCCTCATCATCAACCCCAACAAACGTTTTGGCCAAAGGAGTTGCTAAAGCATAAGGTGATAAGCAATTCACCCTAATCCCAAACTGTCCAAGCTCAACTGCTGCATTTTTTGTTAAACCTAACACACTATGCTTTGAGCAACATATGAGCTTATGCTAGAAGTCGAAATTATGCTGCCTTTACCGGCTGGAATCATGGCTTGGGATGCATGCTTAATGCGAAAGAAAACACCAGTCAAGTTTATACTTAGCACACGCTCAAAATCGGCCTTTTCATTGCAATGATACGAGCTTTGTTCTCATCGATTATGCCAGTATTGTTAAACATTATGTCAAGCTTTCCATAATCTGTGACAGCTCTATCCACGGCATTTATTATTTGGTCTTCATTGGTAACATCACAATGGACATACGAACAATTTGATGAGCCTAGAGACTCCTGCACAGAATGACCTAGTTCATCTAGATGTCTGCGTTTACGACTTTGGCTGCACGCTGGGTGAAGACTTTAGCTGTGAATTCACCAATACCACTGGCTCCTCCTGTTATCAGTGCCACCTTTCCTTCTAGCCTGCACTAAAAAATATTGGTAAATTAATTTGTTACCCAAAGATCAAGCTGTGTAGCTTCATGGACCCTCTTTGGCTATCATTCATATATAAGTTGTTTGGCAATTGGCAGTGATAAATGATAAATTAGGCATAATACACCAGTTACAACTATTTTTGATCAAGGACAATAAATCAAGGAATCTAGCTATGTGTGATTGAGGCAAGCAAGAGATTATAATGAAAATGAAAATACTGAGCGAACTTGAAAATGTGTAAGCAATTATAATATAACTTTTCGAGTAAAACAAATATAAAATTACATACAGAACTATTAATTAAGTTAAACTCAGAATGAGAAAATCATTTCAAAATTAATTACTCTGAGATTAACTAGCTGGAACCATATATATAATTTAGGTTAAACTTGAATATACTCACCTTCTTGTGACTGTGGAGATTAATGAAGTAGATGCCAATGCTCTGAGACTGAAACTAAGAGGGTGAGAGGGAGGCATTTAGAGGCCATTGTACTGGATAAAATTACAAAATTAATGAAGATGACCTCATTTCCACGGCAAAATTAATGAAGTAGGTTCATGTTCGGATTATGGTGAAAGCATTTTCCACCAACATGTTTCACAAGCTTTTTGAAAAAAAAAAATGAAAAAAAAAGGATGGTCCATGTTTCACTCTTTATTATATACTTCAATAATGTGTGAAATTGGAATTTTTTTTTTCTTCACATTTAAATAAATTTACATTTCTAAGAAATTTTACTTTTAAATTTTCTTTTAAAATAAATCTTAGATTTTATATTAACACCTTTTATGTCACTTTTACCCTTATTTTTTGTTTTTTGTTATAAATTTAAAATATTAATTGAGTGAAATAATTTAAAAAATTACAAAATATAAAATTAGAAAACAAATTCTTTATATAATCATTAATGAAAGAATAAAAAATTTAAATATAATTTATTTTTAAAAAATATATTAAAGGATTGTGAAAATATCATTAAATTTTAAAAGATTTATTCTTCTATTAATTATTAAATAATAAATTTATTTTCAAATTAAAGAATGTGTTTTTTTGAAACATTAGTCTACTTAATTAATACTTTAAACTTAAAGATAAAAATAAAATAAAAAAGGGAAAAAAAGACTAAAAAGTGTAAATATAAAATTTAGAACTTATTTGAAAAAAAAAATTAAAAATAGGAGTTTTTGAAAATATAAAGGAAAAAGTAGAACTTATCCTTACTTTTTTTTTATGAAATTTAGTAAAAAATGCACATGACCCATTGCAATTATTAGAATAAAAGTTCACTAAATGAGTTAATTTATTATATATATATATTATAGAAAAGAATCGATCCTTCTTTTCCCCAACATGCAATTCTATTAGAAGAATTAGGAAAACAATATTATAACTGTTAAAATCTTTTTCTTTTTTAAAAAAAAATAAAAAAAAAAGAAAAAATTGACAAAGGACAATTTTATATGTTAAAAATCAATAGAAAAGATTCCCAACATGATTCTTGCAACACACATAAAACTAAGAAAAAATAACAATAAGTCATATTTTTATTTTTAAATTTTAAATATGACCTTAAATAATTTTACATGACCAATAAATCATAATTTTAATTTATTCGTCAAATTAAGTCCTTTTACTCATAACAATGCATATAGTACTAATTTTATTCTTAATTATCAAGCTATCAAATTTTAGTTTTTCTCCAAAAATAAATAATTAAATCCCACTCATTTTTTAAAAGTTACTAAGTTTAATTACTTTTATTTATTTAAAATAAAGTGTTATTTTCTTAAACTTAATTATAATAAACAGTGAATAAAAGCTATATTTTTTTATATTAAAAAGATAATAATAAGAACCATGTTCAATTAAAAAAATAATATATGAAGGTTAATTAATCTAATTCAAAATGATTCAAGTTAAATATGAATAAAAAAAGTTAAAATGAGAGTTATAATTATTTAAAGTTTTTGAACATGTGAACTTCTCTTAACAATGTTTTGAAGATATGAGTTTTTTAATTCATGATTTATTACAACTAGTTTATATGTAATGCGCTTGCAGTGTGAGTTACATTTATATGACTGCATAAATTTTTAAAAACGATTATAATAAACTTCAATGTGTATAATAAACATTTAATATGTTATTTTCTAATTTGACCTTATAAAATACTTAACAAAATTAATTTTACTGTTCATATATTTTTAATATTTTATTTATTTTCTTTCATGTTTTAATGTTAGAACATATTATATTTTTTCTCATATATTTTTCCCTCGTTCATTTGTTATAAATGAAAAAACTTGTAAGAGATGGAAATTAAGAAATAAAATAAAGAGTCACAATATTATTTTGCAAAATCTCAAGTGCACAACCACAAATGAATATTTTAATCTATGATAACTAAGAAAATGATATTTAGCAAGATTTTGATTTATGCATGCTTTATTTTCACTGAGTTTATTTCAGTTAATTATATATATGGATGAGTTAAATATGCAGTTCTGATGAAGGATTAAAAAAAAAAAAAAAAAAATACCTCCAAATTTAATAAGATTCAAAATATGTAGTTGTTTCAATTTAATTATTATTCAAAATAAAAATAAAAATAATTACAATCCTATAACTGTTAGAAATCAATAAGCGAATTTTATATCACAAATTAACAATTTAAATTTATTATGTCAAATATTAACTTTATCAAGTCCTATTTAGTTAAATTTACTGTAAAAGAGATTACATTTCAGTTATATATATATATATATTTAAAAATAATTTTGAAACTTCACTTGAAATTTAATAGTCTTCTTTTTTCCTTAAAGCCAAATAATTTAAAGAAACTAACTTTTGCCAAATATTAAATTTATAAATATTTTAACTGTTTTTTATATAAGTGTAAATAAGAAAAATTAATAGCATGCCTATATATTATGTTGTTGCATTATTTTTTTGAAATTATTTAATCAAAACCAAATAACTCAAATAAAACGAAAGCACTTTTAAAGTAAAAAAAAAAAAAGAAGAAGAAGAAGAAAAAGAACTATTTAATAGTAGAGCTGAAAATTAATCAAGGATTAATCTTTTTGGTAGATTATTGAAAAAAATAATCGACATGTATTAAGCAAACATAATCATATTTCATAGGAGTCAACAACAACACATACGAGATATAATGAAGAACTTTTATACAAAAACAAAGTGAGAATATGAGTTCAATATGATGTTATATTAATGATAAATTGTTAAATATAAATAATTTAATTATTATGAATAATAAAGAAAGAGTTTATTATTATTTAAAATTCAATTAGTTTTACAATCCTATTACTATTTGTCACACCCTCAAATAGGAGTATGACTGGCTTGAGCAATGAATAATCATACCTCCGTAATCTTGGAAACTCAAATACTGTACATTCATGACTCTTTAACACATTACAAGTATGACAATTAAAATATTACAGATTTAAAAATAAAATCCGTACTCAACTATTAGACATTAAATAATCACTGAAAATAACAGCAGTGATTCTCTGTAAAATAGAACATGCCGTAATACATATAACAACCTATTTATAAAATCGACAGTAACTCATAGTATCATAATATACAAAAGAGCTCCACTCCTAAGAGAACATGAAAATCACCATGGTGAATTCAATATATCTGACAATAATGCATAACACCCTAAGCGACTGTAAGTATCATCTCTTACGCTCTAAGTGTGCGATTTTCGAGATATACCTTGATATAATAGAATCGATAGTTAGCAATTTCGTTCACGACCAACAGTAGTTTCCTGGGAACTAAAAAAATGACAATAAAAGAATGAGTGAGTCACAAGGACTCAGTGAGCAAACCATATACCCTAAGGATACCAACATCACACAACTCATATATCATAGTTTAAAACTTATATTTAAATTTACTTATGCACGTATGTGATTATCATTATCATACCATCACAATTCACTTAGTTCACAATTTCAACATATCTAACAAATCATACAAACAAACAAACAATTAAACAACCAAAGGGCCAACGAGTAACTCAGCCCCGCATAACATTATCTCCCCCTACTGGGCATTTACGCTCTTGCACAATAAATTATTTCTCTGTACACAATCCATCTCACCCGGCTGAGCATTCCATTTGTTTTTTAAACAATTGTCAACATTAGAATAACTCATATCAAATTCAAATATCCTAGGTGCACTTGGATTTTTAATTTTGAAAATAGAAATCGTTTTTTAGAAAATTTCACTTTGTTAGCTTTTATCAACCACACTCAATCTCAAACACATATAAGTTAATTAAATCGCTGCAACAACTTATTTGCTTATTTCTCATATAATGCATCAATTCCAATATACATATAATTGCACACAATAATCTGGTAACCATAAAGCACATTATTCACTCATAAGCTCAAGGATGTGATTCGTTAATCCGTCTAGTCTGTGAAGGTGTCAGAATTTCCTCGACACGATTGGAAGCTGAAAATTATAAATTTATACATTACTCTTAGTAATCATTGTATTATTAATTCTAGGATTCCAAAATTCTTTATATATATAAATATATGTATATATATTCATCTAACATACTACAAAAATTTGATTGCTATGGATATTTTACATTCATTCTTTCATAAGCATTTTATCAATTCTTGTCATATATGATTAATCCTTGCTCTCTGTTCATATATTTTCTCATCCACTACACATGTTCCACTTAGTGAGTTAAATTAAAATAACTATAAACTTTTAATGGTATTCATATTAAACATTGAATTTCCAATTTAAACTCCTTACTAGAAATTCATCAAAACTTAGATAAATCAATAATTTAAATTGTACACTTCTAATACTAGTAATTAAATGTTAAACTCTCCTTCTCCAATTTATCTAACTACTCTCTTGATTCTTTGTTTTATAATCTTTTATTTACCATACCATTTATTCTCAAGTCTAACTACTACACTGTTAGCAACTTTAACAGAATCAAGATATTAAGTTTTAGAAAACTTCCACTTGTATTCTTGCTCCTTTCGTTCATAATTTCAACTTAATTCCTAAGTTAAACCACCAACCATCCAATTTCCTAAACTCCATAAGCCAGTCACAAGAAACCCTAGAACCAAAATCAATTATCCTACCTACATTGGACCAATATACTTGGAGGATTCTTTATCCTTGTTGCTGAAATAGTTTTTCCCACGATTAACAAGAATTAAACAAGGCAAGAACTGGGAAATCCAAGGTTGCTGCCTTACATAGCATTTCTCACGGTTTAATTACCAAGCAAGCCTCAATACTCCTTGACTGCTAGAGGTGCTATGGTGGCTTTCACAGTAGCTAGAAAGAAAGAAAAGAAACTAAAGTGGCAGCCAACAACACAAGAATGGATGGAGGGTAGAAATAGGGCACGACTGGCTGACTAGCTACCATCCCCAACCAGCTTCAGTCCATCAATTGGCTGCTGCAACACCTCAAGAAGCAACACCAACACGGTTACAGGGAAGGTGGAGACAGGTTGTTGTGAGAGAGGAGCCTACTGTCCAGCAGAAAATAAAACAGGGAAATTTCCTGCCAACAAATTCCTGCCTTAATCTCCTGGAGCTATACCCACACACAACCACCTAACTGCATGGTGCAGGAGACAAACTAACCATTTTTAGCAAAGGTACTCTCGGCTGGTAATGAAAACAACCAGAAAATTTTGAGTTCAGCTATGACGGTGAAGGCTTAAACAAGGTTGACGGTCATACGGAGAGGAAGAACAATCAGGAAGCTATAAGGAATTGAAAAGCAAAGATAAATAATATAATATTAAATAAAACATGTGCCAAAAGTTCACTGATTTGCATTAAAATATTTTTATATATATATATATATACTTATGTCTTAACTTTCTAGTTGACACCTATAAATATATATATATATATATATATATATGTTACTTCTTTTTTTTTTACTTGCTAATTGTACATGTCTAACAACAATAATAAAATTATACAATTAAATTTCATACTAAAAAAAAAAAACTGTTAACATCATGTAAATTCAATTTATTTATATATATATATATATATAACTTATTACTTAAATCATCACAATAATTTACGTATACCATTTTAATATACCAATTAAAATATCGAGTTATGACACTATTAAGGTACAAAAGAATTAGAAAAATAATTTTATTACTATTAAAATTTTATTTATATAAAATAACAAATTAGAAGTTGAACTAAAAAGGAATAAAAATTTAAATTAAATTTTTCTATGAGATATTTTAGAAAATAAGAAAATTCACCATGCAGTCACTTTTATATATAATGTAGATATATAGAGATAAGACTTAAGAAAATAATATTTAAAAAAGAGTAAACTTTATACTTTTAAAAATGAATTAGATTATCAAATTAAATTGATGGTTTGATAACTATTGTAAGATTAGTATCATATACGTTGTTATGATTAGAAGAACTTATTTTGAAGAAAAATGATGTAAAATTATTTTAGGACTTCTCTCAAATTAGAAAATAAAATTAGTACTTAATTGTTATTTTTTTTCTTCTATAAACACAACTATAGATTGAGATATAGAAAACGGTGCATAACGCGCTAAAGGAGGAGGAAGAAGTATATAAAAATAAAAAAAAATAAAAAAAATAAAAAAAAAGAAGAAGAAAAGAAATGGCCAAACTTTACATTAGTGGCTGAGACGGAGACATTTGATTTTAGTTGGCAATTTTTATAACCTGTAACATTTAATTTTTTTTTTCTTTTTTAATATGCTGGGTTAGTTATATTCACATGGTGGGGGGGGGTTTGGTAAGAATATTTTCAAAATCAGATCGATGATTAACTCGAAAAATTTATTAGGTTTTGGGTAATTGGTTCAATCAGAGTCGAACAAATGTTCAGGTAGGATGATATAATAAATATATTTAATTTAATATTTATAATATTATACATAATATAACCATACTTATAATTATTATATTTGATATTATATATCTTATATGTTTTATAATTTCTTTTTCAATAATTATTTCACTATTTCTCAATCAACAACAAAGAATTTATTAGAAAAATTAGAAATAACCGCACTAGTTTTTATAATATCACTTATCTCATTTAATCTATGTGTTTGCATGTGAAAATGATAGATAAAAATAAATAAAAAGAATAAATTAACTATAAATTTTATAAAAAAGGTAGAAATAGAAGGAGAAATTAGAACTTTTTACCTTATAAACCTATTAAAAACCCAATAAGGTGTGGTTCAAGTGGCAAGGCACACTTGAGCTCAACGGTTAAAGGTCCTTTACAATGTCAGGTATTCGAGCCCACAAGAAAACACTTCTTGACAGGGGCAGCCTCGAATCTCGAACGAGATTAGGCTCACAACCAAATGGTATGGGGATACTCGTGAGAAATCAAAAAATAAAAAATAAATCTATGAACCATTTTCTCGACGTCTCATTACTAGATTAGATTTGTGCAAAAACCACCACTCCATCTTAATAATAATAATAAAAAATAAATAACAAATAAAATAAAAAATAAAAAAAACTTTCCTTTATCACTAGGCTTGATTCATCTTTATGACCACCCTCCTGATACAAATCTCATTAATTAGCACACAAGAAGACTCACTCTCTTTCAATTTGAGGCTATCTGACAAACTTTAAAACATCCACCGATATGAAACTCCACCTATAAAATTTCATATTAGTGTGGCGCACACACCTATCTTTTGGTACGATGGCCACACACACAACTACAAACTCTATCTTCCACACTAAAATATTTTATCTTCCATAAAACTTCAACTAACATTTTCTACATATCATGCAAAACCCAGTTTCTTCTTTTCTCTTTTTTTCTTTACTCTTTTCTTTCTATACAAACTCAATCACCATAACTCATTTTTCTTCAACACCTTTGTATTAAGCTTCACTGTCACCAAATTTCACTATGCCTCATTCACATCTCAATTGAATGACTCTGATACTATTTGTTGGGAATTGTGCAAATTTCTTTTCAATTTTTAATGAGATATAGTAAAAAACTAACAAATGACATCCACACAAAATATAAGTAAAAAAGACAATAACCAAATAATAATAATAATAAAAAAGAAAAAAAAAAAAAAAAACAATGTAACATGATTCAACTTATTGCTTACATCCACGGATGAGAAGGAAAATTATACTATTCCAATAAAGATTACATAAACAGAGTAACACCACGTAACACCTTACACATGGTGTTTCTTCACTCACCTTATATCTTTATCAATCTCTCTTGCATCCTCTCTTAGAAGGTGTTTCACAAATATTAGATCTATCTTTTTCAAATACCTACAATTCTCATAAGCTTATATATTTACACTATATATGCATGACTTGCTTAACAAGTAAACCTTTTCTCCAATAAAATATGATCTCAATCCAATTAGTATTACTTATTGTCACACCCCACATGGAAGCATGACTGGCCAGAGGAATGTATAACCAAATCTCCGTAACACTGGCTTTAAATCGAAGAAACAAATACAACTCTTAGCCAAATCAAAGCATAAAAGTAAATTTTAAAAAACACAAGCTAATTACAAATATCTATTTATTGAAATATATAACAATTTACTAAAAATTTCGGCAGAGGTTTCTTATAAACTGGAACATGCCCAAATATAAACATAGAACACATGGTTACATTCAACCAGTTACTAACAATAGTAATATACAAAAGGAGCTTCGCTCTATTTTATACCATAACAACAATTGAAGTAAAGTATTACACAATACAAATTTAGACACCCAAGCGCTAATATGATTACAAACTTCCATCCTTTGACGTCAAGCAAGCGATCTCAAATATATATACCTTGTTGCTAACTACTCGGCATGTCACAGCCTCAAATAAAGGTATGACTGGTCAGAGGAATGGATAACCACACCCCCATAGCCCTGAATATTGAAGTATTGTGCATCTTTGACACTTAAAGAAATTACAGTTAAGAAAAATAAATTGTTATTGAATTAAAATAAAATCATGACTCTGTTATCAAACATAAAGTGTTTACTGAAAATTCAACAATAGTTCCCTGTAAAGCGAAAGTTGCCCATAACACATATATATAGCCTGTTACACTGTCAACAGTAAACCCATAGTATCATAATATATAGAGGAGTTTTACTCCAAAAAAAATATAAGATTTCCATGGTTAACTCAGTATACAACAATAATGCAAAATAGCTAAAGTGACTGCAAGTGTCATTCTTTAAGCATCAAGTGTGCGATTCCGAGATATATCTTACTGCAGCAATGTTAGCAGGTAACGATTTCTAACACGGTGAACAGTGGTTTCTTGAAACTAAAAAAAAAACAATAACAAAGGAAAGAATAAGTGACAAGGACTCAGTGAGCAAACCACGTACCCTAAGGGTACCACCATCACACAACACATATATCATAGCTTAATCTTATTTCTAAATTTAATTATACATGTACGTATTTATAATTATTATACGATCATGATTTACATATTTCACAATTTTCAACATAGCTATCAAATTATACAAAGCAATCCAAGCACACAATCAAACGAAGGGCCAACAAGTAACTCATTCTCACATAACAGTATCTCTCTCCCTTCCCCCCAAGCATTTAGGCGCCCGCACAACAGATTAATTTTCCGTACACAATCCATCCTACTAGGTCTGAGCACTCAATTATTTTTTAAAAAAATTGTCAGAATTAGAATATTTTATATTAGAGTATCAAATCAAAATATCCTAGGTGCACTTGGATTTTAATTTCAGAAGTAAAAATCATTTATTAGAAAATTTCACTTTGTTGGCCCTTATCAACCACAAACAATATCAAGTAACAAATATACTTCAAATACTTAAATTCACATAAATCATTTCATATAATTATCTAGCAACCAAAGTGCACATAATTCACTCACAAGGCTCAAGGATGATATTTGTCGATCTAGCCTGCAATGGTATCAGAATATTCTCGACACGCTCTGGAGCTGAAAATCATAAATTTATATATTTTTTAGAGTGATCATGATATAATTAATTCTACAAAATCATCGTCTTATTTAAATATATACATTTAACATTCTACTTAAAAGCTAATCTTCTTTTGAACGCTCTGTTTACTGTTTTAAAGTTATTTACTTTCATTATTCAATAATTCTAATTTTATAGTTTAGCATTAATTCATTTAACTTCCATATCTCTAATTTAGTATATGACTAATGAGATATAAGTGGATAGATTATTTTACAAGTATTGATATTTAAGTTCTTTTAAAGTACTTTACCAGCAACTAATATATACTTCATCCTAACTTATATGTGTAAATTAATATTTATATGCATAATTATTACCAAGTTGATTACAATTTAACTAATATGCTACCCACTTAATTCAGCTTACACAAATTATCAAAAATGAACCAACCATTTAATTTAAACTTTTCTTACAAGGATACAATTAGATTTTAATTATTATTTCTAATTCACTTAATCCTCCTTTGATTCACTTCAACTAGTTCTTAAATTAATTCACTAATCAGTGAAAATAATATATATATATATATATATATAGCAATAAGTAATTTCCTAACTTCCTACATCTATACTTGGCTACCCATCAACCCACAATCTAAGCTTATTTGATTAGCTAGCTTACCCCCTGCAACTTGAATTATTTAGCAGCCCACATCACCGCCAGCTGCACTAAGAAAACAGGTTATGGGTTGGCAGGGAAGTGCTCACACAGGTTGCAGAAATTTGTAGCTACTGACCAAGTCCCACGCAGCAAGGTTCTTGCTTTACCTTATGGCAACTATAGAGCTGCTATGGCTGACAACCAAAGCCAAAAAACATAAGAACCCACAGCTGAAAAGAATCCAGAAAACAGGGCAGACTTGACAGGCCTCACAGCCACCACATACCACCAAAATTTTCGGCTTCAACTTCACCACAATAACCCAAAAAAAACTAGACCTCAAGCTAAGTTAGAGGTCTGTTTTTCCCTGACTCTACTCCTCCCCAAAGAGAACGGTAACATCATACACACAATCAAGACAACGGCCACCAATTTCATTTGCAAGAACCCATTAATCTACTAAGTGAAGACATGGACAACATTGGTAAAATAAGAGCAAAGAAGACAGAAGTTTGATAAACTACCATAGGCTTAATCGGCCAACAAAGGAAATTTTAGCTCCATTCACCGACATAAGAAACAGGGACAATGGGTTTAAAGGGTTAAGACGGTGGGAGTAATGAAGAAAGAAAAGAAAGCAAACAAGACAAAATAATAAAATATTACTAATAATTAATAAACTTTTGAACATGTGGTATAAGATTAATTCCATTTTATATTTATATATAGTTAGATAATCATTGATTTCTAATATATATATATATATATACTAATTTTACCTATAATAAAATTTTCATGGGCTAAAATCTAAGTCATAGTTAACTAATAGGGTGTGGACTTTAAGTTACCAACATATATAAATACCCTCGTATTTTAATTATTAATTAGTTAATTAATTTTTTTTTGAAAATTTCTTAATTATGTATTCACTATAACATCCCATATTGTATGTTAGACAATCGAGTTATAACACGGCAAGCCCAGTATTGGTTGTCAATGCTTATAGAAGTCATGTTACTAAAAAAAAATCAATAAGAGAGTGGTGAGTCCCACGGACTCAGTGAGTGAAAAACGTATGCCAAAGGATACTAACATCACTCAATATATAAACAAATTACATAGATCAAATAATTTTAGAATAACATAGATTCTAAAATAATTAAATTTCACACATACGTCTATTTGAATAACATAAAATTAAACAAAACCATTTAGACAATACATAAGATAAACAAATCAATCAAATTATTCAAAGCATAAAAATTAAGTAGTTTAACCAAAAGGGCTAATTGGAGTAACTCAACACTCGCACACCATGTATCCTCCGCCCGAGCAACTTCTGCTCCCACACACCAAATATATGCTTTTCACATAACCACCCACTGGGGCTGAGTTACTCGTATATTTATAATCATATATCAAATAATTAAATCAAAGTATCCTAGGTACACCCATATTCTATTTCAAATGTAAAAATCATTTCGTATAAAATTTTATTTTATTAGCTCTCATCAAACACAAACAAATTCACAAGTCAAGCATAATTCAAATAACTCAAATTAAAGACTGCACATGCTTATACTTCCATATAAATACATCCATTCAAATACACATAACAATTACACATATTAATCTAGCAACCAAAGAGTACGTTATTCACTCACGGTGATACAAATCCCGCTCATTGCTTCCTCTTGCATTCATGTATGCCATTGGCTCAACAATATGTTTCGGAGCTAAAAAACATATTTCCAAGTATTAGTTAATTTATAAGTTTTGAAGTTATGATCTAGTAGTTATTAAAACTTACATATATTAACTTTCTTGTATTTCTTTGAAATTAGGTCCTTTTAGGTATTTTAACAAATACTTTTGCGATATTGTAACATTAGGAATATTTGATGAAATAACATTAAGTTTGAATTAGTGTGAAATTTTAGTCATAAAGATAATTAAATATCGACGTGTATGTTTAGGAGTGATAAATAGCATAAGTATCAAAGGAATTAAATCGACAAATACTATGAACTAGAGTAAATAATTATTGAATATATATAAATGTACATATGTATAACAAGAACAAATATAAACCACAAATTTAATCATCTTGTTGACTATTGACTTTATTACTGTTATAACCAATATTGTAAAGTTGAATTTTAGCCACAATGTGTCACTTTTAGTTTAAAAAACAACTAAATACACAAACAAATTAAATAAATAAGAAATACAATTAGAGATGTGCATATATATCTAAATATAATAAGAAAAAGAATGTACACCACCAATTTAAAAAGTTAACTTTGACTTTAAAATTTTAAGCTTTTGTTTCTTTTCCATTATTTTCCCTTGTCACCATATCTCTTTCTCTCCTTATTTCTCTAGTGCCCGTGCTTTGCTTCTACCATTTTCCTCCCCTGTTATAGCATATGCAACCTCTTCTTGGCAATTGATTTCAGGATCCTTTCAAGCCTACTTCAACTCCTTCTTGTATAGCTTGTTGGACAGTTTTGGGGCTAATATTCAGCTTGATTTATAGCAAAGTTGCTACTATCCTCTACCATGTTCTTGCCACTCAGCTTCTCTTTTCTCCTTCTTAGCAGTTAGTCTTGCCTTAGCTTCAAGTGGGTAGCAACTGGCATTAGAGTTTTAGGAGGGTAGCAGATGGCGTGGACTTCATCAACAACTCATGCATCAACACTGGCCAGCCCTACCTAGACTTTCTTTTTATTCAATTGGTGGTATCTATGGATATCAAAGGTAGTAGCTTGGTTGACTACTAAGGGGTATTTTTAGCAACCATATCCCTAAAATTTTCTTGTGTATTTACTCTAAGTTGGAAGTTTCCTTATGAATTAATAATTGGGTTTAGGGACTAAGTGAATTATGAACAAAGAGTCAAACTATGAATTAAACGGGCAATAAAAAGAGAAAGGTTTGGATTAGGTTGTAAGGATGTTGGATACATGTATGCCTAAAGCTTTAAGGTTAATTTGATTAGTTAAATTAAATCCTAGAATAAAGTTGGGAATTTAGTAAAAGAGTATGAATGGTATGTAAAATGAAAACTTGTGTGGATTTGTAGGTATAACACCCTTCAAGGGTCATGACTGGCCGGAGGATTGGATAAGCAGACTTCCATAACCTTGACTTTACCATTACTAAACACAGATGACTCTCGAAACAATTATATTTAAAACCAATAAAATCTTTACTTACTTAAATTTAAAACATATACTTGTTACAGAATATATAATATTTACTGAAAATTTCGGCAGATGTTCCACACATGCCCAACATATAAATGACACATATTCCTGTTTATATACAAGCAAATCACAATAACCAAAAAACTACACATAGACAATATAACCAAGGAGCTCCGCTCCATTTCTGATCATAGTAACAATTAACTAGACTATAATAAAATATAAAACCAAACACCCTACAGCTCTAGTGTGACTGCAAACTTTCACCCTTTGACTTCAAGATTGAGATTACGAAGAATTACTTTGCCTCCACACGTTTGGCAAAGCCCATTATAGGTAATAGCCATTCTTGAGATCCTGTTACTAAAAAAAATAAAATATATCAACAAAGAAGGGTGAGTCCTACAGACTCAATGAGTGGAAAATCATACCCAAAAGGTACTAGCATCACTCAAAGCACATATATCATCCTTTAATCTTAAGTTTCGTTATTCAGGTTTTAATTCAAAAATACAAGCACGCATGTATAATTTTCATCAAGCCACGATTCACATATTTTACAAAATATATAAATTAATCCAAATATCTAAAGCTCACAATTCCAAACAAAGAAAACAGAGCATACAAAGCAAGCAAAGGGCCAATGACTAACCCAGCCCCGCATAATAGTATCACCACTCTCCTCACCGGGCATTGAAGTGCCTGCACAATAGATTAATCTCCATACATAATCCATTCCACCGAGGCTGAGCACTCAATTTTGAAAACACTGATCCGAAATCAGAATCAGAATATCTCAAAAATTCAATCCAGAATATCCTAGGTGCACCAGGACTTTAATGTTGGAAATAAAATTATTGTTTTTCAAAAAAATCTCAATTTGTTGGCCCTTATCAACCACAAACAAGTTCAAATAAGCATGATTCAAATAACTCACTAAAACGTTGCACTTGCATATTTATTTAATTACACATAATAATCTAGCTCCTAAAGGCAACAATTAACTATTCATTAGTTTACAAATCTTGTTCGTCACTTTGTCTTGCGCTCATGTATGTCATTAGGCCCACATAAGGGTTCGGAACTGAAATTCATAATTTCAAATAATACTCAATTCATAAACGTTATTGTTTTAATCTTTTAATTACTAAGCTTATATATACTAACTTATGTAGGTTTCTTATGACAGTTATCTATTAAGCTCTCACATGTCAAGTAATATGAATTGTACTTTATGTGGTAAGGTTGTTAATGAAGAGACATTTTAGATGTCTTGACAATGCATAGGGTAGAAAGAAACTATTTGAAAAGATAGAAAAACACTAGTGTGTTAAAGATGTTGAAACTGTCTAAACTTGGGGTTTGGACTAGTGTTCACTTTAATAGTCGTATCTTCCTCTAGGAAATTCCAAATCCAATTTCGTAAAATTTATTAAATACTAGACACATGAAGCTTTATAATGGTATATCATTTGAAATTTTTAGATTTGTATACCAATACAGTTTTTTATTTGAAGTGGCATCAAATTCTGCAAAATACAAGATTTTGACAACTCTGACCTTAACTTAGTTAATAGAACATAAATTTCTCTAGGAAAAAGAAAATCTAATTCCGTTTGCCAAGTTTATTAATAGACAAGTATATCCATCTTTCTTATTTAGAAACTTATCCTAAAATTAGTCTTGAACCTACTCAATTCCTTACATGAACCAAAAACAGGGCATTGCATAAATTCTTAGTTGTCAATATCAGACTCAAAGGCTTATAAAAAAAAAAAAATATTCGTGCTAGTGAATTAAATTACAAAACTTTCCTGTATTTATTATCAAGATATTGGGAACATTCCATATTCATAACTCTATTTCTAACTCAACTTTTAAAACTCTCTAAAGTCAGTTATACTAAATCAGGTTCACCAAAAATACTGCATGACCTAGCTGCAGTCTAACAGCTTTAACTAACAACATACTTGGAACCAAGCTACGAAATTTTGTAGACAACATTTCAAGATCCTAAGCTACACTTCCTCTTATAAACTCTTGTTGTATTTCAGCCCCGAAAACACCTAAAATACTAGATTTTTCTAACCCACAAAATCTGGCCTGCATCCCTTCAATACCTCTTAACTCTTATTTTCAAGCATGTTACTCACAACTCACCCTCCTTTATTTATATTAATAACTCACTTTCATTAACTCCTTAACCCACAACATTAACGAATAATTATTTTCTAATTGCTCATTAGCTTTTTATTCAAATTCAAATAACAATTAACTACCAAGAATTAACTCTATCAAGTTTTACTCAAAAAAACTATAACTAATTTCTTGCAAACATTTTATCAAACATCTTGAGTGGATAAATTACTTTCATTAATGTGTGTGTATATATATATATATATATACATACCTATCTCAATTTAATTAGCATACCATATCAATTCAACACTATTACTAATTCCCACATTAGTTTTAAAGTTAACCTAATCATTTAGAAGCTGCTACTTACTTAGATCATAAAGATTTAACAATAACTCATACCAAACCTCCATTGTTCAACCTTAACCCATCACTTTTCTTGTTTCTTGTTCAAGATTCTTAATTCAATTTAAAGGGATTACAAATAACTCACCTAATATAATTCTTTAACTTTCATACAAACATGATTTATACCATTCTAACATCAACATACATATTTCACTCCTAAAACCTCCTCCTCTATTAAACAATTTTACCACCTACAAGCTACAAATTACATCATTCTAACCATTAATTTCACTTTTCTAGCTAACTTCAAAGGTGTAGAATTTTATCACCAAGAGTCATTGACTAACACTTACTCCAATTCTCAAAAAAAGCTCACGACAAGGGAAGAAAAATTTATGCACTTTTCCTCCTTGCTATCCCACCTTCCACATGCTTAATTCACCTTTAAAAGCAACCTTTAAGCTAACTAAAGAGGTGAACAAGAATGACCATGCTACAGCTCCAAAACAGGGGACGGCAACTCGGTACCAAGCTTGCCACAAAACTAAATTATTACACACCCATTCAACCACTACTCAAATCCACACCCTAATTCGTTCCTACCACAACTAAATAGTCAAAAGGAAGCCAAACCTCTCGGCCAACAAGGAAAAGAGCAGTAAATAGAGGAAGCCAGGCAACCAAGGGAATTGCTACCACCAAACTTGTAGGAGGAAACAAGATTGGTTATGGAAAGGTGGAAAATTTTCTAATCAGTAAGCTACCAAGTGAACACCTTCAAGGGTGTTTTACATGGAGGCTAAAAATAGGGGAGGAGGAGTAAAACTAGAAGCAAAAACACAGTAGAAATGAGAAAGGAAGAAGGCTAGGTTGGTTCCGCGGCTAGAACAAGAAAAGTGCAGAATTTTTTGGAGCTAAATATGGCAGTGAAGAAAGAAAAAAATAGGAGAAAATCTAGATGGATCAAGAAAACAAGAAGACAAAGCCGGTTCAAGTCAATTGATTAAGAAAATACGTGGTTGATATTAATCCTTAGTATTTGTATGTATATATATTCTAGTATTTACTTTAATTTAATTTATTTATCGAATTAATCTATTGACTTTATTTTACTTGATTCACAATTTTATTTACTTCCCAACAATAACTTTATTCACCAAAATTTTAAATATACCTTAATATCGGGGTAAAACATATTTAATTATATCACTTTTTAATTAATTCATTTACGTACTTATTATTTTATAATAAAAATTTATATATTATGTCTAGAACTTGATTTTTCTTTATCGGGTTATAACAATCTCTCCTCCTTAAAAGAAATTTGACCTGAATTTCAACAAAAAGATGAGAATAAATTGTTTACCTAAAACGGATATAGATATTGTTGTTTCAATAGTTTTCCACGTGATTTCTTGTTTCTTATATTTTTAACCAAAAAAAATATTTACGAACTTGTATATTTATAATTGTTACCGTTACTTCTTACATATTAGATTTTTATTTATTTATTTTTTTACTTCCTAGATCTGAGGCAGGTGAGACTTATCTAGTACCGGATATACATTGACATACTACTTCCTCCTAATAACTCATCTAACTTAACTAATTGAATTTAAATTACAATATATTTTAACCTAATTCCCTTAAAAACAAGGTCAACACCTTCGAAACATTAAATTTAATAATTATATCACGACACTCCACCACGCTTCCTCTATGCCATTCTGATAATTAAACACCTAAACCCCAATTCATGCTTAGAATCACATTATATTCCTTATTTAAAATTCCAATTAATGAACTAAATCAGACAATTACATGATTTAAATAAATTTGCTTCTACGTACACAAAAATTCAAATATGTAAGCAAAGTGTGCAAAAACTATCGTGTTTCCTCTCAATCAAACTGAGTACTAATATTGTATTCATATTCTAAAGGTTAAATTAGTTTGTTGAGAGACTTAAAAGTCAAGTCTAAGAGAATTAGAGGTGGAAATATCTTCGACTTGTCTTATATATATTACAATGAAGTCGTTTATGTAATATTGTTATACGTGACATATAATTTTCATGATACAAAACTTTTGCTACTACTATTACCGATATGTGATACTAATTTATTCATAGCATTATTGTACTTTCCTCATCTATTGCAAGTTGATTTTCTATCAATACAAATTTAACTTACGATATATTTAAAAATCCTCGCCTAAATAGGTAATTTACAGATTGTTTTATTAACAACTGATTCTTTTTAACCTTTGAAATAACTTAAGGAATCTAGTAAATCTTTTTAGGAAACCCCAATAACTATAAATAGAGCCTATATTGGTTCATACAATAATTGGTCATTTACAGACTAGCGTAGCAATGTAATTTACCCAATGATAAAACCAATGAACGAAATGTTGGATTAAATTATACTCACCTCTACTAGGTTTATTATTTACTATCTTATTTTCCAATTCTCTTTTCAATTAAGAAAAGTAAAGAGAATACCAAATATATCATTGAAATTCTGTTATCCTACCAAGAATGAAGTCACTCCATTTATCACTAAAATTACTTGATACAAAAATCAAGATCTAAGTCAACTTTAAATTACCTATATGTATACATTTTATATCCTAATAGGCATAACGTTCATTTATTTTATCTATGTTTGTCCTTATTTATTTTAATCGAGACTTATATCGTATTATTCTAATTCCCTGGTTTAATGTTAAATAATAACAGTTAGTTAAATTTACGATTGATATCTGTTCCCATTATACATATAAAATCGTATAAATATATATAGATACATATATTTTAAATCTTATTTACTCTAATTCACACTATTTATGACTTAATGTCTTTTACACTCATATTATGTATCACCACATATTATGTATCACCACCACTCCATATATATATGACAATGCTCATTCATTTTACTACTTAAAATTTCACGCTATATCAACTTTCTAATGTAGTCATACTAGATTGTAACACTCTGTAAAAAAATAACTGATACTACTAGATGAAATATTAAGTACTGTAACGGGTGTTACCAAAATCGATGCAATTGTTATGAAATAAAAAAAATAAAAATATTATAACTTAATGAAAAGCCTCAAATCCGAAAAAAATTCTATGCAATTTCAAGTTTAACTTTTCATTAAGGCTTAAAAATACCCATTTAACCTAATAGATTTCAAGCTTTAAACTCATTGTATCAAAATTTCATCCTTGAAGAATTTAACACAGCTTTTCATTGTATCCTTTAAATATTTGCAAAACCACACAAATATTACTCCTTTAGATCGTATTCCGGTAGTAAGGAAATTTTCTGATGTATTTTCTTAAGAGCTGGGCTTCCTCCCGATTGGGATATTGAATTTAGCATTGACTTATTACCTGGTACTTAATCAATTTCTATATTCCCTTATAGGATGGCTCTTAGTGAGCTAAGGGAGCTTAAAGTGCAATTGCAAGATTTACTAGATAAGGGATTCATTCGTCCCAATTCATCTCCTTGGGGTGCCCTTGCTTTGTACCCAAAAAAAAAAATAAAATGGCTCGTTTAGATTATGCCTCGATTATCGACAATTAAATAAGGCCACAGTTAAAAATAAGTATCCTCTTTCTAGAATTGATGATTTATTTAATCAGTTACAGGGAGCTCAGTGCTTTTCTTAGATTGACCTACGTTTGAATCACCAACTCTGAATTAAGAAGGAAGACATTCCGAAGACTGCTTTTCATACTCGGTATGGAAACTTAATGATATTTCAAATGTCAGAAGAGTTTGAGTCTTTAAAATCAATCAAATAAATTACAAATATTAGGGAAAGGAAGAATTCAACTACTATTAATCATTACACAATCAGAACGAATCATTCTTTTCTTTTAATTAATAAGTGTATTATTTCCAAGATTTGATATTTAATATTAGAATTAGTTTGCAAGTGTGACATTAAAAGGAAAACTTTTTATGCCTCTTAAGACGAAGACTTGAGAGAAAATAGATGGACTACACATGTATATATATTTCCAAGATCCATTTCACCATAAAATAAAAAAGTTTGAAGTGGGTTTCTTCAATAGTTCATAATCACACATAACTTAAGATGATTTAGACTTTATTCTTTTAGTTAATAAGTGTGTTGATTCTAGGCATCGATATTTAGTATCGAGATTGGTTTGCAAACTTAACATTGGAAAAGGAAACCTTTCGTATATCTTGGACTACACATGTATGTGCATTTTCACAATTCGTTTCTGCGTGATAGTACATAGGTTTAAGGTGGGGTCTTAGAGAGTTCATATTCTATGTCAAATAGGCATCTTATCTCCTTTGCTTTCTATTATTATTACAAAAGTCTTAAGTATCTTAACCTTATAAATGGTTGGTTAGTTTGTTGAACTAAACTGGAGAATTTGCCTCTTACGGAGGCTATTGATACTAAACTAAGATTTCAGCTAAGTCACCTGTATTCTTCTACAATATGAATTTCTTGTCAAAGACACTTGAGGACTGGTTAATTCTTGATCAAAGCTAATATTTCATTATCTTACTCGACTCATAGCACAACCATCACGCGTCATCGTGTCTAAGCAAACACAAATGAATTCAAGGCACACCTATCATATAAAATCAAGAAGGATACGTTAGAGAATCACAACTTGAAGTTTTAGGATGAATTAGAATGTGTCACTAGGTCCATATACGTCCTAGGTAACGTACATAAACAAAGCAACACCGTCCTACATTTGCAGTAAATGACCTTTAAACCATGCTCTGATACCAACTTATAACACCTCTCACGAGTCATGACTGGTTGGAGGATTGGATAACTAGACCTCAGTAACCTGGACTTTACCACTACTAAGCACACATGACTCTTAAAATAATTATATTTAAACCCAAGAAAATTTTTACTTACTTAAATTTTTAACATAGATTTGTTACAAAATATATAATATTTACTAAAAATTTTGATAGATGTTACACACAATGTAGAACATGCCAACATATAAACGACACATATTCCTGTTTATATACAAGTAAATCACAATAACTACAAAACTACACATAAGCAATATAACCAAGGAACTCCGTTCCGTTTCTCATCATAGTAACAATTAACTAGACTATAACACAACATAAAACCAAACACCCCATAGTTTTAGTGTGACTACAAACTTTCATCCTTTGACTTCAAGATTGAGATTCCGAAGAATTACCTTGCCTCCACACACTCGGCAAGGCCCATTATCAGTAACAGCCATTCTTGAGATCCTGTTACTAAAACAGTTATCAACAAAGAAAAGTGAGTCCTACATACTCAATTAGTGAAAAATCATACCCAAAGGGTACTAGCATCACTCAAATCACATATATCAGCCTTTAATCGTAAGTCTCATTATTCATATTTTAATTCAAAAATACAAGCACGCATGTCTAATTTTCATCAAGGCACGATTCACATATTTTACAAAATATATAAATCAATCCAAATATCTAAAGCTCATAATTCCAAACAAAGAAAACAGAGCACACAAAGCAAGTAAAGGGCTAATAAGTAACCCAACCCCGCATAACAGTATCACCCCTCCCCCTACCGCACATTTATGTGCCCTAACAACAGATTAATCTCCCTATATAATCTATCCCACCGGGGCTGAGCACTCAATTTTAAAAATATGGATCAGAAATCAAAATCAGAATATCTCGAAAAATAAATTTAGAATGTCCTTGGTGCACCTAGAACTTAATGTTGGAAATAAAATTATTGTTTTTCAGAAAAATCTCAATTTGTTGGCTCTTATCAACCATAAACAAGTTCAAAAAAAGCATGATTCAAATAACCCACTAAAACATTGCACTTGCACATTTATTTAATTACATATAATAATCTAGCCCTTAAAGGCAACAATTAACCACTCACCAGTTTACAAATCTTGTTTGTCACTTTGTCTCGCGCTCACGTATTTCATCAGGCCCACAGAAGGGTCCAGAATTGAAAGTCATAATTCCAAATAATACTCAGCTCATAAACATTTTTATTATAATATTTTAATTACTAAGCTTATATACACCAACTTATATCGGTATCTTATGATAGTTATCTATTAAGCCCTTACATGTCAAGTAATATGAATTATACTTTATGTGATAAGGTTGTTAATGAAGAGATATTTTAGATGTCTTGACAATGCATAGGGTAGAAAGAAACTATTATAAAAGATAGAAAAACACTAGTGTGTTAAAGATGTTGAAACTGTCCAAACTTGGGGTTTGGACTAGTGTTCACTTTAACAGTCGTATCTTCCTCTACGAAACTCCAAATCCAATTTTGTAAAATTTATTAAATACTAGACACATGAAGCTTTATAATTGTATATCATTTGAAATTTTTAGATTTGTATACCAATACAGTTTTTTCTTGGAAGTGGCGTCAAATTCTGCAAAATACAGGATTTTGACAGCTCTGACCTTATCTTAGTTAATTGAACATAAATTTCTCTAGGAAAAAGGAAATCCAATTCTGTTTATCAAGTTTATTAATAGACAAGTATATCCATATGTATTATTTAGAAACTTTTCTTAAAATTAGTCTTGAACCTACTCAATTCCTTACATGAACCAAAAACAGGGCATTGCACAAATTCCTAGTTGTCAATATTGGATACTAAGGCTTATGAAAAAAAATTCATACTAGGGAATTAAATTGCGAAACTTTCTAATATTTTTTATCAAGATATTGGGACCATTCTAAATTCATAACACTTTTTTTAATTGAACCTTTAAAACCCTCTTAAGTGTTATACTAAAATAGGTTCACTTAAAATCTTGCATGACCTCGCCGCAGTCTAACAACTCTAACTAACAACATAAATTGAACCAAGCTACGCAATTTTGTAGAAAACATTTCAAGATCCAAAGCTACACTTTCTCTTTTAAACTCTTAATGTAATTCAGCCCCAAAAACAGCCGAAATACAAGATGTTTCTAACCTACAAAATCTAGGCTGCATCCCTTCAATACCTCTTAACTCTCATTTTCCAATATTTTACTCAGAACTCACCCTACTTTATTTATATTAATTACTCATTTTTATTAACTTCTTAACCCACAACATTAACCAATAATTATTTACTAATTTCTCATGAGCATTTTATTCAAATTCAAATAGCACTTAACCACCAAGAATTAACTCTACCAAGTTTTACTCAAAAAAACTATAACTAATTTCTTGCAAACATTTTATCAAACATCTTGAGTGCATAAATTACTTCTATTGATGTGTGTGTGTGTGTGTGTGTGTGTGTGTGTGTGTGTGTATATACATACCATATCAATTCAACACTACTTCTAATTCCCACATTAGTTTTAAAGTTAACCTAATCATTTAGAAGCTACTGCTTAGATCATAAAGATTTAACAATAACCAAACCTAGTTTTTTGCTAGTCCGTATCAAAAAGAAAGAAAATAAAAATCACAATTAATTTATCAATGATAAGCTAATTATTCCCCTAAAAAACCTCAAACATTATAACAAAGACTTAACTTAGGATTTCCTCATGTGTGTGTGTGTGTGTGTGCAAGGCATTATTACTAGAGTTAGATGGCTTCAAAAGTATTCTCAAGATAACTAAAAGACTAATCCTAACTCCTCAACTTCGTCTTTCCTTCCTCTCTCAACTAATGTAGGCTAATACTTAGTTAAAAATCAATAGGTTTGATGAAATGGAATTTTTTGGCTCAAATACCCTAAGCACAATTTCTTTGCATGAGTTCACCCTTCTTTTTCCACCTTTTCTTTTTAAAGTGTTAGTTCTCACATACTCGGGCTTCAACTATTTTATTTTATGATTTGTATCATCTAATATATTTCTTCTTTCTATGAAATGAATGCTCTCCACTTTTTTCTTCTTTTTCCTTCTTTTATTACTTCTACCAAACCTTTGGTTTGTAGGATTCATCAAGGAATTTTTACATATTCCTCTAACTTACTTTATTTTTTTAAAGTGAGGATGATCACATAATATTTTTCTTTTCTATCTTTTCTTCCTTGTAATGCACTCCTTCTCATAGACTTGCTTCGAGCTCATTCCCTTTTTCTTTTGAACTCAATGAAACTGCATATTGAATGTGCTTCATGTAATAAGGTGCAAATAGGTCTTACAAACAAAGGGTTGGTTAGCATATGCATATGTTAGAAAGAAAGAAAAAATAAAATAAAATAGGTATTAGGCTAAAAAACGGATAACTAAAGAAATATAGAATCATTGGTGGATATACAAAGGCTTTATTAATTCAAAAATAGCCTAAATCATATTCTCAACTAAGCTTCACCTAGGATTTCGCCTCAAAAGGAATTCTAACTCATTAAGGAAGTAAAAAAGAGTCTAGGGTTTATAAAGGAAAAATCGTTAAAAAAATAACCCTAGGTGACAATAGCCTTGTGTAGTGTATATATGAAGTATATGCCCTAATTATAAAAAATTCAAAAAAAATTATATTTGCATGTTATTAAAATCAATATCAATGCATAAATAATACTATCATGAGAATAAGGGAATATTAGAGCTTCATTAACAACTTAACTTGCAATATTTTTTTTTAACACGATACAAGAAAGGAAATACAATACAACCTAATTAGTCAATTACACATAATTAGGGATTAACCTAGCATTAGAATAGAGAATTATTACAAAACTTTATGTTACCTCCCCAAGCCTATACTAAACATTGTCCCAATATTGTAAAGAAACCAAGAAAATAACAAAAGATAAAGAAGACTCCCCTTAGTCTTCGAAATTAATATCGATGTCCTCCTCGAGACTTGGGAATGGGAATGGGGCTAGTAGCTTGGGACAAGGAGGAAAATTGGAAGGGTCCCATCCTCCTTGCTAGAGCATCATCCTTAGTAGATGGTTGTTTTGGTGGTTGACAACATGGTTATGCTGCCAATGGTCTGTACATTGCCCTTCCAATCTCGAGATGTACTAATCCAAAATCAACTTATGTGTACCAATAGGCTAAGCTGGAGCTTCTAGGTCACCTTCACCTTATTCAACATTGATTGTGATGCATGTGAATGATACCATCTTTCCTCGCACCATTCTATCAATGTGTTCTACTAGATTAGTATAAAATTCCTGAGCCACTGTAATGACTCAAGCTGGGGGTGGTGCACATAAGTCAGCCCAATCTCTGTTATTAATCAGATTGGCCATCCCCGAGAAGTAATTTGGGCTAAGGTTTAGACCTCGCTGTGCCACATCCTTTTTCATGACAAGCCTATCATGAAAGCGTTTTTCTGTAGCAGCAGAGATGAATTGGCTATTATCAAAGCTCGGTCCAGATGATCAGGCACGCTTAGTAGCTTTTGTCTTTGGTCCCATTATCCTGAAAAACAACATCAAAATAATCTTGAACCCTAAAATACCTAACATCAATGTCAACCACAACCCTTTAATCAACAAAAAAGGGTCTCAAATCTGCACATCATTTAGAGAAATTCGTAGGTAAGTTATGCGAACATAATATCATCTGTACATTACTCATCAACATGAATCTATCGACAATCCATTTCTTGGGTAATGTTGAACATCAATTTCACTATCAACTTAACGAAATTGATGTTATACGAATCTACCCACAATCTATCATTTTCTTACGTGGGTGCTACATTTTATATCATAGTGAGATGATATAGATTCATATAACATCATCATTCCCAAGAACTCATCATCAAGACATAAAATGTAGCACCCACGTAACCAAAAACCCAAAATAAAAATTATGTATAGAACCCCTTAAAGAACATATCTACCCACAATCCATCAAGCATTTAAGCATACAACATAAGAAAAGCATTTTACCTACAAGAAAATTCGTAGAATGTAAAGAGAAAGGGAAGAACACTTACTTGTTTTGAAACAATTCCAAATATAGTGCAAACCTTGATATGGGTAAGGGATTTTTTTTGTGAACATGTTAGAAGGCACCAGAATGGGGTTGGGTTGGTGGTTTGTAGCCTAAAACCTTTGAATCACAAGAATAGGTGTTTAGGGTGTAAGTTGAGGCAGTTATGGTTTTGAGATTTCATTTCAAAAATAAAAATCGCGACACGGTGCTACAAGGTCAAGGAGTAGGTGCTGGGGTGTTGTGCCCTAAAATTTGAAAATTTTACAATACACGCATTGGCGCCAAGGCCTAAGTAACATGGTGCTGCCACCTGAGTAACATGGCTCCTCGATTCAATGCTCTTTTTGTAAAACCTAGATTTTTATGAAATAATTACTCCGCGGCTTAAGTAACGGGGCATCACAGTGTAATTTATTCTATGTAAAATGGTTGTTTCTGGTAAGTGGCACCGTCAAACCAAAGAGATGACATCGTGGCGTGGGGCTCACTGCCTAAAATGTGATTTTTCGTTGGATTTAAGGGATGTGGCTTATGTATTTGTGAAGCCGTGGCTCTAAGCAATTTGAGAACTTAGCTAAGCTTTCGTTTCCATGGTTTTATGATGTGAATTTATGAGTGTCACAACGTTGTGCTCTCTGTTTGATTTTTGTAATTTCCAGTTTATGAGACAAGGCAGTGTTAGGCATTGTTGCATTGTAGCCTCAATGCCTTTTAATGAGGGGCTTAGTCTTTGTTACTTGAGAAAAGATGACATGAAGGTTGAATGTAGAATGCAAATTAAAACATTACTAAACAAACTAAAAACAAAATAAACAAAAAAAAAATTTAGTAACTTAGGTTGTCCCCTAAGAAGCTCTTGGTTTTAAGTCCTCGGCTTGACTTAGTGTTACCCAAGTAGCTTTACCAAGTCTAATAGAGGTATGATCATTATCAATCTTTCCTCCCCAATAGCATTTCAATCTTTGCCCAGGAAAAGGTTCAACTAGGAATTATAGAGCAAGACTTGTTGACTTGGCTAAAATTGGTGCTCAACAATCCATTGATCATGTAGCCTCTTGGTCTTCTCTTTATAGAGTTTGGCATTCTTAAAAGCATTAAGCTTAAACTCATCCATCTCGTTCAATTGGAGAAGTCTTCTTTTACCAGCAGCTTGATAGTCAAAGTTCAGTTTTTTTTATTGTCCAATAGGCATTATGCTCCAGCTTAACCGGTAGATGGTAAATCTTGCCATAAACCAGTCAAAAGGGAGACATGCCTAAAGAGGTATTGTAGGCTGTTTGGTATGCCCATAATGCATCATCTAATCTCTTAGACCAATCTTTCCATGATGGACATATAGTCTTCTCTAGAATCCTTTTGATTTCTCTATTTGAGATCTTAGTTTGTCCACTTGTTTGTGGGTGATATACTAGTGTAACCTTGTGAGTCACCCTATATTTAGCAAGGAGAGCTCCAACTTGTTTTTCGTAAAAGTGAGACCCTTCATCACTGATGATTGCTAGGGGTGTACCAAATTGTGTAATGATACTCTTTTTCAAGAAGTTGGTCATGACTTTAGAGTCATTGGTTAGCATAGCTATTACTTCAACCCATTTAGAGACATAATCCACAGCAACAAGAATGTATTGATTAGTATATGAGGAGATGAATGGACCCATGAAATCCATCCCTCATACATTAAATAATTCCACCTCAAGTATGTTGTTGAGTGCCATCTCATTCTTCCTGTATATGTGGCCCATCCTCTGGCACTTTTCATATTTGGAATCAAATTCATTAGTATCCTTAAATAAAGAAAGCTAATAAAAACCTGATCGGAGCACTTTTGCAATAGTTCGGCTGTTTCCAAAGTGACCTCCATACTTCGAAGCATGGTAGTCTCTAGAACGCATCTTCTTAATATCTGACAAGCATAATGCTTAAACAAGAAGGGGTTATCCTGAACAAAGAATTTTATATCATGTAAAAACTTTTTATTTTATTGAGAAGTTAAGTTCGGAGGAAAAACCTTACCAACTATATAATTGACAAAGTCAACATATCAGGGCAATGGTTTATTAACAACTTGGAAGAGTTGCTCATTCGGGAAGGTTTCATTTATATGAGTAGGTTCAACCACTTGATGATCTCTTTCCAACCTTGATAAGTGATCAGCAACTTGATTTTCATAGCCCATTCGGTCTCTTATCTCTAAATCAAAGTAACAGGATCCACCTTATCAACTTAGGCTTTGCATCTTTCTTCTCAATCAAATACTTAATAGCAGAGTGATCAGTAAAAACAATGACAGAAGTTCTAATTAAATAAGATCGAAATTTGTTAAAAGCAAACACTACTACTAAAAGTTCTTTTTCAGTTGTGGTATGGTTCAATTGAGCACCATTTAATGTTTTGCTAGTATAGTATATATAGTGAAAACACTTTTCTTTTCTCTGTCCTAACACTGCCCTAAAGCATAGTCACTAACATCGCACATCAATTCAAAGGGCAGGTTCCAATTTAGGTTACCATAATTAGGGTTGTTATTAATATATTTTTCAACTCTAAAAACGCAGCAAGACATGCATCATCAAATATGAATAGTGTGTCTATTTTTAGGAGATTACAAAGTGGTTTGGAAATTTTTGAAAAGTCTTTTATGAATATCCTATAGAAGACAACATGGCCTAGAAAGCTTCTTATTCCTTTTATTGAACTAAGGGGAGGTAATTTTTCTATGGTTTCAATCTTAGCTCTATCTACCCCGATTCCCTTGTTAGGCACCTTATGACCTAGCACTATACCTTCTTGTACCATGAACTAACACTTTTCCCAATTTAAGACCAAGTTGGTCTCTTCATATCTTTTAAGTACTAAAGCTAAATTATGGAGACATTCATCATATGAATTACCTAAAACAGAAAAATCATCCATAAAAACTTCAAGCCATTGTTCCACTCTATCAGTGAAAATTGCCATCGTGCACCTTTGAAAGGTGGCTGGGGCATTGTATAGACTAAATGACATCATTCTAAAAGCAAAGGTGCTATAAGGGTAAGTAAATGTAGTTTTTTCTTGGTTTTTCGATGCAATAGCAATTTGACTATACCATGAATAACCATCTAGAAAGCAATAGTATTGCTTGCCTACCAGCTAATCTAGCATTTAGTCAATGAATTGAAGAGGAAAGTAGTCCTTCCTTGTAGCTTTGTTCAGATTTTGGTAGTCCATGTATACCTTTAAACCCATAATGGTTCTTGTAGGAAAAAGTTCATTGTTTGCATTTGCAACAACTGTCATGCCTCTTTTCTTTGGTATACATTAGATAAGACCTACCTAATGACTATCTGAGATTGGATAGATAATTCCAGCATCTAACCACTTGATTATTTTCTTTTTCACCAACTTTTTAATTATAGGATTAAGCCTCCTTTAATGCTCAATTGTTGGTTTATGGTTATCCTCTATGAGAATCTTGTGCATGGAAATGGAAGGGCTTATACCTTTAATATCAGCAATTGTCCATCCTAATGCTTTTTTGTGTTCTTTCAACACATGAAGGAGTTTGTCTTCTTGCATGTTAGTAAGAGAAGTAGAAATAATAATGGGCAAAGTAGATGAAGGACCAAGAAAAGCATACCTTAGGTGATTAGATAATGATTACAGCTCCAAGGTAAGAGGTTCTTCAATTGATGGCCTTGATCTTAATGGAGTGGATGGTCGTAAATCAAGATTTTCAAATCTTGGATTTGGATTTTCAAATCTTGGATTTGGTTTCAGCATATATGGTGATACATCTAATAATTTCATACACTCCTTAAAGAGGGTCACTTGGATGTTTTTCCAAGAACATCTCTTGAACAAGGTTATTCACCATGTCAAATGTAAAACATTCTTCATGGTCTTGAGGGAATTTCATGGACTGAAATACATTAAATTTAATCTCTTGATCATTTACCTTCCTAGTGAGTTCACCTTTTTGGACATCTATTAGTGACCTACAGGTAGCTAGAAAAGGTCTTCCTAATGTTATAAGTACCTCCATATCCTTTTTCCTGTTTAAAACTATGAAATTAGTAGGGAATATCAATGTGTCCACCTTAACTAGAACATCCTCTACAATTCCTCTAGGGTGTGTAAGTGATCTATTAGCTAATTGTAGAGTTACTAATGTTGGTTTTACTGCACCTATTCTTAGATTTTGATAAATTGATAAGGGTATTAAATTTATACTAGCTCTTAAGTCACAAAGTGCCCTACCAAAATGTTGTGTGCCTATAGTGCAAAGAATAGTAAAACTACCTGGATCTTTCAACTTGGGTGGTAGCTTCTTATGATGTATGGTGCTACACTCTTCAGTAAATGCAATAGTTTCATAATCATTAAGCTTCCTTTTCTTGGACAAGATGTCTTTCATGAATTTTGCATAGCTTGGCATTTGTTCAAGAGCTTCTGCAAAAGGAATGTTTATATGGAGTTTCTTGAACATATCCATAAATTTCTAGAATTACTTATCAAGGTTCTGCTTATGGAACCTTTGGGGGAATGGAAGATGGGGGTTTGCCTTTTTAGGTTCAGCGACTACCTTCTTTTTCTTCTCCTTTATGACTTTAGTAAGCAATTCCTTTTTTAATAGGAGATATAGGGATTTCATCGTCTTTTATTTTTTTTTCTGCTCCTCTAACTCTTTCCTACTCCTAAGAGTTATTACGTTACATTGTTCTTTACTCTCTTTTCTTAAGTTTGCTTCGGTATCACTAGGAATGGCATCATAAGGTCTACTAGTCAAAGCATTTGCTAGCTGCCCAATTTGTGTCTCCAATGTTCTCAAGGATGCAGCTTGGCTGTGAATAACATAATCAGTCTAAGACATATATTGCAGAAACATGTCTTCCAAGGATGGCTTCTTTTTAAGAGCTTCTTGCCTCTGTGGAGCTTGAAATCCAGGAGGTGGATTGGGCCTTGTAGCTTGTCATCCTTGATTATTCCAACCAAAGTTTGGGTGTTTTCTCCACCCTGGATTATATGTATTGGAATAAGGGTTGTTTTGACTATTGAAATTCTAAACATATTAAACCGCTTATATGTATTGGAATAAGGGTTGTTTTGACTATTGAAATTCTAAACATATTAAACCGCTTCAGTATTTGGACATTGGTCCATGGTATGACCTTCGCCACAAGCTACACATATCAAGGCAGTGGCCTTAGCTTGTTGTTGCACTCCATAATTATCAAACCTCTTTGTCAACCCAACCACTTATGTCGTCAAAGCAATAATGGCATCAATTTCATGAATTCTAGCAACTCTTCGAGATGTTAACCTTTCAAAAGTTTGGAGATGTTGGCCATTGATAAGAGTTTGGAGCCATCTCTTCCAAAAGGTTAGATTTACCCATCAAAGCACCACTAGTAGCAATATCAATTGTTATTCTAGTTTAGTTTCTGAGCCATTATAAAAGGTATGCACTTGCAGTCACTTAGGAATACCATGATGTGGGCACTTTCTCATTAGGTCTTTATAACTTTCCTGCACCTTATAAAGAGACTCTTGATCTTATTGAAGGAATGGTGTGATTTCATTCCTTAGCTTGGTGGTTTTTACAAGAGGAAAGAATTTGTCCAAAAATTTTTGTACGATGTCTGACCAAGTGGTAATGGAATGTTGAGGTAATGAATATAACCAACTTTTTGGCTTATCTCTAAGAGAGAAAGGAAAAAGCCTAAGGAGGACTACATCATTAGAGATGCCATTGTACTTCAATATGTCGCACAACTCCAGGAATGAGCTAAATGAGTATGGGGGTGTTCAGTTAGTAATTTGTTATAACCTGATAGTTAACAATTATAGGTTAACTTCAGACTAGATTTCATTTTTTGTGTAAATTTTATGGTTAAGTGAATATAAGGTGTGAATATAATAAGTTAGGAAACAAGTATAAGGAATATATATATATATATATATATATATATATATATGTAAGTAGGAAGTAATCTCTACAATTCATTTTTTTAAAGCTCTAACTTTTTGAATTTGAATTTTTTTTGTATTTTAGTTCTCTCTTCCTTGTTCTATCTTGACCGACTCTCTCTTCCTCTGTTTTTTTCCTTAGCCTTGTTTTTTTTTTCATTGTTATTTTCTTCCCTTCTTGAACTTTCCTTGAAATCTTTCTAGTTGAAAGGAAATTCCTAAGCAAGCCGTGAGTGTGCAATCTCCTTGTTTTGCCCTGAAACCTTCCATAGCAGCCAACTCCTTCTATTTCCTTTTCCCCAGTTGATCCCCTTCATCTTGAAACTTTTCAAGTGTGCTTGGAATCTTCAAATTCCTGCCTTAGCCGAGAGGTTAATCCTCCTGAATTCCCTCATGTTTTGGAACCAACTTGAGAGGTTTAGAACACTAACGAGTCCATATTATTGAGGAGCTTAAGAAATAATGATGTACATTTTTATTTTTTTTATTTTTCTTCATTCTTCACTGTTTTCTTACTCACATGCAAATTAACATGATCTACATCTTTGAAAATGTTTGAACTTTGATCAGTTGTACAATTTTAAATTACTTAATGACATCTCATGATTCAGGACATTAAAACTTGTATTACACTACTCCGTATGGGAATTGTTGGCTCTTTAGTATTGATACCCTTTTGGTTGTTAAACATTATGGTCATCCACCACAAAGGTGATGAGGAAAGATCCAAGGCTTATCCACCTATCATTGTTCTCGCCCATGGGAATAACAATTGAGCCTCTTCCACTAGTAAACTCCTCAACTGTATTAAATTTGTCATGTGGTTTTAGGTTACTATACAAGGCAAAGCAAGATCGTTCTATAGTATTGGGTGGGGGGGGAGGGAAGCAATGAAATATGCCTTGTTGTCTTGTAAGGACTTGCTACTTCTATCATCCTAATTGCTGGTTTCAATTGATGTTGATAACTTATAATTAAATTGGGATTTTGTTTATTGTCTTATTATGTATAGATGGGTGCGTCAATCTTGACTTGCTTCCTCATGTAAGATTATAATGTATTTCCATAAGTGCACATGAAATATGTTGAAAGACGTAAGTTACCATAAGGTATTAAGATTGGAAATTAATCTTGTATTACCTTGATGTCCAAAGCTTATGGAAATAATAATATGATTCAAAAGACAATGGAATGATTACTCGAGTAGTGGGTCATTGTATTTGGTGAAGTCTAATAAGTGCTAGGTGATGCTTAACAAGCTATGGATCAAAGACTTACTTATTATGATTTTTAGTTAAAATGAAGAGTAGTGGCAGCAAAAAAATTAGGAATTTGGAAGCTAGAGTGGTGATTAATGGAGGATTTAGTGTTGATTTTTTATTAATTTCCATAATTCAAGATTGTAATAATCCTTAAATGATTAATTCAACTTAAAAGCTAATGTCAGAAGTATGTTGAATTTTATGGATTAAGGTTAGTCATATTAGTAGTTATATATATATATATATGCAAGCAATGAAATTAGTTGCCTTAGATGTGTGCTAAAATGCTTAAAAGAAACCTAGATAACATCCTAAAGTTAATGTTTCAACTTGGTTTCGTTAAATTTGATTAAGTATGTAAGTAAAAATAAATATATATCCAAGGATGTTATGAAATGCCTAAAGGAGTAAATTTTAAATAATTAAATGTACTAATATACACATCTAAATAATACATATGATACCTATCTAGAAAGATATACTTGTCTATTAATAAATGCAATAAACAGAATTAGATTTCATTTTTCCTAGAGAAAATTATGTTCAAATAACTAAGGTAAGGTAAGAGCCGCCAAAATCTTGTGTTTTGCAGAATTTGATGCAACTTCAAAAAATAAATTATATTGATATATAAATCTAAAAATTACAAATAATATGCCATTATAAAGCTAAATATGTCTAGTATTTAATAAATTTTACAAAACTAGATTTTGAATTTCCTAGAGAAAGATATCACTATTAGAGTGAATATTGGTCAAAACTCCAAGTTTGGACAGTTTTTACTTTTTTAGCTCACTAGAGTTTTCTAACTTTTCTAATAGTTGCTTTCTACCCTATGCATTGTCAAGACATCTAAAATGTCTCTTCATTATCAACTTTATCACATAAAGTACAATTTATACTACTTGACATATAATAGCTTAATAGAAAACCTTCATAAAGAAACTTATATAAGTTGATATATAGGCTTAATAATTAAAAGGCTATAACAATAACATTTATGAACTAAGTATTATTTGGAAATATGAATTTCAGTTCTGGATCCTATTATGGATCTGATGAGATGCGCGAATGCAAGTGCAAGTGACGAATGGAATGAGTTGAAGGTGAGTGGTTAATTGTTGCCCTTAGGGGCTAGATTATTATGTGCAATTGTATGTGTATTAAAAAAAAATGTGCAAGTGCAATGTTTTAGGGAATGATTTGAATCATGCTTATTTGAAATTATTTGTGGTTGATAAGGGCCAACAAATTGAAATTTTTCTGAGAAATGATATTTTATTTCCGGAATTGAAATCCAAGATCACCTAGGATATTTTGATTTTAAATCCTAAGAAAATTCTGATTCTAATAAATGTTTTTTTAAATTTGAGTGTTTAGCCCCGGTGGATGGATTATGTATGGAGATTAGTCTATTGTGCGAGTGCGTAAATGTCCAGCAGAGGGTGATACTATTGTGTGAGGCTGGGTTACTCGTTGGCCCTTTGTGTGCTTTGTATGCTATAATGGCTCTGATTAATTTGTGATTTTATAAATCATGTAAGTTGTGAAATTATGATGATTACGTGTATTTTGAATGAAGTCATGAACATTTTCACATGATGTTAATTGACTATATATGTTATATACTTGTATTGAGTGATGCTAGTACCCTTTGGATACGGTTTTCCTCTCACAGAGTCTATAGGACTCATTCGTCTCGTGGATTTTTTTTAGTGACAGGAGTTCAATATATGGCATCGTCGAGCTTGTGACCTACCGACAGAGTACGACAAGGTATTTTCCCGGATCTCAGACTTGAAGTCAAGGATGAAAGTTTGCAGTCACACTAAAAATATGGGGTGTCTAATTTTGTATGATGTAATAGTCTAGTTATTTGCCTTGGTGTTGTTGTGTGAAATCAGGACAGGTGTTTATATTTTAAGTCATGTTCCATATTACAGGGAACCTCAGCCAAAATTTGCAGCAAATTGTTATTTGTTTTAGAAAACAAAATTTTACATTGAACTTCTATTTTATAAAATTTATTTCTATTCTTTAGTTGGGTCAAGTGTCGTGTTTGTTACTTTGTTTTAAAGTCAGGGTTACGGAAGTTTGATTATCCAATCCTCTGGCTAGTCATGCCTCCATGAGGGGTGTGACATAATCCCCCAAACTGAGTATATTGTTGAATCATCTAGATTATGCCCAGTTTGATCTCAAAATTGTTAGCAATGGTTGGTCTTTGTATGCTAAAATGGAGGCCTTGCATAAGAGGGACATCATAATCCCTCATTACCTTGTTTTCATGAATTTCTTGATCTTTAGCCATTGCACAAGATTGTTTTGGGATTTAGTTCTTTCTCAACTTTCTGAGCGTTCGTTCGATCTCAGGATCATATAGTAATAGTTCCAAATATCTAGTGTTTTGCATGAAATGTCAATAGCACAAGAAATCAAGAATTAAAAACTTGAATTAGAATCAAGTAAGCTTATAATAATATTAACAAAATAAAATAAATTACCTGATAATGGCTCTAAAAACTTGATGGGAGTTATACAAATGCAAACACACGTATTGTCCTCAAGTAATATAGTAATAAGTAGAGATCATTCCCACGAGAAATAATTATTTTTTTAATGCTAATTACCACTATGATACAACTTAACTCTAATCAAGCCAATGCAAATTTAGAGATAATTTCAATTTAAAAATTTTTAAAATAAGTCCAGGTTCGTGATATCCTTAACACCACACCTTAATAACTTTAATTTAAATCAATTCATGCATTAGTTAATAGTAACCCAGATTTCTTAATCAATTACTAGCATACTCATATGATTAGCAACTATATACTCCCTTTAGTCTAATTCCAAATATTCCTATGAGAATTATTGATAAGCAAACTCATTAAAACCCAATCTCCTGGTTACTTATAGTGAAAGATTAAATCTCTATCTCTTAAATAAAAATAATCCAAATTATATGAACAACCCAAACATAAGTTATATCACCTAAGGCTAATTCGAAAATTGACTCTTTCAAGTCAAAGTCAGAATTCCTAATTAATCTAACTGGTGATCAAGTAATTAGAAACATTAAGAACAAGGCAATATAAATACTAAACTAAAGTATGCATTGAAATAAATTTAAAGTCACAACGGCTATATATGAGTTCAATTGCTATCCTTAGAATATGACTACTCCATACTAACTACAGAAAACATAAAAACTAAAGATATAGCCATTACAAGTAAATATAAAGTAAGAAGAAGAAGAAGAAGAAATAGAAACTAGAAATTGTCACTCTTTGTGTCTCCTTCAGCTCCTTAGCACTCTTTTCCTCCTATTTGAATTAAAATAAAAGTCCTAAAAATCCGTAAAAGCGCTGTAACGCAGTCATCTGTGGTGTTGTAGCACTATAGGTTTTGTTTAATCTCAATAAGATTCGTCTTGTACCACGACGTGACTTGACATAAATAGGCTTTACGGTGCCAATCCCTTGCTTGGTTTACGAAAGTCGTCCTTACTTCAACGTTATGGCTTCCTTTTCATCATGCTACGGCTTCAATTTTCAAGCACTGCGGTTTCCAGCTTATTGGTGCATTTAGCTTTCCTTTTTTTTTCTATTAGCACCATAACTTCATCTTAGTTGTGTTGCAGTTGAGTCCTCTCTACCTAATCTATTGATTTCTCCCTTTTGTGGTGCAGCGGCTTCATGTTATTCAGTGCTATGGTGCTAGTTGAGTTGCTTCCCTTCTCTAATCTGAATTACGACACTACAAAGACACTTATAACAAATTAAATACCAAAATTCATAAAACTACTACTAATTAAGATAAAAACTCTACAAAACTCTTAAAAACAACCTAAAACAACTTTGACACTATATTTGGCTAATAATTTAACTCAAAATATCAGGATTAGCATCAAATATGAATTAAAATCATAGTGAAATAATTCTATTATTCTAGAGTTATCACAAATCTATCCACCGGGGCTAAGCACTCAATTCTTTTTAAAACACTTATCATAATTAGAATATCTTAGATTAGAATATTAAATCAAAACATCCTAAGTGCACTTGAATTTCCATTTCGGAAATAAAAATTTGTTTCATTGACCCTTATCAACCACAAATAATTTCAAACATCAAACATAATTCAAATAACTCCATGAAGCACTACACATGCTCATTTTTCTATGTAACACATCTATTTAAACACACATATAATTACATATAATAATCTAGCCAGCAAAGAGTAATAGTTAGCCACTTCTCTTTTATCGATCTCATTCATCACTTACTCTTGCGTTTACGCGCGTTGTTGATTCAACAATACTTTTTGAAGCTGCAATTACTTTTTACACATATTACTTAGTTTATCAATTTTTATAAGTTATAACATTTTAATTACGAAAATCTAAAGTTATTAAGTTTCAAATATTTATTTAAAGTTTACTCCTTTTAGGTATTTTCACAACCCCCCTTGGATATATGTTTGTTATCAATTTACATACTTAACCAAATTTAATAAAACCAATTTGAAATATTAACTTTAGGGAGTTATTTATTTTTCTTATTTAGGAACTTTTTCTAAAATTAGTCTTGAACTCACTCAATTTTTTACATAAACAAAAACAGGGCACTCGCACAATTCTTGGTTACCAACCTTTGATTCCGATGCTTATAGAATTCTCATACTTAGGAAATAAATTATAAAACTTTCTAGCATAGCTTATCAAGGTGTTAGGAACATTTAATCTAAAGGCAACTAGTAAAGAGTTTTAGTGCCAAGGAGGAGCTGCTCCACAAACCCACAAAGAGCACTCAACAGGCTTGTGAAACTCGGCAACAGAGCAAGGCAAGAAGAAAAGGAATAAGCAGGTGTAAACAGAAATGAAAGAAAGGAAAAATTGGAAAGCAACAAGGCAAAATTTAAAGTAAACTAAGTCCAAGTCAAAGTAACTTGTGGTGGAAATCACTTGGGCTATATATATATATCTCCTATTCTATTTAGTTGCACACTTGTTACACTTATACCAGAAAATTAACACAAGTTAATTTCAAGTTTCAAGACACCCAAGAGTACAACGAAAATAATTTCTTATATTTCATGAATAGTTATATACATATGTATATATATATATATTCAAATATTCTTTTACTATAAGCATCTAATTTCTCCTACCAAATCACGTTGGGTTACTCATATTCTTGAGCGTACATAAGCATATTGGTTATAACAACTTTTCTCTTTCAAAAAAATTCTTCCAAAAAATTTTAAACGATTTTTAAAAAAAAGATTTCTTGTTTACTTGGATAATTCAAAAAAATATGGATATCGTTGCTTCATTCTACTCTCGGATCCTAAGAACCTTCTTGATTTCCATGATGTTGCCATACCACTTTTATGATTTTGTCTATCAATGATTGCCACCGGTCGTTCCTCGCATGAAAGATTCTTATCAATTTGTACCTCCTGAATCTGAAGCATGTGTGACTCATCCAATAGGTACTTCCGAAGTATTAATACATGAAAGACCAGATGCACTCTACTCAAGTCTGAGAGCAATGCCAATTTATATGCCACTGCTTTAACCTTCTCGACAATTTGAAAGGGTCTAATATCTTGGACTAAGCTTATGCTTTTTGCCGAATCTCATATTGTCCTTAAACAGTAAGACTTTCAAGAACATATGATCACCAACTTCAAATTCCAGATCTCTTCGTCGATTGTTAGCGTATGACTTTTGCCTGCTCTGAGTAGTTCGCAACCTATCACGTATCACCTGAACTTTATCTATAGCATCCTGGATTAACTCAGGTCCTAATAAAAGGTAATCACCTATTTCAAACCACCCAACTAGAGACCGACACTTCCTACCACACAATGCTTCGAATGGTGCCATTTGAATGTTGTTATGATAATTGTTGTTATATGCAACTCTATGAGTGGAAGATGTTGATCCCAGCTACCCTCAAAGTTTACAACACAAGCTCGTAACATGTTTTCCAATGTCTGAATAGTCCTCTCAGATTGACTATCAGTTAGCAGGTGAAAAGTTGTACTAAACAACAATTAGGTGCCAAGAGCCTCCTGAAAAGATTTTCAAAAAGCATCAGTAAAACATGAGCCCCAGTCAGAGATGATAGAAACCGGTACCTCATGCAAGGAAATAATCTTATCCAAGTACAGCTTTGTGTACTGATGTGCCAAATAAGTAGTTTTCACTAGAAGGAAATGAGGGGATATTGTTAAACGATCCACAATCATCCAAATCAAATCAAAACCCCTAAAGGTTTTAGGAAGTCTTGAAACAAAGTCCATCGTGAATTTTTCCCACTTCCACTATGGAATATCTAATCTTTGCAAGGTTCTTACAGGTCTCTGATGTTCAGCTTTCACCTGTTGGCACACTAAACACTTGGAAACAAAATTGGCCACATCTTTCTTTATAACATCCTACTAATAAAATTTCTTTAGGTCTTGGTACATCCAATATCTTTCTTCTTAACTCAAGAACTGATGGCACTGTTATCCTATCATGACACCTCAAAATTCCCTCCTTATCCACCTTGAATTCACCTGAGAGCTCTTGATTGCACTTAGTCTTTTTGGCACACACCTCAGAATCCATTACTTGAGCTTCTTTTACTGTTTCTATCAATATGGATTTCACTTGAATGTGACCTAACAGCACCTTCTGAGGAGAAACTTCAAAGCTAACTCCATCTGCCATACACTACTACAGTTCCTTCACAATTCAACTGCAAATAACTTCCAAATGAGATAAACTACCCATCGACTTCTTGCTCAAAGCATCTGGCACCACATTCATTTTATCGAGATGATAAGATATAGAATAGTCATAATCCTCGAACAATTCAATCCACCTCTGTTGTCTCAAATTCAGCTTCTTCTAGTCAAAGATATATTTAAGGCTTTTATGATCATTAAAAATCTCAAAAGTCTCACCATATAGATAATGCCTCCAAATCTTCAATGCAAAAATCACTGCTGCCATTTCAAGATCTTGGGTAGATAGTTCACTTCATGCCTCTTCAACTGCCTCGAAGCGTTACCTACTAATTTACCCTCTTGCATCAACACATAACCCATTCCAATACATGAAGCATCACAAAACACCGTATACTTGCCTGTAGTATAGGGAAGTGTAAGAATAAGAGCCGAAGCAAAACTAGTTTTCAGCTTTCAGAAGCTCTCCTCACAAGCCTCAGACCACACAAACTTAACTCCTTTCTGAGTCAACCGAGTTAAAGAAGTATCAATACAAGACAAGTTCTCTACAAACCTCTGATAATAACTAGCTAAACCCAGGAAACTATGAATTTTAGATAAATTTTGTGGGACAAGACCAATTCTGAACCGCTTCCACCTTCTTAGGATTCACTTGAATTCCTTTCTTAAAAATCACATGCCCTAGAAAAGTCACTTGATTCAGCCAAAATTCTCTTAGAAAATTTAGCATTGAGCTTATTTTTTCTAAGTGTCCACAATACCATGCAAAGATGTTATTCATGTTCCTCATCACTTTGAGAATATACCAAGATATCATCAATGAAAACAATGAAAAATTGGTCCATGAAAGGTTTAAACACCCTGTTCATCAAATTCATGAATTCTGTAGGAGTATTAGTGAGCTTGGAAGACATAACCAAAAACTCATAGTGCCCATATCGCGTACGAAAAGCAGTCTTCGGAATATCTTCCTTCCTAATGTGGAGCTGATGATATCCCGAACAAAGGTCAATTTTGGAAAATCACTGAGCTCCCTGCAACTAATCAAATAAATCATTAATCCTAGGGAGAGGATACTTGTTTTTAATTGTGACTTTATTCAACTTCCAATAATCAATGCACAGTCTAAACAAACCATCTTTCTTTTTGACAAATAAAACAGGAGCACCCCAAGGAAATGAACTAAGGCCAATGAATCCTTTATTTAGCAAATCTTGCAATTGCACTTTTAGCTCATTCAGTTCACTAGGAGCCATCCAATAAGAGAGAATAAAAATCAGTTGAGCACCAGGTAATAATTCAATACTGAACTCAATCTCCCGACTAGGAAGAAGTCCAGGAAGCTCTTCAGGAAATACATAAGAAAACTCCTTCACCATAGGAATTTACTCTAAGGGAAGACACTCTAGATGAGTATCCCTGGCGTAAGCCAAATAAGCTTGATGCTTCTCCTGATAAGCTGTCTAGCTTGAATAGTTGAAATCAAATTACAAGGAACTTCACCCTGATCCCTTTAAAAAGCAAAATTTGCCCTCTTCCGAATACTAAATTTAACACTTTTATCATGACAATCAACCACAACATGATGGTTAGCTAACCAATCCATGCCCAGAATCATGTTATACTCCAACAGGTCTAATATGATCAAATCCTCTAAGCACACATCATCACCCACTATTACCTCTCAAAAAGGAATATAACGGTCTGCTAAAATAATTTATCCCAATGGAGTCAAGATTGCCAAGGGAACCTCAAAAGGCTCAAATGCCCTCTTCAAACAAAAGGCAAAATACTGAGATACAAAAGAATGAGTAGCTCTAGGATTGAACAAAACTTTTGCATCCACTGAACAAACAAACAATCTACATGATACCATTGCATTAGAGGCTTATGCATCCTGAGTCATCAGAGCATAAAAGCAGGCCTGACCCTTACTTCTTGATGATGAACCTCTGACAAATGTGCCACGACCTCCCTATGACCTAGCTGGCATCGCAGACAATGAAGGTCTACTCTACACTGAAGAAGACATTCTAGCTGGAAAGGACTACCTTCTCATCAAAGGATAATCCCTGATATGGTGATTCATAGCTCTACATTTAAAATAGGCACCAAACTCTTATCTGCACTGCCCTACATGCCTAAGACCATAGATAGAACATACAAGAATCTCAAATGGTCTGGACTTATCAGAAGAAGAAATATATGAATGATTATTAAAACCTCACCTCATCTGACCTCATCTGACCTCTACCTGATTAAGACCATAGAGGTAGATTCACCTTCAGGTCTCCTCGAACTACCCGTTTTTGATGTGGAAGGACTATTAAACCTTGCCTTCTTCTGACTATCCTGCTCAAGCTGCCTTTATATAATTTGAGTCTCCAAAAGATATGCAGCATCAACAACCTGAGTATAAGTCGTTGTGTATGAAACATACACTAATCTAAACAGGTAGTCCCTTGACCCATTTACAAACCTTTTTACTTGCATCTGCTTAGTAGCCACCAAATGCAGAGCAAGACGGGACAATCTAGTGAATCTGGTCTCGTACTCAGCTACAGTCATCCCCTCTATCTGAATCAATTTCTCAAAATCTCGAGCATGGTTATCCTGCACGCTCTTTAGTAAAAGCTAATTAGTAAAAGCCCGACTGAACCCCGACCAAGCAAGTGGATAGTCTCTGTCTGTCATTGTATAAACATTCGATACCACTTATACTCCACATCATGCAACTAGTAACTCACCAATTAAGAAAATGCAGGAATCCTGTGACGGATCCACACTGAGAACCACGGCAGCTACATCTTACAAAACTCATGCAATGCCAAAAATACACCCTGCTCCTGACGAGCTGGGACAGGAGGGACTGCCTCTAGCTGAGCCTGAATAGGAGGATCTACTAGAGGCTGAGCCTGATCTGGTCCTTAAACAATCTGCTTCAAATCAGGACCAAGGGCTCCTGCCTGAGTTAGATCAGCAGCTCTACCTCTACCTCTATCGCGTTCCCATCATGTTTTTTAATCTTGAGAAACTCAACAACAAACTTGAGAAACTCGGCAATAGAGCAAGGTAAGAAGAAAAGGAATAAGTCGGTGTAAACGGAAATGAAGGAAAGAAGAAAGGAAAAAGTGAAAAGCAACAAGACAAAATTTAAAAGTAAACTAAGTCCAAGTCAAAGTAACTTGTGGTGAAAATCACTATAGCTATAAATATATATATATATCCCCTAATCTATTTTAGTTGCACACTTGTTGCACTTATACAAGAAAATTTACACAAGTTAAATTCAAGTTTCAAGACACCCATGAATACAATGAAACTAATTTCTTATATTTCATGAATAGTTATATAGATATATATATATATATTTATATAAATTCAAATATTCTTTTACTATAGGCATCAAATTTCACCTACCAAATCATGATGGGTTACTCATAACCATTCTCGAGCATATGTAAGCATATCGGTTATAACAGGGAACCTCTGCCAAAAGTTTTACTAAATTGTTATAAGTTTTCAATAAACAAACTTTTACAATTGACTTATGTTATATAAAATTTACTTTTATGCATTGGTTTAGTCAAAAGTAGTATCTGTTTTTTTTGTTTTAGAGTCAGGGTTATAGAAGGTTGGTTACCTAATCTTCTTACCAGTCATACCTCTATGAGGGGTGTAACAACCTTGTAGGAAACTTGGTTCCACATCATATACATACATGATGTGGAACCATATATATATATACATACTAAGAAATTAATACTAACTTGTACTTTTAACATTCTTCACTATCCTAATATTAAATCCAAGTTAAGTTAATCTTTTTAAAATTTACCAAGGGCTTGGATCATAAAATTCCAATATTTTATATTATTTTTTTCACCTAAGTTTCAAGATTCCCTTTTTCCTTAACCAATTACCCAATAATTCTTTACTCTTGTTCTTAGACTATTATTCAAATTTAAATATTGCTTAATCACCAAGATTCAATCTACCAAATTCTATTCATTATGTCATAATTAGCTTCTTTAAGACTTTTCAATAACCTCCTTAAAAGACACTAATTTTATTTCTTGTATATATGTATTCCTCTCAATACAACTAACCTAAATCTCTAGAATTCACATTACTTATAATTCCAATATTAACTAAAGTTAAAATTTCCATTTAGAAGTTACTACAAGTTTGGATTATGTAACTTAACAAGAAGTCAACATCACATCCTCCACTAGCCTAATTATCAAGCTTGTAAACACTCTTAACATTACTCTTACACTCAACCTCCCATTCAAAATCTTTCATCCAATTCCCATACATAGCCTAAAGAATAATAACTAAGTTCTTTTAGGCATTTTATCAATATTTATATATATATATATATATATATATATACACCAAGAAACCAATACACATCTCTTACTTTCAAACATTTTACACGTTCCAATTGTTAAATTCAAAGTTGTATTATATATTTGTAATCCCTCAAAAGCTTAAATATATTGAGGTTAATGCATTTAATTGAACTAAATCCTTCAAGGCACAATTTATTCTCATTTATATGTATGTATATACATATACCAAGAAAACTAATATAAATTCTTCACTTTCCACACTATCACATGTGAAACATCAACCATAAAATTGGTTTAGCCATTTAAAAGCTATCAAGAGCTTAAATCTATATAATTTCTACATCAATACAAACAAATCCTAAGATTTCCTCTTCCAATAATCATTTAACCATAATGTTTGTTCTTTGTTCATAAACTTTTATTCATAACCACTTCAAACTTTACCACTTACCCTTAAACAAAGCAAAAATAATACCAATTGGTTGCAGTAATATAAGGAAACCCACATAAAACTAAGCTCCAAAGCATCATACCCAAATTTGGTTGCAAGGAGAGCTATTGCCCACCAAACCGATGGCTACTATGGCATGAAAGGAATTGATAAAGCTCTTAAAATTCAGCCCTCAATGGCTGAATTTCTAGCTGGAACGCCTAAAGAGTTACCCAACTAGCTAATCCCAGGGAGATCTCAGCTACAAGAAGACTTCGAGAAGACTAACCAAGCTAGAAGGCAGTGGGATGAAGGTAAAGTAAGCAAAAAGAATAAGAGTGGAAAGCTTAGCCACGAAGAAGGAATCAAACTCGGCTGCAAGAGGAAAAAAAATAGGGGGAAACAGCAAGTAAAGGTGGTGGATGCAAAAAAAAGCTCTCATCCAAAAGGAGAGAAAAAGAGAAGAAAAAAATAAGAAGGAAAAGTAAAAAGAAAAAAGTAAAAAGCAAGGTCTTGGTCAAAGTCAAGGAAAATTAATATAAAAGTGTATACACTTTATATATACATGTGTATGATGATTGATTTATTTTATGTACTTATATTTATTTTATAATGAAGGTTACATGAAAAAGTTCTAGGTTTCATGTTACTATACTGGGTTATAACACTTACCCAACAAGGTAAATCTAATTAAGAAATCTCCATCATCATCTAAATAGTTTTTCTTATCAACCAATAATTTTTTCGACAAGGTTTATCAATGATGAATTAGAGAAATTACTAAACAACCCTCCAAAGGTTTTATTTATAATTTTTTTTATTAAATCATTTTTATGGTGAGTTATTTTTTTAATTGTGGAAATGCACATCCCATCTGCTTTAAATCAAATTCACAAAACAAATGAAACATGATTCTCATAATCTAAAAGAGATTAACTTAAAGCCTCCACATCTATTATCACAGGCCACTAAGGTTGGTTGTAGGTAAAACAAAATTCTATTTCAATACCAAAACCATGCTAAGAAAGATCTCCAATAGAAAATTGGAGGATGGACATAATGTGAGAATGAAATTAAGGATTGATTCTTGAAATTCAATATAAATACAATTGCCATCTTTAAGAATCAAATAATCTACTCTTATCCAAAATGAAGATAGCAAAAAATGAGCATTTAAGATTCTATCAAACTTTATTCTAAATATGAACTCAATGATCTAAGCACAAGTAAAAGAAAACAAATAATACCTAATAAAGAGAAAAGACTAAAAATGAAACATTAATTCTAAACACTACAAGAAATTATAGTATATGCGTCTATCTTTTTGCAGACATAGATAACCACTACTTGTGTCTGTAGTTTCTCTATATGAGTTTACAAAACTGTAGACATAGATAGTGGTTTAAAAAATTTGATCGCATTCTCTAATACTATTACACATACATTGATTTTTGCGCAAATTTTTGCAAGATTATTTGATTTTGCATATTTCATATCTGTAACACAAAATCAAATATGAAATATATATTTTAAAAATAATTAAGTATCTATGTCAGCCACTTAATGTACCTGCATTTGTAGTGGTAGATGCATAAACTTCTTCTAGTAAAATCCCTTAACAGCTAATTTCCTTTCTCTTTCTTCCTCTATTTCTGAAAATTGGCACTCAATCCCTCCTCCCCCCTCCCTCTCCTTCTAGACCCACTACTATCCTCACGACCCTTTGCCCCCTTTGAGGAAGTCTATCGCTGTTCACTGTGCCCTACCACCTCATTTCTTCTACAACCTGAGCCAGAATTAGTAAGTAATTCTCTTGTCTTTTACTCCATTTCTATTGTCTTTCCCTCCATTTCTAAAAGTAGGCCTTTAAATTGCAAATTAATGCTTGAAAATTATGTTAGGAACAAAAATAAATTGATGATGTTAAATTAATTTTGTACGGTAGGTCACAATGTTTCTATTAAATTACTATGTGTAAAGTTGTGTGAATTGTAACCTAAGTCTTAAGATATTAAAGTAGTACCAACTTGATTGTCTTCAAATTGTCCACTTTAGAATAGTGTTCACTAAAATATAAATATCCAATTTTAGAGGAATCTAAATCGAGTTTCATTTGATACATTAAATAATAGAATCATATATCTTTAAACATGTATATCAAATTTAAATTTTAGTTAAGTATATCAATACTCAAGTAAGTTGAGCTAAATACAATAAAAAGCAAAATTCCGGCAATTTTGACCTTACTTTAACTAATCGACCACAACTTCCTCTAGCAAAATGTAAATCTAATTCTATCTATTGGATAAATTAGTAGACATGTATAAATTTCTAATTAGGTATCACGTTGTCATTCAGCGTTCCTTATCAATACAATTAATTGTTTAGAGTTGGGTGTAATATGTGTAAGTCTGTTTTGGTTAAATGTTAGTGTATAAGATTGTTCATGTCTTTTCTTTGAGTGAATTGGATATGAAAGTAACATATGTAAATCAAAGATAATAATAACCTAGTCTAAAATATATTCAAAAGTAATTAACACTTAGGAATTAGGTAAAGCGAAATTCCCAAGTTAGAAATGAAGAAGATTTAAAATAAGACTTATATGTTAGTAGGTTAAAGTAAGTGGATGCTTATGTTTAAATTAACTTACTAAATTAACTTGATTGAGAATAGGTGGGTGATTATTTTTTTAATTAGAATGAGTAAAATGTTAGGCTGATTAAATCAGAATAATGTATTAGAGTCTCACAAGGTAGAAACCTAATAATGAGGAGATTAGGTGTAAGTGAGGCTTTAGGTTAATCATGGCATTAGTACACTGATTTAGGAAGTCAAATACATAATGCACTGTATAAAAGGGTACTAACGCAAGTTGGTAATTGGAGTGGATACAAAGGAATAAAGAATAGCAAGCATGGCAGGTAGAGGAAATAAGAAAGGTAGGCATAGGAGGCAGTATATGAAAGCATATAGCATCCATTTACTACATGTATACAGTAAGGGGTTCAAATAAGGTTTTTGAAAAAAGGGAATATTAGGAAATTACAAAAGGAAGACAAGATTTCAATCCACCTTCACTTGCTACCTTGAAATTGCAGTAGTGAGAGTGAAATAGAAAGTTTTTTCGTATGATCTATTTGTAAACCGTGGGTGAGAGGGAGAGAAATAGTGAGGAAAGGGTCTACATAAGGTTCTTTGAGTGAGTTTATTGTCACACACCTCACGGAGGCATGATTGGCTAGAGGAATGGGTAGTCTAACCTCTGTAACCTTGACATTAACATAAAGAAACAAATATAACTCTTGACTAAAATAATAAAATAAAGTAAATTTTATAAAATAAAGTAAATTTTATAAAATAGAAGTTAATTGTAAAAGTTTGTTTATTGAAACATATGATAATTTATTTAAAATTTTGGTAAAGGTTTCCTGTACTACGGAACATGCACAAAATACAAACCTGTAAATTCCTAGTTACATTCAATCAGGTAACAATAACTACAAAATTATGCAGGGGAGCTCTGCTTCAGCATGTTGCAAATAACAAATAACTATACTATTACGTAACAAATCATACATCCCACAATTTTAATGTGACTACAAACTTTCATCATTGACTTCAAGTATGAGATTCCAAATATATCTTGTTGCCAAACACTCGGCAAGCCTAGTATCGGTAATTACTGTCCCTTAAGATCCTGTTACAAAAAAATATATATATCAACAAAAGAAGGATGAGTCCTATAGACTCAATGAGTGAAAAAACGTACCTAAAGGGTACTAGCATCACTGAACACAAATATATTATATATATAATTAATTAGTATCAACATATCATAAATCATAAAACTACTAAGATTAAACATACATGATTAAGGAAATATAAAACTTAATAAGCACCATTCAAGTAGTACTCTGTATAATTCAATCAAAACAATCAAAGCAATCAAATCACAAAAATCATAAAAAGGGCTAACCAAGTAACCCTGCCCTGCACACTAAATATCCTTCTTCCAAGAATTTTTTTTAGTCTGCATACTAAATATATTTTCGGTATACAATCCATCCTACTAAGATTGAGCACTCAATTCTTTTTAAAACACTTATTAGATCACGGTTGCTCTTGTATAAAATTATTAAGATGTGTTCTTAAAAAATTTACTTAGTAGTAGTAGGAATTTTGGAAAGAAGCCTAGTATAAGTAAAAAGGGATTCTCTTGACTCTTATGTAAATAACTTAGTATAATGAAAAGTAGTTTGCAAAATCATGTCTCTAAGTCCTTTAATTCACTATCCACAAGTTTCATTTCTTAAGTTAATTTTGGTTAATTGAAGACTAAATAAGTAAGAGTGGTGTTGCACTTAGAATTAATTAGTAAAAATCAAGAAGGAGAAATACAAGATCACTAAGTATGGTTGTATGATGTGAGTTGATACTAGACAAATTCAAGGAAAAGTTGTATAGGTATTAACGTGGTAAGGAAGGAGAAATGCTAGGAAAATACAAGTAACAACGTATTATGTAATTTGTAGAAGAAAATTTTAAATTTAGACAAAGAGATTGGTTTAAGAGTTTATTAGTACATTAAGTTAGTTTAAGGGGAATAAGGTGTCATAGTTATATTATCAGAGCATGGTTTTGGGCCGAGATTGGGTAGGAAGCCCTAAGAAAGAAAGCAACGGTTAGGAAGGAATAAGGGATTTTTAGGCAAGTTTTCCATGATTTCCTTGTGTGATATATGTGGTTGACATGATTTCCTTGTGTGATTATATGATTTTCTTTCGTGATATTGTTATGTGATAAGTTGTTTAGTGTTAATTGCTAATTCCACTTTATGGTTATATATATTCATGACATGGTAGATGATAGGATAAATCTGAATGTGTGTTGTGTACGCGATTCTAGGATGGCTGTGTGTTGTGTATACGATTCTAGGATAGCTCCCGAAAGATCTCAAAATGAACTCTTGGAAGGCATACTCAATGCACTGGAGGATGTGTTAGGAGTAATGAGAAATCAAATAGGAACTCAAAATGCTACCATAGAGGCTGTAATAGTGGCCACTACTGCTGCAAACTGTTCTTTCTAAGAAAATGGTGTTGTAGGCATGAAAGAATTAAGGAGGGATAAGTGTAGATCTAAGGAAGTCAGGTCCTTGATGGACTATTTTAGGAGAGCGAATCCACCTAGTTTTATGGGAAATTGTGACTATCTTGTAGCTGAAAGGTGGTTAAGGCAATTAGAGAAAAATTTAAGAGTTATAGGATGTGCGGATGATGATAAGTTGATTCTAGCAACCTATATGCTAGAAGGGGAAGCAGAGTATTAGTGGCAATGTACTGAGAGGTTACTTGTGGCTAGAGGGGAAGAACTAAATTGGGACAGCTTTAGGAGAGCCTTCTGTGAAAAATATTTTCCCAAGAATGTAAAACAAGAACTTGAAGCTAAATTTAACCAACTTAGGCAAGGAAGTGTGACTGTAGCCGAGTATGAGCAAAGATTTGAGAAATTGTCTAAATTCTCCACCTAACTACAAACTCTATGATGATAGATGGAAGTCAGATAAGTTTCAAAGGGGTCTATGTCCTAATGTGAGGGGTAAGATAGCTACTTTAGAGATAGGAAACTTTGCTCAATTAATGGGGAAGATCAAGATAGCTGAGAAGGCATGTATGGAGGAGGAAGACGAAAGGAATGGGAAGTACGAAACCTCTAAAAGGTTTAAAGAGATGGAAAGAAATGAGAGTAACAAGAGGGTCGCATGTGTTAGTGAAGTATGACCAAATTAATGGCAGGATAAAGGCAAACAAGTAAAGGGTCAATCCGAGGTAGAAGCACAGTGTAATATGTGTGGGAAATTTCATGTCAATAGGCCTTGTTTGAAAGGTAGAAACATTTGTTACAAATGTGGAAAAGATTGCATCTAGGTAGAGACTGTTCAGATTTAAATGATTAGAGCGCTCTTAAGAAACGTATAGTACTAAGCAGAGTATTCTCTTTGAACCAGAAAGAGGTATAAGAGGACAAAAATGTTATACTAGGTTAAGTGTACATTAAATGGCTAGGTAAGTGTACATTAAATGGCGCAATATGTTAATGTTAAACTCCCTGAAGCGTACCAAGATGAATAAAGCGAATACCCTGAGGCTTACCAAGATAGATAAAATGAATACCTTGAGGTTTACCAAGATGGATAAAGTGAATGCCCTTAGGTTTACTAAGATGGATAAAATAAATACCCTGAGGTTTACCAAGATTGATAAAGTGAATACCCTAAGGATTACCAAGATGGATAAAGTGAATACCTTGAGATTTTTCGAGATGGATAAAGTGAATACTCTGAGGTATGCCATGGGGGACATCTAACTAAGATGTCTTATGCAAGAATGTGATACTTTGTGAAATGAGTAGACGAGATAAATTGTTTAGATTAATGTAGGAATTTTGAGGACAAAATTCTTTTTAAAAGGGTGGAGTAATGTAACATCCTCTAAAGTAATACCTAAATTAATTATTGGGTGAGCAATTGTATTATGAGTTAAATAGATTAAAATTTATGCATATTATTCTATGTATAAGAATAGTACATATACGTATAAAAAAAAACCTATATACATAGCTATGTATGCATAAAAATACTTATGTATGTATAAAAATACCTTTATATGTATATATATAGAAGTAATATATACGTATAAAATACCAATATACTTACAAAATACAAAGTATGGACAAGTGTTGGAAGGTGGCATTAGTGAGGAAGAAAATAATAAAATAAAGCTACTTGCCAAGAAAGGAAATGTGAGGAAATTACGTGTAAGAAGGAGAATGAAGGTGGAAAATTGCAATAAATCAGGGACAGATGTGTAAGAATGAGGAAAAATGGTAGAAGTTAGTAATAAATGAGGGAGCGTGTGGAAGAAAGATAGGGCATAAGGTGGCCATATGATGATTAACAAGAATAGGTAGCAAGAATAGGTGTAAAGGAAAAGGCGCACATGGAAGGCAAAGAGAATGTCAGGTGGCCATAAATTATTAGTAGGTTATGAGTATTAATTTAAGGTTATAAGGTGGCCTACTAATGATGACAAGATCTAAACTCGGAAATAGGAGTTAGACAAGTACAAGTGAAGAAAACTCACATGTTAATTTAGAGGGTTACAAATGGCATTGGAAGTGACAAGTGTAAGGATAAAATGGGAATTTATGAAAACTAAAAGGGGTAAAATGGGAAACTAACACAAACTCTCTTCTAATCTCTTAAGCTATCTGTGCACTATAAATAGGGGGAAGAGCTGACCAAAAATGAAATAGGCAAAAGCAATAGTGCACTTAAGTGAGAGAATTAGTGACAAATCAAAGAAGGAGATTTCGGTTACAAGAAGAAAGTAAAGGCAAAGGCATATATTCATGTGTTTCCTTAAACTCACTTGTTTTTATATTCGTAAATATTCATTTTCTACTATTCAAAGCTCTACATATGAAAAGAATGTTTTATGAGAAAGTAAGCTTGTGTGAAAAAGAAAGCATGTATGGTTTTAAGCATGATTTTTAGCACTTGTATTGTTGTCTTAACAATGTGTTGGCCAAAGTTCACCAAGCACCAAAGAAAGTGTTCAAACCATAGTATAGATCTTACTATTGAGAGGCAGTATAAAAAGAGTGTACACAAAATCCTTGTAAGGTAGCCTTGAGTTTGCATATTATTAAGTAAAAGAGATGGCCACATGAGAACAAAATGCTTGCATAAAAATTTCTTGCATTTCTATATTTCTATAACTACACATCAACTCTATTCTTTTGAAAGTATGATGTATGGTTACATGTTAAGATTTGTGTCTCATGTTTTTAAAATATTGATGTGCAGATTAAGCCATGTTGTACGTTGTGCTTGAGTATTACTATGTGTATTAAGCTTGCATGGAGGAAAGGGAGATTATTATAAAAGAATTTGTCAAGACTTGGGAATATGAATATGAGATCGAGGATGATGAGGGGGTACACCCATTGACTATGGTGTATACCATACCTCCTAGGGCGTAAATATATAGTAGTTATAGTAAACTTTTTTATTAGTAAACTTGTAGAACATAGTTACTCTTGTATAAAATTATAAAGATGTGCTCTTAAAAAGTTTACTTAGTAGTAATAGGAATTTTGGAAAGAAGCCTAGTATAAGTAAAAAGGGCTTCTCTTGACTCTTATGTAAATAACTTAGTATAATGAAAAGTAGTTTGCAAAATCATGTCTCTAAGTCCTTTAATTCACTATCCACAAGTTTCATTTCTTAAGTTAATTTTGGTTAATTGAAGACTAAATAAGTAAGAGTGGTGTTGCACTTAGAATTAATTAGTAAAAATCAAGAAGGAGAAATACAAGATCACTAAGTAAGGTCTTATGATGTGAGTTGATACTAGACAAATTCAAGGAAAAGTTGTATAGGTATTAATGTGGTAAGGACAGAGAAATGCTAGGAAAATACAAGTAACAAAGTATTAAGTATTATGTACAAGAAAATTTTAAATTTAGACAAAGAGATTAGTTTAAGAATTTATTAGTACATTAAGTTAGTTTAAGGGGAATAAGTTGTCACAATGGCGATATACATATTCTATACACTTGATACATACACACATCAATAAAATTATACAATTAAATTTCAAGCTTCAAGTTAACCCATTAGGGAATGAAAATTAATTCTTGAATTATTTGTATATATATATATTTATACAAATATTCATTTGCGTAAATTTTACTTTGTGTAACATTTTATTCACCTAGTCAAGATAATTTACATACAAATATTCTAAAACATACATTCAATTATCGGGTTATGACATTTATCTATTCAAGAGCTAAAATAAAGTTGTAGTTTAGGCTTTGGAGATTATTTCTTTACAAGTTCATGGGCTGGTTTAAAGCAGAGAGGGAGTTAGAGCCCAAACTAGCTGGTGGTGTCCTCTGGGTTCATTTGTGTACTTGATTTGGTTAAGAATTCTTTAGAGGAAGGTCTTCTAGGTAGAATAAATTAGAGGCTTTTAAAGAAAAAATGTTCTAAAGTCTTGAGGAAGAGTTTTAAACAACAGTATAACCTGGTTGCATGTGGATTATAAGTTATAGCTTAATGGATTTTGGTGTTGAGATTTTGTAATTCGTTTCTACCAGTTTTGCTCAAGAGGGGTTTGGTTAGATGTCAAGGGACAAATCAACACTACAAGAAAATTCAATATCAGAGACCTCATTTTGCTATCTTTGATAATCTAATCTTGGTCACTGATAGTTTTTAGAGACCACTAGCAGTTTCATATACCCCAGTGTTTAATGCTATGTATTAGAGACCGCATATTTTACTATCAAAGACTGCCTATTATCAGAGATCACTTACGGTCTTTGATAGTTGGTCTATAATAATCTTCAGAGATTGGGTTGCAGTCTCTGATAATCGATCTCTGATAATCTTCAGAGACTGTGTGTTGTAGTCTTTATTGGTCGGTCTTTGATACTCTTCAAAGACTGCTTGCTGTCTCTGATAGTCGGTCTCTAATAGTCCAAAAATTATAATGTTTAGTTATTAGAGATCGCAATACGGTCACTGATAGCTTAATTATGGTATCTAATGATAAAAAATAAATTATATATCATCATTCAAAATATATTTTTTGGGTATAAAATACCTTTCGATTTCAAAAATAACAATAAAATACTAATTTAGAATTCAAAAGTCACATTTTTATTAATAAAAACATAAACGAAAAATCAATTCAAGACTTTATAGTATCAAATTTGTTTACATTAAAAAGTTCAAACAATGACAAACTAAAACTAAAGTCATGCCAAATTAGCATCCATGCTTGATCATGTGACTCTTCATTCTAAGACTGTTGAGCCCCAAAGATGAAGGGACAACTTGCGGTGAAACAATATTATAGGAATCAATTTCATATTATACTTTGACATGTAATTAATTAGTAAGTTAAGAAAAATACTTAGGAACATAACAAAGTTCTTTACATATATTACATTCTTTTTGTATGCATGTGGCCTTATAAGAACAAACATAAAAAAAATTACCTCTAATGCATTAAGGATTTTTTAGAAGTAAAATTATGGAAGATTAGAATTAGTTTTCAGTTAACAGTATGTACAACTTAAATTAAGGCATAATTTTTGGCTTATTCCTTCTACATAGTTAAAGATTACTGAATACTGAATCACTATACCTTTTTTACTTCCATTAGTTGGTTGTTATTGATTACAGAGAAGTCACTTAATAGAATAAATAAAAATAATATCAATAGCCACATGATAAAATCCTAATATGTTTCCAAGAAATTAAGATGTCATTTTAAAATGCCAATACCAAGTTCTCTTTTGCTAAAGTTTCATCATCTTTTTATTTGTGCATTTATCACACCTTCATCTAAATAAATATATGATAAGACACAAATAACAGCATATCAATCAACTCTTAAATGGTGAATGTTATTCAAAAGCTTATAAATCTAAGACTCAGAAGCAAAGGATTTCATTCAAAAAGCAGTCAGTGTTGTATTCCATTCAAAAGCACTTTACACATAAGTTGAATCGAATCAAAGGTAAAGTACTTGTAAGATGCATATATGATATAGCCAATTGCTAAGGTATGAAATCAAAGGTAAAGTACTTGTAAGATGCATATATGATAAACCCTACTTGTTAACAAAAATCAAAATTTCTGAAATGTCATTAAATGACTCTGTCAACAAACAAATGTACTATCTGTGACATGAGAATGTTCCCAGTAAGTTTGTTATTAGATAGACTCAGATAATTCAATGATTTAAGGTCACCTATCGATGAATGGAGACTTCCAGTGAAACCATTGCTAGAGAGTTCTATGTACTCCAGGCTGTTCATTTTACTAATCCATTGAGGAAATTCACCTGTTACCATATTATTTGATACCCTTAAAAATATCAAGGAACTCATCCTTTGCAGTGATTCTGGTAATGTTCCACTGAACAAACTGTCACCAAAATCCAACCTATTCAAGTGCAGGCAATATCCAATACCAGTGGGTAAAGGTTCTGAGAACTGATTATCCTGTAATAAGATCTCTTTCAAGTAAAGTAAGGTTGATATCCCATCAGGTACAAACCCATAAAATGAATTATTCAAAAGATCTAATATCCTAAGCCTCCCTTTAAACATATTTTTAGCTAAAGATAGGTAATGCGGAGAAAAGCAATTATCAAATAGATTGTTAGGAAATTGTCATAACAATAAATTGTCTAAAAGATCAAGAAATCTTATTAAACTCATATTCACTAGGGAAGTAGGTATGACACCAGAAAAACTATTATGACTAAGATTTAGTCTTTCAAGACTTTTATCAATAAGTGCAAGTGCTAGACTAATATTCCCAGTAATATTGTTATGTGAAAGAGACAATACCTTTTGTTAACAAATACATAAGGGAAAATTGTAAAATGATACATATAAAAGTTCACCAAAATATATCTCATAAATAACATTCTTTTTCCTTGCTCTAAACTACTTCCCATCTTCTCCCAACGTAAAATCAGTTATAGTCAGCATGTATCAAGAGTACACTAAGAGGAAATGAGTTCTATATTTGAGTTATCAAACTGTATTTGAAGTGGTACACTTCTATATGAATGTACAATATGAATATGCAAGTATTATCAATTAGTGTCATTATAAATAGCAGCTTGTTATCATTAAAACCACAACTAAACTTGACCTATCATGTTATCTTATAAGAATCTTATAACTCTATAAAATATGCAAGGAAAACTGTAACACCTTCCTTAAATTCAGATGTAATATAACTATTCAATAACCTTCGGTCCATCCAAGTCTAATCAACTGACATTTTTTCTGTATAAGTTATAATTATTAAATTACTTACATTCGTTGTCCATCCATTCAATAAACGAAAGTCAACGAAGCTGCAAGACCCATATTCTTTCTGAGTATCTTTTCTCTTTTTTGGTTGAAAGTAATAAATTTCTTTAACCATAGCATAACTTACTAGAAAGCAGCATTGTTGTAGTAAGAACACTAGAATAGGAAGTTGAGATGACTACAATGCTTCTAAAAGGGAAGTCCATTTTCAGAACTCATTTACATACTTCTCAAAATCTCTTTTATGTTTACTAGAACTTGGATTGAATGCTAATGCATTCAATTAGTTCCCAACAAGGAATGCACAAATTCTTTGATGTCTGAATTGTTCTCAAGTATAAGCCATTTTCTTTATTCACATTCTATTGGGCTTGCTCTTTGTTTTGTTTTTCTTCTCTGGATATTTGGTTCCTTAAGATATGTTTGTTAGGCAATTTATTCACATTTTAAGTAGCAGGCTACATTTGGCTCCTAGGAAGGCTTTATTTGTTTTTGTGAAAAACACCTTACCTCAAACATATAAATTCCAGTCCATCATCCTTTTCTTTTTTCTTTTTTTTCTCCGGAGTGCTATTAGACTTTTCTCTTATTTTCACATGCTAATATGTTTTTTACTACTCACATCTACAGCCAGCCTTACAAACTTCATCTACGAATCTTACAAGGATGCTAATGGGTTTCTTTACATGTGTTATAGCAATGAGAAAATGTTTGGCTAAGCTAGTATTTAATTGTCTATTCTTTGTAAGTCTTTCTGCTCTATTTATTCTTAATATTAGTCTCTACATTTGTGACTTAACAAAGTTTCCCCACCTGTAAAGAATATTTATGTAAATTATCTTGTTTTACTGTGTTCTCAATGAAGTGTACCATTTTAATGACCTGAAATGGTACATGAATTCTAATTTTTATAGCTTTAGAGGACACATATAGATGAATTAAGGAGATCAATAAGCAACATGGAAGCAAGACTTAAAGCATGCCTTATTATTTGAGGCAAACTAATAGTTACTTCATAGATTCAATCATCTTATTTTTTGTCTTAGGAAAAAAATCATTTGATTTCATGGCATCTTTCTAGCTTATTAATTACTTCAATGTGTCCTCCCCATTAGACAGAATCTAATACCTTAATGTCTAATTTTCATTGTTTATGTAACTCAATCCTCAATTGTCATATCCAATAAGTCATCCAAATTCTACAAGATTGAAAATGATGTAGACTTGAGAGACTAAAACAAATAATTAAACCCTAAACATAATGTAAACAACCTACGCAACAATGCTAGTTGCACAACTCTTTCTTGTACATCTACTAAGGAGAATATCAACAAAAGCAACAATGTCACTTGCACACCTTTTGTACCCCTCTTGTAACATAGTAATCATGTGGTGATAGCATGATTAATAGTACAACCTAGTAAAATATTGTCCACTGTAATGCCTTGAATAAAATGTTTCAAAATGAATAACAAGCCAACGACATGAAAAAGAAAAAAAATAGCATAAGTAGATAGACACAACTAGTAACTCATGGTGAGGACAACTCTAAGAAGCATTGCAACTACTATATCCAGGATAGGCTAACAAATAGATGAAACAAGACAATGTCGTATATTTGAGGCACATGCACAAGTATAGACATGAACATGTACATAAACAAACTCCACTTCCTATCGATTATAACATAAATAAAACATTAAATTCAGCATTGATGTTATTTTCATGTTCTTGAGGATAGACGACAATAAACTAGAAATTCATGCCAAGAGTGCAATGAGGCGACAGAAAGATACCTGGGCACTAGTTTGGCTAAAGAGTTGACGACAACTAGGCAGTGACTCAATGGCAGTTCTTGAATAAAATCAAAAAAACGAATAGGATATCCATTGAATAGCAAAACAAAAATCAAACAACCTAGATATTGAAGTTTCCATAAATTCCAAGCAATTTGTAACCTCTTAACATACATATCAGCCACCAAATTATCACTCTTTTCGGCATGATTTTGAACCATTATTTTTTTTTTCTGTAAGCATGAGTGGGTAACAATTAAAAGAAATAAACAAGAAATTATTATACTTCTGAACCAAATTGGTACCCCCTTTCCATGCACTTCTTAATACCTGCCATGCTCCTGATACGAAATTCTCCATAGAATTATCAATAACCTTTAAACCTTGTAAATATCAAAAGTTTGTATTCAGACATCCCAAATGCATGCAAAAAGTTATAGTATCAAATACGCCTATGACTAAGTAATATATATGCACAAACACTCGTATATCTAGTTTCCAGTGCAATGGTGTAACTACAATCGAGTATCAAATGAACTCCTTTAGACAAAATGGCCTAATATCAGCATAAATGATGGTTGAAGATAAATGTGAATTATGTGATGACACCTAAGAAAAGAGATGTAAATCATCATATGCATATATGTAATGGCTCAAATACAATTAAATAGGCATTTCTAATAGGATTCAAGCAAAGACCACAGTTGTGAAAGGAGGAAAACACACAAAATCAATGGGGCATAAAGTGCTAAGGTGAGATGCACACTTGAGCAAATCGAGTCGCCAATTGTATTATTCACAAACAAATTTATATGACAGAAAGTTCTTAGAGTAATATGCCTTGAGTGGAAGATCAACCATAAGCCAGCTATAGACGTGTTACATTTGAAACAATAATAATCCATAAAGTTATATCATCTAAAAACAAATGATGCCTTGCCTGGCCAAAGATTGATTCCTCACTAGCTTTCTCCAATTTATCCAAAGTAAATTTTTGTAGCTTGTCATTCTCATCTTTACTTTCCCCTTTCAGTGGCCGATTCTTCAGCACCTTCATTAAAAGATTCAGAATTCTCACCCTTGGTAGTGTTTTGCATGTCTGCAATACTCTGGGCTATTGTTTGAGCAATGAAAGAAGCCTGCATTTAGAAGCCACCACTTAAAATAACTGTGCATAATTCAAATTCATTGTACATAATTTAAATTACTCACTACTGGAAGACAACACATAGAAAAGACCAGACTCTTATTTTTTGAATTAACTATCTTTCATCTTATTGCAACAAGAATGAGGTTCCATAATGATTTCTCATACTGTATTTCTTAGTTTAGTTAGTTCACCAAAGCCTCACTTAAAACCTACTCAAGCTAGTCCATTATTTATTTATAAATAAAGGAAAAAAGAAAAAGGAAAAACAGATTTCTAGTCTAACAAGAAATGAAGTACTACACAACGCCCTAGATTATACAAGAAAAAAGAGACTTAAAGTAATGCAAGCTGCATATAATGCAAACCCTAAGTCCATAAGAAGAAAAACAATATAATCGTTGAATTGCAGGTAGATATCGTATTCAACCAAGGCAATATATGTGAGTGACTAGATTATCTTAAAAATGAGACTATATCTTGATGACCTTAATTGATTTGTAAATGAAAACTACTAGCTAGAAAATGAATAACAACTCAGTTTGTTCAGACCAAGGAAGCGTTGGCGAGGTTAAATCATCAATAAAGCAGGAGCTGCCTCAACCTCTGGACTTTTGGACAATTGATTTGAAGGATGCTGCACTAACCGTAGGGTAGATAAGTGAAAGTACAACTCCACAACATTTGAAGAACTCTTGCTTCTAGTAAAATTAAATAAAGAATACCCATCATCTATCTCCCCTTACCATTTTTATTTAATAGATAGATAGAATCAAAAGAACAATTTGAAATAGCAGGTGTGCAGCAAAGTCTATGGAACATACACACTCGATTCTTATAACTCAAGATGCAAAAGCTAACCTTAGAGAATGACGAGTAGCAGACACACCAAGGATAGTGTCTACGAAGGCCAAGAAGAAGCCAAATTTAACGGGAGGTGAGGAAGACACCAAGGAATAGAAGGTGGCTGGAGATATTTTGAGGCGGTGGAGGATGACGGTTTAACAGTGCAAGGACTGAGTGCAGGTAGAAGGAGACACGAGTATAAATGAGAGATGCTTGAGAACAAGTTAGGAATGTTAGAATTTTTATTAGGAATTAATCATCAGAGACTGCCATTGTGGTCTCCAATAACATTAACAATCGTCTCTAATAAATATATTTCCAAAAATAAAAAATAAGCTATTAGATTCCGCAATAGCAATCTTCAATAATATTAACGCGGTCTTTGATACTTTGGCACTATTTGGCACTATTTGGCGCTAAACATTACAATTATCAAGGACCGTAATAATAACATCAATGATAGGGAAAAGGATTAAATTATGAGGTATCCGATACCATAATTAACGATCTTTGATAACTAATTCACAGTCTCAGATAATGGTTGTTAGAGATCGTATTTTTGCTATCTCTGATATACAGTCTCTGATACTACATTTTCTTGTAATGCAAGAGAATGATTCTGAAGTAAAGTGAATAGTATGGTGAATAGTACAATGAATAGTACTGTGTTTAATACAGTGAACAATATATTAAATAGTACAGTGAACAATGCAATGACCAGTATGGTGAATAGTAACTACTAACTTTTAGCTAACCAACCGCTATCTATGAGAGACCAATAGCTGCTGAAAACGGTGACTATCTTCCAGGATTTACTACATTTATTACCTCCTTCGAAAGCTCAAGATCTCCTAAGGATATTATCCACTTTGCTTCCTCTTAAACCAGTGAGCTTAAACTCTTCAAGTCATGCAGCATTGGATACTGTTCCTCTTATCAACAATCAACAACCATCCTTGAGTGTGCCTTCAACTCCATCACCTACATAAGCTTTATTGCTGAAGCCTTTATTTCAAATTCAACCCATAATCCTTACTATGAACAAACGCCAATCAAACTTTCCTACCCCTTTGCCTATCTCGACTCCTTCACCATATAACATAAAATCTTTTACAGCCATGGTGGCCCATTCAAACAATACTCCAAATACCAAAGCCTCAAAACCAATTTGAACTTATAGAGGGACCCCAACCATTTTCTTTACTTCCCAAGAAATTGAGGTTCTTACAGCTCCTTATCATTATGCTTTGGTAGGCAAGTTTTCACATGGAAGCCTTCAATGGATGATATCAGGAAAGCGTTCATTGCAATTAGTCTTTTCAGCATCCGTTTTCATAGGCCTATTAGATTATAAACACATTCTGATTAAAGCTTTAAATGAAGAAGACTACTAAAGACTTTGGTGCAAGGCAAGCCACTTGTTTATTAAAAGATTTCCCATGAAGGTATTCAAATAGACACCAGAGTTTCGATTGGATCAAGAATCATCAACTGTCCTGGTATAGATTAATTTACCCGACTTGCCTATCCAGTTTTACTCTAAACAAAGTTTGTTCATTATTGCTTCTTTGATAAGTAAACCTTTGAAACTTGGTGGTGTAACAGCTTCAAGAACAAGGCCGAGTATGGCTAGAGTATGTGTTGAACTAGATCTTTTGAAACCGCTTGCAAGAAATGTTTGGATTGAATATGGTGAAGGAAAAGGTTTTTATCAAGAGTTTGGCTATGAAAACGTCCCTAAATATTGCTCATACTGTTTTCGCCTTGGGTATAGAGTGGATGAATGTAAAGTGAGTTTTGATAATCAAGAAGGCATAAAGACTCATCAAGATCAAAGCAAAACTATGACAGCCAAGAAACAAGAATGTATACAAACCAAGAATAATCAAGAATCAAGAATGAATGTCTCCATGGAAAAGGAAAACATAGGGAAGGAAAAGGCCCAAAAATCCAAGGATGTTTGGATTCAAAAATGATAGGTGAAGGAATCTTTAAATGAGGACATTAACTTATATTCCTTAATAAGTATCTAAAAGGGTCCTTCTGCCAAAAAGCTCCTTAGGGGTGAATCATCTTTAACAGCCCCTATAATTAAGGTTAAGCATCATCCAAAAGTGACCGGTCAAAGAGGTAAAAGTCAAGAAAAGTGACAAGAACAAGTAACCTTTGATATTTTCATCCAAGATTCTTCAGAAGAGGAACAAGTTGTCCAAGAATTTCAAGAAACAATGAAGAAAATCAAGCAACTAATCCAAAACCATAAGAAGTTAGAGGTGCAACAATTCAGGCTCCTTAAGACCGTGAACTTCTCTATTTAAATTCAAGGATGGAGGATAATCCTTTTCATGGGTCTAAAGAAATTGATATATACCTAATGGAGGATTTGGATAGGGTGGTGCACACCTTGAATCTTTCTCGCAAGAGTGGAAAAATGAGTCCTTTCACATAAGTTGTTTAGCCCTTGAGTTTTGTTGGTGAGGGCAAATCTCTTAGCACTTTAAGAGAAGATCTTGAACAGATGAAGGCAACCATGAACATTCCAACCGCTAAGGTTAGCAATAACTCTCCTCTTTCATCTTCTAAATGATTAATCTAATTTATTAGAATGTTAGAGGTATTAGGAATGTTAAAACAAGACGCAGGCTTCATAAATTAAAAAGGTTGCATAAGTGTTCCATGGTGGTCATTTCTGAACCAAAATGTCCCATTGCTGATTTAGATTCCCTTGCTCTTTATCATGGTTTTTTGCATTCCTTATACAATTTAGATAACAATTTATGGCTATTTTAGGATAATACTATTACATGTTTAGAAGTTTTAAACTCAAAGCAGCAAGTTTCTTTGAAAATTATGCATCTGAATATATGTAATCCTATGTTTCTCTCTTTAAAATGCACCAAGTTGGAAAGAACGGGTTTGTGGAATGACTTGATGACTATTAGTAATGTGGTTGGATCAAATGGCTGGTTGGTTGGAGGGGATTTCAACTTTGTACTTTCTCAAGATGAGATTCATAGTTCTAGAGCTTGTTTTAATTCTGATACTTGCTTATGATTTCTTGGGTGCTTTAACAGTTTATGATTTACATAAAGTGATATACTCAGGGTCACAGTTTACATGGACTAATAAGCAAGAGGGCTTGCCTCAAATCTTAAAGAGGTTAGACCATTTTTTGATTAATCCATGGTGGGCTAATATGGATTTCCATATCACATAGTTTAATAGGAAGTACTTAGATCAAAATCCTTTGAAAGTTGAAGTTCATAGGCAGGGACTTTCATTTAAAGCCGCTTTTCATTATCTTAAGAAATGGAGCTGCAATAATTAGCTTTTACCTACAGTTTGTCAATCCTAGGATTACCCATTGGCTAGTAATCCTATGTAAGTTTTGGGTACAAAATTAAATAACTTGAAAAAAGCTTTCCGAAGGTGGAACAAAGAGGTTTTTTGGCTGTATTTTGGATAGAGTTAAAAATACTGAGGAGCATATATCTCACACTTAGCAAGCTGTTGATAGGGGTGAAGCAACTTTGGAAGATCTAAATATGGATAGAGTTAAAAATGTTGAGGAGCATGTATCTCACACTAAACAAGTTATTTATAGGGGTGAAGTGTCTTTGGAAGATCTAAGTAGAGCTGAAGCTTTATTAGAGGAGGAGCTAAGGAAGAGGAATTGTGGTTGCAAAAATCCTCAATTAAATGGTTAAAGGAAGCTGAAAGATGTCATAAATTTTTTCATATTTCCATCAAAGAAAAAAGGAGCAAATTAGCTATCTATAAAATTAAAGATTCCTCAGGAAATTGGGTTGACCAGAAGGGTGATATTGAAAAAGCAGTAGTTGATCACTTTGTCCACCTTTTTACTAATGAAGGTAATACTCTTGATTCTTCCTTTCTTGATTGCATTCCGACCTTGGTATCCAAATATCATAATAGCATGTTGAGTAAATTCCCTATGGAAGATGAAATTATAAAGGTTGTGAAATAACTAGATAAAAATAGTTTAGCTGGTCCAGATGGATTTAATGGCCATTTTTTCAATTCTTGTTAGGAAATAATAACTAATGATGTGTTTTGGCCTATTCAATACTTTTTTGTTAGTGGAGAACTTTCCAAATTTGTTAGCAGCATAGCTATTGTCCTACTGCCTAAACTAGACTCTCCTCAATGGTTTTCTGATCTAATACCCATTAGCTTATGCAATTTTTCCTCCAAAATCATATCTCACATTTTGGTTAATTGTTTAACCCCTATTTTACCATTTCTTATATCCGAAGAACATAATGGTTTTATGAGAGGAAGAAGTATCATAGACAATATGACCTTGACTCAAGAATTGGTGCATGATTTATATAAAAAGATTCTGGGTTGTAACACTATCTTTAAGTTGGACATGGCAAAGGCTTATGACCGAGTCAACTGGTTCTTTCTAATATTGGTTCTTAGGAGATTTGGATTCTGTTAGTTTTGGATCGATTTAATATGGTGCGTGATTTCGAGTCCATGGTATTCAGTACTTGTAAATGGAAATTCAGTAGGTTTTTTCAAGCCTTCAAGGGGCTTATGTCAAGGAGATCCATTGTCTCCCCTTTTATTTCTTCTTGCATCAGAGGTTTTAAGTAAAGGGCTTAAACACAATATGGAATAAAGTATTGTTGATTATTTTTTTCATCATACTAGTTCCCCTAAAATTTTGCACCTCTCTTTTGCAGATGATACAATCATATTTTTCATTAGTAAGAAAAGGTCTTGTATGGAGCTTATATCCTTTTGGAAGCATATGAGTCCAACTCAAGCCAACTAGTGAATACAAAAAAGCTATTTTTTAACAAGTGCTAAAGCTTCCCATCAACCCTTAGGAATCATGAAGAATGTAACAGGGTTCACTCATAAAAGTTTTCTAATGACTTATCTTGGTTGTCCTATATTTGTTGGTCGTAAGACAGTGGCTCTTTTTTGCAATATATTAGCAAAGACTCATTTAAGGATCTCGTCTTGGTCCTCCAATTTTCTATCTCAAGGTGGAAGGTTAACTCTCATAAAGCATGTTCTTAATTCAATACCTTTGTATATCTTGAGTGCTCTGGACCTTCCAAAATCTGTTTTGATTAAAATGGAAAGTGCACTAGCAACTTTCTTTTAGAGAGCAAAGGATGGGCATAGAAAGTTCCATTGGTGTTCTTGGAAAAACATTTGTCGCCCTATTCAAGAAGGTGGTCTTGGTATTAGATCACTTTATGACATGTCTCAAGCATTTTCAATGAAACTTAGGGTAAATCTTTGGAATGGTTAGTCACTATGGTCTCATTTTCTCTTGGCCAAATATTATCGTATGGTGCATCCAATAATCTCCAACCCTTCAAAATTTTCTCTAATGTGGAGGAGGTTGGTTGGTTGTAGAACCCTTGTTGAATCTCATTTATTTTAGAATGTGGGAAAGGGGATGATTAGTTTTTGGTATGACACATGGTGTGATTTGAGGCCAACCTATTTACTTGTTTAGGAGATTCTAAATCATCTTATGGAATTCAAACTACATGACTTTTTGTATTTTTAGAGGATGATAAATAGTATATCCCAAGAATATTGCATCAAAAAGTGTTGGAGCTGCAGTTTGGCAATTATGATGATGAATTGGTTTGGACTGAAGATAAGGGAAGTTTGTTTTCCATTTCATCCGCATGGAATGTGGCTCGACAAACTAGTGTTTTGCAGCCTTGGCTATCTTATTCTTGGCATCCGCTCCTTCCAATAAAAGTTTCAATCTTCTTTTGGAATTATGGGTCTTGGCCTTGGACTCCAATGTGGTAAGATTTAACATTTCTCTAGCCTCTTGTTATCGAATGTTGTAGAACTTCTAATATCAAAACAAGCTAGCATTTATTTATCTCATCTCAAATTGCCATGGATGTTTGGAAGTTTTTCTTTCACAGTTTTGACACGTCATTTGCCATCATCTCAATACATAAGATGTTTAGTTTATGGTGGCAAGCTAGTATTATTTCTTTTGCAGGTTTTTTGAGATCTATCACTCCTTGCTTGATTGTATGGGAGATTTGGAAAGCCCGTAATACGAAGGTATATGATAATATACCAATGAACTTGATGGCAATTATAAGGCAGGTATTGAAAACCATTGGCCTCATTCTTACAGCTTCGAGAGGTAATGTTAAAATTCACTTCAAAGACTCTTATCAGCTTAGATTCTTGCCTTTTCAGATTCCAAATTGCATGTCTCTAGAAAGGTTGTCATTTTAAGATGGCAGCACCCTAGTCCTCCCTTCTATGTTAAATTGAATTATGATGGTTATTCCCAGGGTAATCTAGGGGAGGCTGCAGCAGGGGGTATGTCTGAAACTCATCCAGTGATATGATGTTTGTATTTGGAGTTTACTTAGGGATACACAATAACATGGTGGCTGAATTTGAAGCTTTGTTTGAAGACTTAAAAATTTGTGCTTCAAAAGTTTTAGTAAACATCATTGTTAATTCTGATTCATTAGCACTTGTACATTGTGTGTCTAAGAAGACTAATCCATTATGGAAAATCTATGTGAAATTTTGTGAATTTATGAATTTGATTCATACACTCAACGTTTTGGTCTCCAATTGCTTTAGAGAGACGAATGTTGTTGTTGACAAACTAGCAACTGAAGCTTGTGACAAAAAGGTTAATTTTATTTGGACTTTATATAGTAATCTTCCAGCACATCTTCGTGGGCTTCTCCTTTTGGATAAGGACCAAGTTCCTTATATTAGGGTAAGTTCAAAGTCCTAGTTCTAGGTAATTTTCTAATTTATTGTAATGGGATAGTATCCCAAGTTTACATTTTCTCAAATTCAAAGTTCTAGATTGTCCTTTTATTTTATTATGAACTACCGTAAACAATACTGTTACACCCCTCACGGAGGCATGACTGGCCGGAGGATTAGATAACCAAACCTTCGTAACCCTGACTTTACTTATTAATTTTAAAACATAGACTTGTTACTAAATATATAATATTTACTGAAAATTTCGGTAAAGATTCCATATAATGTGGAACATGCCCAAAATATAAACGATACATATTCCTGTTTATATACAAGCAACTCACAATAACCATAAAATTACACATAGACAATATCACCAAGGAGCTCCGCTCCGTTTCTCATCATAATAACAATTAACTAGACTACAATATAACATAAGACCAAACACCCCACAACTCTAGTATGACTGCAAATTTCACCCTTTGACTTCAAGATTGAGATTCTAAAGAATTACCTTGCCTCCACACATTTCGCAAAGCCCATTATCGATAATAGCCATTCTTAAGATCCTGTTACATAAAAAACTATTAACAAAGAAAGGTAAGTTCTACAGACTCAGTGGGTGGAAAATTGTACCCAAAGGGTACTAGCATCACTCAAAGCACATATATCATTATTTAATCTTAAGTATCATTATTCATGTTTTAATTCAAAAATACAAGCACGCATGTGTAATTTTCATCAAGCCACGATTCACAAATTTTACAAAATATATAAATCAATTCAAATTTTTGAAGCTCATAATTCTAAACAAGAAAACAAAGCATACAAAGCAAGTAAAAGGCTGACGAGTAACCCAGCCTTGTACAACAGTATCATCCCCTACCGGACATTTATGCGCCCTCACAACACATTAATCTCCGTACATAATCTATCCTACCGAGGCTGAGCACTCAAATTTTTAAAAAATATTTATCAGAATCAGTATATCTCGGGATTTTAAATCAGAATATTCTAGGTGCACCTGGATCTTAGTTTTAGAAGTAAAAATTATTTCTCAGAAAATTTCAAATTGTTGGCTCTTATCAACCACAAACAATTTCAAACAAGCATGATTCAAATAACTCACTAAAACATTGCACTTGCACATTTATTTAAATACACAAAATAATCTAGCCCTCAAAGGCAACAGTTAACCACTCACCGGTTTACAAATCTTGTTTATCACTTTGTCTCGCGCTCACGTATGTCATCATGCCCACAGAAGGATCTAGAACTGAAGCTCATAATTCTAAATAATACTCAGTTCATAAACATTATTGTTATAATCTTTTAATTACTAAGCTTATATATGTCAACTTATATAGGTCACTTATGAAAGTTATCTATTACGCCATTACATGCCAAGTAATATGAATTGTACTTTATGTGATAAGTTTGTTAATGAAGAGACATTTTAGATGTCTTGACAATGCATAGGGTAGAAAGAAACTATAAGAAAAGATAGAAAAACACTAGTGAGTTAACGATGTTGAAACTGTCCAAACTTAGGGTTTGGTCCAGTGTTCATTATAATGGTCATATCTTCCTCTACAAAATTCCAAATCCAATTTTGTAAAATTTACTAAACACTAGACACATGTAGATTTATAATGGTATATAATTTGTAATTTTTAAATTTATATATCAATACATTTTATTCTTTGAAATTGCATCAAATTCTGCAAAACGTATGATTTTGGTAGCACTGACCTTACCTTAGTTAATTGAACATAACTTTCTCTAAGAAAAGAAAATCCAATTCTGTTTATTGGATTTATTAATAGAAAAGTATATCTTTCTATATGGGTATCATATGTATTATTTGGATGTGCATATTAGTATTGTTAATTATTTAAAATTTACTTAATTCTTTAGAAGAACAAAAACAGGGCAGTGCCCATTTTCTAGTTGCCAACTTGTAATTCCAATGCTTATATATCCAGTCTAGTTTATCAATATATTAGGAACAACTTTTATTTAGAATTTCTAGGTTAATTCGAACCACAACATATGACAAAGTTTCCCAAACTGACTGAAGCTTGCTAAAACTCCAACATGGACCTAAAAGCAGTCTACTAGCTCTAACAATAAATATAATTAGAATAAGGTTACAAAACTTTGCAGTTATCATTCCAAGACAATAAGCTACACTTTCTCTTTTGAACTCCTAAATTAATTCAATCTCGAAAACACCCGAAATACTGAATTTCCCAAACTTATAAATCAGACCCTATTTTCCCTCTTTTCATTAACCATTCAATTCAAATCGAATTATTTTTCATTTTCTACTTGCTCTCTATATTAACTAGTCATGCTGATGCTATAACATCAATCTCTAGCTGATACACACTCCAAATATTCAGTGATCTATGCCACCTCAAAATTTCATCACATATGTGTTAATGTCTCATTAAATAGATAAGGGCATGAAGCTCCACATCTTTAAAGCATTAGCTAAAAGGAAAATAAAAAAATTGATGACAGAGCGTTCTTTTGTTAATATATACTCCCTTCATGCCTTTGATACAACCTACTACTCTAAATAGTCTACAATTACAAAGGAGTGAGCAATAATTATGCTAACATATCAAGCATCATAATGAAATGCAAAGGTTACAACAGAAAAGCCCAGGATCTAAGCTATTATCTCCAATTCCCAAAGTAAAACTATATACCCAGAAAAGCTTCAGTTCATGAATCATAACGCAGTAGGATTTTCTTTAGTCTTTATAGGTTGCTAATTCAAGAAGGACAACTCATAAACTATTATTGCGCCTAGAAACTTCATGCTATACCAACAAATAGATACAAGCATACAAAGTAAAAAAAAAGTTGAAAAGACAAACTTACAAGCAAACTAACTGCAAGAACAACAGATCAGAGGAGGAAACTTTAGCCAACTAAGTGTTGTCTCAGCCAGAAGTTTAGAGAAATAAAACTCAAGGTAAAAGTAAGGTCATATCATGGTAACAGTAGAGAAAATTCAAGAGACTAGATGCTCGATTTGTATGCTTTCAAAGGTTTTTTTCCATAGAGGTCAAAAACAGAGGAAAAGAAGGTGTAAGGAGGTGGAAGCAAATGGAACCATCCTTCCTCTAATCAGTTTTATAGATCAGGCAACAAAGCAAAGCAGAAAACTAGTGATTTCTGGTAGGAAAGAAATCAAAAACTACTACCAAACGAAACTCATGCAGCTAATACTTGGCCACACACGCTGCTGGAAGGAAAAGATTAGGCAAAGCTATAAGGTAAGGAAAAAACAAGCTGATACACAACAAGAAGGGAGGAGCTATTAGTCAACAAAGGACAGTGCAAGAAAATATCAGAAGCTGGAAGGGAACTTTCATGGCCAAATAAGAGAAAGCATAATGGAGAAAGAGAGACTAGAACAATCGGGAAAATAGGGGAAAACAAGCTACCAAAAGACAAAGGCGGTGCAGCAAAAAAAAAAAAAAAAAAGAGCAATACCGGCAACACAAACAAATAAGGCAAGGGAGAGAGAGAAAAAATAGAAAAAAAAAAAAATTCAAGTCAAGGGTGAAACTTTAAAATATTTGTGGTATGGATTTAATTCTAAATATATATACATATATATTCATTACCATTATTATTTTCTAATTTATTATATACACATACTAGCTTTACTTACTACTACTATTTACGTAAAGTGAAATTTAATTTCAAATCGATCAATAAGGTGATGGAAATAAATTCTCTAATCACATGTGTACTTATTTATGTATAAATATTCATTTACTTTAATTTTATTTTATTTTTTCCAATAAAATTTACACAATTGGATTTTAAGTTTCATATCAAGCAATGAAGTGTCACACGAGTTACGTACAAGCATTCTAAAGAATATACGAACATTCCGAATTGTACATTAGAAATATCGGGTTATAACAAGTACTATGAACAATATAGTATTTAGAAGTTTTTTTTAGATTTTTGTAATGGGATAGTATCCTAATTTTATGACTTTCTCAAGTTTTCCTTCATTGTCTTATTGTAATGGGATAGTATCTCATATTTATTGTTTGTTAATCTTCTTTAGGGTTTCATGTGTTGGCTATGACTATACTCTGGCCTTTTTTTTTGAATTTAATAAAACTTTAAGGACTTACCTAGGTCCTAGTTAAGTTTGGGTTAAAAAAAAAGAAAAAAAGAAGAAGACAGTTTGACTATTCCAATTCAGGCAGTAGACATAAACTTAGTCTATCATGTTTTACACCTAGTTTGCATATGCAAGTGTTTGGACTTGGTAGGATGAAATTCATGGGATGGTTTCTTAGTAGATAGTGTTTAGGGGAATGAGAATGAATTGTTTAAGGCTTGTATAGGTTGATTGGGAGAGATTGGGTACTGGTTCTAGTCCAGGAAGAAGTAGGGTGTGATGTTTTTGTTTTACGCCTTATTTGTGTTCGTATGCTTTTGAGCATGTTGGAGCATAAATTTGTATATAGTACAAAATATAAAATAAATATATATATATATATAATATTTGCTTAGAAGTTTTCCAGTAAATACTATTTTATTTATATATAATTTTGACTTGAAATATAAATTTTATTTCAAACAAGTATTTACAGATATATACATATATATATATATATTTTTGTCAGCATCATAGTCATATGCGTCGTAGTCATATTTGGATGCATTATGTTTTGTTTTATTTTAAATTAATTTGTACTTTAAAATTTAAAATTTTTTGTAACAATATAATATATAGTTATTTTATTTTTCTTTTAATTTGTTTATAGTTTATTTTCAAATAAATTGTAATTCAAAATTTATAATAAAAAACTTTATTGGTGAAATTTTATTTTAACTAACCACACTTCTACATCCAACCCAATTGGAAACTTGATTTAAACTTACTCTCATACAGTGTCTCTATCTCATTATCTTTGTGTGTAAAAGAAAACGTTTGTTTTATGTTTTCAAAAATAAATTTTCTTTTTCGTTACTGATGGTGAATTTTCCACCCATTTTGTTTTTTCATAATTCAATTTTATCCGTTGAAACTTACCATTTGTTAGGAGTTTAATATATTAAAAAAAAAAATTCTACATACAATAATATTATTTAATTTTTTTTTAATATGCTGTATAAGATTTTGAAATTGAAAGATTTGTTATTTTTTTCATCAATGGTGACTGAAAAATCAATTATTTCTTTCTACACACAATTTCAATCTTATATTTTGATTTTACAGATTATGAATTTCAAAAACCCTAGTTCAATTTAGTAGATTATGAAATATAAAATTATAAAATTTATTTATATATTTTTATGCAATGCTTAATTATATAAAAACAAATTGACTTGTCAAAATTATTAATGTCTTCTTTTTACTTTAAATGGATTGTTAATTTTTATTATTATTATTTTTAATGCATTTGAAATATTGAATAAAATAATATTGTGTAAAAATATAAAATGTTTGTTACAACTGAACTTATAAGTTTATTTTAGTTTTCTTATTTTAATTCAGATTTAGTATATGACTACATTTTGTTTAAGTTAATGAGGTAAATATTTAAGTTGTTTAAGTGACAATTAAATTATTATTTTATTTGAAAGATTCAAGTATCACACCCCTCATGAAGGCATGACTGGCTAGAGGATAGTAACTAAACCTCCGTAATCCTGACTCATATAAAAAAACGACCATGAATCTTGACTAACCAATGAATAAAACCAAGAATTTATAAAGAAAAAAATTAACATTAAAAGTTTGTTGATTACAACAAATCATAACTTGCTGAAAATTTCGACAGAAGTTCCTTGTAATATGGAACATGCCTTAAAATACAATCTTATAAACTCTTTTGTTACTTAACACAACACAAAGATAATAAGGAGCTTTGCTCCGTTCACATCGTCAACAATACAAATACTAGAATATTACATCATACCACATTTAACACTCACAGTTCTAATGTGACTGTAAATTTTTATCCTTGATTCCAAGTATGAGATTCCAAGGAATACCATGTCGTCAAATCCTCAGCAAAACCTCGTATTAATGGTTAACTTCTTTTGAGGTCCTACTACTAAAAAAAAATAACCATGAAAGAGGGGTGACTCATACGGACTCTGTGAGTGGAAAATCGTACCCAAAGGGTATTAGCATCACCCAACATATATATCATAACTTAAATTCATATTTGAATTACTTATGCATGTACGTAATTAGAATTCTCATATGATCACAATTCACTTAGTTCACGAATGTCAACATATCACTCAAATTATTCAAACAACCAAACAAATAGCAAACAATTTAACAAACAAAGGGAGAACGAGTAACTCAACCCTGCATAACATTATCTCCCCCTACCGAGCATTTATGCACAACAAATTGATTCTCCGTATACAAATCCATTCCACTAGGGCTGAGCACTCTATTTGTTTTTAAAATAATTATCAGAATCAAAATAACTTATATCAAATGTAAAATCCAAATATCCTAGGTGCACCTAGACTTTAATTTCAAAAAATGAAAACCATTTTTCAGAAAATTTTTACATTGTTAGCCATTATCAACCACATCCAATATCAAACACATCATCTAATTAAATCATTGAAATAACTCATTTGCCTAATTTTTATTATAACGCATCCATTCAAACATACACATTATTGCATACAATAATCTGGTAATTATAAAGTACATAATTCACTCACTAAAACATTGCACTTGCACATTTATTTAAATACACATACAATTACTCATAATAATCTAGCCCCAAGAGCAACAATTAACCACCCAACTTCAATTGATTCCATTCGTCACTTGTACTTATGTTTGCGCATCTCTTCAGGTACACGTTAGGATTCGAAACTGAAATTCATTTTCCAAATAATACTTAATTTCTAAATGTTATTGTTATAATATTTTTAATTACTAAGCATATATGTCAACTTATATAGGTTTCTTTATAAAAGTTTTATATTAAGCTATTATATGGCAAGTAGTATAAATGTACTTTATGTGGTAAGATTGATAATAAAATGACATTTTAGATGTCTTGTTAATGCATAGGGTAGAAAGAAACTATTAGAAAAAAAAAAAAAAAAAAAAAAAAAAAAAAAACACACAAGTGAGTTAAAGGTGTTGAAACTGTCCAAACTCGGAACTTGGACCCGTGTTCAACAGCCATATCTTCCTTTAGAAAATTCCAAATTGAGTTTCGTAAAATTTATTAAATACTAGACACAGTTTGTATATCAATACAGTTTATTTTTTGAAGTTGTCTCAAATTCTACAAAATGCAGGATTTTGACAACTTTGACTCTATCTTAGTTACTTGAGCATAACTTTCTCTAAGAAAAACAAAATCCAATTATGTTTGTTGGTTTTATTAATAGACAAGTATATCTATCTTTCTTATTTAGAAACTTTTTCCTAAAATCAGGATTGAACCCACTGAATTTCTTACATGAACCAAAAACAGGACACTAAAAATCCTGCATGACCTAGCCGGAGTCTAATACCTCTAACAAAAAACATACTTGGAACCAAGCTACGAAATTTTGTAGACAACATCTCAAGATCATAAGATACACTTTCTCTTTTGAACTCTTAATTTAATTCAGCATCGAAAATACTCGAAATACCAAATTTCTGTTACCCACGAAATCTGCCCCCTGCGTCCTTCAAAACCAATTAACTCTCCTTTGTTCATACCATTACTCACTTCCATTAATTCCTTAGCTCAACAAATCAACCAACCCTTTGCTCTTGTTATGAACTTTTTATTCAAATTCCATAACAACCAACCAACAAGAAATTAAATACACCAAGTTCCACTCATTCCATTATAACTAGTTTCATTTAGGCATTTTTTTACAACTATCTTAAGGGCATGCTTTACTCTAGTATATGTGTATATATATACATATATCCCAATTGGTGAAAACAACTTCCTTAATTTAACATTGCTCATATTCCAATTATTACATTCAAAGTAAGTTGGTTATTTTAAATAATTCAAAGGCCTAGACTCTACAATTCAATGTTAATACAACTCATTTTCCCATCATTTTTAACCCTTAATTCCTTCGTCCCCCATCCTTACATTACCACTAGTTCTTTTTAAGCCTTTTATCAAACATTTTAAGGGCATAGACTCCTTTCATTGGTGTGTATAAGTATATTATATACATATCCCACAAGAATTAACACAATTCTCATCAATTTCCATGTTGCTTTTATTCCAATTATTAACCTTGAAAATTAATTTATCTAATCAAAGTAATCAAAACTTGAATTAGGAAAATTCAGCACCAATTCAATTTCCTAAATTTTCTTATCAAATTGATCACACATTGGCTAGAGGAAGTAAAGCCCACTAGGTAGGTCTCCAATTTCTAGGACGTAGCTTCCTCATATATAAACAAAACTACATAATACACCCATAGATCATCATAGCCACACAAATAGCTCATCAGCTTGAAACTTTGGAATTTTACAAAGTAAAATATAGTAAGAAACAATGCCAAATCTCATAGGTAGAAACTTAGTAAGTAACAACGATAATTATCAGTACAAACGAAAATGGAAAGTAAGCAAGTAACTTGGTATAAGGAACATAATTAAGCTTCAATTAGAGTCTTAAGCAAAATATAATGAACCATGTAGATAACAGAAAAATTCAAACAAAAGTGTAAAGATAGGTGGGTATGAAAATAGGACCGAACCTATGCTGAAAAAGAGGAAGAATATGAGTTGGTCACCTAAGAAGATAACTCCGCTGCAAGATAGGTGCCTAATGACAGAAGCAAGGAAAGCCAAAAACAGAGCATAAAAAGGTTGAACTAGACTCACCACACGGCAAGGGGAAACTTGCTGCTAAAATAAGAACTGGACAGCATAGTGGACGCCAAGGAAAAGAGGGAAAGGTTGGCTGCCCAAAGAGGAGCTATGGAGCTCGGCTAGAAAAGGAAATCACGAAGGTGAATGCAAGGGAAGAAAAAGCTAGAAGGATTTAGATACAGGGTGGGGAATCGGACAAAAGAGAAAGATATAGAAGGAAATATGGATAAAAGAAATAAGGAGGAAAAAGAAAAAAAAATTCTTAGTCCAAGTCAATTTATAATTTGTGGTGAATATCAATTATATATATATATATATATATATATATATATATCCAAGTAGTAGGATATATATATATCTATATATATAGCTACTTTCTAGCTTAAAAAAAAAAAATACATGATGCATAATTAATCTTGTAATATTTATAAATTTAAATATTTGTACACTTCTTGTACACCTTAAAAAAATTACCCACATAAATTTTAAGCTCAAAGTTAGCCAATTACATAATAAAAATTATTTCTTGCATTATTTCTATATTTATACAAGTTTTCAATTTCAAACATTTTTCTTTGTATAAAATTTAGTAACCAAGTCAGAAAAATTTATGTACAAGTTTTGTATGTGAATTATATAATATACTATTGATAGATATAGATTTATTAAATGTTGGTTACCAAAATATATTATTATGATGTGCTACCACCCGTGTGATGGCTGGCACTGAAAGCATTTATATATATTATTCACGTAAAATTTTTGAATATATGATTCTAGTTGTTTCTCATTTCCTTAAGATAAGGGTGATAACTAAAATTTCATTCTAAAATGTAGGCTAAACTAAAAACTAGAATCTAATACGTAATTCGCAATTCTAATTTTAATTCTCTGCAACCAAACAATTTTTTAGCAAAAAATAAACAGCAACCAAAACTATGAGCAGGGACCCACTTGATGAGGAAAAAAAAAAAAAAAAACACTTTGTATCACCCAATCCCCAAGCCGAAAGTATTTTATCTTTATATTACTCTTATAATGTACTCCATGGATATCAAAATAATTAACTTTATTTTAATTTATAGTTATTCCAAAATAATAGTTTTATTTTAGTACTGAATGGCTATTAAATGAGAGTTTTTCAATAAAACCTTAAGGGTTGTTTGCTAAATAAAAAATTTATCTAGGAAAATGCAGTCAAGAAAACAGATTAATGGTGTCCAAAAGTCAATCAATAGTTGGTTGTAATGACAAATAATTTTGTATTTAATGCATGAAAGAATATGAATTAGGCATTCTTTAATTATGTTTTTTTTAAATGAGATTTATTACAACCATGTTTAAAGTCCTTAGAGTAATAATTATATATACATAATTATGATGTTGATCATAATTGTGAGATATGACATACATATAGTATTATTCTAAAGCATTCCTAGTCAATGAATCATCAAGAAAATGGATGTTGATGATTCTTCGAGACTAACATATATTGTGTCATTCTCTTATAAAGAGTGTAGTGATTTCATAACTGCAAGCATGATGATGCTGAGACATTGCTTGTTAGTTGAACAAGTAAACTAAATTAACCTAACACGAGAAACCATTTGGAGTCTTTACTCACATGTTAATTGAAGTTCTCAAAGTGTTGGTATGGTAAGTGAACCTTTGACTTAAGATTATCTTATTACCTTATTTGTGAATCTACATGTTTTGTGACATTCTCCTTGTCCTATAAAGGGATCATATATGTGTCATAACCCATATAACTCGATATCGTAAAGTCGAGTTTTAAACATAATGTTTAAACATAATGTGTAAATTATTGTTATAAAATAAATAAATAATAATACAATTGAACATGTTATAACCCGATAGCTTAACGAACACTTTAAAATGTTTGTTCATAATTTTTCATGACTTGGTGAATAAAATTTTACATCAAGTAAAATTAAAACAAAAGAACACTTGTATTTATAAGTATATATATAATTATACAGATGTAATTAGAGAATTACTACCACACGTTGGGTTGACTTGGAATTAGATTTCATTTTATGTCAATTGTATTAATAATTGGAGCTAAAGTATGTATACAATAAAGTAGAAAATAATAATTGTAATAAATATATATATTTGTAGCTAGGATGAATTTCCACCACAAGTTGTAAAGTAAAAAGGTGATCTTGAATTTTATATTTTATTATTTTCTTTCTTTTATCTTCATTTCCTCTTACTTGCATCGACTTTGCTCCTCATTTCTTCCTTGCTTTGTTGCTCCATTACCTTATCTTTCATTCCCCTGTTTCTTGTTCTTGGTTGAGTTGTGAGAACCTCCTTAGCAGCCAAGTGAAATCCTCTCTCTTGACAACTGAATTTCCTTCCCTTTTTGTCTCTGCTTAGCCGTGCACCTTTCCTCTTGCAATTGTACATTTCATCCCTCCCTTGGTCATGACTGTTTTCTCTTTTGTAAGGTAGAATCTTTTGGTTGGTGGCTCAGCTTTAAGGGTGCAATCAAGATAGCCACACCTCTTAAATTACTTATCTTGGCTAGTTGTTTATAGCCGTTTGGTGAGACTTAGCTGTGGCTTACTTTCCTTCCAGTCATCACCAAAAATGCTTACAACAACCTTGGTTTTGTGTGAAGTTGGTTGGCAACCTCTTCCTTTGTCCTGAGGTGTAACCCTCTCTTTTGCCTTTGCTCTGTGTGTGTTCTTCTTATTCAACCAAGAAATTAACTTTTGTATGAGCCATGAACATGTGTTGGTGTGGGAGCCAAGAGGATGTTTAGAGCAGCAGTTGTAAGGTCTTGAGGGGCTGCTGTATGTGCCTTCAACCTTGTCCTATTGTAGCCCTTGTGGCTGATTGAGTGAAGCCAATTTTGGTACCAAGTGGTTCAGTTGTGAAAGGAGAAATGGTAGGGCAGCAGCCCTGTTTGGGACAAACAAAATCCTTGGCTTCTTCTTATTGCTATAGTATTGACTTAAACCCTTTCTTCAACTAGATTAATTGATTTCATTGGAATAAGTATTGTTTTCATTTAGTAAGTATTTAGGAGAGTGAGTTTAGTAAGCTAAAAGTGTGGATTGTAATTCAAGAGTGTTGATTAAGGATGTAAGGAAGGAGGAAAAACTTGGATTAAGTAGGATTGATGTTGGGAAAAATAAATTAATTTTAAGATTAGTGATTGAAATATAGTGAACATGGAAGTTGATAGGAATTGTGTTAATACTATAGGAATATGTAAATATATATATATACACATATATATGAACTAGAATAAATCATGGCGTTAATATGTTTAACAAAATGTCTAAAAGAAACTAATTGTAATGTAATAAGGAAAACTTGTTATATTCAAATCTTGTGGCTAGGGATTATTGAATTTGAATAAAAACTTCATGAACAAGAGTAAATAATGGTTGGTTAACGTTATGATTTAAGGATTTAATGAAAGTAGGTAGTGAATATGAACAAATGATGGTTAGTTGCGGGTAAAATGGTGAAAATGGGAGTTAAGTGATTTTTAAAGAGAAACAGGGTAAGACTTTTTGAGTCAGAGAAATCGGGTGTTTTCGGTATTTATAAATTGAATTAATTTAGGAGTTCTAAAGAGAGAGTTTATCTTATAGTCTTGAGATAATATCTCAAAAGTTTTGTAACTTGATTAAAAGTATATTTATCATTAGAGATGTTGGATTGGAGCTGGGTTCGTGAAAGATTTTAGACGAGCTTCAGTTAGTACGGGAGGCTTTGTCTGGGTTTGTGATTTGAATTAGTTTTGGACCCTGAATAAGAACTTTTCCTGACACTCTAAGGGACAATTCTAGAGCTTTTTAGGTTTTAATTTCATATTATGTGTATTTTGTAAGTGTTGGAAATCATGGTTGTGATTTTCAAATCTTGATTGTACTTATTTTGATGTAATTGGCTTTGGAGGGTCTTAAAGGATGTATTAGGAGTAGGGCGCTGAATATGAATTGTTCATAACATCTTCTTAAACTAGACTAGAAAGTTTCATAATTTAATTCCTAGGTATAAGAATTCTATAAGCACTGGAATCCGGTTCTGGCAACCAGAAATTATGCGAGTGCCCTGCTTGTGTTCATGAGAGGATTTGAGTAGGTTCAAGACTAATTTTAAGAAAAGTTTCTAAATAAGATAGATAGCTAAGTTCTTAAAGATAATGTTTGAACTTGGTTTTGTTGAATTTGGTTAGGTACATAATTTGAAATCAAGCATATCTTCAAGGTGGATGTGAAAATGCCCAAAAAATGGTAAATTTTAAATAAATTCATGAAACTTAGTATCTATACACTTTTGTAATTAGAAGATTATAACCTATAAAACTGACAAACTAAGTAATACTTGAAAATTTTAATTGCAATTCCAAAATACGTTGTTAAACTAACAACATATGTGAACGCAAGAGAAAGTGACGAGCAAGATTGGTAATGGTGAATGGACAAATGCTACCTTTTGGTTGCTTGATTAATATGTATATTTGTTATATGTATTTGAATAGATATGCTTATATAGAAGAATAAGCATGTATAGTGTTTAAATGAGTTATTTTAATTGTATTTGACTTGTGACATTGTTTGTGTTTGATAAGGGCCAATAAAAGTGTTTATATATATTTACTTCTGAAATAGAATCCAGGTGCACCTAGGATGCTTTGATTTGATTATGTGACAATGATTAAAAATATTCAAGTAACTCAGCCCCGGGGTGGATTTGTGAGGAGCTATGAAGATTTCAATAATTCTGTATATATTTTTGTTTAGTGTGTAAGCACATAACTGCCCAGTAGGGAGATATTTGCATGGCTGAGATACTCTATTGGCCTTTTCTGTGCTTCAAGTGTTTTGATTGCTTTATCTGAATTGTGAGTTTTGAATATTGTGATTGATTTATTCATCTTGTGAATTACTTAAATTGTGATTAATTGAATTTATGATAATTATATTTACATATATGTACCCTTGAAATAAGATATAAAACATAGCTACATGATATTTTTTTAATTTATGTGTTTGTTATGCTTTGGTTAATGTTAGTACCCTTTGGGTACATTTATCCACTCACTGAGTCCGTAGGACTCACTACTTTTCTATTTTTTTTTTTTTAGTAACAGGATTATTGGGAGCATCAACAACTAACATTGGGCTTGCCAAGTAATTGATGGCAAGATATATTTAGGATCTCATACTTGAAGTCAATGATGAAAGTTTGTAGTCACATTAGGGTTTTGAATGTCATGTTTGATCAGGTTTACTTATTTTAATAGTTAGTGTTTATGATATGGTGGAATTGGAGCTCCTTGTGAATATTGATGTTGAGTAAACTAGTTGAATGTAACAAAAAATTATATGTTTGTATTTTGGGCATGTTCCAGTGTACAGGGAACCTCTGTCGAAATTTTTAATAAATTGTTATACATTTCAGTAAATAAACATTTTGTAGTTAACTTGTGTTTTCTAAATTTTACTTTTATCCTTTGGTTTAGTTAAGAGTCATATTTGTTTCTTTGTTTTGAAGTCAGGGTTACAGAGGTTTGGTTACCCATTCTTCTGGCCAATCATGCCTCTATGTAGGGTGTGACAATATCGGTGATCATTGTATACATAGTGAAGCATATGAATGTAGATGAATGATAGACAAATAATTCATTATCCTCAGTAAAGAGGACGAATATCTCATGGCCTCTTGAGATAAGTATTCTTGTTTCGAAAGGCTTTTCAAAGTGAAAGAGATTAAGAAAAGTGTTTTCTTGAATCTCTTTGAGGAACAAAAAGTAGATTTGGTTTCAAGCATTAATGGATTTAGAAAAAGTTAGGGTTGACACTAGAATCCATGTCCTTTGTCTAACTCGGGATATGTTTGATGAAATGATTGAATTACATGGTAACCAAGCACTAGAATATTTGATTAATGATCTTAACTTTGCTTGTATTCAGGTGGTTATGATACATTACTAGATATCAATTTTGATCTATAAATGTAAGTTAGTTGGTTTGACAAAACCAAACTTAAATTTAACGTGCTTTAATTTAACCATACTTCTTAGTAATATCCAATTACATTTAGAAAACGTATGGGAGAACTTAATGGGTTACACACTTTAATTGACTTAGGTTAAGAACCTAGAAGGATTAGTGGATACTTGGAATTAATAATTTCAAGTACCTAAGAGTAAAAAGGTAATTTGTTACGTATATGTGGCAAGACTTATTTTCTTAAAAGTCACGAAAAGCACCCAGTAAGAATCCTAATTGGATTTGGGCTACTAGGAGTCTAAAATGCCCATTAGCAAACCTAGTACTATTAATCCTTACTGAATTCATTCTATTGAAGGGTATTAGTAGCCAAAGGAAAAGAAAGCAAAAGCAGGATTATTAAAGGATTTTGGGCTTTGAGATTTAAGATTTAGGCTTAATTGGAATCAAACTTGGAACCAATTGATTAAACCCTAGCCGCACCTATATAAGCAACACTAGGGAGGTTTTGGCTAAGACATGAATGACATAAGTGACATTCATTCAAAATAGAGTGAATTTGGCGAAGCCAAGAAATTGAGAGTAAGAAGGAGTTCTTGTCCAATCCCATCAATAGCCATCTGCCTTATCTTGAAGCAAAGAAATTATTGAGTTAAGAACAACCATTCCATTGAAGATTCTACCATGTGGAAGCTAGCACGTATCCTAAGGGTGAAATTGAATCTTTTAACAATTTTTTAAGAGGTAAACTTTTCTTAAGGGTTTTTGAACCGGTCAACTATGTGAACTATATCATTAGAGGCTATCTGATTGAATCGCTACTAATCATTGATCGATTTATGTGTTTGATTGAGAGTATTTATTTTCTTAATTTGTAGAGGAACTCTAAGCATCCCTACTAAATAATCAAATAGCTACATCTTTAAAGCTTCAAGGGGTTAGTTTTAATCTTTAGCTTTCATATCATATAATTATTTGAATAGCCTATGTTCTTAGTTTGGGTATTTTTTTATAAATATTTCGCTACTTGTGCATAGGATGCATGATCCCTAATTCCCAACAGTGGTATCAATGCCTCTAGGTTTATTTCAATTAATTGTATGCAATATTTGATTTTTATGGATGCTCATATTATTAAAGCATGTATTTGATTTATTTAAAATTTGCCTTTTATAAAAGCCCTAAAAAGGTTTAAGGGTTTTAAGGTTTTAGAGTTTAGGGTTTTTATTCCTAACCCTTAAATATTAAAATTGTTAAGTTTTAGGCTTTGGAATTGTTCCAAAGCCAAAATTTCAATTAACAGGGTTTTAGGGTTTTGAAATTATTCTAACTCCTGAATTTAGTGAATGAATAGCAACCCAATGAAAACTGGAGGGCCTAAGCAAAAGCTCAGGCCCTTAGCAAGGATGCCAAGGCAGCGCCATAGCGTGGGCATAGCAAGCCAGACTTGCTGCTCAGACGCACGCGTACAACCCTAACCCGAACGCGTGCGCAAGCATGTAACCTTGGCACACATGCGTGCAACCCTGGCATGCACGCGGCCTAGGCAGTAGTCCAGGGAGCCCACGCAATCATGCTACATGTCACACCCCTCACAGAGGCATGACTAGCTGGATAATTGGATAACCAAACCTCCGTAACCCTGACTTTGAAACAAAGAAACAAAAATGACTCGTGACTAAAAATAAATTTACTAAAACAGAAATTAATTGTAAAAGTTTCTTTACTAACACAAATAATAATTAACTGAAAATTTCGACAAAAGTTCCCCTCAATGTGGAACATGCCCAAAATACTAACATGTAAATTCCTGATTATATTCAATTAAATAATAACAAAGACAACATAACTAAGGAGCTCCGCTCCGTTAATACCATAAACTATAACAAATTGACTTTTACACAGATAACTCATCGAAACCCAACACCCTAATTGTAATTGCAAATTTCCATCTTTTAACTTCAAGTATGAGATTCTGAAAAATACCTTGTCGTACTCTATCAGCAAGTCACAAGCTTGTCAAAGCTATATGATGAAGTCCTACTACTAAAAAAAATATCAACAAAGAAGGGTGAGTCCCACAGACTCAGTGAGCAAACAACATACCCTGAAGGTACCAGCATCAAGTAAAGCACATATATCACCATTTAATCTCAAGTAATAATATTCATGTCTTAGTTCAATAGTACACGTACGTACTTGTAATTCTCATAAAGCCAAGATTCACATGTTTCACAACATATAAAAATGAATTCAAATATCAAAAATTCACAATTCCAAACAAAACACTCAAAGCATTACAAAGCAAGTAAAGGGCCAATGAGTAACTCAGCCCTGCACAACAGTATCACTCCCACCGGGCATATACACAACCGCACAATAAATCAATCACCATACATAATCTATCCCACCGAGGCTGAGTACTCTACTTTTAAAACATTTATCAGAATTAGAATATTTCAGAAATTCAAACCAGAAAATCATAGGTGCACCTGGATTTTAATTTTGAAAATAAAATCGTTTCTTAAAAAAATTCACTTTGTTGGCCCTTATCGACCACAAACAATATCAAATAACAATCATCAATTGAATATTCCAATTCACATAATTATCTGGCAACCAAAGTGCACATAATTTATTCACAAAGTTTAAGAACAAGACTCGTTGTTCTATCTAGACTACAACGGCTATGGTGTATCCTCGATATGATTTGAAGCTGAAAAATATAAATTCATTATTTAAAGTAATCATTTTATAATTAATTTTACAAGATCATCATCTTATATATATATATATCTAGACACTTAACTTTCTACTTGAAAGATAACTCCTTTTTGAACACTCTACCGAGTATCTTAAAATAAAGTTAATTACTTCAATTTATTCAAGAATTCAAATTTATAGTTTAACATTAACTTATTTAACTTTCGTATTTTTTAATTTAGTACATGACTAATGAGACTTATGTAGATCAACTTCTATACATATATTGATATTTAAGTTCTCTTAAATACTTTATTAAATAACTAGTATATATCTTCATTTTAATTAACACGTATATATTCATAGGTATATACATGCTTTCCAATACCTTTAGAATAATTCTTTTATATCTGGTACTGCTCATGTTTCACTTACCAATTCAATATAACCCATTATTTAACTTCTATTAAAACTTACAACATGCAAATTCTAAACTTACATACTTGAATCTTAATTTTTTTCTATTTCCATAACTACATAAAACCATCATATATATTCACTATTTTCTTTAATGTATACCTAAACATCTACATACACATTAATGCATTCACTAAGAAATCCTACATCATCCAATTCCTAACACAAACTTCATGTCACTCATTTTCCTGTTCTTGAAATAATTCTATAACTAATCAATATCAATTTATAATAATAATCCCATGAAAATACTTTAAACAATTGAGGATACATATATATATCCTCCCACGGTTTGGCTTTATGACTAAGCAGCTTCTAGCTACCTTAGCCAAGAAGGATTACCCTCCAAATTTAAGGGTGGTTGTACACAGACAGAACTAGACAAGGCAGCTTTCAACTTCCTCAACTTGGCTGGAATTTGAAGGAAACACAAAGATGAAGGAGAGCAAAGGAGGGTGACAAGGTGGCTACTATCAATTATCAACCAACCTGTTCAACAGCTCTAAGACTCACCCAATCATACTCCTAAAGTCGCCAAATCCAAAAGGACAAAATCACACCACAATTTTGTTGATTTGGCTGCCAACAAAGTGAAGTTCATAGTCAAGAAAAGGAGATAACTCCTCACGACATAGATGTAGACTTATGTTTGCTGTCATAGACAGCAGCACCTACACGGCAAAGAAAGGGAAAGCTAGGAAGGAGGTGGATGAAAATCAGCAACAAGCTGCAGTTAATCTCTTCTAATCGAAGTAAATTTTAGCTTCCTAATATAGGCTTCTAAAGTCCATAAGAGCAAAGAAAGGAAACCAACTCACCAAAAGCTTCAATTTAGATGCCCACCAATTGAAAATCCACGGTCAACTTGATAAAAATAGAGGAAAGAATAGCAGGGCTCCTAATTAATTCAAGCCTTTTATTTCCAATAACTAATTACAATTACAAATGATGAAGAAGAAATAGAAAAATAGCAACTCTTGGCTCAAAGGACTCTCGGCTAGCCAAAATGAAAAGGTAGAAGATTCAAAATTTGGTGGTGGAGAAAGAATAGAAGGAGCTAGAACCAACAACCATTAGAAAAAGAAGAAACAAATCAAATAAATCATGTAAAAGATAAAAACTTAATAAAATAATATATCAAGTTTCACGTGCCCAAAATTGTGGCCATGCTTTACTTGTAATTAATATATATATATATATATATTCAATTATTACTCTATATTTTATACTCTTTCTACTAATTTCATTAATTAATACTCTTTAAATGAAATGAATTCTAAATCCCAGTCACCATAATACGAAATTGCATATTTCTAGTTTTATGCATGTACAAATGTCTATATAAGTAAATATTTATTTATTTTAGTTTTATTCTTACTTATTATGATTTCACCTATAAACAAAATTATCACTGACATACTTATAATGTCATGTTAATGTATCGAGTTATAACTGTTATAACCCTCATAACCCATTAATGTAAAATTGAGTTTTGATGCAAGATGTTAAATTTACATTTTATAATAAATTAATTAAAATAACAATATAGTTAAACATGTTATAATTCAATATCTTAGTATACAATTTTAATGTTATGTATTTATGGTAGTAAAGTAATTAGTATTGTGACCAAATAAGTTCAAAGGAGTGGATAATAAATGTATAAGATATATATACAAATATACATTTACAACAAAATTAGTTATAACTACAACTTAAATTATGTTAATTTTGAATTTATATATATTTTTTTTTACTATCTATTCCTCTCTTTTTAATTGTGGCTGTTGATTTCTTTTTCCTGCATTTTCTTCCTCTTTCCCAAAAGTTCCTCTTCCTCCCTTGTTTTGCCTCTTGGAAGTCTTGGTCTGTAGGTGATGTATGCTTGCTGTACCAACTGAAACTGGTTTCCTTTTGGTCCTCCCCTTGTCTTGGTTCGGTTTGAAAGGCTTGGATTGCACTGTCAGCCTTCTTCGTTCATCCTTTTCTTTTGTTGGCCAAATTACTCTACTGTCCTTTTCATTCATCGCCAGTTGCTTTCGCCCTTCCTTTGCTTGCATTTCCGTTGGGCAGCTGGGGAAATTTGTAAGACAGCTAATGTGAATTCCTTCAAAAGCAAGTGAAGTACTTCTTCTTCTTCCTGCCGTTGAACTTTGTTGTAGCCAGCAAGTTTTCTTTTGGTCACGCTGTAGCAGTTTAGGGATTGGGTTGCAGCTGGGATTAGGAGCCAAGGTTGCCCCATTTGAAGGGAGTTGAGAGGGGGTTGATCTCAGGCCTTGTAGGTGGCAGCAGCAAGGGTTGTGATCAGCTGTTGAAGCTCTCTTGCTGTACGCTATTTTAATCATGCAGCAAAGGTATTCTATTTTGGCCCTTTTGTGGCTGTTTGGTTAAGTGTAATTCATGTAATTTGGTAGTAGTTTAAGGGGGATTTGCAAGCTGCCTTTGTGACTGCCCTCCAATTTTGTTGATAGTTCTTAGTTTAGAGTATTAGTTTGTGATATTTTTGGGGTAATTGATTATTTAGGATTTGGAATTAAAGGAATCATGAATAACATGGAGTATGAATGAAGATTAAAGGTAGAAATTAAAGGGTTAATGGAAAAAGAAAAGTTGAATTAGATTGTATTGATGTTGGGAATTGATGAATTGTATGGATTTTTGGATAAAGGAAAATATACCTATACATACACATGAACTATAATAAAACATGTTCTTAAGGTATTTGATAAAATGTCTATAAGAAAACTAATTAGAGTATAATGAATAGAACTTGGTAGATTTAATTCATGGTAGTTAGTAGTTACGGGAATCTAAATAAAAAGTTCCTAAACAGGAACAATGAATGGTTGATTAATGTGGTGAATTGAGGATTTGATGAATGTCAATAATATGTAAGAACAAGGGAGGGTTAGTTGTGAGTAGAGTGTGGGAAAATGAGAATTAAGAGGTTTTAAAGGGGTGCAGGGGGCAGATTTCGTGGGTGAAAGAAATTTATTATTTCGAATGTCTTCAGGGCTGAATTAATTTAAGAGTTCAAAAGATAAAATGTAGTTTAAGTTCTTGAAATGTTTTCTACAAAATTTTGTAGCCTTATTCCATGTATATTTGTCAATAGATCCTCTGGGGTGCAGCTAGGTCAATGTAGGATTGTTAGCATGCTTAAGTCAGTCCGGGAGTCTTCGTCGGGTGTTAGGGTTGGAATTAGTGTAGGACCTCTAAATAAAAGTTGCTCCTAACATAATAAAGAGAAAATCTGGAGCTGTGTAGGTTTTAATTCTTTGTTTTGAATATTTTGGAGGTGGTGGAAATCAGGGTTAGGATTTTCAGGTATGGATTGAACCTATTTTAGTGTAACTGACTTCAGAGGATCTTACAAGATGAAATAGGAGAAGAGTGATGAAAATGAAATTTTCCTAAAATATTTAAATATTATATTGGAAAGTTTCATAATTTATTTCTTCAGTATAAGAATTCTACAAGCATTATTGTCAACGTCATGAAATCAGAATGTTACGAGTGCCCTATTTTGGTTCATGTAAGGAATTGAGTGGGTTCAAGACTAATTTTAGGAAAAGTTTCTAAATAAGAAAGATAAATATACTTTTCTATTAATAAACTCGACAAACGGAATTGGATTTTGTTTTTCCTAAAGAAAGTTATGTTCAATTAACTAAGATAGGGTCAGAGTTGTTAAAATCTTACTTTTTGCGGAATTTGATGCAACTTCAAAGAATAAACTGTATTGATACACAAATCTAAAAATTACAAATGATAACATTATAAATTTACATGTGTCCAGTATTTTATAAATGTTACAAAACTGGATTCAGAATTTCCTAGGGAAAGATATGACCATTAAAGTGGACACTAGTCCAAACCTCAAGTTTGTATGGTTTCAACATCTCTAACTCACTAAGTGTTTTCTATCTTTTCTAATGGTTTCTTCTACCCTATGCATTGTCAAGACATTTAAAATGTCTCATCATTATTAACCATATCACATAAAGTCCAATTCATATTAATTAACATGTGATAGCTTAATGGAAAACTTTCATAAAGAAACCTATACAAGTTGAGATACAAGCTTAGTGATTAAAAGATTATAACAATAACGTTTATGAACTAAGTATTATTTGGAAATATGAATTTCAGTTTCCGATTCTAATGTGGACCTAATGAGACGTGTGGACGCAAGTGTGAGTGATGAATGGAATCGGTTACGGGTGAGTGGTTAATTGTTGCCTTTAGGGGCTAGATTATTATGTGTAATTATATGTGTATTTGGATTATGTTTGCTTGATATTAGTTGTGGTTGTTAAGGCTCAACAAAGTGAGATTTTTATGAAAAGTGATTTTTATCTCTGAAATTAAAAATCTATATGTGTAGTGGGATATTATGATTTAAAATCACGAGAAATTATGATTATGATAAATATTTTTTTAAATTGAGTGATCAGCCCAAGTGGGATGGATTATGTACGGAGATTAAATTTTTGTGCTGGCGCGTAAATGCCCGACAGAGGGATAATAATGTTGTGCAGGGCTGGGTTACTCGTTAGCTTTTTGGTTGCTTTGTTTGACATCATTGCTCCGATAAATTTGTGATCCTATGTATCATATAAATTGTGAACTTATGACGATTACAATGTATATGTGTAGTGTGAATTAATATATGAATAATGTTACATGATGTTATTACATATGTTATATATGTTTGTGTTGCGTGATGCTAGTACCCTATGGGTACAATTTTCTACTCACGAAATCCATAGGACTCATCTCTCTTTTGTAGTTTTTTTTTTAGTAACAAGACCTCAAAAGAAGTTAACCATTGATACGAGATTTTGCTGAAGATTTAACGGTAAGGTATTCCTCAGAATCTCATACTTGAAGTTAAAGGATGAAAGTTTGCAGTCACACTAGTATTGTGGGGTGTCTAATTTCGAATAATGTAAGCGTCTACTTATTTATCTTGTTTATAATGTGGATGGAGTAGAGCTCCTTGTTATATTTATGTTATTGTTGTGTGAAATCATGAGTATATGTAATTGTATTTTGAGGCATGTTCCATATTGCAGGGAACCTCTGCCAAAATTTTTAGTAACTTATTGATTATTACAAGAAGTAAAATGTTATAGTGAACTTCGGTTTTAGAAAAGCCACTTTTATTCTTTAGTTAAGTCACACTTTTATTCTTGTTGCATCACTAAATATAAATATTTGTACACTTGTTGTATATCCAATAATTATTCTTGTTGCATCACTAAATAAAAAAAATTACCTAATAAATTTTTTAAGCTCCGAGTTAACCAATTATATAATAAAAATTAAAACTTGCATTATTTCTATATTTATTTATTCAAGTATTCAATTACTTATATTTTATTTTGTGTAACATTTTATTCACCTACCCACAACTAATTATGTATAAACATTTTAACATATACATTAATGTATCAGGTTATTACAATCTCCCCATCTTAAAAGAAATTCGTCCTAAATTTTAACATCAAAGGATACAGATATATTGTTTACCTAAATCAGATTTAGATATTGTCATTTCACTGGTTTCCCACGTAATTTCTTGTTTATAAAGGTATTGTTAAATAATTTTATTTTATTTATTATTATCATTTTTTTTTTTACCAAAAGAATGGTTTTTAATCGAAGTTTGCAGAATTGTTTATTTATAATCACTATTAATTATTCTTCATACGTTAAGTTCTTATCTATTTCTACTTTGTAAATTCATAACAAACTAACATAAATTAAATAAGCCTGATTAAGATAAACGTGTAACTTAAATAGCCAAAATTAAATTACAGGAAATTTTAACCTGATTCCATTGAAAACGAAATTAGCCTTTAAAAACATTAAACTTACTATTTTTATTTTTATTTCTTTTTGTCACAACTCTCCATCACGTTTTCTTTGCGTCACTCTAACAATTAAACACTTAAACCCCAATTCATGTTCAAAATCATATCAAATTTCTTATTTAAAATTTAGATTGATGAACTAAATCAGATAATTACATTAGTGAAATAAATTAACTTCTATTTTCTTTAAATTTGAAAATTTATACGGATTTTTTTGAATCAAGCAAACTATTTTCCTTGGTTTCTATCTATGGATTTCTTAATTTGTCACTTTTTAAGAGTTGTCTACATGATATTGATATATAAGACACATAATTTTTATGATACATAACTTAATGCAATAAAATAAAATAAATATTTTAACTATGATGAATATGCGAAGTTAGGCATACCTAAAGTACAACATAACATTGTTTTACTACTACTATTTCCAGTATGTGATATTAATTTATTCATAGCATTACTGCAATCTCCTTATTTATTTTAGGTTAGTTATTTATCACTACAGATTTAACTTATGATATATTTAAAAACTCTTGCCTAAACAAGTAATTTATTGAAAGCCAACAATAGATTCTATTAACAATTGGTTGTCTTGATTATTTGAAAGAACTCCATGAACTTAGTAGATCTTTTAAGATAACTTATCCAAGTTTATACAATAATTGGTTGCTCATGAACTAGAGACATTTACCGTTTCTTTTTAGAATCAATATTAGCAATGGAGTTTATCCAACAATAAACTTAATCTTAATTATAAAGCTACGACACAATCAAACCTAAATGACCAAAATGTTAAATTAAATTGTACCCATCTCTATTGGGTTTATGTTTGCTATTTTATTTTCCAATTGTCTTTTTATTTAAGAAAATGAAGGAGACTACCAAATATATCATCGAAATTCTGTTATTCCATTAAGGAGGATGTCACTTCCTAATTATCTATAATTGGTTATTTTTCTAGCATGAGTATCACTTCATTTATTACTAAAATTACTTGAAACAAAATCAAGATCCAAATATACTTTAAGTTACTTCTGTGCATACATTTTATATCCATAAAGGTATAATACTCATTTATTTTATTCATACTTACCTTATTTTTATAATAGAGACTTACGTCATTTTATTCTAATTTATAATATTTATTAATTCAATTTCTTTTATACTCATGTTATTTATCACCACCTCTCAATATACACATCGATACTCATTAATCTTATTAATTAAAACTTTCACGCTATTTCAAACTTAATTTTTTTATGGTCAAAATGTTGCCATACTGGATTGGAACACTCTGTTAATAAATAATCGATACTACTAGAAGAATTTTCTGTTTGAATAATAAATAATGTAACTAGTGTTAATAAAATCGGTTAAATTAGTATAAATTGAGTGAAATTAAAACATAAAGACTCAATGGAAAGCTTCGTACGCATTTAAAAAAAAAAAAAAAAAAATTCTATGTATCTCAGGCTTAACTTTTCATTAGACTTCAAAACATATATACAAAACCCAATGAATTTCAAATCTTAAACATACTTTATTAAAAATTCATACTTGAAGAATTTAACACAAAGCTTATTTTTCCTTTAAATGTTTGCAATACAACACAAAATATTTCACATGTTACTCTTTGCTTCTTACTCTCATGATTTATAAAAGATAATGAAACATTAATAAATTCAAAAGGCATGATTAAGATCTCATTATACGTCATTGGTTACGGAAAACAGTTTCTGGAATGTTATTCCTTCTTGATCTAAACTTAATGGTATTCCAAGTGTAAGAAGAGTCTGAGCCTTTATAATTGATCAAATAAATTAATAATATTAGGGAAAGGAAAAAAAAAACTTTTGTTAATCATTACACAATCAGAACGAATCATTATTTTCTTTTAATCAATAAGTGTATTAATTCCAAGATTCGATATTTAATATTCAAATTAGTTTGCAAGCCTGATGTTGAAAAGGAAGTTTTTCATACCCCATGAGATAAAAATTTGGGAGGAAATAGATGGACAACACATGTATATGTATTTTCACTATCCATTTCGCAAAAAAATAAATAGGATCGAAATGGGCTTCTTCAATAATTCATATAGTCTACTTAAAGTAGATATTTTATTTTCTTTACTCCTCATTATTCCTATTTAAACCTTAAGTATAATAGTTTTACAAACAACTGTCTATTTAGTTAAACTAAACTAAAGAGTTTGTCTTTTACAAAGGTTACTATTGCTAAATTTAAAATTAAACTAAATTACTCATGGTTCCTTACGACTTAATTTCTTATCAAAGGTGCCTAAGGTTTGATTACCAATATTCTACCATCTCACATAACTCACAACACGACCACTCAAAACATGACTACTATGTGTCATCATGTCTAAACAAGCATAATCGAATTTCACGCACATTTATCATATAAGGCCAAGAATAGTATATTAGAGAATCACAACTTGAAGTTTCAGGATGAATTAGAAAGTATCACTAAGTCTACATACGCCCTAGGTAACGTACGCAAACAAAGCAATGATGTCCCTTATTTGCAGTCACGGACCTCTAAATCCAGGCTCTGATACCAACTTGTCACACTCCTTACGGAGGCATGACTAGTCGGAGAATTAAATAATCAAACCTCCATAACCCTGACTTCAAAACGAAAAAAACAAATATGACTCTTAACTAAAAATAAATTTACTAAAATAGAAGTTAACTGTAAAAGTTTCTTTACTAACACAAATAACAATTTACTGAAAATTTTGGCGAAAGTTCCCCTCAATGTGAAACATACCCAAAATACTAACATGTAATTTCCTGATTATATTCAATTAAATAACAACAAAGACAACATAACCAAGGAGCTCTGCTTCGTTAATACCATAAACTGTAACAAATTGACTTTTACACAAACAACTCATAGAAACCCAACACCTCTAATTGTAACTACAAATTTCCATCATTTAACTTCAAATATAATACTTTGAAAAATACCTTTCCATACTCTATCAGCAGGTCACGAGCTCGTCAAAGCTATATGCTAAAGTCTTGCTACTAAAAAAAATATCAACAAAAAGGGGTGGCAAACAACGTACCCTAAGGGTACTAGCATCAATCAAAACACATATATCACCATTTAATCTCAAGTAATAATATTCATATCTTAGTTCAATAGTACACGTACGTACTTGTAATTCTCGTAAAGTCACTATTCACATGTTTCACAATATATATAAATGAATTCAAATATCCGAAATTCACAATTCCAAACAAAACACTCAGCATGTAAAAGCAAGCAAATGGCTAACGAGTAACTCAGCCCCACATAACAGTATCACCCCTACCAGGCATATACGTGCCTGCACAACAAATTAATCTCTGTACATAATCCATCCCGCCAAGGCTGATGTGATAACTGATTTATTTTTATTTTTTTGGTGGTGTATATAATCCCTTCCTTTATAATGTTATATGTATATAAATATATATATATATATTTATCTCCAAGTTTATTATTTTCCCTCACCCCTTAACAAAATTACACAATTAACTTTCACACTTTCAAGTTAACCAATAATAATAATAAAATATATAATTAATTTCCTAAATATATACATACAAATATTTATTTTAATCTTACTCTACGTACAACATTGCCCACTTAGCCACACAAGTTAAGTACAAACAATTCTAAAATATATGAAAAAAATAAAAAAATATTAGTTATCACAGTCTCCCCCCCTTAAAAGAAATTCGTCTAGAATTTCAAATGAAAAGTTATAAGGGTATATCGTTTACCTAACTTATTCGAATAAGTATAGGTAGGATTGTTTCATAGTATTTTTGGATTCCTAAGTGGCTTCCTACTCTCCATAATGTTGCCATACAACTTTCACTGAAGGAATAATCTTTGATTGAAGTTTATGGACTTGTCTATCAACAATAGCCACTGGTTGCTCTTTATAAGTGAGATTTTTATCAACTTGCACCACCTGAATTCGTAAAATATGCAACTTGCCCGGCAGATATTATCAAAGCATCAATACATGAAATACTGGATGTACTATGTCTAACTCCGGGGGCAACGCTAACCTGTGCGCCATTACTCCAACCCTGCCTAGGATCTAGAAAGGTCTAATATATCTCAGACTCAGCTTGCCCTTTTTACCAAATCTCATAGTCCCCTTTAAAAGGAGAAACTTTCAAGAACACATGATCACCTACTTCAAACTCCAATTGTCTCCTTCAGTTATCAGCATACAACTTCTGTCTGCTTTGAGCTGTTCATATCCTGTCACGGATCACTTGCCTTATCTATAGCATCCTGAACCAACTCTGGCCCTAACAACTGATGCTCACATATTTTGAACCATCCAATTGGACATCGACACTTCCTTTCGTACAATGCTTCCATCTGAATGCTACTATGATAACTGCTGTTATAAGCAAATTCCATCAACGGAAGATGCTGATCCTAACTACCTTCAAAGTCCATGACACAAGCTCACAACATATCTTCCTAAGTCTGAATAATTCTCTCAGATTGCCTATCAGTTTGAGGAAGAAAAGCTATACTAAACAATAGTTGAGTACCAAAAGCCTCCTGAAAAGACTTTCAGAATGCTGCAGTGAATTCTGAGCTCCGATCAAAAATAATAGAAACTGGTACTATATGTAATGAAACAATCTCGTCCATATACAACTTCACATACTGGTGTGTTAAATAAATAGCCTTCACTAGAAGCAAATGTGCAGAATTTGCCAAATGATCTACAATCACCCAAATAGAATCAAAACCCCTAAAAGTCTTAAGAAGTCCTAATACGAAGTCCATAGTAACTTCTTCCCACTTTCACTCCAGATTGTCTAGCTTTTGTAACATTCCTGCAGGCTTTTGATGTTCAGCTTTCACCTATTGGCACACAAGGTACCTAGAAACAAAATCAGCGATATCTTTCTTCATACCATCTTACTAATAAAATTTTCTCAGGTCCTGATACATTTTAGAAAAACCAAGATACATGACATATGATGAATAATGAGCTGCTGCAAGAATCTTTCTTCTCAACTCCAAATCAGGTGGCACAACAATCTGATCCCTATATCTCAGGACTCCTTCACTATCTATCCTGAAATCACTAATAACACCCTGATCACATTTAATTTTCTTAACACTCACCTCTGGATTAACTGCTTGTGTTGCCTTTACCGCTTCAACAAAAGTGGATCTCACTTGAAGGTTAACTCTATGATTTCTTAATTGACATAAATATACTTAAAATTTTGTTGAACATCTTAAAAATACATATTTACTTTCTTGTATACATACATTCATAAACCATTCTAACTCCTAAATTTTCCTTTTTATTTAAATACCAATTATTAATTTTATTAATTTAATTATCTAGTTTTTCATCAAGCTTAAATGAAGCTTTTCAATGTTAACATAATTTCAATTCTACTTTTTAATAAATGACTTTACTTTTCTATATTAATCTACTTGAATTCTAAATCATTTATTTCATATTACTAATTAAGTTTAAAAGAATTACAATTAACTCATTTACCTTATTCTATAATTTTTATTTAAACATGAATTATACACTTCTAACCTCCACTTACATATCTTACTTTTATAACTTCCTTCTCAAACAACTATTTTACCACTTACAAACAATAATTATATCATTTTAAATCACTAATTTCACTTGCCTAATTAAACTTAAAGATGTAATTTTCCCTTTATAAACAATTGTTTGACACTCCCCTAAGATTCTAAGAAACTCACGACAAATAGAGAGTTTATTGCTCTTCACTCTAGGCTGCCATAGCCTTCAATTAGTTTAGGAAACAACCTCATTTCAACCTTTAAAAAATCAGTCCAACATAGGGACAAAAGTCCAAGATGACAACTCCTTCCTACATAACTTTAACTTTAATTAAAACAAGATGTACAGCAGAAATAGAATAGCCAACATTGTTGTTTATCTACTTGATATTTCAACTAAATACACGGCCATAATTAAGCTACTAAACAACATCAACTTGGATTGAAAACCAAGCTAAAACAGGCCCTGTCCTCTTTGTTTCGTAGTTGCCTTTTTTTCACAAGCACATACCCACACCAACAAAGAGAACCTCCCACATGGTAAAGAAGAGAAACAAGACTGAATTAGAGTAAAGGAAAGATCAAATAGTAGTGATAACCACTGTTAATCACTCTTAAGTGAAGAAATTTCAGTCCTTATTACCCCTACAATAAAGCTTATATGGCCAACAAAAGGAAAGAATGAAGAACTCACCAACCAACAAAATTCACTCTACACAGCAAAGGATAGTCACAACCAAGGAAACTGGAACATCCAAGCAAATATAGAGGTCTATGGTTATATATATATATATATATACATACACAAAACAGGAGATAAAACTCAACCAAAACAGGGAAAGAATATAGTTGAGAACAGTAAAACTCCCCCTTATTCAGCTGGGACATATTGCTCCCAACACTCCTGGCACACGCCTACACACTCATGGCCAAGAAAAAGGACTAATCTATCAACTAAGGGAAGAACATGACTAAAGTTGTAGAGTTTAGGTGAGCTGAACTAATGGCAACAAGCAAATAGGCGAATTGGTTGTTATAAACAACTATACTACCAACTCAATGGAAACCAAGCAAGGAATCTTTGAGAATTCAAATAGTAGGTTAAATAAGAAAGAAAGGGAGGCAATGTAAAGGAAATATGAGAAGTAGAGAATAGCTACACACACATGGAAGAAAAAAGAGGGTGATAAGTCTGTTAAGCAAAAAAGAGAGAAGATAAAAGCATAAAAATATTGTAAACTAATGGCTTACACTTAGTTTATTAATTTATGGTGTAAACTTAATCAATTATATTTATATAATCCATTACGCTCTAACTTATTATATATATATATATATATATATTACTTCCACTTTTTAATGCAACTTAAAAAAAATATCAATCTAAGTTCAATCTAATGCGAGCTAATTTAATGAATATCTACAAGCACCCTTTCATTTTAATTTACTTTATGCAAAATTAGTATTGACATCGTCACGATAATTTAGGTATAACATTTTAAAATACCCATTAGAATATTGGGTTATACTAAGAAAAAATTGTCCTAAATTTTAACACAAATGATACCAGTAAATTATTTACCTAAATTGGATATAGATATTGTTGTTTCACTGCAACTTCGGTCTCCCACATGGTTTCTTCTTTCTTGATTTTCACCAAAGGATTAATGGAAGTTTACGGATTTATCTGTTTATACTTGTCACTGATTACTTCTCACACATTAGGTTCTTAACTTCTTTTACCTCTTGGAACCTGTGGGTTATGGGCCCACCACGCTTCCGCTGCGCCATTCTGATAGTTACATCTAAATCCCAATCCTACTTGGAGTTAACTTTTCATTTTACCTCAAAACACACTCAAATTTACTACATAAAGTATCATAAAATGTCACACATTTCCTTGTATTAAAAGAACGTATATTGAGGCTACTATTGTGAACTAAAATTTCGATTAAGTCTTCTGTAATCTTTTACGACTTGACTTTCGTGTCATAGGCACCTAAGGAATGGTTAATTCCTGATCAAAGTCAATATTATATTATTTCACACAACTCACAACATGATCACTACACGTGATTGTGTCTAAACAAACGCAAATGAATCTTTTACACATTTCTCATATAAAGTTAATAATAGTGCATTAGAGAATCACAACTTGAAGTTTCAAGACGACTAGAACATATCATTAAGTCCATATATGCCCCGGGTAACGTATGCAGACAAAGCAACAACATCCCGTACTTGCAGTCAAGGACTTCTAAACCATGCTCTGATACCAACTTGTTACACCCACAAATAAAGGTATGACTGGCCGAAGGAAGGGATAACAAAACCTCTGTAACCTTGAATGCACAATGACTAAACACAAATGACTCTCAAAAAAATTATAGTTAAGACCAAGAAAACTTTATTGAACTAAAATAAAGTCATGAACTAGTTATGAAACATAAATATTTATGGAAAAATTCGGCAAATGTTCCCCGTAAAGTGGAACATACCCAATAGTATATAAACCAATAACCTAGTACCATTCAAGGGTAAACCATAATATCAAAGTACTCAGAGGAGCTCTTCTCCTAACAACACATTAACTTACCATAGTTAATTCAATATACGTAACAATGCATGACACCTAAAATGACTACAAGTGTCACCCTACCTTTCTGCAATAGTGTCGACAGGTAGCAAATCCTGATGTAGCGAACTATGTTTTCCTGATACTAAAAAAAAACAATAGAAAAAGGTGTGAATCACAAGGACTCAGTGAGCAAACCACGTACCATTAGGGTACCAGCATCAATCAATACATAATAACACATGTCCTTATTTAATCTCATGTAGTAATCGTAAAAAAGTCACGACTCACATGTTCCACAATATATGTGTCAAATTCAAGTATCCACAGTTTACCATTTCAAACAACGCAATCAAAGCATACAAAGCACACAAAGAGCCAACGAGTAACTCAGTCCCGCACAATAGTATCTCCCCCCACTAGGCATTTACGCACCTACACAACAATCAATTCTCCTTACACAATCCATCCCACCGAGGCTGAGCACTCCATTTGTTTTTAAAATAATTATCAGAATTAGAATAACTCATATAAAATGTCAAATCCAAATATCCTAGGTGCACTTAGATTTTAATTTTGGAAATAATTAAAAAAAATCATTTTCAGAAAATTTCACTTTGTTGGTCCTTAGCATCAGTAATTAAATCTTCATGGCCTTCTACCTCAAAGCGTTTTCTTTTTCTGAATAGTTGATCACAAAGATCTATCTTTTCCTTGGATCTTTTGTATTGTACTGGAAGCATTATAGCAAAGATTTTTTTTCATCTATTATAGTAAAGAAATCTTCACTTTCAATGAAATTTGTCTTTTTGACTAGTTGTCGAAGACTTTTAATATAATATTGATCTTCTGTGATAATTTGTCTGGCTCTCAGAGTTTCGTCATCATTGGAAAGATCAAAATCATGATCCATAGATTTAGTTAAAGTGCAGATCTGATATAGCTGACAAAATTTTTTTCTTTGAAAATATCTCATTATACTTACAATATTAAGGGTGTACATGGTACTTAACTTATCTTCCATGATGGTATAGAGAATCATGATTTTTAGAAAAGAACATAACCCTGAAATTTTATCAAATTTATCCTTTTCTAGGATAATTGTTTCAACGAATCCCATCTCAACACTTTCTATGTCAAGACCATCATAAGAAGCACAAAATGTTAATTTTGGAATATTAATTATATCCCAATAATCTGAAAGTAAATGAATATTAAAGGAAAATTGTTCTAATTTTTTCATTAATTTAAAGTGATGAGCATTGTCTATGTTGCTGATAATTTTGGAAGATAATTATGTTGGGAGAATCATCTTGGCTTTTTCATAGAAACTAATTCTCTTGACTTTTTGAAATACTGGGTCATCGTCTTGCTGGCTGTCCAATAGTTCTGAAAGTTCAAGAATTGCGTTAATTTGTTCAACATTAACTTCTTTGTCCCATCTTACTTCTTTAAACACCTTTTTAGTTAAGATTGTAAAATTTTTAAAGATGTTGGCTTGGCTAACCAATTCTTCAACTAGCTTTCCCATATATTTTCTGAAAGCTAATTTCTTTTCATGAATATGGGATTTTTATACTCCATTCATAAGATCATATATATCTTCTAGTAATCCTGAGTTAAAGAAATCTGAAACCTGTTTAGTTTATTCTTTCTTTTCTTCAGCAATTAACTTTTCTGCCTTTTGCACTCTTTGTGCATAGGACATAGGCTGACTCAATGGGTTTTGAGCATACTGAATATTGTAGGCCATAGGATGAGGTGGATAATAGTATAGTGGTCTACTATAATGTATTAGGGAATATTATTGGAATATGCTGGTTGCATAGTTCCATGAAAAGGACTTTGTAAAATATTAGGGTTGGACTGTCCTTGTTTTGGATTCCTAGAAATCTTAGAGGATTGTCCTTATTTAGGATTAACCCTTACTTTTGGTTTGACAGTTGTCCATTTGCTTGTAGATTCGTCTAAAGGTTTTTTACCTTTATCCCTCTTCTGGCTCATTCTTGCTCAAAAAATCTGCAATAAAATTTTTGTTACTTTTGATATAGAAATCAAAAGAGTATTGACAAATATAATTATACCATCGAATCCTTCTTGGATTCTCCTCTCATTTTCTTGATTTAAGAAAATTCTTTACTGATTGATTATCAGTACGAATAAGGAATTTTTCTGGTGTAAGAAATATGTGAAATCTCTTTAAACTATTTTTTATGGCTAAGAGTTCTTTTTCATAAATGATATAATTAATTTCATTGGGCTTAAATTTGCCTGAATTATAGCCACAAATTTTTTCTTCTTTATTTACTATTGCTTTTACAATTGCTCCTCAGTGTTCTTCACTGGCATCAGTTTTTAATATTAATTTATCTCCTTGTCTAGAAAAATAAACTGAAGGGAGAATATTTATCTCATCCTTTATCTTTTGGACTAATAAAGAATCTTTTTCTTCCCAAAAGAATTGTTTATTCTTTTTAAGTTTTTCTAATAAAGATTTTTTCTTTTGGATAAATCCTTTATGAAATTTCTTCCATAATTTAATATTCCTAAACAACTTTGTAGTTGCTTTTTGTCTACAATGTTATTAGGAAAATCTTTTATTTTTACAAGAATATGATCTTGTAATTGAATTCCTTTAGAACTTAATTTGAATCCTAAGAATTCTATTTCCTATTTTTCTATTTCTATTTTCTTGGGACTCAAGATAATTCCATTGTTTATGAAAATATCTCTGACTTTTTCTAAATGTGTTTTATGTTCTTTTTCTGTTCTAGAAAAGACAAGAACATCATCTATACAGACAATACAAAAATCTTTAATGTCTTTAAAGATATTGTCCATCCATCTTTGAAATATTTATAGAGCATTACATAGACCAAAAGGCATAAATGTCCATTAGTAATGTTGGTATGGAGCACTGAAAGCAGTCGATGGCTTTGACTCTTCAGTTAGCTTTAATTGCCAAAAACCGTATTTACAATTAAATTTACTAAAATATTTGGTATGTCTTGTTTGATTAACAAGAACATCCTTTCTTGGAATAAAATAACCATCAAACTCAACATTTTGGTTTAATCTCTTATAGTTGATGACCATCCTAGCTTTTCCTCTTTTTATTTCATAGTGGTTTCTTACCATAAAAGTTGGACCAGAATGAGGACTAATAGTTTGTTCTATTAATCCTTTTTCTAATAATTCTTTTATTTCACTTTCAAATTAATCTATGTCTTGTTTAATATATACCATTGGTTTAACCTTAATGATTTTATTAGGATCAGACAATTTTAAACTACAATATTTAGGATTTCTTTCCCATAATTTTAAATGATCTTCACTAAAATTTGGTTCTAACTCTCTCTATAACTAGTGTGAAGTTTCTAAGGCTTGAATTTCACCTTTTCTTTTAAAAGGCTCAAATCCTTTATCACATCTATACTTATGTTCTAAGGGTATAGGTATAGATACTTTAGATTCATTTAGAGTTAATTTTAAGAAATTATTATCTAACTCTAAAGGAAAATATTTTTGTAAGAAATTATTTCCTAGTAGCATTTCTCCATGCATTAAAGGAAAACATAAGATTTTTGGTATAAGAAATTTTTTATTTCCTAGCCAGATTGGTATATTCTTAGCTTTGTATTCAATAACAGTTTCTCTGCCATCTATTCTTTTAGCTAAAATAGGATGTTTCATTATTACCCATTTCTCTATAGGCAAAACATTAATTCTACAAGTACTTGTTGTAGCACCTGTATCAATTAAAACATCTAATTGGTATGGTTTATAACCTGAGAAATTGAAATTACCCAAGACATAATTGTATTTCTTTTTGTTTTGATGAGAAAAAATGATGTATTCATTTTCTCCAATTAACAGTTGAGATACAATTATAGTTTTTAATTCTTCATTTCTTGAAGAATTGTTTAAACCTGGAAGTATAGGGAAATTAACACTAGGATTTATTATCTTTTCACTATTTTCTATACTATTGTCTTCAGAGAATTCATCTTCTTAAATTTCTACTAAAATTTCTCTTAACACTAGAATTTCTCTTTGACTTAGACTACCAAAACTTATATTAGGAATTAATCTAGGTTGGTTACTACTAAAGGACCTTCTATCCTTAAAGTAGAGATTACTTCTTGAAGCTATGAACTCAATAGGTTGAACATTTCTTTGTTCCCTATTTTTAGTCAAGTCTTTAATTAACCAATTAGAAGGGATTTCTAAATCCTTCCAATTTATTAGTTGTGGCTGAATTTCTGAATCAAATCCACAAGGTTCAAATATTTCAACAAACCTTTTATCAACTTTTTTAGTTGATGTTTGTGGGAGATTTGTTAGCTCATAGATGGATTTCCATTCTATAGTTAAATCATTACTATTTTCTTTCATTCCTATATTCTTAGTTTGAATTCTCAGTTTTAAAGAATTCTGAATATTAGGATTATTAATGGATATAAAGTAATGTGGCTTGATTTTAAACCAAATTACTCCTGTAACTAAATTAGTTTAAATTCCTCCTATGAGGGCTTTCATAGGATCATTTAACCTATTATCATACAGGATAGCTAAGATAGGGGTATCTATTCCTTGACGAAATAAGGCTTTTATTTCTATCTAGATTATCCCTATATGGATATATCTAATTTTTGGAAACTTTTTCTTAAGTCTCTTAATTTTTTCTAAGTCGAAGATGTTTAATTCGACTGTTCCTTCTTCTGAAGATTTAGCTGTAGTATTTCTTGAAAATTGTTCAAAATGTCTTGCACTCCATAAATTAAATTTAGATATCTTATAAATTTCTTCTTTTGTAGGATTTTTTATTCTTTCTAGAGAAGAATCATCTATCTGCATATCTTCTTTTATTACATCAACTAATTTTGTAACCTGCTGTTCAGAATTAGGAACTTCTTGAAACATAAAAGAAAATTCAGATTCACTATCTGAACTTTCTTCTTTACTAGAGATTTCATATAATATCTTCTCCATAACAAATTTTTAGTTTATTTTCTTCTAACATTTTTATTATTTTCTTTCCACTTTTTCCTTTTTTAGGACATTGTAGGTTGTAATGACCTTCTTCATTACAAATATAACACTTACAACCTTTTCTAGGTTTCCAAGTTTTTTGTTTTCTTCTCACATATTTTTAATGTGATTTAAACTTTCTTGGAGATCTTTTCTTCCATTTTCTCCATGTAAACCTTTTTAGTTTAGATTTATTACATCCAAATTCCCAATAGTCTTTGAGAAGCTTGGAGCAATATCTATCTCTTACTTGTTTCTTGACTTGTTTTGTCGCTTTCGTAATTAGACAATAATCTAGGACCTGCCTAATTGCATACTTAATTCTATTACCTAAGGTATCTTCTCCATTAGTTTTTTCTAAGAATGACTTATATATGTTATTACATAGTTCATCCCATGGAGGAGGTAACTTATGAAAATACTGATTAAGCCAAAATTCTGACTCAATAACATCTAATTTATGATAATATTTTTGAAACTGCTTAGAGAATTTTTCTCATTCTCTAATATCACATAATTTTAATTTTGTCAAAGTGCAGTTTACTTCTGACTTTATATTTTGAGGATCCATATGCCCACAAAATTCTTTCTTTATTATATTAACAAATTCTTGTAGTAATATTTTATCAAATGAGTTGAAGGTTTCAAGCAATCCTTTTTCTGGACTATTCCATTTATAGTACTTTCTCATTTCCTAAGAAATTGCAAAGTGTCTCCTTGCAATGTTCCTGCTATAAAGTCTAAAAAATTTTCTTTAAACCAAGCATTACGATAATTGGTTATTACAATGGATAAGGACTGTGCCCATTCATCTATGACTTTTTCATAGTCTTTTAGAGGAACATTTGTTAGATCCAAATATGTTCCATTTACTGCAATATTTTGTTTGTTTAAGTCATCTTTTCTAGTGACTGTAGGAATTTCAAAAGTTGAAGGCTTTCCATCTTCTTCTTCTCTTAACTCGTCTCTCTCTTTCTAAGAGTAGACTTTCGTTTCAGAGTCTAGATCTAAATGCTGGTTCTTCAACTTTTCTTTTACCTTTTTGTTTATATTTTTCTGAAAACGTTTTTTCATCTTCAGAATTATATGAACTATCATCACTGATTGTGATTATAGCTTCAGATGTAAATGATTTTGGATTAAAATCACTTTCATCATCATAAATATTTAATAATATTTCATAATTATTTTGCTTCATTAATTGTTCGTCCTAAACAAATAAATTTTGCATCATACTTATTAATTTATTTATTTCTGTTATTTCAGGTTCTTTGATATAACGATTCTTTTAATATTCTATTATTTCTTTTATAAATTCAAACTCCTGTTTAGAGTTTTTGTTAGGTTTTACTTGTTCTCTTAGAGTATATATATCAGTTTCCATAATATAACCTATGAATTTCATGATCTTGCTCAACATGAGACTCATTAATTGTTTCTAATATTTTTTCTTGTTTTTTATTAATTTTTTTAAAATTAAAAAGAGACAAATCTACCAGAGAATTCAATACCCTACTTATACTACTAACAAATTTTTCTTCTGTAATGTCTATGTGAAGATTATGATCATAAAGTTTTTATTTTTGATCATCCCCTATTACACACCTAACATATTCCATTCTGGATTGATTATAATTCCTAAGACCTTATTTATCTTTTTCACTTCTTAAAAATGGTACACAACAGCCTATTTACGGCCAATAAAACCCAACCAGAAGTTACTAATCCCTACGCATAAAAGATTTTAATCAACCAAAAATGAAGAACCAAAAGTAGTAATAAAGATGAGAAAACTAAAACTTACAGAGAATAACTTCAAATATTATTATAGAGGATTATCCGTTACTTGTACAAGCTACTGGCATACAAGCTATAAGGTACAAGATATCTGTTATAATTCGATAGCGTAAAATTGAGTTTTAAGGCAATGCGTAAACTTTCATTTATATATATATATATATATATATATATATATATATATATATATATATGTATATATGTATATACATGTGATTAGAAAATTAGTTTTACACCACATTGTAAGTTGACTTGAACTTTAAATTTTCACATTATGTAAATTATAGTAATATATAAAACTAGTAAATGTACACAATGAATTACAAAACAAGAGTACATTGAATATATATATATAACACAAGATGAATTTTCACCATTCATTGTAACCTTGGACCTTTGACTTGATTTTTATTATTTTGTCTTTTCCATCCTTGTTTTATGGTGAGCTGAATTTTTTTCTTTTGGTACAACTTTCACGCTTTCTTTTCTTTTTCCTGTATCTTTCTGGATGCTTCTACTTCCTTCCTCCTATTTGCACCGCCTTTGCTCTTCTTTCCTTGTCCTTGCTTCCTGATTCTTCTACATCTTTCTCTAAAAACTAAATTTCAGCTTCTGAATTCCAAGCTTTGCTTGAACTCTTCCTTTCAAACTCTTGGCAGCAACTGCCGCCAACTCTTGGAAGGTCATCTGTTATGGTTTTCCTTCACCTTGGTGTAGCAACTCCCTTCACGTGAAGCGGCAGCCGAGGAGCTGAATTGGAGGCAGCAGCTAGCTGCTAGGCCAGCCGTGGGCAAGCAACCATGAGTCTTGCCAAATTCCTTTATTCCTCTGCTCTTGATGTTTATGAAAAATATATATATACATATAAAACATTGACAGCAAGACAATTGGGAAGAAGCTAGAAGCTAGTATTCAGCTTCGTTGGTGGTGGGTAAAGGCAGTTTGTCACTGCCCTGTTGATAAGCCTTTACCGTTTGGTTCCTCCTCTTTTGCTAACTATTTATCTTGACCAAAAAGAATAATTTGTGAATAGCCAAGTTTCTGTACAGAGCCAGCAAGTTGTGGACCTTCTCACCTCCAGCCGTGAACCTTGCTTGAGTAGTCAAATGACTTGTTAAGAGGTCTTGGCAGCAAGTGACGTCCTTGCTAGGGAGGCAGCTGTTGTGGCCTCACTTTTCTTCAACATGGTAGCCATTTGATGAATTGTTAAGGGATAAATTTCAGCCACTAGATCCTAAGATTTTTTTTGTTTAGTTACTCAATTTTAATGAGTTAAAAGTAGAAACTAGTAAGTTAGAAATATTAATAGTTTGATTAAAAAAAAGTGAAGTGGTATTAAGATGATATGAGTATAATTTAACTTAAGTCTTTAAAGTGGCTAAGTTAATACTTGTGAGATATGTAGATATATATTTCTACATACACTATTGAAAGAAATCTATGTCTTTAAGGTGTTTGTAAAAATGTTTAAATGAATGAGGGTAAAAAGGGATTATCAAATGGATGCAGGGGCAGATTCCGTGGGTGAAAGAAACTCAATATTTTCGAGTGTCTTCGGAGAAGAATTAAATTAAGAGTTCAAAATATAAAATGTGGCTTATGGTCTTGAAATATTTTCTGCAAAATTTCGTAGCTTGGTTCTAAATATGTTGTGAGTTATATCTGTTAAACTCTGGTTGGGTCAGGCAAGATTTGCGGTGTCCTGTTTTTGGTTCATATAAGAAATTGAGTGGGTTAATGACAGATTTTTGGAAAAGTTTCTAAATAATAAAGATAGATATACTTTTCTATTAATAAACCCAATAAACGGAATTGGATTTAGTTTTTCCTAGAGAAAGTTATGTTCAATTAACTAAGGTAAGGTCAAAGCTGTCAACAATCCTGCGTGTTGTACAATTTGAGGCAACTTCAAAAAATAAACTGTATTGATATACAAATCTAAAAATTACAAATGATATACTATTATAAATCTACATGTGTCTAGTATTTTATAAATTTTACGAAACTGGATTTGGAATTTTCTATAGAAAGATATGACTGTTAAAGTGGACACTGGTCCAAACCTCAAGTTTAGGCAGTGTCAACATTCCTAACTTACCAAGTGCTTTCCAATCTTTTCTAATGGTTTCCCCTCTCCTATGCTTTGTCAAGACACCTAAAATGCTTTCTCCTTATTAATCTTACCACCTAAAATCTAAATCCATATTAATTGACATGAAATAGCTTAAAGGAAAACTTACCTAAATAAACCTATATAAGGTGAAATATAAGTTTAGTAAGTGAAAGAGTATAGCAATAACGTTTGTGAACTAAATAGTATTTGAAATTATGAATTTCAGTTCCGAATTCTAATGTAAACCTAATGAGACGCGTGGACGCAAGTGTGAGTGACAAATGGAATTGGTAACAGGTGAGTGGTTAATTGCTGCCTTTAGGGGCTAGATTAATATGTGTGATTATATGTTTATTTAAATAGGTGTGATATATGGAAAGTAAGCTAGTGGAGTATTTCAGTAATTTGCTTGATATTGGTTACTGTGTTGACATTGTTTGTGGTTGATAAGGGCCAACTCGTGAACATTTTCTGGAAAATGATTTTTATCTCCGAAATTAAAAGTCCAGGTGCACCTTGGATACTCTGATTTGAAATCACAAGAAATTTTGATTCTGATAAATGTTTTCTAAATTGAGTGCTCAGCCCCAGTGGAATGAATTGTGTACGGAGATTAATTTGTTGTGCGGGCGCGTAAATGCCCGGTAGGGGGTGATACTGTTGTGCGGGGCTGGGTTACTCGTTGGCCCTTTGATTGCTTTGTGTGATATTGTTGCATTGACCTAAATTATGATCTTGCGTGTCATATGAGTTGTGAAACTTACAACGTATACGTGCAATGTGAATTAAGATATGACTAATGTTACGCAATTTTATTACGTATGTTATATGTTTGTGTTGTGTGATGCAAGTACCTTTTGGGTACGATTTTCCACTCACAGAGTCCGTAGGACTCACTCCTTTCCTGTGGTTATATTTTTTTAGTAGCAGGATTTCAAAAAAAATTAACCGCTAATATGAGGTTTTGCTAAGGATTTGACGACAAGGTATGTCTCGGAGTCTCATACTTGAAGTTAAGGATGAGAGTTTGCAGTCACATAAGAGCTGTGGGTGTCAAATGTGGTATGATGTAATATTCTAGTACTTGTTTTGTTGATGATGTGAATGGAGCAGAGCTCCTTATGGTCTTTATATCATGTTGAGTAATAAAAAGAGTTTACAGGACTATATTTTAAGGCATGTTCCATATTATAAGAGACATTTGCCGAAATTTTTAGTAAGTGTGATTGGTTGTAATCAACCAACTTTTAAATGTTAACTTTTGTCTTTATAATTTCTTGGTTTTATTCATTGGTTAGTCAAGAGTCATGATCGTTCCATTATTTGAGTTAGGGTTACGGAGGTTTGGTTACCATTCCTCTGGCCAGTCATGCCTCCCTGAGGGGTGTGACAATATCAGTCTTGTTTCTTACAGGCTCTGATACCATTTACATAAAAGGAAGGCGGAAGGTAGTATTTTTTATCCTTTCTAGAGAAGAATCATCTATTTGCATATCTTCTTTTATTACATCACCTAATTTTTTAACCTACTGTTCAGAATTAGAGACTTCTTGAAACATAAAAGAAAATTCTGATTCACTATCTGAACTTTCTTCTTCACTAGAGATTTTATATAATATAAATTCTTTATCAGATATTTCTTCTCAATAACAAATTTTTAGTTTATTTTCTTCTAACATTTTTATCATTTACATAAAAGAAAAGCGGAAAGTAGGATTTTTCCAAAAAAAGAAAGGTGTATACAATATGTCCAAAAAAGGGAAGGTGTATACAAGATGGTGAGGGAGAGTGGATTATGGAAGATGATCCTAAATGCTTAAACATCTCCCCTATTTATAAAAAATATTACAACTTAATTATTACAAGAGATAAGAAAGAATCTACTTTATTAGTTGTAAAGTAGATTTCTTTACCTAAAGTAAGATAAGGCTTATCTTTCTTTAGCTGAGAAGTCTCTTTCAGATAGTGACTTGCCATCTGTCTGTCTTATTTAGATAATAACTTGTCAACTTTCTATCTTCTTCTTCTTTAAGTTTATCTATCTCTTTTTGAGAATAGGCTTTAGTTTCTGAATCTAAATCTAAATGATCTGGTTCTTCAACTTTTCTTTTACCTTTTTGTTCATATTTTTCTAAGAATATTTTTTCATCTTCAGAATTATCTGAACTATCATCACTGATTGTGATTATAGCTTCAAATGTAAATCATTCTGAATTAGAATCACTTCCATCATCAGAAATATTTAATAATATTTCATAATTGTTTTGCTTCATTAATTGTTCGTTCTGAACAAATAAATTTTGCATCATACTTATTAACTTATTTCTTTTTATTATATCAGTTCTTTGATATAACGACTCTTCCAATATTCGATTATTTCTTTTATAGATTCAAACTCTTGTTTGGAGTTTTTGTTAGGTTTTACTTGTTCTCTTAGAGTACATATATCAGTTCCATAATATAACCTATAAATTTCATGATCTTGCTGAACATGAGACTCATTAATTGTTTCTAATATTTTTTCTAGCTTTTTATTAATTTTTTCAAAATCAAAAAAAGAAAAATCTACCAGAGAATTCAATACCCTACTTATACTATTAACAGATTTTTCTTTTGTAATGTCTATGTGAATATTATGACTATAAAGTTTTTCTTTCTGATCATCCCCTATTACACACCTAACATATTCCAGTCTTGATTGATTATGGTTCCTAAGACCTCTTGAGGACTTATCTTTTCACTTCTTAAAATGAGTACAGAACAGCCTATCTACGGCCAACAACACCTAACCAGAAATTACTAATTCCTAAGCATATAAGATTTTAATTAACCATAAATAAAGAACAAAAAGTAATAATAGAGATGAGAAAAGTAAAACTTATAGAGAATAACTTCAAATATTATTACAAAGGATTATCTGTTACTAGTACAAGCTACTGGTACAAGATATCAGTCTTGTTTCTTACAGGCTTTGATACCATTTACATAAACGGAAAGCAGAAGGTAGGATTTTTTCAAGAGAGGGAAGGTGTATACAAGATGGTGAGGGAGAGTGGATGATGGAAGATGAGTCAAGTACCATGTACACCCTTAATATTGCAAGTATGATAGAATATTTTCAAAGAGATTTCAATACCCTACGGTTTGGCTTTACTGACTAGGCAGCTTCTAGCTACCTTAGCCAAGAGGGATTACCTTCCAAATTTAAGGGTGGTTGTACACGGATAAAACAGGACATGGCAGCCTTCAACTTCCTTAACTTAGCTAGAATATGAAGGAAATGCAAAAATGAAAAAGAGCAAAGGAGGGTGACAACGTGGCTGCTATCAATTATCAACCAACCCGTTCAACAGCTTTAAGACTCACCCAATTAAACTCCTAAAGTCTCCAAGTCCAAAAGGACAAAATCACAACATAACTTTGTTGATTTGGCTGTCAGCAAAGTGAAGTTCATAATCAAGAAAAGGAGATAACCCTTCACAGCATAGATGCAAATTTTTGCTTGCTGTCATCGAAAAAACAGCACCTACACATCAAATAAAGGGAAAACTAGGAAGGAAATGAAGGAAAATCAGCAACAAGCTGCTGTTAATCTCTTTTAATCAAAGTAAATTTAAGCTTCTTAATATAGGCTTCTAAAGTTAACAATAGCAAATAAAGGAAACCAACTTACCAAAAGCTTTAATTTAAATGCCCACCAATTGAAAACCCACGGTTAAGTTGATAAAAACAGAGGAAAGAATAACAGGGCTCCTAATTAATTCAAGCCTTTTATTTCCAATAACTAATTACAACTACAAATGACAAAGAAGAAATAGAAAAACAGCACTTGGCTCCAAGGACTCTCGACTAGCCAAGATGAAAAGGTAGAAGATTCAAAGTTTGGCTATGGCAGTGGAGAAAGAATAAAAAGAGCTAGAACCAAAAACCATTAGAAAAAGAAGAAACAAATCAAATAAATCATGTAAAAGATAAGAACTTAATAAAATAATATATTGAGTTTCACGTGCCCAAAATTGTCGCCATGCTTTACTTGTAGTTAATATGAATATGTGTATATATATATATATATATATATTCAATTATTACTCTACATTTTATATTATATCTACTAATTTCATTAATTAATACTCTTCACATGAAATGAATTCTAAGTCCAAGTCACCATAATATGATGAAATTGCATTTTGTAGTTTTATGCATGTACAACCGTCTATATAAGTAAATATTTATTTATTTTAGTTTTATTCTTATTTATTATGGTTTCACCTATAAACAAAAATTATCACTGACATACTTATAATACCTTATTAACGTATCGAGTAATAATAATAAACATATATATATATATATATTTAATTATGCTTTCTAGCTTAAAAAAAAAGACATGGTGCAAAAATTAATCTTGTTGCATTAATAAATATAAATATTTGTACACTTGTTGTCTACCTTAATAAAAAAAATTACCTAATAAATTTTTTAAGCTCCAAGTTAACCAATTATATAATAAAAATTAATACTTGCATTATTTCTATATTTATTTATTCAAGTATTCAATTACGTAAATTTTAGTTTGTGTAACATTTTATTTACCTACCAATAACTAGTCATGTACATTAATGTATCGGGTTATTACACTACAGGCACAGGCAGTAGCTGAGGTCGTGTTGTAGGCTACCCAGTCTATATAGCAATGACCCATTCTCTAAAATAAGGATATTTTGAAATTTTCGTAAAATTAAAGGGATTTTAAATGAATTGGCTAAATTATATTCTCTAAGTTGTTTTAAACAGCATGGTGATCCATAAGTAAATCAACAATTAAATATTCTATGTTTTGCATTATGAATGTATAGAGGTGATTATGTATCACACACGCATTTTTGAATGTATGTTTTATTTTGATACTTTTGAAAAATAAGGACTGTCTGCATGCATACATAGAGAATATTCATTGGGACGTAACCCTCTTAGTAACGCATTGCATTGGACCTCAGGTGTAATAAGAAATGAGTAAGGGTTGGGTCGTCACATCCTTAGCGGTACACCACACCACACCTGGGTGTGGTGCTAAATGAGCAAGGGTTCTCACATCAAGGGTAGGTGTGGATAAAGAAGCTAGTTTAAGTGAAGATTCGCATAGCTACTTAGAACATAAGGATTCTTACCGGTAAATTGAGAGAGCTAGTAGATATCATGAGTAGAAAGAGGGTCAATATTACTTGTTTGCAAGAAACTAAGAAGGTAGGATAAAAGGCTAGAGGGCTAGAGAGATAGAGAGAATGGGATTCAAGATGTGGTATACAGGTAAGAATAGAAATAGGAATGGAGTTGTGATTATTGTTGATGATAGACGAGAAGGCTTTCAATGTCATTAGTGTCTATACCCTATAAATAGGGCTAGAAGAAGCTACAAAGAAGGCATTTGGGAAAGACTTATATGAGATAATACAAGGAGTACCATTATTAGAGAAAAATTTTACTAGAGGAGATTTGAACAATCATATAGGAAATACTAACGTTGGTTTTGAAAGAGTTCATAGGGGTTATGGTTATGGAGATAGGAATGAGGGTGAATAGTATATTTTAGATTTTGCGGTTACGATTTTATTTTAGCCAACACATTCTTTAAGAAACGAGAGACGCACTTAGTCATCTTTAGTAGTTGGCCTAATAAGAGCCAAATAAATTTTGTTCTGTCTAGGAATGTGGATAGGGTGTTATGTAAGGATCGTAAAGTTATACCCGATGAGTGTTTAGTGTCTCAACACAAACTTTTGGTTATGGATGCTGGAGTTAAGCATTGGAAGAAAAAACATAAAAATAATAGGAGTAGTAGGACTAGATGGTGGAATTTGAATGGAGGTAAGATTGCTCTTTTTAAAGAAAAGATATTACATCATGACTCATGGATTATGGAGGATGAGCCTAATGCAATTTGGGATAAGATGCAAAGTCATATTAAGAATACAACTAGAGAGGTGTTAAGAGAAAGTAGAGGACGTGGACCACCAACTAAGGAGATGGTGGTGGAACGAAAAAGTCCAACAAGCTATTAAAAACAAAAAGTGTTATAAAAGACTACACGAGTGTAGAAATGAGGATAACTACGAGTGTTTTAGACAAGATAGAAAAGATGTTAAGAAAGTGGTTAGGGAAGCTAGAGGCAAGGCTTATGAAGGACTTTATCAAAAGTTAGGGACAAAGAATGGAGAGAATGATATTTTAGGCTTGCCAAACAAAGAGAAAGATGAACTAGAGATTTAAATCGGATTAAGTGCTTTAAGGATCTGGGAGAAGGGTTTTAGTTAAGGAATATGAGACTAATGAGAAATTGCGAACTTACTTCGATACTTTATTTGATGGAGAGTCTAGTGTTTCTATTAGGGAATTAAATTATGCTTTTGATGATATGAACCGTAGATTTGTTGGTTGGATTAAAAAATAGCAAGTTATAGAAGCAATTTATAGGATTAAAAATAGTAAGCCAATAGGACAAGATGATATCCTTATTGAATTTTGGAGATGCCTAGGAGATATTGGCATAACTTGGCTCACGAATCTTTTTAACAAGATTTTAGTGACCAGAAAATACCCAATGAATGGAGGAAGAGTACATTGATCCCTATTTATAAGAGTAAAGGAAAAATTCAAAGTTGTATGAATTATCGTGGAATAAAACTTATAAGTCATATAATGAGACTTTGGGAAAGAGTGATTGAACGTAGGTATAGGAATGAGACTCTAATTTTTGAGAATCAATATGGCTTTATACCTAGAAGATCTACAATAGAGGCTAATTTCTTACTTAGGAGATTAATGCAGAAATATAGAGAAAAGAAAAAGGATCTTCATATAGCCTTTATTGATCTAGAAAAAACATATGATAGGGTGTCGAGACAAGTTTTGTGGTGGATTCTTGAGAAGAAGAAAGTCCTAACTAAATATGTAAAAGTTATTAAGGATATATATAAGGGAGTAATGACTAGGGTATGGATCGTATATAGTATAACTATAGAGTTTTCAATCACAATAGGTGTTCACTAAAGTTCATCCTTAGGCCCCTACCTATTTACTTTAGTCATGGATGAACTTACTTCAGCTATTCAAGATAGGGCTCCATGATGCATGTTGTTTGCTGACGATATTGTGTTGGTAGATGAAACTAAAGAAGGTTTAAATTCTAAACTAGAATTATGAAGGAACGCTTTAGAATCTAAATGTCTTAGGTTGAGTTAAACGAAAATCGAGCATATGGAGTATGATTTCAGTGACAATAGAAGTGACTTGACTGAAATAATTTTGGATGGTTAGGCAATCCCTACAAAGGATTTGTTTAAGTTTTTAGGTTCATTTATACAAAAAGATAGCATAATTAAGCATGATGTGAACCATAGGATCAAGATAAGGTGGGTGAAATGACGGAGTGCCTCGGGAGTTTTATGTGATCCTAAAATCTCAACTAGGTTGAAAGAAAAATTCTACTAGGATGGCAGTTAGATTGGCTATGTTGTATGGTTCATAATGTTGGGTAGTTAAAAAACAACACTTACATAAGTTGGGAGTAGCTAAAATGTGAATATTGAGATGGATAATTGGACATACAGGAAATGATAGAATACAAAATGAAGAGATCCATAGGAAGTTGGTTTGGACATATCCAACGTCGGCCAATAGATGCTGTAGTTAGAAAATGTGACTAGGTGCAGATGGAAGGTGTTAGACATGGTGGAGGGAGACCGAACTTACATGGGGAAAGTCATTGAGAATGATATGATTGCTCTAAGCATTATTAAAAATGATACCTTGGATCGAGGAGAATTAAGGAAAAGGATTCATATAGCCGACTCTAACTAGTTTGGGATTTAAGGCTTAATTAAGTTGAGTTAAGTATTAAGATCATGTTGCCTCCCATTATTGTGGCATAATGGAAGTTCTATTTACTGCTACTTATTTGGCCTATGTTAATGTAGTCATACATTAAACTCAGTATGCCATAAAATATATATCATATATTATAATAATTGTTAGGACTTAATTAAAAACAATAGTTTGTTCGTCCCCTTCAAGACTATCATGTTTTTAAGGATAACCTTAGATTTTACTTAAATTGATTAAATGACAAAGCAATATTGTCAACCTAAGGGCCTAGGAATTTACGTGAGATGTAAACGATAATTAATCAGTTATTCAAGTTTGTTTTGGTTTGTTGAGCCCTTTTAAAAATCAAAACAAAATTAAATAATATTCTAATCCAACTACGAATATCATGGGATGATATTAAAATCTAATCAAGAGGTTCATTAGATTTGATAAAATAGTGGGATTAACCAAATTTAAATAAAGTCCTTTTAATTTGGTATATGCATTAAGCAAATACTTACATATGCATTCTATCTTTATATCTAGGTTGTTAGAATGACGAATAATATGTCATTTAGATCCATATTAGAATCTAACAAATTGACCAGCTCTAACTATTTGGATTGGTACTGTAACCTCAAAATCATTTTGAGACAAGAAAAGATATCATGTCTTAGAGGGAATCACCTCTCAAACTCCAGTTGAAAGCACACCTGATTATGAGAAATAAAATTTCAATAATCATCAAAAGCATTTGGTTGACAATGGACAAGCAGTATGTGTGATACTGAGTTTTATGTCACCAAAATTTAAGAGGCAGCACGAGAACATGGATTCCTGCACGATTATCATGCACTTGCAAGAATTGTATGATAAGCAAGGCAAAGAAGAAAGGTTTGAGGTATCCAAGGAATTATTCCACTATAAGATGGTAGAAGTTCTTCTAAAAATTACCTTCAAGTACTAAAGATAATTGGGTACATCGAAAGATTGTCCCAATTAGGATTTTTTATGGACCATAAACTTTCAATTTATTTGGTCTCATAGTTTTTGTCTAAATTGTTTTAACAGTTTGTTATGAACTACAACATGAATAAATTGGAAACAACTCTAGCTGAGTTACACAACATGTTGAAAACTATGGAGGGCAATATCAAGAAAGATAAAGCCCAAGTGATGCTGATCAGTGGTTCTTCTAAAATCTAGTTAAAGGGTAAGAAGAAAAAGGTTAAGAGTAAGACTGAGTCTACTAGTGGCATCAAGACAAGGCCAAAACCATGTGTTTCTATTGTGGCAAAAAAGGCCATCGAAAAAGGAATTGCAAAGCATACTTGAATACCATGAAGGATAATAGACTTGATGAAGCCTCTACTTTAGATATGTTTGTGATTGAGGTTAATTTAGTATCATACATGTAATGATCATAGTGGGGGTCGTCACTCTTAGATACATTATTCAGATAACTAGAATTCCTATAAATATAAAAAAAAACTTTCTGGTTCACTTAGAAAAGAATGATTGTTGTCAATCTCAAAAATTTGATTTTCAATAACAAAATATATGGAATAACTGTCTCTATTACTATCCCTAGCTAAAAAAGTATCATCAGATATGAAATTCCGAATATCCTTGACGCCAATTAAATGATCAACATTACTATAACTAGAATTGTCACTATCACTCCAACTATGAATGTCATATCAGTTATAATCGAGTCTTCACTTACATTGGTATTTTCAATAGGACCAAAACTATCTATTGATTTACTTAGCCTACACCTATATTTTAACTCCCCGTTAGACAACATCAAATTGAACCACCCTTTTTGCATAGAGCTTTCTTGCCCCTATTTACATGAAAATACAATAAGATGAATAGTCATTCGATGAAAAATCATTTGCATATTTCCTATCAAAATAAGCATATAAATTTAATCACTAGGATTATTATAACAATAAAGAGTGGGTATTAAAAAAAAAAAGATTATTCTTTTTTGTTTTGTGAGAACCTGGAGTATCATTTCACTATATATGCTGGAACTCTTTTTTCCATTTTTTTTTTTAATTCTATAAAATTATAATTAATAAATTATATAATTAATAATAATTAAATTATATATTATATAAATATAATTAATAAATAATAAATTTTATTTAAATTTTAAATAGTTGTTTCCCCTATGTTGTCTCCAATTCACATTGAGAAAAGAAATAGTTGTTCTTTACTATGAATCTAAAGAACCTTTTTTCATAAAATCTTGTTTACTAATAAGTTTCTATTCCAACACGAAATGAAAAGGGCAATATATAGGATGGGTAAAAAAAGTTGTGATATTTGGATCAATCCATGATCCAAAACTATGATGGGATAGAAAAGAATACACCAATCCTAAGGATCCATAGGATTAACTGTGGATCCAACATAAGAATAAAGATAGAGATGTTTAAGTTGTTTCGTCTTAGATTTTGTTTTTACGATCTTGTATATCTAGATAAATATGTATCTATTAAAATAGAAACTTAAAAATATATAAATATATATATACAATAGTATCTTTGTATTGTATTCGGCTCAATCCTTTTAGTAAAAGATTGAGCCGAGTTTAATAGCAATTTAATTAAGAGAACAAACAGTAATTACTGGATTACAAAGTATCCATTGCTTTGAATTCAAATTTGATCTCCTTCCATACTTCACAAGTAGCAGCTAATTTAGTACTCCATTTGCTAGCCTCACAGATAATTTCATTACCCTCAGTAGCAAGATTATGTCCCTTATTACAAGCTTGTACACATGCTTCTAAAGCTGCTCGATTAGCTACGGCACCAGGTGCATTTCCCTAAGGGTACCCTAAAGTTCCCTCGCCGAATTGTAATATAGAATCATCTCCAAAGATCTCGGTTAAAGCAGGCATGTGCCAAACGTGAATACCTCCCGAAGCCACAGGCAGAACACTTGGTAGAGAGACCCAATTTTGAGGGAAATAAATACCTTGGCTTCGATCTTTTTCAACAAAATCATTAAGTAATAAATCAACAAACCCTAAAGTGATTTCTCTTTCCCCTTCAAGTTTACTAACTATGGTACTAAAGTGAATATAATCTCCACCAGACATACGTAATGCTTTAGCTAGTACGCGGAAGTGTATACCATGATTCTTCTATCTATCGATAACTGCATGCATTGCACGGTGGATGTGAAGAAATAGACCATTATCCCGGCAATAATGAGCCAAACTAGTATTTGTAGTGAATCCCCCTGTTAAGTAGTCATGCATTATGATAGGAACTCCTAATTCTCTGGCAAATACAACTCTTTTGATCATTTCTTTGCATGTACTTGCAGTCGAATTCAAGTAATGCCCTTTGATTTCACCCGTTTCGACCTATGCTAATAGCTTCGGCATAAAATAAGAAACGGTCTCTCCAACTCATAAATGGTTGGAAATTTACGTTCTCATCGTCTTTGGTAAAATCAAGTCCACCACGGAGACATTCATAAACTACTCTGCCATAATTCTTAGCGAATAACCCCAATTTAGGTTTAATAGTACATCCCAATAGGGGGCGGCCATACTTGTTCAATTTATCTCTCTTAACTTGGATGCCATGAGGCGGGCCTTGGAAAGTTTTAGAATAAGCAAGAGGGATTCACAAATCCTCCAGACGTAAAGTGCGCAGGGCTTTGAACCCAAATACATTACCCACAATAGAAGTAAACATGTTAGTAACAGAACCTTCTTCAAAAAGGTCTAAAGGATAAGCTACATAAGCAATATATTGATTTTATTCTCCAGCAACGGGCTCGATGTGGTTGCATCATCCTTTGTAATGATCAAGACTGGTAAGTCCATCGGTCCACATAGTTGTCCATATAACAGTAGAAGATTCAGCAGCTACCACAACTCCTGCTTCCTCAGGCAAAACTCCAGGTTAAGGAGTTACTTGGAATGCTGCCAAGATATCAGTATCTTTGGTTTCATAATTAGGAGTATAATAAGTCAATTTATAATCTTTAACACTAGCTTTGAACCCAGCACTTGTTTTAGTCTTTGTTTATGGTGACATAAATCCCTCCCTACAACTCAATGAATTAAGAATTCTAGCAACAACAAGGTCTACTCAACATGACTTAGGAGTCAATGAAACCTTTCACAAGAATCTTTCACAAAATTATCAACTAATAAGAATGGTTCGTTATTAAACCATGGTATTTGATTCGCCAAATACATTATTATTGTATACTCTTTCATATGTATAGCGCAACCCAATCCTCATTTTTCAAGTTTCTAATCTCTGACCCTTTGAATCGAAATATTTAAAAGAGAAATAATAAGAAATTCACTCCTGACAGTGATATATGTTGTATATGTAAATCCTAGATATGAAAATGCGTAGATAAAAGGATACTAGTTGTGGATTTCACATTTGTAATAATGTACAAAAACTAAAGAATAAAAGGATGCTAAACGAGGGTGAATTTGACTTAGGAGTGGGGAATGGAGCAAGAGTTATTGCATTAGTCATAGGACCTTACTTTTTGTAATTGTCATCTGGCATGATATTAGAACCAGATAATTGTTGTTATGTTCCTGCATTTCTAAGAACATTAATGATTTCTATTTCTTGTTATAGAATTAACTAATATTATCCTCAACATAAACACTAAGAAACCCAAAATAGATAGTATAAAACCATCCTATTTATTGCATCATAGGCTAGGTCACATTAATGAGACTATGATCACTAGATTACACCAAGGTCGTTATCTAGATCCATTTGATTATGAATCATATGAAACATCTGAATCCTGTCTATTCGAAAAGAAGACTAAGAAACCTTTCACAGGTAAAAGGTTAGGTGCCACTAAGTTATTAGAACTCATACACTCCAATGTTTATGGACCAATGTCTATACATGCTAGAGGTGTACATTCCTACTACATAACATTTAGTGAGGACCAGTCAAGATATAGGTATGCATATCTAATGAGATACAAGTTTTAATCCTTTGTAAAGTTTAAAAAATTTAGAGAAAGAAACTTAATGGATCTTAGCCAAGAATTCTAAGACTATTTAAAGAAAAATAAGATTCTGTCTCAACATACTCCTCCTGGTATGCCACAACTCAATGGTGTTTTCGCAAGGAGAAATCACATACTGTTAGACATAGTGCGATCCATGATGAGCTATGCTGACCTACCAACTTCCTTTTGGGAATATATGGCCTCCTTCAGCACTTAGAAATTCTTCCAAATAAAAAAAAATTACTTTATGTATTTTAGCATTCATCATTGAATATTCTCATATATCTTTATTATTCTTTCTATTATATTGCCCCCTCACCAATTCCGAATCCCCAATTTAAATAACTTGAAGGATGTTGTTAAAAACAGGTCATGAAAGAGATTGAAATAGCTTGCATACAATCAAAGGAGACATGGCCAAGATTCAAGAGTCTGGGTATTGAAACATGTGGAAAGACGGATTGACGATACTGAATCCCCCATCAATGAGCAGATTGTGTCCACTGACATACCTTGATTCATCACTAGCCAAATAAAGTGCTGCATTCGCGACATCTTGGACCTTAAGAGTCACCCCCTTTAGATTCGCAAGAGAGTTCATGACATTCTCAAGCCCCTCATCATCAACCCCAACAAACGTTTTGGCCAAAGGAGTTGCTAAAGCATAAGGTGACAAGCAATTCACCCTAATCCCAAACTGTCCAAGCTCAACTGCTGCATTTTTGGTTAAACCTAACACTCCATGCTTTGAGCAACAATAGGCATGTGAAGCAGCACCACCAACATATGAGCTTATGCTAGAAGTCGAAATTATGCTGCCTTTACGGACCGGAATCATGACTTGGGATGCATGCTTAATGCCAAGAAACACACCAGTCAAGTTTATACTTAGCACGCGCTCAAAATCGGCCTTTTCGTTGTCAATGATACGAGCTCTGTTCTCATCGACTATGCCTGCATTGTTGAACATTATATCAAGCTTTCCATAACTTGTGACAGCTTTGTCCACGGCATTTTTTATTTGGTCTTCATTGGTAACATCACAATGGACATACGAACAATTTGATGAGCCTAGAGACTCCTGCACAGAATGACCCAGTTCATCTTGGATGTCTGCGATTACAACTTTTGCTCCATGCTGGGTGAAGACTTTAGCTGTAAATTCACCAATACCACTGGCTCCTCCTGTTATCAGCGCCACCTTTCCTTCTAGCCTGCACTAAAAATATTGGTTAATTAATTTGTCACCCAAAGGTTCATGGACCCTCTTGGGCTATCATTCATATATAAGTTGTTTGGTAATTGGCAGTGATAAATGATAATTAGCAAACACAATACACCTATTACAACTATTTTTGATCAAGGACAATAAACCAAGGAAACCTAGCTATGTGTGACTGAGGGAAGCAAGAGATAATGCAAATGAAAATACTGGGAACTTGAAAATGTGTAAGCAATTATAATATAACTTTCTGAGAAGAACAAAAATAAAATGACATACAGAACTATTAATTGAGTTAAACTCAAAATGAGAAAATCATTTCAAAATAATTACTCACCTTCTTGTGACTGCGGAGATTAATGAAGTAGATGCCATTGCTCTGAGACTAAAACGAAGAGAGTGTGAGAGAGCTATATAGAGGCAAGGGATTATAATGGAGACAATTACAAAATTCATGAAGTAGATGCCCTCACTTAGAAAATTAATGGTGACAATTATTAAGTTGATGAATTTCTCTTATTTTATTGGGATAGACGGCAAGTGGGGCTTCCATATAATATATATATATATATAGTTAGGTTGTTTACTCTTAAATATTAGAAAAATAATATAAGCACATTTTTTTTTAACTAGTGGCCTACACGTAGATGCTTACATATTCTATAGAGAAATATATATATATTTAAACAGTAGGAGAGGATAAGAGAGTGAAAGGATGGGAGAAAGTAGGGGAATGGGAGGGTGGGAGAGAGCAGCAGAATAGGATGGATTTTAGTAATTGAATTTACTTTTTAAATAATTTAATTATTTAAAAATATGTATATTATATAATAGAATACCACAAGTGTCTCCTACCTTTTCTAATAACTAGTGGCATGCATGCACATACATGCATTATACATATTGTACCTTAATTTAATTTGATAAAAAAAATATTTAAAATTAAAAGAGTGAAATAATGAATGAGTGTAGGAGAGTGTGAAGGTGGGAGACAATAAGAGAGTGAGATTGTGGGAAGAGAGTAAGAAGTGGGAGAGGTTATTGTTTAGTAGTTATTAAGTGATTTGATGGTTTTTTACTTATTGAATTTATTTTTTAAATTATTTAAATGTTTAAATATGTATATATTATATAGTAGGAGACCATAAGTGTTCTGACTTTTATAATAACTAGTTGCCTGCAGGCACATACATGCGTATTTTGTTTATATATATTTTACAATTAATTAATTTAATTTGATAAAAATATATTTATATATTAGAAGGGTGAGTGGGAGAGTGAGAGAATGATAGAGTTGGAGAGTAGGAGAGTAGGTAGGTTATTATTTAGTAGTTATCAAGAGATTAGATAAATTTTATTAATTTAATTTATTTTTAAATAATCTAAATATATGTATATTATATAGAGACCGTAAGGATCTTCTGGCTTTTATAATAATATAGATATAAATATAGAATTATAGATGTACAACTTGTAAATACATAAATAATTTTACAATTCTAAAAAATGACTAGTAATAGATTTGTATAATTAATCAAATATTAGAACAATGTTGTACAAATTTTTTATGAGAGGATTGTAGGATTGTTGTAAAATAATACTCACGTAGGAATTAATTTAGTGATTTTGTAAAACCCAATGAATAATAAATAATTTTAATTATCAGTCATAAGGTACGACAAATTAAAAGACAACGGACTAGAGTCCAAAAAGAAGATAGACAATTATGATAGGAATCAAATTCTGGGAATCCTTTTTTTTTTTCTTTTTTTTGAGATAACAAATTCCTCATAATCTTGAGTGGACATTTTGATGTATACATTTAATAAGTTTAGTAGGTATACCTTTAATCTATAATATCTATCTATATTATATATATATATATATATAAAATAGCTTAATGATATGATTTTTTAATTTTTTTAATATTCTTATAAATTTTTATTACTAAATAGTTATCTTCAATTATTATTTTATTATAAATAAACTACAATTTTTTTTTCATACTTTTTTATTAATGATTCTACATTTTAATATCAATAGCATTGTAATTGTTTTATCACTATTGATTTCTTTTTTACTAATTCTTTTTTATATTAATAAATTTATAATTTTTTTCAATAATTATATGTCAATAGTAATTAAGATTGAGTTTTTCAATTTTTTGTTTATTAAGTTCCTAATAATTATAATTTTTTTTAATCCTTCTCAAATTTAAGAAATAAACGTTAAAAAATTACTATGAATTAAAAGAAGTATTAAGAGTATAGTTTTCATGATTATAATATTTTTGTGTTAACTTTTAATTTATAATTATTTATAAATATTTTTTCAATTTTTTTTTGTTTAATAAATTTCTAATAAGTATAACTTGTTTTAGTTTTTCTCAAATTTATGAATTAATATATTTTTTTTAAATATATATTATGAGCATAGTTTCCATGATGTTTTATTTTTAATTCTTATAAATTCAAAAAATATAAGTATAATTTTTTGTTAATTTATCTATTTGTTTATGAATATAAAAGTGATATAGTGAAAGAAAATTATTTTTTAAAAATACACGATATGAGTTCTTACTATTACATAAATACTTTTTAATTGATTTTACTTCAAATAGAATTTTTTTTTTTTTTTTTTTTAACTTCTTTTCTAAATCTTTTCCATTTTAATATTGATAGATTTATAATTATTTTTAATATTATTAAATTTCTAATTTATAATTTACAATATATCAATAATAACAAAAATCGAATTTTCAATTTTTTTTCATTTAATAAGTTACAAAATATTATATTATAAATTATTATTTTTTTAAAATAGTATGAATTAAAAGAAATATTAAGAGTATAATTTAAATAATTATAACATTATTGTGTTAATTATTTTTTTCATTTTTAAAATTTATAAAAAATTATAGTTTATAATATTAAATTATATTTTTTTATTGGCTATATCTATTTGTCGATGTAATTAACATGGAATATTATTTTTTATAAACTTTAATTTCTTGATACGTATATTAATAATTGATGAAAAAATATTTATATATCATAGAAACGATGCACAAGCAATACATGTGCCACACAAGCTAGTGTATAAAACTCGCTTAACAATGACAGAAATTTATATTTTATTAAATATGTTTATAAGTTTTTATTATTACATATTTATCTTGAGTTGTTATTTTACTTTTAATAGACATAGTTATCTTTATATTTTACTTTTTTCCTAATTTTTCTCCATTTTAATATGAATAGAATTGTAATTATTTAGGACTATTGATTTTTTTTAAATACTTTTTCTCAATATTAATAAATCTATAATTTTTCAACAATATATGTCAATAGTATTTAATATTGAATTTCTGATTTATTTTATTTTATTTTAAAGAAGTACCTAATAAACTTAACTTTTTTAGTTCTTCTAGCTAAATTTTTTAAAAAATTACTATGATTTAAAAGAAATATTAAAAGTTATATTTTTTCAATAATTATATATATTAGTTAATATTGAATATATATATATATATATATATATATTAATAAGTTCCTATAATATTTTTTTATATTTTCTCTAATTTATGAATTAAAAAAATATATATATTTTGAGTATAGTTTCCATGATTATATATTGTTGTTTTAACTTTAAGTGAAATAAATTTTATTTTCTTAACTACCCTATGCATTTTTACTATTACACAAATACTTTTTAGTTGTTATTTTGCTTCAAATATTTCATTTATTATATATATATACATATACTTTTTATTTTTTATTTTTTATTTTTTTTACTTTCTTCATAATTTATCTCCACTTTAATATTAAGATTGTAATTATTTTATGACTATTGATTATAACTTTTTCTAATTCTTTCAATATTAATAATTTATAATTTTCAATAACTATATATCAATAGTAATTAAGATTGAATTTCTCAATTTCTTTAATTGAATAAGTTACAAATAATTCTAATATTATAAATTAAATTGTTTTTAAATGCTATGAATGAAAAGAAATATTAAGAGAAATTTTTTATAATTATAATATCATAGTATCAATTTCTCTTCCATCTTTAGAATTTTTTTAAAATAATTAATGTTAATATTATGAATTACTTTTTTATTGAATTTATCTACTTGTTTATTGTCATTAGATTGGAGTATTATTTTTTATTAATTATAATTTTTTGATATGTACATTAATTGTTGATGAACATATATTTATATATCATAAACACAATTTACGCATAACGCGTGTGCCAAAAAAAAACTAGTATAATACATATGTAGAATGTGTTATACTATTTATTATACATTAATAACTTTTAGTAATATATAAAATTAAATTTTATAAAATAACACAAGATTTAAAATGGTTTGTTAGTAATGAATTATATCCTTAATTTTAAGGATCTGAGTTTGATTCCCTGTCATAGTACTTGTAATACAATTCTGTCATTTTCTTATAAACAAATCAACCCACCAAAGTGTAAAACTTATGGGCTATTAAGAATGAAGCCCTTAATAAAACACAAGAAAAGTCTAATACATCATAAACATTTAGCTCGGGCTAATAAAATTTAAGCTAACTACGAAAATAATACACCCTTAATTACAAATTAGTATTCAAAAAAAATTAGCCTGCTCTGCCAGGGCTCCGCCACTGTATACAGGTCAAAGGAAATGTCAAAAATATCCTGTCCTGCAGACTTGATGGTTAACGTGAAGGATATTTCAATTCCTGCTTACCGCGGCCAAGTGAGCATTGGTCCAAGAAATGAGCCAGAACTATTTATCCATTCGATAAATACTTAAATAGTGAGTATGAAATTTAGTAAAAAATGCACATGACCAACAATGGCATATAGGTCATTTTATATAGTATAGAAAAGAATGGACCATCTTTTTCTCAACACGGAATTCTATTAGAAAAATAAGAAAAGAAGACTGTTCACGGAATAGATCTAGTCGTGGTTGTTCAGGTTGAAGTGAGACGATTAGCCGCGTGCTTGGTGGAGCTTTCCGCTATGCAATGTAGGCGTGCTACGATACACCCCATTATCTAATAAGATTTTAGTAGTTATAATATTGAAGGGTCTACACAAGCATCTCTCTTCAGCCCTTTGTGCGGGGGAGCTAAGATACACCCCATCTTACTAATAATAATGAAGGGCTGAAAAAGATACTTGGGTAGACACTTCAAGACTATAACTATTAAAATCTTATTAAACAAAAAAACATCAAAAGAAATGATTGACAAAAGACAATTGTTGGAATTGGATTCGCCAGGGCTGAGTTATCCTCCATATAACTGGCTTTTTAATACAATGGTCCTTTGAATTTGTGAAAACTCTAACGATCAAGTTATTATATAATCAGAGTATAAAAATTGCAAAGCTATAAAAAAGTATAAGTAAGAGGAATAACTTGCTTTACCTTTGAGATTTCAGCTCCTTTATATAGAATATTGTGGCCAATAAGATTGTGCCATGTCATAGTATTAAATCCGATAGATATGATAGCAATTACAGTTATAATAAGACATGATGACGTCCATTACAATATTAATAGATATTAATTATAACAATTATAGTTCGGATCAGTTTGTTATACCTTGATTTGGCTATGTTTAATAATCTTATTGGATTGGTACAATCCGGTATTATCACTAGTCCCCCAAAAATGAGTTTAAGGAGCATAGAGATTTGAACTTGATGTTGTGGACCATATACTTGGGTCGTGTTTCTCGTTTGTGGGGCCACAAATTTTAAAATTGTGGTGCTATCATTGATATGATGGATTGGTAGTGTGATTTTTTTTATCACTAGTGTGATGTTTTTATCACTGGCGTGATGGCTATGTTGTACAAGCTATAATCCAACTTATAACTTACCCTTCTTCACTCACCTTATAACTATTTCACCTTATGAAGTTCGTGCTTATTTATGATAGCAGTTTTATGCTTAATTTTTGCTCGTTGATAGGTACTAATATGCAGTTGTATTAAATTGTATTGAAGCAAACATCATACCTTGCTCTGAGCAACATCAATGAAAACCTAGACTTTTTGCTGACATTGTAGTATTCTGGGTGAAACCCAAGCTTGATGATGTTTTTGACTTTGTATCCACTTGATTTATCTAGGTGCTTTCCTAGGGCACTGACTTTTTAGCTTGTGTGACTATTTGGGGTATATTTGTAAAATAAGAAAGATTTTGTGGTAAATTTGTAATTATTAAAGTTTTGAGCTACTTTTGTAATTATACAAAGATGTGATCCAAATATGAAAAATATATAAAATTTGTGCCAAAATTATAATTTTATAAAATATTTGGGTTAATTTTGTAAATATATAAAGCAGCTATTTTCATAGAAGTTTAAGGTTTAGGGACCAAAAAGAAATTCTACAAACCTGGTTTAAACAGGATCTCTGGGAGTTGGGCCGAGATGTTAGGCCCATGTGGAAGTATAAAATTGGTGAAACAAATGGTTTACTTGACAGGAGAAAGCGTAAGGTGGCTGCTTCACAATTGGGTTGTGATGCTCTGGTGGATGATGGCTTGGTGTTAATGGCGTTGTGGCTCCTACAAGGGATTTGATTTTGATAAGTGACAACGGTGGTGGCCATCAAACTTCTGCAGAAGCTATCAAGGCCGCCTTCAATGAAGAATTGGGGATAACTTACTGATTTATAGAACATATGCCCTGGCCATTTAATCAAGTTCCCAAGAGCTACAGTTTTTTATGAAGCGTGGCCACTATGAGATTAGCTCTAGTTGCACATCAATATAATTTTGTTGTATTATTTCGGTATCTGTTAGTCTTTAGATTACCTCTAATATAGGGATCAACACACCTAAATTATATAGGTTCTCACGAACAGCGCCAATGTTAAAACTACATATGACCGAGTTGAGTTGCCCTCCATACTAACATGCAAAGGGGTGACCTTGGACCTATAAAAACTCTAACGATCAAGTCAATATCTAATCAGAGTATATAAACTAAAAAACTATAAAGAGTATGAGTAAGAGAAAACCAACTTTATCTTTGGGGTTTCGACCCCTTTATATAGAATATTATGGTCAATAGGATTGTACCATGTGTCATAGTATTAATTAGATAGTTATGACGACAGTTAAATTATAATGAGACATAATAACATCTGTTACAATATTAATGTGATATTAATTGTGACAGTTATAGTTCGGATCAGTCTGTTATACCTTCATCCGACCACGTGTAATAATCTTATTGCATTTGTATAATTTTGTATTTTCAACAACTATATATTAAAAAGTCATAAACAGTACTTACGGAGATTTATTTTTTATTTTTTATTTTTTACATGCAACATGCATAAAACTAAGAAAAAATAACAAAAAGTCTTACTTTTATTTTCAAATTTCAAATATGTCCTAAATTAATTTTGCATGACCAATAAATTCAAATTTTAATTTTTTTTCTTCAAAATAATTCTTCTTTACTTCATAACAATGTGTAAAATACTAATTCTATCCTTAATTATCAAGCCATCAAATTTTAGTTTTTCTCCAAAAAAATAAAAAATAAAAAATCCAACTCATTTTTGAAAAGTGACAGGTTTCCTTTATATATATATATATATATATATATATATATATATATATATATATATATATATATTTATTTATATATATAATAAAGTGTTGTTTTCTTAAATTTAATTGTAGTAAATCGTGAATAAAAGCTATAAAATTTTCATATTAATAAGAATTATGTTCAATTAAAAAATATATATGATGTTTAATTAATCTAATTTAAAATGATTCTAGTTAAATACGAAGAAAAAAATTAAAATGAGAGTTATAATTATTTTAACGTTTTTGAATATGTGAATTTTTTTTTATAAGTTTTTTGGAGGTATGAGTTTTTTTTTTAACTCATGATTTATTACAACTAGTTTTTATATCATGCGTGTTCCACATGAAATATATTTATATATTATAGGAAACTTAAACTATGTATATGATAAAAATTCAACATAAAATGATTTTCTATTGGCTTTGTACACATTCCAAAATCAATTGTACTATGCATATAATTTTATATTTGACTTATTTTCTATTATATTTTATTTTCATATATTTTTTTCTAGCTTATCTTGTTATAAATGAAAAATTGTTAGAGATAAAAATTAAGAAAAACATAAAGAGTCACAATATTTTTTTTGCAAATTCTCAAGTGCACAACTATGAATGAATATTTTAATCTATAATAACAAAGAAATAATTAAGGGTATTTATCAAGTTTTTGATTGATGCATACTTTATTTTCACTAAGTTCTACTCAGTTAATAATATATGTGGAGGAGTCAAATATGCAATTGTAATGAAGGATAAAAAAAATCATTACCTACCCGCAAATTTAAAATAAAAAAATAAATAAAAAAACTCTCTTCCTTATTCCTATCACACTCGACATGAAGGCATGACTGGTTAGGGGAATTGATAGCCAAACCTTTGTAACCCTGATTTCAAATTAAAGAAACACATACGACTCTTGACCAAACTAAGATTAAAAATAAAGTTAAGAAAACACAATTTAAATAAAAATGCTTATTTAATGAAATATATATTAATTTAACTAAAAATTTCACCAGAGGTACCTTGTAAAGTGAAACATGTCCAAAATACAAATATTTAATATTTGGTTTCATTCAACCAGTCAACAACATCCATTAAATCCACAGGGAGCTTTGCTTCATTTATAACATAAACAGGAACAAATAAACTAATATACAAAACAAAATCTAACACCAAATCTTTAATGTGACTGCAAGACTTCTTCCTTGGGCTTCAAGTATGTGATCTCGAGTATATACCATGCCACAACACAATTGGCAAGTCAGGTGTCTGTCAAAGATGTCTGATGAGATCCTAATACTAAAAAGAAACATGAACAAACAAAGAGTAAGTCACAAGCACTCAATGAGTGACGAATATACCTAAAGGGTACTAGCATAACTCAAAACATGAATATAATATATAAATCAACTAATTTTAAAATAACATGAATTCCATAACAATTAAATTCTACACGTACATAATATAAAACACGTAAAATTAATCAAACACATTTCATGTAATACATTATAAAACAAAGCAATCAAACGATCAAAGCACTCAGAGCACACAAATGGACAAATAGAGTAATTCAGCACCCGCACACCAAACACATATTCTTCCCTCTAGGCAGTTTTTGTGCTCATACACCAAGCACATTTATATGCGGAATTGCTGAAACATTCATAACTCCTCACAAATCCATCCCTGGGGCTGAGTTACTTGAATATTTTTAATTAGTGTCAAATAATCAAATCAAAATATTCTAAGTGCACCCGAATTCTATTTCGGAAATAAAAACCATTTCGGAAAAAAATTCACTTTGTTAGCCCTTATCAAACATAATTCAAGTAATTCAAATTAAGCACTACATATTCCAATACACCGCTAAATATAAACAACTTTACTCAATTACACATAAACAACTCACATATTTATCTAACAATCAGAGAGCATGTAATCCACTAAGCACTTATTGATCTTGCTCGTTACTTCCTCTTACGTTCACGCATGTTGTTGGCACAACAACACTTACTGGAAGTGCAATTAAAATTTTCAAGTATTACTTAGTTTATCAATTTTATAGGTTATAACCTTTTAATTATGAAAATCTATAGATACTAAGTTTCATGCATTTATTTAAAAATTACTCTTTTTAGGCATTTTCATAGCCATCTTGAAGATATGTTTGATTTAACTTATATACTTAACCAAATTTAATAAAACCAAGTCCAAACATTAGCTCTGTCAAGTTAGCTATCTTTATTATTAAGAAACTTCTGCTAAAATTAGCTTTGAACCCACTCAAATCCCAACATGAACACAAACAGGGCACACACAATTTCTAGTTGCTAGAACCAGATTCCAGTGTTTATAGAATTCTTAGACTTGGAAACTAAATTATGAAACTTTTCAGTATAGTTTATCAAAATGTTAGGAACAATTCATCTTCAACACCCCACTCCTAATTCATCCTTTATTACCCTCCAAAATCAGTTATAGCAAAACAAGTACAACCAGGACCCGGAAAGTCCGTCAATGACTTCCAACACTTTCAAAATACACATAACATGAAATTAAAACCTAAAAAGCTTCATAATTTTCCCTTAATATATTAGAAACAATTCTTATTTAGAGATCCTAAGCTAATTCAAACTACAACTATCGCAAAGTCTCCCGGACTGATTGAAGCTCATCTAAAATCTTGCACAATCCCAGTTGTAATCCAGCAACTCTAACAATAAATATACCTCGAGTTAGGTTATGAAAATTTCCAGATATAATATCAAGACCATAAAGACCATAATCTACACTTTTTGTATAGAACTCCTAAACTAATTCAGTCCATAAGACACCCAAAATACCTGATTTCTCTAACTTATAAAATATGACCCTGCTTCCCTTCAATAACCACTAAACTCCATTTTAACACTTTATCCACAACTAATCACCCTTTGTTCATGATTACTTCCCAATTTCATTAAATCCCTAACTCACAACATTAACCAATAATTCTTTACTCTTTGTACTTAGACTTTTTATTCAAATTCAATTAATCCCTAACCACAAAGATTTGAATACACTAAGTTTTAATCCTTACATTGTAACTAATTTCTTTTAAGCCTTTTATCAAACATCTTAAGGGCATAGATTCCTTTCATTGGTGTGTGTGTATATATATATATATATATATATATATATATATATATGTATATATCCCACGAGAATTAACACAATCCTCTTATATTGCAATTATTAACCTTGAATCAAAACTTGAATTAGGAAAATTCAACACCAATTCACTCTCTAACCGTTATATTAAACACTTTCAAGCTTCTATTATTGCACTTTGTTCATAACTAAATTCAAATTCTACCACCAACCTTTAAACTTAACAAAATAATGACAATTGATTGCAAGAAAATAAGAAACTCCATTAAAAAAATAATAATAAAAACTTAAACACACCGTACCTGAATTGGTTGCCAAGACGACCACCACCTTCCAAAACTAGAGGCTGTTATGCATGAAAGGAGCTAATATAGCTCTAAAATCCAAACTTAAGCATCCTATTTCCTTGCTAGACAAACTTGAGGAGCTGCACCCTTTAACGGTTGGCAAGCCTCCTTGGGTGCCTTAGCTAGAAGAAGACTTTAAAGGTCCTGAAATAGCTGCTGCAACTGGGGACAAGCCGATGGGTGAAGGTGCAGCAAGTAGCAAAAGAAAAATGAAAAGCTTAGCACCAACAAGACAAGCTCGGCAGCTGTAACCTCACGGACAAACCAGGGCTATCAACAGTAAAGAAAAAGGGAGGGAACTATGTGCTAAAAAGGAGATCTTGAAGCTCTTGAATGAGCAAGAGGAGGCTGCAAATAGATATAAGTCTCGGCCACAAGAAGATGATTCACTACAAGAACAAAGGAGGCCAAAACAGAGCAAGAATTCGGAAAGCTCAAGAAGGAATAGAAAGCCAAGAAAAAAAAGAAAGGTGGTGGAGGCAGAAATTTGAGAAGCAAAATTTGCCAAGAGAAATAAATAAACAAAGAAAAGGCAAAATCATAAAATACTCAAGTCAAATGGTCAAAAGTGTGAATACGTGGTGTGTATTAAATCTTGTAACATGTATATATCTAAATATATATATATATATATATATATATATATATATATATATATATATAAATGTTTTCCAATTTCCTTTTTGTTTACATTTTGTTGCATACATAAATAAAATTACACATGATTAATGTCAAGTTCTAAGTCAACCAACGATATAGTGAAAACTAATTTTTTAATTACATATATATATACAAGTGTTTATATTATTTTAATTCTATTTCGTGTAAAATTTTATTCACCTAGTCACATAAGCTACGTGTGAACATTTTAAAACTTATATTAAAATATCACTACAAGATATACTAGTGTCTAATGCTACGTATCAGAGACCATACATTTTATTATCATAGACCGCATACGTGGTTCGCTGTTATGGTTTCCTTTGCTCTATTAATCTTGTTATCAGAGACCACTCGCGGTCTCTGATAGTCGGTCTCTAATAATCTTCAAAGACTAGGGTTGTGGTCTCTAATAATCGATCTCAGACTTTTCAGAGTTTGCTATCGGTCTTTGATGGTCCGTCTCTGATAGTCTAAAAAAAAAAATTTCTAGTTATCAAAGACTAAAAAAGTGATCTCTAATAGCTTAATTACGGTCTCTAATAATGTAAAATAAAATTACAATATCATCATTCAAAATATTATTTAAGTTTAAAATACTTGTTTTAACAATAGAATACAAATTTAGAATTCAAAAGTCATATGTATTTATTAAATCAAAATATAATATGACAAATCAATTCAAGACTTTATAATATCTAATTTGTTTACAATAAAATGTTCAAACAACAAACTAAAAACTAAGGTTGTGCCAAATCAATATCATTGTCTTAATCACGTGCATGACTACTCATTTTGAGACTGTTGAGCCCTGGAAGATGAATGAATAGTCTGTAGTGAAACAATAGTATAGGAATCAATTCCATATTACTTTGACATGTAATTAATTAGTAAGTTAAGAAAAATACTTAGTAACATAACAAGGTTCAAATTTACAAATACTTAACAGATAAACTGAATGAGTGTAAAGTGAAATATCACTAGCCACCATATATTAAATCATTACGTCTTAACACATCTCTTTTAACCAATTCAGTACTTCACTTATATTTTGACACACCCTAATATTTTATTTGTGTTCTTAGTTGTTTTTTTTTTTTTTTTTTTTTTTGGGGACCATTCCCAAAACAAGAGTAGTTGGAAATTAAGCAGCAAGCAAGTGATGTACGTATAGCACTAGCAAGCTCTAAATTCAGATCAATCTCCAAGAGCACCAGAAACTTCATAAAAGACTTGTAATGAAACCGCAGCTAATAGAAACTTCGTAGTTGAAGCAAAGGCTCCATCAAGACTCAATTCCTGATCATCTTCTGAAATTAATGTTCTTTCACCTTAAAAACAGCAACAATATTACATCTACAGATATACCTCAATTCTTAAAATCAAGATGATATTATGCACGCAGCAAGTTTGAAAATTTGATCAATACAACGTAAAAAATGAGATGTGTGCATGCGAACATATGTATATAAATATACCTGGCATATAAGAAGGATTATTTGTCTTGCCATTAATTCTCTCAAGAGAGAATTTTAAAGTTTTATATATAATACCACGACTGATCCAGCAAATGTAGGCTTCCCCTTTCGATTCACGGAATGTGATCTGGGACAGATGGGAGGCCTCATAGGTAGTGTAGAAGGAGACAAAAACAAAGAGGCAGAAGTAAAGGGAAAACAAGCCAGACATCCTACATTTTACATGTATTATTGCCCAATTATAAATGGGAATAAGAGTAAAATATTCGTTCAATCCATTTAAGTGAGATGGATTAAATAAATGAGAAGTAACAAGGGTGGATTGGGAAAGCAAAATTGATTAATGAATACAAAGCTGGAAGTTTAAAATTGACATAACAGTAGTGACACCCTTTTAGTCTTTCCCTATTTTTATTCACAACTAGTTAATTTCCAAATTGGTTGTAATTGCGTCTCCGATCTTTTGTTAGAGGACAAGTTAAAATAAGATACAATAAATAGATGGTCGTGTTGGACTCGATGGGACATGTTGATAAATGCATAATTTATATGAATATTTTGATGGAAGAAGCACCAACAAATGGATGGAAGGGGTATAAATTACAAAAGTCAATAACCCAAATGGCGTGATCCGGGTAACTGAAACTAATAGGTATCTAGGATAAATATAGAGTAATAGTCAGCAGCAATTATTGTAACAGGGTTATAATAAGGGGTTTTATATCAATGAAAGTTTTAGATTGAATTCAATAATTGGAACTTGAACAGTAATGTGGTTAATGAAAGGGAAGTAGAGGCAGATTTTTCAAGTTAGAGAAATTGGGTATTTTAGGTATTTTATGGACTGAATTAGTTTAAGAGTTCAAAGGAGAAAATGTATCTTAGAGTTTTGAGATGATGTTTGAAAAATTTCATAGTCTAGTTCTAAATATATTTATGGTTAGAACTATTGGACTGCGGATAGGTCCATACAAGATTTTTAGTGAGCTTCAGTTAGTCCAGGAGACTTTGTCAGGGGTTGTGATTGGAATTAGCTTAGGACCTCTGAATAATAGTTGTTGCTAACATAGTAAAGGATAAATCTAGAGCGGCACAGGTGTTAATTCCATGTTATGTATATTTTGGAGGTATTAAAAGTCATGACTGTGATTTTTAGGTCCTAAATGTACCTGTTTTGAAGTAATTGATATTATGGGGTCTTAAAGGATGGATTAGAAAGAGGGTGATGAAGATGAAATGTTCCTAACACCTTGATAAGCTAAACTAGAGAGTTTCATAATTTATTTTTCAAATATGAGAATTCTATAAACATCGGAATCAGATGTTAGCAACAAGGACTTGTGCGAGTACACTCTTTTTGTTCATGTGAGGAATTAAATGAGTTCAAGGCTGATTTTAGAAAAAGTTTCAAAATAAGAAATATAGCTAACTTCCTAAAGTTAATGTTTCAACTTGGTTTTATTAAATTTGGTTAAGTACGTAATTTAAAAGCAAGCATATCTCCAAGATAGTTATGAAATGCCTAAAAAGGGAAACTTGGTAAAATGAGATCTTGAAAGTTAAGTAGTATGTGAAATTAATAAATAGTCAAAAACAAGAATAAAGAAAATGTGGTTAAGTGGTTATGGAAAGTATGAGTTAGTTTTAATTTCTTGATAAGTATATACAAGACTTAGTTTCAAGAAACTTATGAAAGATTATAAGTGTAACATTTATGAATTAAGTATTAAGTGGATATATGAATTTTAGTTCCAGACTCTAATGTGGGCTTGATGACACACGTGAGCGCAAAAGGAAGTGACAAAAAGGAATTGTAAACTGGTAAGTGATTAACTGCTACCTTTTGGTGGCTAGATTTTTATATATAATTGAATATGTGTTTAAATATGTGTTATAAGGAAAAATAAGCATATGTAGTGTTTTATTGAATTATTTGAATTATGTTTGATGGTTGAAATTGTTTGTGGTTGATAATGGCCAACGAAATGGAAGTTTTCTCCTAAATGATTTTTATTTTCAAAAAATGAATTAGGGTGCATCTAGGATGTTTTAAGATATTCTGATTCTGATAAGTGTTTTAAAAGGAATTGAGTGCTTATCCTCAGTAGGTGGATTTGGAGAAGGAGATTCAATGATTTAGTATTTCAGTAATTCTAGTTATGATTCTGTTTAGTGTGCAAGTACAAAACTGCCCAGTGGGAGTGGTGAGCGGGGCTGAGTTACTCTGTTGGCCCTTTGTGCACTTTGGATGCTTTGATTGTTTTAATTATAATTTACAAAGTACTATTTGAATTGTATTTCTTAAGTTTTGTATTTTCTGTAATTATATACGTGTAATCTTGGTGATTTTGAAATTGATGATATGTGGATATTAATTGAATATATATGTTATCTACGTGTGCTGAGTGATACCCTTTGGATATGTTTTTATACTCACTAAGTCAGTGAAACTCACCTCTCTATTGTTGATATTTTTTTAGTAATAAGATCTCAAAGGATATCAACTATTAATACGAGGGGCTTTTCGAGTGTTTGACAGCAAGGTAAATTTCAAAATCTCATACTTGAAGTCAAGGATGAAAGTTTACAGTCACACTAGAGCTGTAGGGTGTCTGGTCTTATGTTGTGTAATAGTTTAATTATTTATTATTGTGATGAGAAACATAGCCGAGCTCCTTGTTGTCTTTGTTGTTGTTGTTGTTATTATGTAAAAACAGGAGTATATGTTTACATTATATGGGCATGTTCCACTTTACAAGGAACCTCTGCCTAAATTTTTAGTAAATTGTTACATGTTTCAGTAAACAAACTTTTACTGTTAACTTTTGTTTTTATACAATTTACCTTTATTATTTAGTTTAGTTAAGAGTCGTGTTTGTTTCTTGGTTCTGAAGTCAGGGTTATGGAGGTTTAGTTATCCATTCCTTTAGCCAATCATGCCTCCGTGAGGGGTGTGACAAGTTGGTATCAGAGCTTGGGTTTAGAGGTTCGTGACTGAAAATGTGGGATGTTGTTGTTTTGTTTACTTATGTTACCTGGAGTGTATATGAACTTAGTGACGCGTTCTAATTCATCCTGAAACTTTAAGTTGTAATTTTCTAGCACATTATCCTTTATCCTATACGATAAAGATGCATTGAATTCATTGTGCTTGTTTAGACACGATGACATGTAACAATCGTGTTATGAGTCGTGTGAGATACATAATATTGGCTTTGATCAGAGTGGCGCAGCAGAAGCATGGTGGGCCCATAACCCATAGGTTCTAAGAAGTAAAAATGATAAGAATCTAACGTGTGAGAAGTAATTAGTGGTGAGTATAAATAGAAAAGTCCGTAAACTTCCATTAATCCTTTGGTGAAAACTAATAAACAAGAAATCACATGGGAAATCGAAGTAGCAATAAAACAATAATATCTATATCCAATTTAGGTAAACGATTTATTTGTGTCCTTTTTGTTGAAATTTGGGACGAATTTCTTTTAAGTGAAGGAGATTGTTATAACCCTCACAACCCGATATTTTTACGTACATTTCAAAATGTTCGTACGTAACTTGGTATGACGAGATAGATAAAAGTTTACGTGAAGAAAAATCAAAACAAACAAACATTAGTATATTTATACTTGTAATTAGGAATTAATTTTTATTACATTGTTGGGTAACTTAAAACTTGAAAGATACTTGTGTAAACTTTATTGTGTGAAAACAAAAAGGAAATCAACTAGAAAACTATTATAATATATATATATATACACACACACATACAAATCTAAAGCTTTAATATCCACCACACCTTTAAAAAAAGTGATTTTTTAACCTAGCAATTTTATATTGTTGTGCTTAGTTTTTATTTTTTTTCTTGGCTGTCTTTTTTCCTTACAATCGACTTAGCTTTAGGGAGGTTGGAAGAATTTTATTTTTTTTCTAGTGTCGTGAGCTTCCCTTTCTCCCCTGTTCTGGATTCTCCTAAAGTTTTCTGTTTGGGTCGAGTCCTTTTCTTCTTTTATACCATTTTTCTACCCTTTCATTAAGTACTATTTGAACTGTACTTGTTAAGTTTTATGTTTTCTATAATTGTATATGTGTAATCTTAGTGATTTTGAAATTGATGACATGTGAATATTAATTAACTATATATATTATCTACGTGTGCTAAGTGATGCTAATACCCTTTGGGTAGGTTTTTCCACTCCCTGAGTCCTTAAGGACTCACCCTTCTGCTATTAATATATATATTTTTAATAACAAGATCTCAAAGAACATCAACCACCGATACAAGGGGCTTGCTGAGTGTTTGGCGGCAAGGTAAAATTCGAAATCTCATACTTGAAGTCAATGATGAAAATTTGCAGTTACACTAGAGTTGTGGGGTGTCTAGTCTTATGTTGTATAATAGTATTGTGATAAGAAACGGAGCGGAGCTCCTTATTGTCTTTGTTGTTGTTGTTGTTATTATTATATAAAAACAAGAATATATGTTTACATTATATGGCCATGTTCCACTTGACGGGAGACTTTTCTCGAAAATTTTAGTAAATTGTTACATGTTTAAGTAAACAAACTTTTACTGTTAACTTCTGTTTTTATACAGTTTACTTTTACTCTTTAGTTTAAAGTCATGTTTGTTTCTTGGTTCTGAAGTCAGGGTTAGAGAGATTTAGTTATCCATTCCTCCGGCGAGTCATACCTCTGTGAGGGGTGTGACACTTTACTACAATATAAATGTTTTTGTTTCATTAGCAAGGAAATCAATAGGTCGTAGATCTTCCCAACATGTCTCCTACTTGATTGAATAGAAAAGGAAAAAATATTCACCCCCTTCTGCCCTCAATTAGTCCACTGGAAACCATATAAATTATTTTGATAGCTGGTTAGAATCTGCAACCTATCATCTTCAAGGCCAGTTCTTTTGTCTAATGAGATTTTTAAACCAAAACCAACACTCAGCCTTTACACACTGCCCTCACTAAAGTCACTGGTTAATCGTTGACACACCATAATATGTTACTATAGTAATGACTTCTTTAATCTGTTTCACCTCTTTCACAACCATCTGCAAAATCATACAGTAATTTATTAGACAATTCCTTCATTACAGAAGGGTTAGGATGTCAAATGATCACCATACCACAATTACAATAGGAACATCAGATATCAGCCTAGAAAGAAAGAATCGTCTAAAAAGGAAATTTATCCATGTTGAACAAATACAAGTGAAACATAAGCCTGCACTTTAAATGACTTATGCTGCAAGCTAGGGTAGACATGTGAATTAAGTAAACAGAAATCATTTACTAGCTACCACTGCCTGTTAATTTTCTCACAAAGATTTTCATATCGAGTTATGACTACTAAATAAAAATGTTAAAGGGGTTATGAGCGGAAAATTTGGATTATTATATTTAATTAGAGCTCCACATCCAACATCCTAAAGTCATTAATCAAGAAAAGAACTGCATACTCCATATGTAAACGAAAGTTAACCACAATAGCTTCTTTTTCCTTGTTTTCTGTCAAGGCTGGCTGTATCAGTGAAAGTACAATTTCCTTCACAATAAACAATTGAACATGCTTTCTTTAAGGCCCACATTTGAACAAAACAAACATATCATGAGAAAGATGGGAAATGTGCATGATGCCACACACATCGAAAACATACCCACTTCATAAAATCTGGGCATGTATAATTTTAGGCTCCAAAGAAAATAAAAAAAATTCTTGCTATCTTTCTACTACATCAATGTAAAGTACACATTTTTCAATATCTTATATTATAAATGATGTTTTCTGATGTCAAGGTTATTCTTTGTAAATTCATGAGGGCAGCAAATTCATTTTATGATTATTGTTTGATTAACAGACTTACGGGATTTCTTGGTCATGGAAGGAAAGTAATATGGCTCCTCCGCTATATCTGTCTATAATATTGGACAGCTTACCTGGTGTATTTTCAGGTTAACTCTTTCTTTCCTATGTCAATGGATAATAACCCCTCTATATATATGCCATAAATTTTGGATTTCTGGCTATTAAATTAATTCTAGTATTTTCTCATATCAGCTATTGTTAAGGGATGTGGATGGCAGAAAGTAGGGGCATATGTGAACCTTGTGGCATTCTACCTTTGTGGAATTCCTATCCCTATTACTACCGCAGACACATATGACTTATAATTTTTTTCTATGTTTACTTCTTTTAGGATCCCGGTAAGAGGCTGAACAAAGAGGATAAGACTAGCTTCTCTCAATGCACTGCTTTTAGCAACCCAATCTGTTCACATATTCATATCAGGTATTGTTAGGGGATGTGGATGGCAGAAAGTAGGGGCATATGTGAACCTTGTGGCATTCTACCTTTGTGGAATTCCTATCCCTATTACTGCCGCAGACACATATGACTTATAATTTTTTTCCTATGTTTACTTCTTTTGGGATCCCGGTAAGAGACTGAACAAAGAGGATAAGACTAGCTTCTCTCAATGCACTGCTTTTAGCAACCCAATCTGTTCACATATTCCATTCCTGGTAGACATGCTGCATATGTAGTATTTATCTTTCTTTGAATTTGAATAAGTTTCCTAGAGAAATTATTGGTTACAATGAGTTTTTCTTCTTTTCTTTTTTATGAAATAACAAAACCATCTACGCAGCTGCCTAATTGATGGTCTGATATTATTGTTTTTTTTATAAACAATGAAGAAAAGCATGACTTCAAGATCTAAAAAATAAAGCATTGTTATGCTGTAGTTCAACATATTCATGGGTTCTGTTTGGACATTCTCATCCACTCCTTGTTTAGTCATCTTTTCTAGTTCATAAGACCAGAAACATTCTCTGTAGCATGTGTCTCCTTGACCACATCAAAAATGTTGTAGTACTCTACAAACCACCAAGTTTTGTTGATGATGGTTCCTAGTATAACTTAATCAACACCTCTCATTAAATGCAGTAGGAGCTCTCTTGTGCTCTTGAGGGTAAACAATGGCCTTCTTTGTCAGATTAATTAACTTGTTGGCTAATGTGAGTTAATGCATAATTAGCATATTCAGTCTGTTTATGCATGTTTAAACCAATTTCGATGCAGAATGATGCCTTCTATTTATGAAGTTCCCTGTTATAGCTACTAATTACAGCATAGAAGTTATACTTAGTATATGATTATAGGTAGGCTTATTACTAAAGCAAAGTTGCTTGACAAAATCTCGAGTCCACCTCTCATCAGTAATCAATCATCATTATCACACAATAGCCCCCTCTACCTGGTACACCATAATCTTTCACTGCACCATCCATATTGAATAACCCACCCCAATGGGTTACATCCATAAACTTATGAGATATATAGAAAAAAATACATCCATGAAACTTTATGCTATTATACCAAATGATTATTTTTTTCAAATAGAAGAATTATAGTTATGATTTTACTAATAAATTAGGTGTTCAGTACTTCATGTAATTAATTAGATTAATGCAAAAGTAGAATCTAGCTAGGCCCTTTCCACAAACCTTAAACATATATATGACCTACAGTAATGAACAAATTAAAAAATGGTGGCTTGCTCCTCAGGTGATATATTTAGTTGTCACATGATGTGAATTAACCCTAGTACCATAACATAAAACTAACATAAAATTCAATTTGATGGCATTATATATGCAAAAGCAGCTTTAATCAGATAGGGATATGTAACAGTCATAATTAATTGCATAGCTAGCTAGCATCTAAGACAAGATTTGTGATTAAATGTTGATTTATCTGAGACTGCATTTTGCGGTCTCTAATATGCAGTCTCTGATACCTAATTTATTGTAGTGTATCGAGTTATAACAATTTCATCTTCTGTCTTCCTCCTCCATCTCAATTACATCAATTTTTTTAATACTTAAAAAGTAGTAATAGAATTTTATATCACATGCAACTTAATTTCATTATATCAACATTAGCATTATTAAAACTTATTTAGTTAAGTTTACTATCACAAATAGATTACTTTTCATTGATATATCAACAATTATAAATACATATTTTTTTCAAAATCGTTCTAAAACATCACTTGAAAATTAATAATCTGCTTTTTTCCTCAAAGCCAACTAATTTAAAGAAAATAAGCCTAAATAAGAACAAATAATAGCATACATATATATTACGTTACATTGTTATTTTTGTCAAATTGTTTTAGAAAAGCAACATAAATCAAATAGAACGAAAGTACTTCCAATGTGCAAAAAGGACGTTACTATGGACCAAAAAAGAATAAGAAGAAGAAGAAGAAGAACCTATTTAATAGTAGAGTTTAAAATTAATCAAGGGCTTACCTTTTTTTGAATTATTGAAAAATAAAATCAAGATTTTAAGTAATTGTAATCATATTTCATAAGAATCAACTACACACATTTGGGTTAATGAAGAACTTTTATGCAATAAAACAAAATGAGATATATGATGAATTTAATATGATGTTATACTTACGATAGCTTGTTAAATATAAATAATTTAATTATTGTCAAACTTTATTAATACTAAAAAAGAGTTCCTTATTATTTAAATTTTATTAATATTTAATAGAAAAAAAGTAATTACTATCTTATTACTATTAAAATAGAGAAGAATTTGAAAAATAATTTTATCACTGTTAAAAAGTTATTTATATAAAATAAAATAAAATGGATAAAAATATTAAAAAATAAAATTTATAAGGAATATTTTAGGAAATAAAAAAATTCTACTATTAAGTCACTTTTATATATAGTATATAGATTAGATTTTAAAAAAAGAGTAAACTTTTTACTTTTCAAAAATGAGTTAGATTATCAAATAAATTTGATGGTTTGATAACTAAATACTAAATGTAAGATTATTATCATATACATTGTTGTAAATAGAAGAACTTATTTTAAAGAAAAATTTAAAATTAAGTCTTATTAGTCGATGATGTAAAATTATTTATGGACTTTCTTCAAATTTGAAAATAAAATTAGGACTTAATTGTTATATATATATATATATATATATATATATATATATATATACATATATATATATTTTTAAGGACTTGTAAATTCATCATCTACAATCAACAACGAAACTATCAAAACTTCAAATGAGTCTCATTAATTGAGAATCCACTCCACCGAGAGTCTCAAATGCTCATAGTGAACACGTCATGATATCATGCAATAACAATGCATATATAATAAGCCATCTTCTCAACTCTACCTCATGACACCACCGATGAGCCATTTTCACGATGTTTAATTACTAGATTAGATTTGTGCAAAAAACTATCACTACATCACCAAAAAAAAAAAAAAAAAAAAGACAAAAAAAAATTTCCTTCATCACTAGGCTTGCTTCATCTTTACTACCACCCTCCCAGAACAAATCTCATTAATTAGCACACAAGAAGACTCATTATCTCTCAATTTGAGGCTATCTTACAACCTTTAAAACATCCACCGATATGAAACTTTACCTACAAAATTTCACGTTAGAGTGCCAGCCACACCCATCTCTTGGTACGATGGCCACATACAAAATTATAAACTCCACTTTCCAGACATTACAATGTTTCATCTTCCACAAAGCTTCAACTACCATGCATTTTCTTCACATCATGCAAAACTCAATTTCTTCTTTTCTCTTTTTTTCTTTCTTCTCTTCCTTCTACACAAACTCTCACCATAAATTCTTTTTTCTTCAAACCCTTCTTATTTTTACAAAAGATTCACTATACCAAAATTCTCTCGGGCTCATTCACATCTCAATTGAATGACTCCAATACCAATTGCTGGGAATTGTACCATTTCTCTTCAATCTTCAATGAGATATTATAGTAAAAAATAACAGACGACATTCACACAAAATATAAATAAAAAAGAACAGAAAAAGAAATAACAACACACAATATAACGTGATTCAACTTATTGCCTACAATCACTGATTAGAAGAAAATTTATATTATTTAAAGAAAGATTGCATAGAAAGAGTAACACCATGTCACACCCTACACATGGTATTCTAACCACTCTTCTCATATCTCTATCAATCTTTCTGGCACCCCTATCCTAGAGGGGGTTTCACAAATATTATATCTATCTTTTTCTCATACTGACAACTCTCATAAACTTATATATTTATATTATATATGACTTGCTCAATAAGTAAACTTTTTCTCCAATGAAATATAATTTCAATCTAATTCTAATTAGACTTACTCAACAAGATAAATCTAATTAAGAAATCTCAATCATTATCTTATTATTATTTTTTACCTACTAATAATAAACTAATTAAGAAACTATTAAAATATAATTTGAGCCAAAATCCCAATAAACTATGGTTAGCTTTATCGTGAATTCTATTTTACCAAAAAAAAAAAAAAAAAAAAGAAGCTTTTTCTATGTTGGGTTCTATTTTTTCATTTACTCGGATTTGCGATGGGAACTAGCAATAAGATCCCTACGTAAAATATGAAAATCATCCCAAAACCACAACATATTTCCGTAGGCGGTGGACACTAGAATAACCATTTTCGCTTCTCTCTAACTTTGTAATTTTGGGAATGGGTGCCAACAACCAGAGCATGAGGTAAGCACAAAGTAGTTGCCAAATACTTCAAAATTTTTAATTTAGTTTGCCCAACCCATCTACTGAATAAATAGAATAATAGACTAGTTAAGTTGTGTGGCAAATAAGAACTGGAGAAATGAGCATAGAGTTGAATAATAGGACATTATCTTGGTGGGTGTACAATGAGGATTACAGTGAACCAGAATAATTCCTTAGAAGCTTTGAATGGAACACCACACATATAATTGTTGAAATTTCAAGCACTCTTCACCAGAATTTTTTCTACAAGTTTTTTCATTGATGTATCTACGTTTAGATACTAAACAACATTCCAGAGATTTTTTTATTGAATCATTTTTATGGTGAATTCTTTTTTTTATTGTGAAAATGCACATCCCATCTGCTTTTCAATCAAATACAGTTGCAAACCTTAAGAATCAAATAATCTATTCTTAACCAAAATGAACACATCAAAAGTGAGCATTAAAATAGTGTCAATTTTTTTTTCCTAAATTAGAACTCAATCTCTAAAGCCCAAGTAAGAAAAAAACAAAGAATATCAAATCAAGATAAAAGAAAAAATATAACCTTGATTTTGAAAGCCCTTCAACACCTCATACTGGCTCCACTGACAACAGCATGCATTCCATACTAGATTGTGGATTGATGCATACACTACAAGAAATGGCATAATCTGTGTCTGCCAACTACAGACACAAAAGATAAAAATACAGAAGTAGTAAACAATTTGAGTCTGCATCCAAATGCAGATCAACAAACAAACTAATCCTAGACTTTGTAACTATTTTCTGCATCAGTGGCAGACACAGATTTTTAATTGCGTCTGGGTTGTAGACAAAAAATTTGGACGCCAAAAATGGCTTCCTACTTATCTGCGTTTGAAATATAGATGCTATCCACTGTAGACATAGAAAAAACAAACACAATTTTTTTAATTTTTTTTTAAAAATTTACTACTTTTATATATTGTAGATGCAGATAATCCTAAAGGCAGATGCAAATTAATTAAATAATTATTTTTATTATTATTTTATTTATTTGTTGTACCTGTAAATGCAAGTATAAAAGTATATTTATATTTAAATTCAAAATTTGATATAAATAAAAAAAATATACGAAATTCATTGTAACATTAAAATTATTTACATATATTTTAGAATAAACATCTCATAGTCCTAATTAATCTTTGTCATCTCGAGCTTACTTGTTATTCTGACTAAGATGCGAAGGCATATATGTAGGATGTGCTACCTGAAATAATCAAAATAAATAAGTTATAAGTAATTATTTAACCCATCTAACTTAATATGAATATAAGTTAAACAAACTATAACTTAGAAAAATTAAGTAAATTTTTTAAAGGTTTTTTCTCGAAATTGTAATATTTCATTTCTTCCTAGAGGTCTTATTCATCCACACTATCGTGCCGATATTCTCGGGATGTAAATTGAGCTTGTATTTGACTGTTTTGCCCACCCGAACGCAGAGTTAGAATGTTTTTGCCTTGAAAATATAACATTGGCCTAATATCTTAATCGTTAATCTAGATAATGTTTTTTCTATAGGTCTTACTCATCTCCATGGTCTTGTTGGTTCTCCCAGTATCCAAAATGGACTTATATTTGACTATTTTGTCCCCGAACCCAAAGTTACAAAGCTTGTTCCTTGAAATTGTAACATTGGCCTAATATCCTAACCGTTAATCCAAATAGAATTCTATTTATTTCCAAAGGTCTTATTTGTCCCCATGATTGTGGTGGTACTCCTGGAATTCAAAACAGACTTGTATTTGATTATTTTGCCCCCGAACCCAAATGTTCAAAGCTTTTTCCTTGAAACTATATTGGCCTAATATCCTAACTATCAATCCAAATGGATTTTTTATTTATTTTTACAAGTCCTATTCATCCCCATGGTCGTTTCGATACTCTTAGAATCCAAAACAGACTTGTATTTGATTATTTTTCTCCCAAACCCAAACTTGACAAGTTTTTGTCATGAAACTCAAAGTTTTACCTAATATCCTAACCATTAATCCAAATGGTATTCTGTTTCTTCCTACAATTCTTATTCATCCCCACCATTGTGCCGACATTCCCAAAATCTGAAATATACTTGAATTTGACCATTTTGCCCCCCAAACCCAAGTATTCAAAGGATTGTCTTAAAACTAAAAAGTTTGACTTGATATCCTAACCGTTAATCTAAATAGATTTGTATTTCTTCCTATATATTTTATTCATCCTCAAGGTCATGTTGGTACTCCCTAAACTCAAATTGGTGTTGTATTTGATCATTTTACTACTGCACCCAAAGGTTTTGCATTTAAAATATAACTTAGAGCAAAAAAGTACTATTTAAGAATCCTATAATGAAAATGAAATAAACAATTCGTACTTCTAATGACTATATAACATATATTTTCCTGAAACAACAAGTTATTGATTGTGTTAGTTATTTATAAAATGAATAACAAACTAGCTAGTAAATAACAAGTTATATGCTTAAGAACATACTTGCATATTTATAGGTAAAGAACTACCAATTCTCATCATTTTCATCGATCAACTCTTACTCTTCATCATCGCCTTCTTTATCAACTGAGATGACTTCATCGTTATAAATAAAATCATTATTAATAATTATCCTTGCATGTTTTTTGCTCTTTGATTGAAGAATCTCATTTTTGAATAACTTCTTCCATCGCATTTTCGTCGTGAAGGGAGTCAGGGAGACTATCATCATCTTCAAGGATAACCGGAGCTGGAAATTAGGCTTCTTGATCTAGAAAAAGTTTGAATACATTAGCACCACATTTTTAATGTTATCTTGATTAGTCATGTTTAAATTAACAAAGTTTATTGATTTCACTCTACAGATTACACACCAATCAAGCTTTTCTCTTTTCTTAGACGAATGTTTTACATAAAATACTTGTCTTGCTTGATAACTCAACATAAATGGCTAATCAAAGTTAAGTTGGACTTGTGATTTATCTTAATCAAACCATGTTAGAGGTCAACTTTAAGTCATTTGTCAGAAAAATCATACCATTGACACTTGAACAAGACAACTTTGTTGTTGAGACCCTATACTCCAACTCAATAACATCAGTCAATATATCATAAAAATTATAATCACATGTGTCATAATAGCTTCCTTTCACGCAGACACCACAATTCGTTGTATTTTTGTTTTTCACATGATGGTCTGTGTGAAACCTATAACCATTTATGATGTTTTTATTGCAAGAGTAGCCACACCGTTTTAGACCCAAGCAATATCTCGTACATGCTCATTAACACTTAGATCATTCACTACCTACATAATTATGATAGATATAAGAATAAAAAAGTCATTAATGAAATGTCCGTTTAATTATAATTGACAAATTTCTAACTAGTTGGTGTAGCTAGTGCAGAAATTCCCTATCACGGAGTCTCTTGAGTTGTTCATCAATGATATTGGGATCATTAACTCTCATTATTGAATTGAACTGACTATAAACAAATATACAATAGGATAATTTGTGTGTAAAAAGTCTAAAGAATAAGAAGAGTTTTTTAACCTTATTCCACAAAAGGTCAAATCTCTTCACAGTTAAGAAGGATATATATAACTGCTTTGTTACATTTGCGATCTTTTAGCACTTTGGACTGAACATGCCTAATAGTTTTACCAGGATAAGAAAATATATAAGGTCAGCCAGTTGGATCAATATTATCATCATCATTTCAACCAATTTCTTTCATGCAAAGTAAAGGGTACAAAAATTTGATATCTCTTGTAGTATGTAAGCCTCAACAATTGACCCTCAACCCGTGCTTTGTAAACTATCCTTTTCAAAATGAAAGTTATATATGATTTAATATAAAATTATAATCAAAATGAATAACAAATTCAAGAAATTTGAAAGTTACCTTTCAAAATGATACACCCACCGATATAGCATTGGCCACTAACTTTTGCCTCATAAGCTAAGTGAATCAGCAAATGGTCCATAGGATCCTAAAAACCAGGTATTAGCTTAGTTTCCAACTTACAATGCTTCAAAGATATATTTTACTCAAGTTTCTCTATATGTAAAACACTCAGTTCAGTTGCATAAATATCCTGGAAGAAATGGCTAAGTTTTTTAATAGGATCCTAAATTGGCTTTGAAATGAAGTCTTGAAATGCAATTCACAATAATCTCTACATGAACACATGACAGTCATGACTCTTTATACTATAAACTTTGCATTCTTTCATTTCTACACAACGAGACAAGTTAGAAGCATAACTTTGATCCATTCACAAACCAACCTTTTATCATCTTTGCTCAGAGTGTAAGTTGCTTTTGTCGCACCTCTCACGGAGGCATGACTGGCCAGAGGATTGGGTAACCAATCCACCGTAACCCTAACCTCAAAACAAAGTAACAAACCTGACTCATGACCCAATTAAAGGATAAAAGTAACTTTTCTAAAATCAAAGTTCATTGTAAAAGTTTACTTCCTGTAATAATTAACAAGTTACTAAAAATTTTTGGCAGAGGTTCCCAGCAATATGGAACATGCCTTAAATACAAATACATATGCTTATAATTTCACACAACAATAACATAAAGATAGCAAGGAGCTTCGCTTCATCCACATTATAAACAAGACAAATAACTAGATGCTTACATCATTCTAAATTAGACACTTCACAGTTCTAGTGTGACTGCAAACTTCATCTTTTAACTTTAAGTATGAGATCTTGGAATTTCTTGCCGTACTTAATCGGCAAGTCACAAGCTCGGTGACAGCATGTACCGAACTCTTGTTGCTAAAAAAAGTCTACAAAAGAGGGGTGAGTCCTATGGACTCTGTGAGTGGAAAATCGTACCCAAAAGGTACTAGCATCACTAAACACAAATATATAACATATATAATAACCTCATGTAAGATTGTTCATACCTTAATTCACATTACATGTATACATTATAATTGTCATAAATTCATAATTTACATGAAACACAGGATCACAAATTAATTAGAGCAATAATATCAAACAAAGTAACCAAAGGGCCAACGAGTGACCCAGTCCCGCACAACATTATCACCCCCTACTAGGCATTTACGAGCTGAATAACAAATTAATCTCCATACATAATTTATCCCACCAGGATTTAGCACTCAATTTAAAAAAAAAACATTTATCAGAATCATAATTTCTCATGATTTCAAATTAGAATATCCTAGGTGCACCTAGATTTTTAATTTCGAAGATAAAAACAATTTTTCATAAAAAATTTCACTTTGTTGGCCCTTATCAACCATAACTAATAACAAATAAACATAATTCAAATAAATCACTGAGATGCTGTATTTACTCATTTTTCATATATCACGCATATTTAAATGCACATATAATTACATATAATAATCTAGCCCCTAAAGGCATCAATTAACCACTCACTTGTAACTGATTCCATTTGTCACTCACACTTGTGTCCACGCATCTCATCAAGTCCATATTAGAATCTGGAATTAAAATTCATATTCCTAAATAATACTTAGTTCATAAACGTTATTGTTATAATTTTTTAATTGCTAAGCTTATATATATACCATATTATATAGGTCTCTTATGAAAGTTATATATTAAGCTATTACATGTCAAGTAGTATGAATTGTACTTTATGTGGTAAGGTTAATAATAAAGAGACATTTTAAATGTCTTGACAATGCATAGGGTAGAAGAAACCATTAGAAAAGATAGAAAGCACTTAGTGAGTTAGAGATGTTGAAACTATCCAAACTTAAGGTTTGGACCAGTGTTCACTATAATGGTCATATATTCCTTTAGGAAATTCCAAATCTAGTTTCGTAAAATTTATTCAATACTAGTAAGATGTAGCTTTATACTAGTATATCATTTGTAATTTTTAGATTTGTATATCAATACAGTTTATTCTTTGAATTTACATCAAATTCTGCAAAATGCAGGATTTTGACAACTCTAGCGTTACTTTAGTTAATTGAACATAACTTTCTCTAAGAAAAACGAAATTCAATTCTGTTTATCGAGTTTATTAATAGACAAGTATATCTATCTTTATTATTTAGAAACTTTTCCTAAAATTAGTCTTGAACCCACTCAATTCCTTACATGAACCAAAAACAAGACACTAAAAATCTAGCATGACCTAGCCGGAGTCTAATAGCTCTAACTAATAACATACTTGGAACCAAGCTACAAAATTTTACAGACAATATTTCAAGACTATAAGCTACATTTTATTTTTTTAATCTTAATTTAATTATGCCCCAAAAACACTCAAAATATCAAATTTTTGTTACTCATGAAATCTGCCCTCTGCACCCCTTCAGAAACCTCTTAACTCTCATTTTTCAACCCTTTACCCACTACTCACTTTCATTAACTCATTAACTCTCAAAAATCTAATACATATGGAACAATTTAACTAATGGAATATCTAAGTGCCATACTCGGGCGACTTAAATTAAGTATATACCCAAGTTATCTTATTGAAATTCTTATCCTTACAACCTTGAGCTTAGTTTACTTAATCACAATAACCAAGAGCTTTAATTACTAAGTTCAATATTAATTCACCTTAAAATTCATGTTGTATACTTTAAAATTCCTATTTTCCACTCTTATTCAAACTTAAATAACTCTATAGCAAACTACCATTCAACAATAAGATTACAATTTAAATGCTTGAGATTAGGGGCCGCTTATCCTACGGTGATAATAGGAATACAAGGTAAGGATGCTGCCTTTACCATTCATGATCATCCAGCCCTTTAATTGATTTAGTTGAGAAAGAGTTACACTCCCTAAGGTCTCCAAGATTGCTACAAGAAACGAGACAGTGTAGCTGCTGGCTATGCTTTAATTTCATTGAAAAAAAATAAAGAATTGTCAATTGAAGGCAAAGCAGAGAAAGATAGCAAGAGGGTTGTTGATTGCTGCTAACTAAGCTAGTTGGGCTGCTCCAAAATCCACTAAATTCAAGCTCCTAAAGTCTGCAACCCAAGAGGACAAAAGTGGTTCCCAAAATTGATAAACTCAGCTGCAAGGAAAATGGATTTTATGGCTAGAAAAAAGGCAAATACTCACTGCTAGGCTAATTTTTGTTTGTTGCCATCAACACCCACAACCATATTGCAAGGAAAAAGTGTAAAGGAAGAAAATAAAGCCACCGGGCTTCACCTCTTAGCCAGATTTTTGATCTATAACCACTCCAGGAGAACTACCCATAAGAAAAAGCTAGTAGCCAGCCAACAAGTTCTACACCTATAGCTGAAGTTCAAGCTTATTCATTTAAATTCACACCCATACCTTTCAGCCATATAAGAGATTAGCTAACAAAACCATACAATGAGCACTTGTTGTCACCCCACAAGCTACTACAATCTGTGCGTGAAAAGGAAGCAAGCAAAAGGTCTCACGCCAAGCTTGAACGATTTCCAAGATCTAGCCACAAATTTGCCATGCTTTAAGAGTTTCTTAAGGGCTAGAATTAGGGGAGTTAATGGCAGAAGAATAAGGAGAAGGAGGAAGCAAGGTCCGTGTAGAAGTGTGGAGAAAGAAGGAAAAAGAGAATTTTATAAACTTGGTCAAAGTTCCTTTTTTAATTTGTGGTTCAATTTATTCCAAATTCTTATTTTTACATACATATTATTATATACTCAATCCACTTAATTCTCTTTATTTACTTCATATTTTACACCTAGAAAATTTTTCACATAAAACAAAAATCTAAAAAAAATTTAAAGTTAAAGTCAAACCAAATACATGGTGAATCATTATTATTGTCTTATACATATATATATTTATATTTATATATACATAAATAGTCATTTACTTTAACTTTATTTTTACTTACTATTGATTCACCAATATACCAAATTTACATATTATATCTAAAACTTGACTTTATGATACCGGGTTATAACAGCTTTTAACTTTAACAATTTTTCATTAACCTTACACAGCTCCACTTCTAGTTGATGGAATATCTCTTTCAAATTTTGACAAGCTTGTGGATTGTCCTTGCTTTTATCTTTAAAGTCTATGACAATATTTGAAAATATTGTCAAGCATATTCTTCTTAATATGCATGACGTCAAAGTCATGGTGCAGTAGGTTGGTAGACCAATATGGTAACTCCCATAATATACTCATCTTCACCTAATTATGATCATTTCCATACGTTGAAACATCAAATGATCTAACCCTATCAAAAATCTCCTACTCGAAAATATAGGTGGTGGTGAGCTTTTCTCAATGGTGTTCTTTCAAAAATTATTTATTTGCTTTTGAAACAGATGATTCTTAGGCAAGAATTAAAGATGACAATTAAACCAACATTGTTTTCTACCATACTTTAATGTGAAAGATTTTCTACATTACATACATGTAGGACATGACATTCTACCATGGTACTCCAACGAGAAGTTATTATGTGAGCAGGAAAATCATGAATCGTCTATAGAAGAGCAGCTCCCATAATAAAGTTTTACTTCAAAGGCTTATCAAAAGTCTAGAGGCCATCTCTCCAAAGTATTTTCAACTTATCTATTAAAGGCCTGAGATAGACATCAAAATTCTTGCCAAGATGGAGTAAACCAGGAATTAGCAAGGTCAAGAAAATGTTGTGTTGCTTCATGCACATGCCTGTTAGAAGGTTATGAGGAGTGACAAACACTGGTCAGCATAAATATTGAGATCCCAAATTATGAAGAGTGAATCCATCTATTGAGAGGCCAAGTCTAATATTTCTTATTTCTTGGGACCATGATGGTGGACTTTGTGAAAGTACTTCCACGCCTCCTAATCAGGCAGTAGTATCATTATGTCAGGATTTTCACGTTTACCTTTCTTGTGCAATCTCATTTCTTTTGCAGTGAGTTCAGATATATGAAGGCTCTATAACCTACTCACATTCAAAAAGTGTCACAATACCTTTTGACGTATGTTCTTTTTACCTCATTTCTTGAAACGGGACTCTTTACAAACATCATAAGTAGTTATACACTCGAAATCATCGTAATACAATTGGCCTTGATTTGGACAAACATCAATCTTGTCATATCTAAGTTAACTCCTTCCCCAACTTCCTAGAATCATAAAAAGATTTGGATAACTTCTCATCCTTGGTTAGAATACCTTTAGTAATTTAGACAACTTTATTGTAACAATTTTCTGAAACATTGAATTCTGACTTAGAGTTCAACAGTTAAGACACAGATGAAAGAATGATTTCTTCACTCCCTGCACATTCTGAATCATTTGTAATTGCCAACATCTTATAAAACATTGAAGCATCCGGATTCACATTCTTCGGGTCCCAATTGAAATTTGGGCCTACTAAGTCCAATATCATTTTTGTCATTCGGTTCATATTATGTAGTATTTCATTTTCAACAACATTTGATGGTCTAGGTTCTGCAGACTCCACGGTCCCAGAATTACCAGCTCGACCCTCACAATGTAAACTCCACTTTCTATATGCTGCAATAAGACCCTTAACTTATAGAGGTGAAGGGTTACTTCTTCTCAATTTAAAATTTAATATTGTCACAGATTTTGCATGGACACAGCATTAATCTGTCAAATGTATAACTCGTATTGGCAAAGGCATAGTCAAGAAATTCTTTAACCCCTTCCCTAAATTCATTTGACACTGTATGATCCATTACACGATGGTACATCCAACTTCTATCAATATACATTGTCTCTCTATTGGTTATATGACACTTCAACTCAATTAATTAAAATGAATGAACCAATTATTGGTACATATATACTCTTTACAACTTTTAACATCATCCTAAGGTTGGTCCTATTCCATTCAGGAAAGCTACACTCTCATTCCATGATATGCTTATTTTTTTGGTTCTTGCTTAGTGCAATTTGGGCAACATTTCGCTATGGTCTCCTAAGCATATGACATGATAATATTGCTATGTCTATGTATGTACCCAAAGAACATAGAGAAATACAATCAAATAGATAAAAAGTTAAGCATATCACCATAACAAATGAAATGTTTACTTTCCTAAACTATCCACTTAACTTGGACGATTCAAGAATCATTTTGAATGAAATTAATACACATTTTTCGTGTCAGACAATATATATTAGTTCATTTAAAATGATTCTCAAATGAGTTTCTAAAGGAATATGATATGCAATGCCTATTTAACGTATATAGACATCATTATGAATTGAGATAATAATGAACAAATATATATTAATACACAAAAAGTTATGAAACTTAAATAGAAGAGAAATTGAAAAATTACTCTAGCAATGGGGTAGTAGTATATATATAATACCATCTTCAGAACTGTTCCCTTAGTTTTTTATTTCCCATATGACCATTCCATCATAACCTTAAGGATAATGAACCTTTGGGTAATTTTTTCCTTGGATTTGAAGTTTTTTTATTTGGAGATTTAGAGGAGCAATCACGAATCCTGTGACCTGCAACCACATTTGTAGTATTTACTCAATTACATTATCTCCAAAGCTATTGCAAATAATGCAATTGAGTAAATGCTACAAATGTGATTGCATAGGTCACTGGATTTGTGATTACCCCTTTAAGTCTCCTAAGAAGAATTTTTTTATTAGGAGATTTAGAGTAGCAATCACAATCCTGTGACCTACAATCATATTTGTAGCATTTACTCACTTGCATTATCTCTAAGACTATTATAGATAATGCAATTGAGTAAATATTACAAATGTGGTTGCATAGGTTATTGAATTAATGATTGCCCCTCTAAGTCTCCTAATAAAAAAATTAAAATTAAAATAACTAAGTACCCAAAGTTTGGAAACAATAAGAATATGCAATATAATTGAAATTCGAAATAAGCCTTTCTTTGAATGTATTGAAATAGATATGTAATAAGCCTTCCTGTCATGCATAATTGGATCATAGTAATATAATTAATTGTAAGAATTATTTATAAGGAAATAACAATAATTAATTACTTACATATAAATTGCTGAAAGAATTTCTTCAAAGGGATTGTGTAGTGTTATGGTTTAGAAGATATTGTTTTAAAATTTAAAAGTTTATTGTTTTATTCTTAATTTTTTTTATGTTCAAATTTTGTTAAATTAGTTAATTAGAATATATATATATATTCAAGGTTTTATTACATAAGGCATTTGGATAAAAGTATTTTTAAGGTTTTAATTAAGACATATATGGATTAATTTTTCTTGGACTTAAACTCACTATGATTTACTATTAGCTAGAATTATGTTGTTATGGTTTGTACATTGATTACCTATCTAGGTATTTGGATCTTTTATAATTGGACTTAATTAAATTAATATTATCAAGGTTCAAGGCATGGATAAAAAGATGTTCAAGGTTTTAAGGCATTTGAATCATTAATTGGACTTAAACTCATTAGGCACTAGGTAAATATGTTTTCGCTTAATTTTTCAACCATTAGTACTATGTTTCCCTTCTACACTATGACTTTAATTCACCCCTACCTAAATCATATATAACAATACAATAACAACACCTCATATCTAATATATACTAATCTATACATAATTACACATAAATTTATCATTGTGTGAGTAAATAATTTGTTATATTTAAGCAAGAAAGTTTTAGATCTATATAGTTATCTAACTAAAAATACAAAGCAATATTGTACAAAATATATATACAACATACCAGCAGGTGCGTGGTGGCTCCACTTCAATTTGAAGTCAGCAAAGAGTGGTCGGATGACTGTGAGGGTTAGCCAGATAGTGGGATCTTAGGCAGTGGCTTAGGAGCAGAGCAACAATGTAGGAAAGAAGAGGAAGGAGGAAGAAAGAGTTCTTGAGAATCTGCGTAGATTTTCTGGGTCTGTCACTGCAAACGCAGGTACATTAAGTGGCAAACACAGAAAAGAAATAAATATTTAATAATTGTATCTTTCATGGTGCAGACTAACTTGAGATTTTTACATACCCAGATAATATTTGGCTAAAAATGGTGTCAATTCAAAATATTTGCGTCTGCAGTGTGACAGACACATATAAATTAACAGTAGACACTTATAACCTTTGCTGCAAATGACTCTAATACATGATAACAGCATCTACATTCACAAATGCAGCTATTAAATGGCATGCGTTGATGTTTTTTCCAGATATGGCTCTACAATGTATCAATATCTATATCTGCATATTAGGTTTCTGCATTTGCATATTTATTTTTTTCCCTATCAAAGATTGCATTTTGGAAGACGTAGAAAGCCCATTTACAAACATGGATATATCATATTTACTCTCATGATATATCTGTGTCTGCATCTTCTGAGTTTACGTTGTTATGGACATAGATATGGTAATTTCTAGTAGTGATAGTTATTGGGTTGGCTTGAATAAGTCCATGAAAGTCAAACATCCTAAGAGCAGAAAGCATATCCATTATCTCCTTATCGACCTCAATCTGGTCAGTCTTGATGGCTGAGACATCAATCACGAAGGCTATATGGTGCTCACGCTCTTTTTCCTGAAGCTTGGGAGAGATACCATGAACTAGACCTGTTTTATAAGACGGGTAGAGAAACTGATGATCTTTTTATAGAGTCTTTTAGATGGGATAATGGTGACCTCTTTGATAACTTTATAAAATTGAGTAGTTTAACTACAGTTATGAGTCTCAAATTATACTAAATTATATTAAATCCTTGAGTTTAGAGTTGGAATTTAATTAACTTTGTTGTTTTAAGCTAAGTTGTCAGTATTTAGGATTTTAGTAGTTAATTGTGTTTTATTATAATTATGAATAGTTATGTTTAAGTTTAGTTATTTATGTTGTTTAAAGTTGTTGTGAGCAGTGTTGTAGTCCAAAACAAAAAAGGATAAATTAAAGGCAACGCCGCTGTGTGAAATACTTGGGCACTATAGCGCTAAAGCAACTGAAAGAAAAGGTTGAGACAGAAAACATTGCATACAAGCTAGAGATGATAGCACTGCAACGATGTTCAAGCTGAAGCCGCGACACATTAGTAATTAAGGATATTTGAGCATCAAGTAAGTGAAAACAGCGCCACAACGCTAGGAAGATGAAATCACATTGTCATAAAAGCAGCACAACTTTATAGGCAAACAGAGGACTCGGTGTCACAGCACTGAGGGTGATTTCGTCATGGCGCTTGTACTTTTCTAGTTCAAATCCTAGTTGGTTTTAAACTAGGAGAAAAGGTTTATAAAAAGAGGTGAAGGTTGGGGTTGAAATATACATCAGAGCAGGTGAGTTTAGAAATATTAAGGAGTTCGTGACCTGAAGCCGTTACATCTTCTTGTTTTCTGTCTTCTTATTTTCTAGTTTACTTGTAATAACGTTTCCAAATATGTTTTTGTTTGCTTTAGTTAGTATGGAGTAGTTCTCTTAGTAGGGTTACAAGAATTCACATGTATCGTACATGATTCTTGCTTTTAATTTATTTATGTTTTAGTTATAGTATTTATGTTTGTCTTGATCTTAATTTTCCTCATTGCTTGACCACTAATTAGACTGATTAGGAATCCTTAATTAACATGGAAAAGTGAATTTGGAGTTAGTTTTAGATGAAGTCGCTTATGTTTGAATTATTCATCTAATTCAATAATTTGATTTTCTTAAGTGATAGTAATATACTCTTTTGTTATATGTAGCAAATTAGAGTGGGCACTTAATGAATTTATTTTAGTTTAGTTCACATAGAAATACAATTATTAACTAAGAAAAATAATATTATAAAACATAGGAATATGCTTGTAATTAATAAAAAACTCTAGGTTAACAATTGAAGTTATACTATGATTTAGGATAAAGTAAGGAAAATATATATGAAGTGTGAAGATATTGTAAACCCATGTTTACTTCAATAAGTTTATGATTTGTCAGGTTAAAAACCATTGATTAAAAATCCAATTCTAATAGTTTGGATAAAATTGAGTTGCGATAATTTTAGTATTTAGCATTATTGTGGTATAATTTTTTGTGAGAACGAACTTTATTTAACATTTTAGTACTTATGGACGATACTTATAATTGCGTTGTAAAATCTATAACAAGTTTTTGGTGTTGTTGCAAAGGACTTATTTCTACTTTTGTGTTAATACTAACACTAAGCATTCTTAGCTTTAATTCAAATTTTATATTATGTATTTTCAAGTTGACTTTGACATTGCATGCGAAGATCTCAACACTTGTAACTCATACCTTTTGATCTCAAGATTGAAAGAATATTTCAAAACTTCAAAAAGCCCAAGTTTCAAGCAAATCCAAAGCAATGGTTGAGCAGAACCAAGAACCATAGTCCTTGCGGGACTATGTTGTCTCTCTTGCTCAAGGCCTTTACTCGAGCATATAAAAGTCAGCAATTGCAGCTAACAATTTTGAAATTAAGTCTCGAATCTTTCAGATGAACCAACAATATGCCCAGCTTGTTGGTCTACCAAACGATAATTCGAATGCTTATCTTGTGACATTTTTGGAGCTGTTCGACACTTTTAAGTGTAATGGTGTTTTTGAAAATGCCATTTCTCTTGAGACTTTTTTCTTTCTTACTCCAAGATAAAGTAAAAGGATGGCTATATTCACTGCCATCCAACTCCATTACTACATGGACATATATGATGTAGAAATTCTTGGTAAAGTTCTTTCTTCCAGTAAAGATAGCTAAGTTAGCAATAAAATCACAATATTTGTGCAATTTTACCAAGAATCTCTTTATGAAGCCTGGGAGAGATACAAGAATCTACTGTGAAAGTGCCTTCATCATGGCATTCCAAAGTGGATGCAACTCTATACTTTTTACAATGGGTTGGTAAACTAAACCAGAATTACAATTTATGTTGCAGTTGGTGGTGCCTTGATCGGAAAATCCATCGATAAGGCATATGAATTATTGGAAGAGATGACTGCAAATAACTATCAATGGCCATTTAAAATATTAGCACCTTAAAAGGAGCTGGTGTACATAAGTTGGATGCCATCATTGCCTTGATGGCCCAATTGGCAGGCTTATCAAAGAAATTTAAAAACCTTAGGATTCAACTAGTCAAGAGCTCGATCATGGCCTATAAGGTATGTGGGTATGGTCATACTGTTGACTAATGTCAAAAATACTAAAACTGCCCAATATGTGGCAACAACAGCAAGCAAGATAGCTCATTCTCAAACACCTATAATCTGGAATGGAGAAATCATCCAAATTTTAGTTGGAGTAACCAAGGGCCTACTATTGTTGTTAAGCTAAATTTTCCACCTGGCTTCCATTAACAAGCAAGATCATCAGCCCCTAAAAAGAACCTTCTTTGAAAGACAAGTTTCTATAATACATGTTTAGGACCGATTCAATGTTGCAAAGTCAAGCTGCATTATTAAGGACACTTGAGACATAAATTGGCCAATTGGCTAATTGGCTAATGTTCTAACAGATAAGCCTCATGGTGCTCTTCGTAGTGATACCAAGCCTAATTCAAGGAAGAATAATAAAGAATAATGCAAGGTAATCACACTTGGAAGCGGCAAATGTTAGATGAGCCTAAAAAGCAAATTGAGGCTCTAAACAAACCAGTTGACTGCAAAATAACTAGCTGAAAATAAGGAAAAGAAAGTACAAGCTAAACTAACAAAGTACAACCAACCACTACCTTTTTCTCAAAGGTTTCAAAAACAAAAATCTTAATAAGCAAGTCCAAAAATTTCTAGATGTGTTCAAGAAGCTCCATATCAACATTCCTTTTGTTGAAGCACTTGAGCAAATGTCCAATTATGTAAGTTCATAAAGAACATCTTATCTAAAAAGAGAAGACTTGGTAAGTATGAAACTATGGCACTAATAGAAGAATGTAGTGTTGTACTACAAAATTTTTTTCCACCTACGCTAAAAGATCTAGGTAGTTTTACTTTCCCTTGCATTTTTGGCTACAATATTTTAATAAGGCACTACGTGATTTAGAAGCTAACATTAATTTAATGCCACAATCCATTTACCAAAGGAAATTGTAGAGGATGTGTTAGTCAAAGTAGAGATTAATTTTCCCTGTTGACTTTATTGTTCTAGACATGGAAGAAGATAGGAAAATCTCTATCATTCTAGGAAAACCTTTCTTAGCTAAAGGTAGAACCCTAATTCATATTCAAAAAGGTGAACCTACTATAAGGGTTCAAGAACAAGAGGTTAAATTTAATGTATTTAAAGCTATGAAATTTCCACGAAACTACAAGGAATGTTATTTAATTGATGTGGTGAACATTATCACACAAGAAATAATTTTAGAAAACTATCCTGCTAACCTTCTTGAAACATCTTTAATTTCTGACATTAATAAAGATGATGATGAGTTTGTTGAATGTATAAGATTATTAGATGACTTACCACAGCTTTCTAGATCAAACTTCAAGTTCAAATCTTTCAACATTCCATCTTCCACAATTTTGGCTTCTAGACCCTCAATTGAAAAACCACCCCCATTTTGGAGCTCAAGCAATTACCTACGCACTTAAGGTATGCCTTTCTTGGTCCTTCTTCTATTTCGCCTACTATTATCTTTTCATTTCTTACTAACACACGGGAAGACAAGCTTCTTCGTGTATTGAGAGAACATAAGAAGGCATTGGGATGAACCATAGCTGATATCAAGGTTATAAGCTCTTCGTTTTGCAAGCACAAGATCATCATGGAGGACAGCAAGAAGGCTACAATAAAGTATCAAAGGCAACTCAACCCAATCATGAATGAAGTCTTTAAGAAAAAAATAATTAAGTGGCTGGATGCAGGCATAATCTATGCCATCTCAGATAGCTCTTGGGTAAGCCCCAGCCAATATGTGCCAAAGGAATGAAGGATGATAGTGGTGGATAACACCAAGAACGAGTTGATTTTGACAAGAACAGTAACCGGATTGCGAGTATGCATGAACTACCGCAAGCTCAATAAAGTCGCCACAAGGAAAGATCACTTTCCTCTTCCTTTCATGATTAAATATTAGACCGATTGGCAAGCAAGGAATTTTATTATTTTTTTAGATAGATATAAGGGGTATAATTAGATTGTTATAGTCTCAGAAGACCAAGAAAAAACCACCTTCACATGCCCCTATGGCACATTTGCCTTTAGATGGATGCCTTTTGGTTTATGTAATGCTCCGACCACATTTCAAAGGAAGGTATTTATGGATAACTTTTTTGTTTTTGGTGATTCGCTTGATTTATGTCTGCATAACCATGATTGTGTGCTTAAACGTTGTGAAGAAATTTCCTAGGGCATAAAAGGTATAAGAAGTTTCCTAGGGCATACAGGCTTTTATAGGCTTTTTATAAAAGGTTTTCTAAAAATTTCAAAACTACATTGTAACCTATTAGAGAAAGACGCCCCCTTTTAATTTTGATGATGCTTGTTTAGCTGTGTTTTAGAATTGGAAAAGAAAATGATTTCAGCTCCTATAATTGTCATTCCTAATTAGAACGTACCATTTGAATTAATGTGTGATGTAATTGACTTTACGGTAGGTGAAGTCTTAGGGCAGCATAAGTTTTTTTTTTCATTCTATATACTATGCTGGCAAGACATTAACTGTGACTCATGTAAATTATACTACCATTGAAAAAGATTTATTAGAAGTGATGTTTACTTTTGATAAATTATGTTCTTATTTAAATGGAATTGAAGTTATTGTGTATACTAACCACTCTGATATTAATTATTTAATTGTTAAAAAGGATGCTATGCCTAGGTTAATAAGGTGGATTCTCCTGCTACAAAGTTTGATTTAGAGATTAGAGACCAGAAGAGTACTGAAAACCAAGTAGAGGACCATCTATCAAGGCTAGAAAGAGAAGAAAAAGTTGTTGATCCAACCTTGAGAAATGAAACCTTCCCAAATGAACAACTATTTCAAGTTGTTCATAAAAGGTTACCTTGGTATGTAGACTTTGTCAACTATATAGTTGGTAAGGTCTTTCCTCCTTAATTAAATTACTAGCAAAAGAAATTTTTTTTTACATGATTTTACATATTTTGTGTGTGATGACTCCATCTTGTTTAAGCAATGTTCTTACCATATTCTTAGAAGGTGTGTTCTAGAGGAAGAAACTGAAAGCATAATTTAACATTGCTATTCTCTGAACTATGATGGACATTTTGGAAAAGACTAGATTATGCAAAAGTGTTCTAATCATGTGTTTACTAGGCCTAATTTATTCGAGGACAGTAATGTGTTTGTTTCCAAATGTGACAGGTGCCAAAGAATGAGAAATATATCTCAAAGACATGAGATGCCACTTAATAACATCCTAGAAGTGAAAACATTTTATGTATGTGGAATGGACTTCACAGGTCCATTCATATCCTTATACAACAACCAATACATCTTGGCTATTGTGGATAATGTCTCCAAGTAGGTTGAAGCCATTGCCATGTCTACCAAAGACTCCAAAGTCGTGATGAATTTTCTAAGGTAGAGAATCTTCACCCCTTTGCTCTCATTAATGATGGAAGTTTCCACTTTTGCAACAAACAAGGGGGACATTACTCCCCAAGTACGGGGTCACTTACAATGTTGCATTGGTCTACCATCCACAATCAAGTGACCAAGCCGAGGTTTCAAAACGGGAAATCAAGAGGATATTGGAGAAGACGAAATGTCCATCTAGAAAGGATTGATCCAAGAGATTGGAAGATGCACTATGGGCATACCGCACAGCCTACAAAACTCCCATAGGCATATCTCCATACCGACTAATCTTTGGTAAAGCTTGTCACCTACCAGTTGAGCATTAACATAATACCTATTGGGCCATCAAGAAGCTAAACTTCGATATCCAAGCAGCCTATATGAAAAAGCTTCTTTAATTAAATAAGACAGATGAGTTTTGCCTCCAACCCTATGAGAATGCCAAGATTTATAAGGAGAGGACCAAAAGATAGCATGATCAGAAGATTGTTGAACGCTACTTTGAGCAAGTCAACAAGTCCTACTTTACAACTCCCAATTGAAACTATTCCAAGGAAATCTCAAGTCAAGGTGGTCCAGACAATTCATTATCACTAAGGTGTTCCCTTATGAAGCCATTAGGTTAGTCGTCACCAATCTATATAGGATGTTCAAAGTGAATGGATAGAGGTAAAAGTATTATTGAGGATAAAAAATTGACCAACAGAATACCTCCATCGATCTAGCAGAAACCGATTAACCTTGACCAAGTCAAGCTGAAACTTTAGACCAAGTACTTCTTGGGAGTCAATATAAGTTTCTAAACTTTTTTTATTTTTTTAAATTTATTTTTACCATGTTCCCAGCCAGCATAGCCTACTCTTTTTGCAGGCACAAGATAAATAACAGAATGCAGTCAAAAGACTTGGAACCATGGTGTAAAACACCTCAATGCTACTGTAAGCCTTAATCACAGGTAGCCAACTCAGAGAGGTTGGCATCATGGCTTCACAAAGCTAGCAATGTAGTGCCTAAACCTCTGCCAAAAATACAATCAACTCAAAGACTATAGTGCCCCACCTTTACATACACTAGACAAATACATGTAACCAACTCAGAGAGGTTGACATCACAGCTTCACAAAGTTGGCATTGTAGTGCCAAACCTTTGCCCAAAAATGCAATCAAGACCACAGCATCGTAGCTTCACATACATTAGTGCATCGACACCAAGAAAAATATCAAAATTGTTTTAAGTTAGAGAGCTTGACATCTTGATGCTAATAACGCCGTGGTATCTTTAAAATTGAACAAAGTCTAAAATCAACTCAGAGGGGTTGGCATCATGGTGTCCACATGTCGACACATAGTCGCTACCCTAAGAATTTTTTGAAATTCAAATTTTCGAGCTAGGCATTGTGGCACAAAACACTTCAGTGCCACAATGTCCTATGAAAATCTAGTTTTAAAAGTAGTTTTTAGTACCCCCAAAGGCACAAAACTCCCAAAACCCTTTCTTTTCCCCCAAATTTGCCATTCCCAACATAAAAGCACTTTCTAGACACTCACCCACACGCTTCAAATCAATTATTCACCTTCTCACTCCACTCTTGCATGTCATTGCTTGGATTACAAACCAAAACATATATAAATTGCATGTCAGGGGCACAAACACTTAAGACATTGGTGGAAATCTTATGTTTCCTTGACGTGAATCTAGGTGTATGAAAATTGAGGACATTCACCTTGATTTGAATTTCATCAAGTGGATCACAACAATTCTAAACAAGCAAAGTATACACAAACAAGAACTAGTGCATAAACTCCAACATACCTATAAATTAAAACTATAATGTTTGAACAGAATATGATGACACCTCAAGATATTGTATAAAACCTTAATCATGACTTGACATAATGTTTTAGTAGACCTTATAAATTGTCCCTTTATAACTCTCAAGTTTTCATCATGTGCAAAAATGTTGAGCACAATGACAACCATTTCTTCTACCCTTATATTCCTAGTTTCCACTAACCCTCCATGCACCATAGACATACAACAAAGATCCTAAAACATATCCTATCCATCCTAAAATTCTCATTATATGCCTAACCACCATCATACACAATCTTATCAAAATTTAGATTTCTAATGATACTTCTACTGTAGGCAGTGCACTTCTTTTGTTATTATTTGTGGTATTTAGTTTTGAAGCAATGAAAACAACCAAAGTAATAATTAAATATGTTAATTTGTTTAGCGTTTCCAAATGGAGAAGCAAACATAGAGCACCCTCATATATAATCCTTTGTCAAAGAAATTAAATCTATCTCTAAAAGTTATAATAAAAACTAATCATGTAAACAATAAAATAATGAAAGAATCTTAAATAATCATAAACAAACACAACAAGGAACTTAAATTTCCCAAAGTCACTAAACCTCATAATCCCCACAATCTGAGATTATAAACGATAATGATCTACTTTTTATACTAAATATACCAATAATTTCATGAAATTGAGAAAAATTGGAGTAATTATGTGCTTAAATAAAAAAACCCTAGAATAATATTCACATTCTCAAGTTTCAAATACTAAAACAAAAATGTAGTCATGCAATAGGTTTTGGTCACTTGTATCATTCCCAATGGTAATCAAAAGGGTTAGGAAGAATTAAAATTTAAAATTTTCATATCACAAACATTTTTCCTTGAATCTCATTAGAGCTCTATCACTAGTGAAAGAAACAAATGAGCAAAGCCAATGACCTAATGAACAATAACTCAGTTCTCAAATAAGCTTCTAATCCCCAATTATGTTGTACCCACCGGTTATGTTAAGAGAATATGCAGTTGGGAGTAGACTAAGTTAAACATTGTATAAAGAAGTGAGAGAGAAAGTTATTAGGCTTGACAGAAGGTGGGAAGGTTACTGTAGCAGTAAGGGTAGGCAAATTGGTAATTTTGCTTACCCTTTTTTCCCTTCCCCATGGGTAATTTAGTTAGGCACCTCCCTAGAGGAATAGATTTCTTGTGTCTATGGGAAAAAAGAAATATCCCGAATAAAATAAAAAATAAAAAATTCTACCAATTATGGCTAACTTATTTGCCTAACTGCATTTTCCGTGATAAATTTTTTTTGTTCCATGAACCAAACAGCCTTCAAGGTTTTAATGTAAACTCTCATTTAATAAATATTAAGTATTGAAATATGTCATACCCTCGTACAAAGGTATAAGTGATCGGAGGAATGGATAACCAAACCTCCCGGTAACCCTAACTTCACATTAAATGAGTACATATGACTATTGACCACTTATAGTTAAAAAGAAAGCTTTGATGAACTAAATTAAAAACATATATACTTGTTTATCAAACACATTACATTTTAACTGAAAATTTTGGCTGGGGTTCCCCATAAAATAGAATATGCCCAATAATACATACATGTATAAGTTAGTCACAACAACAGTAACAATGTACATAGAGGAGCTCAGTTTCAATCATCTCATCCACAACAACAGTTAAAGTACTATACAAAACAAAACATGACAACTTAAAGCCAAATGTGACTGGAAACTTCGTCTTCTAGCTTCAAATATGAAATCTCGAAGTATACCTTGTCGTAATACTGTCTGTAAGTCACGAATCTCTATGTGACAAACATTGATCTTCTGATATTAAAAAAAAAAAAAAAAACAACAACAACAACAAAAGGAGAGTGAGTCATAAGGAATTAGTAAGCGAAAAACGTACCTTAAGGATACTAGCATCAACCAAAGCATAAATAACACACATATGTAAAATAATTTCATTTAAATAATTCTCATATCACAATTCAATATTATACATACATACGATTTAATAATGTAAAGTTAAATAAATATCATTTATGTAATGCACAAGATAAACAAATCAATAAAAATATACAAAGAATACAAATCAAGTAATTCAACCAAAATGGCCAATTAGAGTAACTTAGCACCTGCACACCATGTATCCTTCAACTAGGCAGTTTTTACGCCCACCAAATATATACTTCTCACATAACCACCCAATAAAGCTGAGTTACTCAAGTATTTATAATCACATATCAAATAATCAAATCAAAGTATCCTAGGTTCACCCAGATTTCTATGTAAAAATAAGTTCAGATAAAATTTCATTTCACTAGCCCTTATCAAACATAAACAAAGTCATATATTAAGCACAATTCAAATAATTTAATTATAGCACTACATATTCTTGCCCACCTTGATAAAAACATATTCATTCAAATATATACATAAACAATCAAATACATTAATCTAGCAACCAAAGAATATGTAATTCACTCACAAGTTTACGGATTCGGTCATCATTCTGTCTAGAATACGAAGGTCTTGGTATATCCAGACACGATCCAAAGCTGAAAATCATAAATTCATATGTTACTTATGATGACCATTTCATAATTAATTCTACAATTCCTTAATCCTATGTAATACACTAAATATACTTCTTGAGAGCTAATTCCTCTTAGACCTTTTTTGAATATCTTAAACGTGTATTTAATTTCCTTAAATATATGTGCATGTATGTTTATACATGCATCAAGAAATCTCACACAACTCATTAATTCATCCTTACTTATATTCTAGTTATTAAGTTTAAAGTAAAGTTAATTACTTCAAATCATTCAATAATTCAAATTCTATAATTTAACATTAACATAATCAAATTCAATGTTCCCTAATTAACTAATTTAACTAATGAAACTTATGTAAATCCACTTTTATGCATATATTAACATTTAATTTCTCCTAAGCATTTTGTTTAGTACCTAGTATGCATATTTTATTTTAATTGATATGTATATACATGCCTCTCAATACATTAACATAATTCTATTAATCCTTATACTACGCATGTTTCAATTATTGAATTCAACTTGAATTTATTATCTAGAGTCAACCAAAAACTTAAATTATACATCTTCACCATGAACACAATTAATTTCAAACTTCCTATTTCCTAACCATTTAACTACTACTACTTTTATTATTTTCAAGTTTCTAATTACCCTTATTAAAGTCTCAAATTTCCAATTCTCAATCACATACCAAGTAGAAATGTTCCAATTCAAGTCAAACCACTATCATAGGTGAATAAAGGGCATAGAATTATCAATGAAAGATGGTGGTAGCTACACCTTTCTTACCGCCGTGAATCAATTGATATTGTCAAGGTAAAAAAACAGCTTACAGCCACCTCTTATGTATGCTGCCTTACTGCATCACAACTCACCTAAACACCCTCCAACAAGATGGATAAAGAGGTAAAGGACAGCTGCTTCGTTGCTGCCTAAAACAGGGGAAACGATGGATGGAACCAAACCAGAAGATAACTACCTTAAACCTCTACACCTACAGAACACACACACACAAAGAAACACAACTTCAACAAGCAAGAACTCAAGCTAACCTACTTGACTAACCTCAAAAGTTCACAACCAAAAAGAATAGGGCCTTATTTATAGCCAACGTAAGGTTGTTCAAACCAGCTTTTACACCCACCTTCTCAACTAGAATTAGAAGTGTTGAAGGCTACATACCAACAGATAAGTAGGCTTATAGAGGCTTTTACAGGTAGAAAGAATTAAGGAAAGTTCAAGAAAGAAAGGAGATGACAAAGGATAAATGGGGGCTAAGTAGGACATAGAGTCGATATTTTGAAATAAAGAGAAGGTCGGTCCAATATAAAGCAGGGAAGAGAGAAATAAAAATAAAAGAAAGTCAATTAAAAAAAAGTTAAAGTTGTAAAATGTATGCTGAAGATTTATTCTTAATTATGTGTGTGTGTGTATATATATATATATATATATACATATTCCTTACAATTATTTCCTAATTTATTGTGTTCACACCTTAGATTTAATTAACTATAAAATTTAAATAAAGTGAAATCTAGTCCTAAGTCAACACATAATATGGTGTAAATTAATTTCCTAATTATATGCGTAAGGCATGTGTTAAGAAATTATTTCGCCTAATCATGATAAATTGTGTGTAAACATTGTAAGGCATGTGTTAAGCTATTAGGTTCTAACAGTCTTCTCCCCTTTAAAGGAATTTGTTCCGAATTTCAAAAGGAAAAGTTACAAAGGTATTGCTTATCTATATCATTCAAATAAATTTGGATACCATTCATCGTATTCTTGGATTCCCAAGCAGCTTCTTGTCACATCCTTTAGAGAGAAATAACTGGCAAAAGGAATAGATAACTAAACTTCCGTAACCCTGACTTTAGAATCAAGAAACAAATATGACTCCTGACTAAACTAAAGAATAAAAGAAAATTTCATAAAATAGAGTTAACTGTAAAAGTTTATTTACTAAAACAAATAAAAATTTACTTAAAATTTTGTCCAAGGTTCCCCATAAATGCAAACATATACATTCCTACTTTTACAGAACCACAACACAAAGACAACAGGGAGTTTCTCTCTATCAACATCATAAACAAGAAAAATAACTAGACTTTTACAATATACAAAAGCAGACACCCCACAGTTTTAGTGTGACTGGAAACTTTTATCTTTGACTTCAAGTCTGAGATCTTGGAAAATACCTTGCTATACTCTGTCAGCAAGTCACGAGCTCGGCGACTCCATATACTAAACTCCTGTTATTAAAACAAAAAAATTCATAAGAGATGAGTGAGTCTTAAGGACTCCGTGAGTAGAAAACGTATCTAAAGGGTACTAGAATCACTCAAGACAAGTATCTAACATATATAGCTACTTACTATCATGCAATTATATTCGTGTCTTAATTCAAAATACACTTGCACATTTGTAGTCGTTATACTTTCATAACTCACATGAATCATAGGATAACAAATCAATCAGAATAATCATAACATACAAAGCAAGTAAAGGGCCAACAAGTAACTCAGCCCTACACAACAGTATCTTTCCTTACTGGGCATTTACGCGCCTCGCATAACAAGTTAATTCTCCATACACAATCCATCCCGCACTCAATTCTTTTAAAACGATTGTCAAAATTAGAATATCTCATATCAGAATATCAAATCAAAATATCCTTAGTGCACCTCGAATTCAATTTCAGAAATAAAAATCATTTCAAAGAAAAAATTTAGGCCCTTATCAATCACAAACAATTTCAATCATCAAACATAATCTAAATAACTCATTAAAATATTGCATATACTTATGTTTTCATATAACATATTATTCAAATACACATACACACACATAATAATCAAGCCACCAACGGGTAACAATGAACCACTCATAGTAATCTGGATCCCGTCTGTCGTTCCTTTTTGAATTCAGGTGTATCGTTGGATATACAACACGCCCTAGAACAATAATTAAAATTTTCAATTGTTACTTAGTTTATAAATTTGGAAATTAGTATCCTCTAGTCACTAAAAAGTACTTATATATTTATATATATATACATTTATATACCTACACCAAGAAGTCAATATAAACCTATAAATTCTCATTTTTGTCATACTTCAAACGTAAGCTCATTACTTAAAAATTTGAGCTATTCATTCTTATCATTAACATAATTAAATTTCTAACTTTCCTTTTTCATTTCATAAAATCAACATTTGGTATAGATAGGTTTGTTTTATGAAAGTTTTATATTAAGTATTGCATATCAAGTAGTATGAATTGTACTTTATGTAGTAAGGTTGATAATGAAGAGACATTTTAGATGTCTTGGCAATGTATAGAGTAGAAGAAAGCAATTAGAAAAGATAAAAAACACTAGTGAGTTAGAGTTGTTGAAACTGTCCAAATTTAGGATTTGGACTAGTATTCACTTTATTAATCATATGTTCCTCTAGGAAATTCCAAATTTAGTTTCATAAAATTTATTAAATACTAGACATATGTAGTTTTAGAATGGTATATCATTTGTAATTTTTAGATTTATATATCAATACAGTTTATTCTTTGAAATTGCATCAAATTCTACAAAACACAGGATTTTGGCAGCTCTGACACCCGAAATACAACATTTTTCACTCCCACGAAATCTATCCTGCATCCCCTTCAAAAACCATCAACTCTCACTCTTAACACTTCACCTCACAATTAGACATCATTTGCCCATACTCACTACCCACTATCATCAAATCCTCAATTTACCATATCAATCAACTATTCTTTATTCTTGTTTAAGAACTTTTTATTCAAATTCCAACTCTTAATTTATGTCTTCAACCTTCTTTCATTCATTATACTATAACTATTTTCATTTAGGCATTTTATCAAACATCTACAATGCATGATTTATGCTAGTTCATATATAGGTGTATGTGTATATATATATATATATTCCTTAAGCTTTAACACTTTTACATATGACTTATGTTTCAACCATAAATTAATCAAATTAACTAAAACTTGAATCTTAAAACATCCATACCAATTCCTTAAATGGTTAGCCTTGATTCATTCTCCTCATTCTCATCAAACTTGAATTAACCACTCTAATATCAACATACTTTAATTTCATGGCTTACTTTTCCACTATTCATATATTCATTCACTGTCACTCAATATTTCATCTTAGTAAACTTATTGTTTTGCATTAATCAAAGTTGTAAAAGTGTAGAAATTTTTTTTTCAAAGTAAACAAGGATTAGAGACTAACCCCTCAAAACTTCTAGTTGGTTGACCAAGAAAAGAGGAAGAACAAAACTTGGTAGCTGCAATGGTTGAAAGGCTACACAACAAGAGTGGAAGATGGCTGAAACAGGGCACCCTCACCATACCAAATACAGCTGCCCAAAGTTAAGGTTTTGGTTTCCAAAACCTCCGCATCAACCCATATAAATAAGCTATAACCAAGGAAGAAAAGTTAGCTCTCAAGTCAGTTGCCACATGCCCAAAACAGGGTTGATACTACTCGGTTACAAGGTGCTGCTTGCAGCTCTTAAACGACCGTACCCTTGCCCTACTCAACCAAAGTGATAGCAAAAGAGGAAAAGAAGGGCTTTAGACACAAAGAAGGACTTCAAACTCAAAACTTGAAGGTAGAAGTTCATAGATGGCAGAGAAATAAGAAGAAAATAAATGGAGAAAGGCAGTACTAATTGAAGGAAAGAAAGTTAGTTCAATGAAAAGAGAAAGAGAAAAGAAAAATATAAAATATCCAAGTCAATGGCAAAGTTCCAAATATGTAGTACATATAAATTCTTAAGTTGTACTTGTATCTACCTATAAATATTCATATATATATAATTTAATTCCCTTTGTTTTATTCTATGCTCACATTTATCTAATAGCTTATATAAAGCAAAGTAAAAAAATTTAAGGTACAAGTCAACTAAGTTTAAATTACTGTATACATACATTTTACATACATATAGATATAACATTTATTATTTTTATAACGAAAATTTATACATTACATCTAAAACTCGATATTTTTTTTTTTGATATCGGTTGATGTGAGTTATAACATTCTTGTTCTCCATGATGTTGCCATACAACTTTTACGAAGGAATAACCTTTGATCGAAGTTTATGAACTTGCCTACCAATGACTACCACTGTTTGCTCCTTGTAAGTCAGATTTTTATCTACTTATATCTGTTGAATACATAGAATGTGAGATTCATTTGAAAAATACTTTTGAAGCATAGACACATGAAATACTAGATGCATCCTATCCAAGTCTATGGGTTATGCCAAACTATACGCCACTGCTCAAACCTTATCCAAGATCTAGAAGTGTCCAATAAATCTTGGACTCAGCTTCCCGTTCTTACCAATCTCATAGTGCCTTTAAAAGGTGAAACTTTCAGAAACACATTATCACCTACTTTAAACTCTAACTCTCTTTGACAATTATCGGCATATGACTTTTGTCTACTCTAAGCTATCCACAACCTATCACAAATCACTTGCAACTTTTCTATTGTATCCTAAACCAACTTCGATCCTAATAACTGATGTTCATCTATTTCAAACCATCCAATCAGATATCGACACTTTCTCCCATATAAAGCCTCAAATGGTGCCATTTAATGCTGTTGTGATAATTGTTGTTATAGGCAAACTCCATAAGTGGCAAGTGCTGATCCTAACTACCCTCAAAATCCATGACACACGCTCGGAACATGTCTTCCATGGTTTGTATAGTTCTCTCCGATTGCCTACCATTTTGAGGATGGAAAGCTATACTGAACAATAATTGAGTACTAAGAGCCTTCTGAAAAGACTTCTAAAATGCCATAGTAAACTGAGCACCTTGGTCAAATATTATAGAAACTGGTACTCTATGTCATGAAACAATCTCGTCCATATACAAACTCGCATACTAATGTGCTAAATACATCGTCTAAACCAGGTAGAAATAAGCAGACTTAGTCAATCAATCCACAATAACCCAAATCAAATCAAAATCCTTAAAAGTCTTAAGAAGTCCTAATACAAAGTCCATAGTGACCTTCTCCCATTTCCACTCCAAGATATCTACCTTTGTAACGTTCTTTCCAGTCTCTGATGTTTAGCTTTCACCTATTGGCACACCAAACACCTTAGACACAAAATCAACTACACCTTTCTTCTTACCAACCCATCAATAAAACTTCTTCAAGTCTTGATATATTTTAGAGGAGCCAGAATGCATAACATAAGATGAACAGTAAGGTGCTTGAAGAATCTTCTTTCTTAACTCAGGATCAAATGGCACAATTATATGACCATGATACCTTAGCACTCCTTCATTATCCACCCTGAAATCACTTGTAATACCCAGATCAAACTTAATTTTTTCTAGAACACATCTCGGAATCAGCTACTTGTGTTGCTTTTATTGCTTTAATTAGAATGGATTTCACCTGAATATAAGCTAATAACATCCCCTAAGAAGACACTTCAAATCTAACTTCATCAACCACACACCTCTACAAGTCTTTCATAACTCAACTACAAACAACTGTCAAATGGGATAAACTACCCATTGACTTCCAACTTAAAGCATCTGCAACCACATTTTTTTTACGTAGATAATAAGAAATCGAACAGTCTTAATCTTCTAGTAACTTAATCCACCTACGCTACCTCAAATTCAACTATTTTTTATCAAATATATATTATTCAACTCCTTTTGATCAAATATATATTTAAGTCTTTTATGGTCCATGTTCCCTAATTAACCATTTAACTAATGAAACTTATATAAATCCACTTTTATGCATATATTAACATTTAATTTCTCCTAAGCATTTTGTTGAGTACCTAGCATTCATATTTTATTTTAGTTCATATGTATGTGTTAATGTGTATATACATGCCTCCTAATACATTTAACATAATTCTAATAATCCTTATACTACTCATGTTTCAATTATTGAATTCAACTTAAGTTTATTATCTAGAGTTAACCAAAAACTTATATTATACATCTCCAACATGACCACAATTAATTTCAAACTTCCTATTTCCTAACCATTTAACAACTACTTCTTTTAATATTTTCAAGTTTCTAATTACCCTTATTAAAGCCTCAAATTTCCAATTCTCAATCACATACCAAGTAGAAAAGTCACAATTCAAGACAAACCATTATCTCAGGTGAATAAAGGACATAGAATTATCAATGAAAGAGGGTGACAGCTACACCTCTTTTACTATCGTGAATCAATTGACATTGTCAAGGAAAAAAATAGCTTGTAGCCACCTCTTATGCATGCTACCTTACTGCACCATAACTCACCCCAACACCTTCCAATAAGATGGACAAGGAGGTGAAGGATGACAGCTTTGTTGCTGCCCAAAATAAGGGAAACGATGGCTGTAACCAAACCAGAAAATATTTATGTTAAACCTCTACACCTATAGCACACACACAAGCAAAGAAATACAACTTCAACAAGCATGAACTCGAGCTAACCTACTTAACTAACCTAAGGAGTTCACGGCCAAAAAGAAATAAGGGCTCATCTACAGCCAACGCAAGGCTGTCCAATCCAGCCTTTACACCCACCTTTTCAGCTGGAACTAGAAGTGTTGAAGGTTGCACACCAACAGTCACAAGCAATCTTATGGAGACTTCTTCGACTAGAAAGAATCAAGGAAAGTTTGAGAGAGAAAGGAGATGACAAAGGAAAAACAACGACTAAGGAGGAAATAGAGTCGATATAGTGAAATGAAAAGAAGGTCGGTTCAAGATAAAGCAAGGAAGAGAGAAATAAAAATAAAAGAAAGTTAATTCAAAAAAAGTTAAACTTTTAAAATGTATAACAGAGATTTATTCCTAATTATATATATATATATATATATATATATATTTCTTACAATTGTTTCCTAATTTATTGTGCTCACACTTTAGATTTACTTAACTATAAAATTTACACAAAGTGAAATCTAGTCCTAAGTCAACTCACAATGTGGTAGAAATTAATTTTCTAATTACATGCTTATATATACTTATTGTAATCACCCAATATCGTAAAGTCAAGTTTTAGGCATAATGTGTAAATTTTAGTTATAAAATAAACAAATTAATAAATAACAATACAACTGAACATTTTGTAACCTAATATTGAAACATAAAATTTGAACAATTTGGTGTAGCTCTTGATCAGGGAAAAAAAATGAAGAAAAAGAATGATAATAATAGATGTTAATATTTGAAATAAATAAATATTATATCTATACTAATAAATACATAAATTATATGTGTAGAATTAAATTAAAACTTATTAGACTTGGAGCTTGATTTTATCTTGAGTAAATTTTTAAGTGAAACATATGTGTAAATTAAGTAAACTAGATTAAACAATTCAAATCAAGCAATAAATCTACCCCGCAAGTTTTATGACCATGGACTTTGACCATATAATTTCCTTTTTCTTTATTTTTATTTTACTCCTTTTCTTTGTTCTTGACGAACTTTGCCTCTTTTTATTCACAATTGTACTAGACTCCTCCTCCTTGTTTTATTCCTCCTGTTTAGCTGTAGGAGTTCCTTTTAGCATCCAAGTCATTTTCCTTTCCTTATTGCTTGGATTGTCTTCATCACTTTGAAGTTTTCAGCTCCACCAATCTTGCTTGTCGGTGGGGTTGCCCTAAGCTGTTCTCCCCTGTTTTAAGCTCATTTTATGAGGTAGCAACTGATTCCTTTTATCTTAGTTGGGGTGTGAGATGGATTCACTTTAAGCCTTGTCTCTTTCTCTCTTTGAATTGCGCAACTCCTTCCTTTGTTGCAATCTGTATGTACTTTGGTGTGGCAGCCATCCAAAGTGCAGTTGCAACTTTTCCTTTGTGCTAGCCGAGATATCCAACTTCCCTCCATCCTTTTTGTTGTGCATCATCTGGTTTTCTCATTATCTTGCAGCTTTGCCTAGTCCTTTTCCTTCCAGCCATAATCGCTTCTTGCTACGGCTATTTATTCTAATTCCAGCACCCATTAAAGAGCCAAAACAGCCACCATAAGCCTGTGGCTACAACAGGCTGAGCCCCTGTCCTTGGTAGTTACACTTCTTTGACTGGCAGCATTAACAAGAACATCTATCTCTTTTTTTTAAGCAGCCAATGGTAGCGTGGTAATGAGAGGTTAATTAATTCTTGCTTCTAAATGATTTCCTAGTCTAATTGTTTTAAGTGGATTAATTTATTGTTAGTTAATGTTATTATTTAAGTTTAGTTGGTTTGAAATTCATGACATTTAAGGATTAAATGAAATTGAGTAAAAAAGTGGGAATTAAGGTGATTAGTGTGGATAAAATGGAGAAGCATTTAGGTGAAATTGTTGTTAAAATATGTGGCATTGATGTTTACAGTGTGGATGTTGTCAACAGGGAAGAACTTGTATCGATTTTCTTGGGGTATATATATATATATATATATATACTCATGAATGAGAATAAAGCATGCCCTTAAGTTGTTTGATAAAATTTCTAAGAGAAACTAGTTATAATGTAATGAATAAAACATGGTATGTTTCAATTTAGGTGGTTGAGTGATTTATGAAAGGGATGCAAGGTCAGATTTTACAGATTAGAGAAATCTAGTATTTCGAGTGTTTTATAGACTGAATTAGTTTAGGAGTTTTGAAGAGAAAGTATAGCTTATGGTCTTGGAAAAGTATCCAAAAAGTTTTGTAACTTGATCTGGGGTATATTTATCGTTAGAGTTGTTGGACTACAACTGGGTTCATGTGAGATTTTAGGTGAGCTTCAGTCAGTCTAGGGGATTTTATCTGGGGCTGTTGTTTGAATTAGCTTATGACCTTTAAATAAGAATTGTCCTTAACATATTAAGGGAAATTTTTGGAGCTTTGCAGATTTTAATTTTATGTTATGTATATTCTGAAGGTGTTGAAAGTCATTGTTGGAATCTTTGGGTTCTGATTGTACATGTTTTGGTGTAACTGGTTTTCGAGGGTTTTAAAGGATGAATTAGAAGTGGGGTTCTGAAGAAGAATTGTTCCTAACATCGTTATAAACTATACTGGAAAGTGTCAAAATTTAATTCCCAGCTATGAGAATTCTATAAGTACTGGAATCCGATTCCGGTAACCATAATTGTGCGTGTGCCCTATCTATGTTCATATAGGGATTTGAATGGGTTCAAAGCTGATGTTAGAAGAAGTTTCTTAATAATGTTTGAATTTGGTTTTGTTGAATTTAGTTAAGTATGTAAGTTTAAATTAAACATATTTCCAAGATGATTGTGAAAATGCCTAAGAGGATTTAATTTTAAATAAATGCATGAAACTTAATATCTATAGATTTTTGTAATTAAAAGGTTATAATCTATAAAATTGACAAACTAAGTAATACTTGAAAATTTTAATTGCAACTTCAGAACTTGTTGTGGAGCCAACAACGTACATGAACACAAGAGAAAGTGACAAGCAAGATTGGTAAACTATGAGTGGGTAAAGTATTCTTTGGTTGCCAGATTATTATGTGAAATTGTTTATGTGTATTTAATAAATGTGTTTATATAGAAGTATATAAGAATGTGCAGTGTTTAATTGAACTATTTGAATTTTGTTTGACATGTGATTTTGTTTGTACTTGATAAAGGCTAATAAAATGAATTTTTATCAGAAATAATTTTTATATTCGAAATTCAACCCAGGTGCACCTAGGATATTTTGATTTGACATGTGATTTAAAATATCCGAGTAACTCAGCCCCGGGGATGAACATGTACATAGAATATGTTTGGTATGTGGGTGCAAAAACTGCCTAGTGTGAGGATATATGTTGTGCAGTGCTGAGTTACTCTAATTGGCCCTTTGTGTTCTTCAAGTGATTTAAATTTTTGATTTCTTTGTTGTATAATGTATTACATGACTGGTATTTAATTAATTTTACATTTTTATATTTATGTACATGTGAAATTTAACTATTTTGGAATTCATGTTATTTGAAATTACTTGATCTTTATATATTTATTCACGTTTTGAGTGATGCTAGTATCATTTCGGGTACGTTTTTCCACTCACTCAGTAGGTGGGACTCACCACTCTCTTGTTAATGTTTTTTTTAGTAATAGGATCTTTGTGATCATCGACAACTGATACTAGGATTGTCGAATAATTGGCGGCAAGGTATGTAGTTGAGATCACTTACTGGAAGTCGAAGGATAGAAGTTTGCAATCACATTAAGGCTTTGGGTGTTTGATTTTGTATTGTGTAATAGTTCAATTTATTTGTTATTGTGGTATAAAGCAGAGTGGAGCTTCTTTTGTATATTAATGTTATTGGTAACTAGTTGAATGTAACCAGGTGTTTTGTGTTTATATTTTGGGCATGTTCCAATTTACAGGAAACCTCTATCAAAATTTTTAGTAAATTATTATATATTTCAGTAAATAAACATTTGTAGTAAACTTGTGTTTTCTAAAATTTACTTTTATGCTTTGGTTTGGTCAAGAGCCATATTTGTTTTTCGATTTGAAGTCAGGGTCACGGAGATTTGATTACACATTCCTCCATCTAGTCATGCCTCCTTTGTGGGATATGACACTTATATATATATACAAGTGTTCATTTATTTTAACTTTACTTAGTGTAAAATTTTATTCACCTAATCATGATAAATTACATACAAACATTATAAGGCATAAATTAAGCTATCATGTTATAACAAAAAATAAAAATAAAAAATATATTTTGAAATAACTATAAATTGAAATAAAGATAAACTATTTTGATATCCTTGAAGTACATTATAAAAGTATAAAGATAACATACTTTCAGCTTAGGGATTGGGTGCTCCAAAATGTTTTTTGTTTTTTTTTTTTCCTAATCAAAAGGGTGCATGTTCATAGTTTTGGTTGCTTTTTCTTTTTCTTTTTTTGTTAAATATATTGTTAGATTGTAAAGAATTAAATTAGGAATTGAGAATTATGTATTAGATTCTAGTTTTTAGTTTAGCCTACATTTTAGAATGAAAATTTTACTTACCACCTTTTTCTTAAGGAAATGAGAATCAACTAGAGTCATATACTCAAATATTTTAGGTAGACAATAAAATCAAAATTGTAATTCATTTTCGTCTCAAATATTTGTGTAAATGCTGTCATTGACAGCCACCAAACGTGTGTAATTTACTTGTTATGATTAAATAATATATTTTGTAACGAATATTTAAGAAATCTATATTCATAGATAGTAAATTTACTTGTTATAAGCAAATAATAAATTTTGTAACGAAATTTTAACAAATCTATATCTATTAATAGTATATTATATAATTCATATAAAATTGGGATGAAGAGATTAAAACATTTGATCTCTCAAATGAAATAATAACTTTATTAGCACTTAGACAACTTAAATATTTATTACATTAACTCAAACAAAATATAGCCATATACTAAATCTCAAATGAAATAAGAAAAATTTATGGCTAGCTTTGGGTAAATTAATTTACTTATAAGTATAATCGACCAATTTCTATTTATTCCAATTGTTACAAATTAAATGGATAGCTTCCAATAAACACAAAATGATTAATTTATGAAATAATAGAAACACTTAAATTAATAAAAATATACAACTAGTGGTGCGAGAACTATAAGAAAAATTAGTATCTATGTTTGCACATTGCATACTAAGATACTTATATTGTCACAGATAGTTATCTACATTTGCATCCAAACACAGATAAATTGACACAAATACCCTAAACTCAAAAAATATTATTTGCATTTGCACAAACACAAATACTATAAGCGTTTGCATATCTATATCTATATCCCAGACATAGAATGTAGACTCAATAACGATGTAAAATTTTCTGCACATGACGTAGATAACTATTTGTGTTTGAATCATAGCCACCTGCCTTAGGCAGACGCATATGACTAATATGCAGACACAAATATATATTTATATTGTAATTGTTATAACCCCAATATTTTAACGTACGCTTTGGAATGGTTGTACATAATTTGTCGTGATTAAGTAAATAAAATTTTACACAAAGTAAAAGGTAAGTAAATGAATACTTTTACATAAGTATATATACATGTAATATGAGAATTAAATTTCAACACATTATTGGTTGATTTTTTTCTTAACCCGACATTTTTTTATTTTTTTTTAAATATGTTTTAGAATTATACGTAACTTATTGTAATTAGGTGGATAAAAGTTTATACGAAGTGAAATTAAAATAAACAAACACTTATATATTTATGCATGTAATTAGGAAATTAATTTTCACCATATTATTAGTTAATTTTAAAAAGTTGAAATTTAAATTGTGTAAATTTTAAGGAAAAAAATATATAAATAAGTGCTTAAATAAAAGAATAAACTAGAAAATAGTGGTGCTATATATATATACACTACTAGATTAATCTACACCACAAATTTAACATTATTGACCTTGACTAAACCTTTTTGTCTTTATCTCTTTCTCTTCTTTCCTTTATTTTATATTCCTCCATCACCTCTCCATTGTTCAATTTAGTTCCCTTGTTACCTGAAGCTACTATTTTCTGTTTTGTATTATTTTGCTTGTTGTTTTTACTCCTTGTTTTGGTCACCTTCCTTGCAGCAAAAGTATACTTTCTTCCCTTTTCTTCTATTGTTGTGTAGATGTGTTTGGCTACGGCAGCAAATATAACCACCATCCAGCCATGACAGATTGTTTCCTTTCCTAATTGTAAACCCCATTTTATTGCAGCCAAATTCAACAAGGTTGCGAGCTACTTTGTCCTCTTGATTTATTGGCTATGAGAGTTTGATTTGGTGGAGTTTGAAGCTGTCAAACAGCTTGGATTGCTGTAGACAGTAGCCTCCCCCTTTCTCATCCTCCTCTGTTCTGCTATCCCTTTACAGTTGCCCTGCTTCATCCTTTGTAGCAACAACATCTATCTTGCTCTTTCTCGGCCAAGACAGCTGGGAGCTACATGGCCAACAAAGACAAAACGCAATAGTTTTGCCTTGTGTTCCTACCTTCACATGGAAGGGATAATTTCTACTTTCAATCATTCAAATTATTTTCATAGGAATTTATTCTTATTATTTAATGTTAATTAATTATAGAATTATTTAGGTATGATTAAGAGTGGAATTAGGAATTGGGAAGCAAGTGGTATGAAGTTTTAAGATGAATATAGTTGTAGGGAATTATTGGTTTACTTGTTACTTATATATAACATTCTAGATGATTAGTGAGTTAGCTAGGAGCTTCATGTAGGATATTAGATGATGGTGAATAAAAATTAAGAAAAACAAGAAACCTAGATGTTGATTATGTGAATTGGAAGGAGAAAGCTTGGAAATTAATTTTATGCATGGTAGAGAATATAAAATTCAAATAGTTGATTAATTCTAGGTAATTGATTTAAATTGAATTCTATAATTGGAACATGAGTAATATATGGGTTAATTGAATTATGTTGATGATATTGGGAATTATATATTTATATATGTAAACACATACATATGAGTTAGACTAAAATATGCATGTTAAGTATTCAATGACATGCTTAAGAAAATTTAAATGTTAGAGTATGCATAGGAATTGATTCACATGAATTTCATTAATTAAATAGTTAATTAGAAAACATGAGAATTAATTGTATTCACATTAAATTTAATAATTAGTGAACAAATAAAGTTAAATTAGTGAGTTATATAAAATTTCTTGGTGCATGTATATATATACATGCATATACATTTAAGGAAATAAAATGATTTCCCTAAGTAACATATGAATTGATGATTTTTAGCTCCGAACCGTATCGAAAATATTCCGACACCCTCGCATACTAAACGGAATGACAAACCACATTTTTGAACTTTGTGAGTAGATTACGTGCTCTTTGGTGCTAGATAAATAAGTACAATTGTTTATGTGTATTTGAATAAAGTTGTTTATATTTAGCGATATTTTAGAATAAGTGATGTTTAATTTGAGTTGTTTGAATTATGTTTAATATGTGAAATTGTTTGTGGTTGATAAGGGCCAATCAAATGAAATTTTTTTCCTAATTGGTTTTTACTTCTGAATTAGAACTCAAGTGCACCTAGGATATTCTAATTTGATATTCTAATTTGATAAGTGATTTAAAAAGATTGAGTACTTAGCCCCGGTGGGATAGATTATTTACAGAGAATAAATTTGTTATGTGAGCACAAAACTATCATGTGGGAAAGATATTTGTTGTGTAGGGCTGAGTTACTCTAATTAGCCCTTTATGTGCTTTGAGAATTTTGATTGGTTTGTTTGAATTATGATTTCTGAACATTCCGATTAATGTACTTATCTTGTGCATTGTGTAAGTTGTGATTACATGATTTTATGGTAATTATATGTACGTACGTGTACCGTTAAATTAAGATATGAAACATAGTTACATAGATTAATTTAGATGTGTTCTTTATGCTTTGATTGATGTTGATACCCTTAGGGTACGTTTTTTGCTCAATGTGTCCTTGTGACTCACACTCTCCTCCATTTTTTTTTTAGTATTAGCAGATCAGTGCTTGTAGCATAGGGATTTGTGACTTACTGACAGCATTGTGATAAGGTATACTCTGGAATCACACACTTATAGCCAAAGAATGAAGTTGTAATCACGTTAGGCTTTAAGTTTATTGATTGTTAGGGTTTAGCTCTAAGTGTTAATATACTGATTGAAGCTGAGCTCCTTTGTGTATATTGGTACTGTTGGTTACTAGTTGTTAGTAACCAGTTCATACATCTATGTATTATCAGGCATGTTCCACTTTATAGGGAACCTTTGCCAAATTTTTAGTTAAATGTTATGTATTCAATAACAAGTTTATTTTTTTAATTTAATTCAACAAAATTTTCTTTGTTTTTAACTATAAGTGTTCAAGAGTCAGATGTGTTTAGTTGTGATAAAGTCATGGTTACGGATGTTTAGTTATCTATTCTTTCTGCCAATCATGTCTTCTTTTAGGAGTGTGATAGATTTGGAACTTGAAATTAAATTTTGTAAATTTTATTGTTATGTACAATAAGTGGGTAAATAAAAAAGAAAGTAAACTAGAGCACCTATTATAATATATATATATATATATATATCTAAAGTTAATTATACACCACAAAATTAAAGGTTGACTTTGAACCAAAACATATACGTTGTTTTTATTTTAGTTTCTGTTCTACCTCTCCAGTTCTCAAAGTTCCCTTGTTTTGCTTTCCTTTGTGTTGTGGTGTATCTCCTCCCTTGTAGCCATAAATTTCATTCATTTCTTGGTCATGGCTGCCTTCTTCTTTGTAGAGTGATATCAACTGATTAGTAGCTCGGGTGGATGGTGCAGCTAAGACAATTAACGTCCCCTATTTTGTTTGTCTTGGCTGGTTGCCTTACAGTAGTTTAGTGTAGCTAACCATGGCTTCCTTTACCTTGCAGCCACCACCAAAAACCTGCAACAGCCTTGCTTGAGTGAAATGGGTTAGCAGCAGCAAGTAGTCTTCCCAACTAGTGAGCTACTCTTCATTCAACTATGCAATTTATTTGTGTGGTGTTAGCTACTTATTGAGATAAGAAATAAAGGGTATGGAATCTTAACAAAAAGCTTGGTTATGGTTTTAGTTAAGGTAAACAAATCTTGCTTTTAGGAATTTTGTTAGTTTACTTGTTGTATATATATGGAATTTTAGATGATTAGTGAGTTAGTAGGAATTAGATGTAGAATATTAGTTAGTTATGAATAAAAGTTAAGAAAAACAAGAAACATAGAGGAGGATCATATGAATTGGAAAAGGATAGTTTGGAATTTAATTGTATTCATGGTAGGAAGGTATAATTCAAGTTCTTGATTAATTTTAGGTAATTAGTTTAAGTTTAATTCAATAATTGGAACATGAGTAATATAAAAATTTATGAGATTGTGTTGATTTTATTAGGAGGTGTATATATATATACACATATACACAATCACTAAAATAAAACATGCCTGCAAGGTGTTTGATGAAATATTTATGAGAAACTTACTTTTAGTAAATACATAGAAATTGAACTATAAAAACTTTAATACTTAAATAAACAAGTAGGGAATACAATTATAGAATTGATAAACTAGGTAATAATTGAATTTATGATTTTCAGATTTGGATCGTGTCTTGGATATATTCGACACCATTGAACTCTAGACGAAACCACGAACCAGATCCTTAAGCTTTGTAAGTGGATAACGTATTCTTTGGTTGCTAGATTAATGTGTTTAATTGTTAATGTGTATTTGAATGAATATATTTTTATAGAGATAATAAGAATGTGTAGTGTTATAATTGAGTTACTTGAATTACGCTTGACATGTGACTTTGTTTGTGTTTAATAAGGGCCTAATAAACTAATTTTTATCTGAAATGATTTTTACATACAAAATAGAATCCCGGTGCACCTAGGATACTTTGATTTGATTATTTGATATGTGATTTAAAATATTCAAGTAAATTAGCCCCGATGATGGATATGAAACGAGTATACTCTTCCTGTGCGGTAGCGAAAATGTCCTAAAGAGGATATGTGATTGGTGTGTAGGTGTTGAGTAACTCTAATTGGCCTTTTTGATTGTCTTTTTTTATTTATGTACTCTAAATACTTTGATTGATTTAGTTATCTCGCATATTGCATAAATTATATTTGTTAAATTTTTTGTCTAAATGTACGTACGTATAATATTTAATTATGATATGAGAAATGTTTACTTGAAATTATTTAACATATGTGTGTTTTTTATTCATTGGTTGATGTTAGTACCCTTGAGGCACATTTTTCGCTCACTGAGTCTTTATGACTCACTCATTGTTTATTGTTATTATGTTTTAGTATCAGAAGACCAGCATTCGTTGCCGATAGATTCTTGACTTGCTAACTATATTGTGGCAAGATATACATTCGAGATCACATACTTAAAGTCAAAGGATGAAGTTTACAATCATATTAGGCTTTGGGTTAGGGTTAGTGTTTTATTTTGTATGATAGTTGAATTGTTATTGTTTATGATATAACTGGAGAGGAGCTCCTCTGAATATATTGTTGTTGTTGTCAACTAGTTGAGTGTAACCAAGTATATATGCTTATATTATTGGACATATTCCACCTTACGGGGAACTTCTGTCAAAATTTTTAGTGAAAGTGTTATGTGTTTTGTCAAATATGTCTTTATCTATATTTTTGGTTAATAAAACCTTCCTTTTTAATAAATGGTAATCAAGCGTCATATGTGTGTTTCTTGATTTAAATTAGGGTTACGGAAGTTTGGTTACCTATTCCTCCAGCCAGTCATGCCTTCGTAATAGTGTGTGATAAGTTGGTATCAGAGCCTAGGTTTAGAGATCCGTGATTGCATATGTAGAATGTTGTTACTTTGTTTGCATACGTTACCCGGGGTGTGTGTGGACTCAGTGATACATCCCAATTCATCCTGAAACTTCAAGTTGTGATTTTTCCTAGCGCACTGTCCTTTGCTTTACATGATAAATGTAAATTGAAATCATTTGTGTTTATTTTAGATATGATGCAATGTAGCGGCCGTGTTGTGGGCCAAGGAAGGCAGTAGAATGTTGGCTCTAACCAGGGATCTACTAATCCTAGGTACAAGTATTCAGAGGTAGAGGTAAAGATAGAGATGATGAACCAACTCAAGCAACAGCCCCAGGTCCTGACCTATAGCAGCTTGTATAGGGACTAGACCAACTTTAGAGGACAATAGGTGATTTAGTTGGGATTCTGGCTCAATAGCATCAAGCACAACCACAGCCTTCTACAATTCCTCATGTTCAGCCTCAACAAAAGGCAACCCTTCTTTTCCAGTTCAGCAACATTAGGGAGTGTTTGTGGTGTTGCGTGATTTTCGAAAGATACAGCATCGAGGTTTTCGGGTGTGGACCCTACAAGGGACCCCTATATTTTCTTGGTGGAGTTTGACAAACTATGTGTAACTTTGGGGTATGATCCCATTTATGTTGTTGAGCTAGTTAGTTATCAGTTGCATGATGTGGCATACAAGTGGTACAGATGTTCGTGCAATGGCGGATAGAGCCTATCCCACTTGCATGGTCGAAGTTCAGCAGAGCCTTCACTGGTAATTTCTTACCTGAGTGTGTAAGATAAGCTTCCAATGTCATGATTTCAAGTAGATTATTTTTCTATTTAGTTGGTGCTAAAGTATTGTTTGATCATGGAGCTAATGATTCTTTTATATCTTTGTATTTTGCCTCTTGTGTGAAGAGGGCATCTGAGTCTCTCGAGGTTCTTTTAGCTATTTTGACTACGTTAAGGGAATTATTTTGGCAAACCGGTATATTCCTTCTTGTGAGGTTGTTATGGGTGATGATGTATGTTTTGTAAACTTGATCATACTGGACATGTTAGAGTACGATGTGATTTTAAGCATGGATTGGTTGTCTAACCATCATGTTGTGATAGATTGTCATGATAAGACTGTCAAGTTCAGTATTCCTGAGAAGTTGACTTTTGTTTGTTGAGGGGATTGAAGTGAAGCTCTTTGTGATTTAATTTTAGCTATTCAACTTAGACGGCTTATTAGGAAGAAGCATTAAGCTTATTTAGCTTATGTTAGGAATACTCAGTTGGAGTATCCTCCTTTGGAGCAAATTCTAGTGGTGAAGTAATTCCTTGACATGTTTCCAAAAGAGCTTCTTGGACCTCCTCTTGAGCAGGAGATAGAGTTTGGTATTGAGTTGTTACCTGGTACTCAACCGATCTCTATTCCCCCTGTCGGATGGCTTCCAGAGAATTAAGGGAGCTAAAGGTGCAATTGCAAGATTTGTTGGATAAGGGATTTGTTTGTCCCAGTTTGTCTCTTTAGGTGCTCCTGTCCTTTTTGTTAAAAAGAATGATGGCTCGTTTAGACTATGCATTGGTTACCAGTAACTGAATAAAGTCACAATTAGGAACACATATCCTCTCCCTAGGATTAATGATTTATTTGATCAGTTGCAGGCAACTAAGTACTTTTCTAAGATTGATCTTCGTTTAGGGTATGACCAACTTCGGATTAAGATGGAAGACATTCCGAAGACTGCTTTCTGTACCTAGTATAGACATTATGAGTTCTTAGTTATGTATTTTGGGCTCACTAATGCTCCTACATTGTTCATGGATCTGATAAACATGGTGTTTAAGCCTTTCTTGGACCAGTTTGTCATCGTTTTTATTGATGATATCTTGGTATATTTTCAAAGTGAGGAAGAGCATGAAAATCATCTTCACATTATATTGCAAACACTTAGGAAAAACAAGCATTATTGTAAATTCTCTAAATGTGAATTTTGGTTAAATCAATTGACTTTTCTCGAGCATGTGATTTCTAAAAAAGGAATTTAGTTAGATCCTAAGAAAATGTAAACAATCCAGAATTAGTCACGTTCAACAAATGTATTTGAAATTCAAAGCTTTCTAGGTTTGGCTAGATATTACAAGAGGTTCTTTGAGAATTTCTCCCATATTGCTACTCTTTTGACTTGATTGACTTAGAAATGAATTAAGCTTGTCTAGTTCATGGCTTGTGAAGAAAGTTTTCAAAAATTAAAGACTTGTTTGTCTTTACCTTTTGTTCTTACACTCCTCTCAAGTACAAGTAAGTATGCGGTGTTTTGTGATGCTTCTTATATCAGACTTGGATGTGTTTTGATGTAGGATGGTAAAATGATGGCGTATGCTTCGAGACAGTTGAAGAAGCATAAGATGAACTATCCAACCCATGATCTTGAAATAGCTATAGTGATTTTTGCATTGAAGATTTGGAGACATTACTTGTATGGTGAAACTTTTGAGATTTTCACGGATCACAAAAGCCTTAAATACATATTTGATCAGAAGGAATTGAATTTAAGGCATCATAGGTGGATTAAGTTGCTAGATGGTTATTACTGTTCCATTTCTTATCAGCCGAGTAAAGTAAATGTGATTGCGGATACTCTGAGTAGAAAGTCAATGGGTAGTTTATTTTATTTGACAGCTAGTCACAGTTGAGTTATGAAAGATTTGTAGAGATGCATGGCTGATGGGATTAGATTTGAAGTATCTCCTCAGAGGGTGCTATTAGCTCATAATAGGAGATTTGAAAGAGTGCTAAGGTATTATGATCGTATAGTTGTGTTATCTGATCCTGAGTTGAGAAATAAGATTCTTGAAGAGTCTTAATGTTTATCCTATGTAATGCATCCTAGTTCCTCCAAAATGTATCAGGACTTGAAGAAGTTTTATTGGTGGGAAGGTATGAAGAGGGACATAATTGATTTTGTCTCTAGGTGCTTAGTGTACCAACAAGTGAAAACTGAACATGAGAAACCTGCAGGAACGTTGAAAAGATTAGATATTCTGGCGTGGAAATGGGAGAAAGTTACTATGAACTTTGTGATTGGACTTTCTAAAATCCTTAAGGGTTTTAATTCAATTTGGATTATTGTGGATCAATTGACTAAATCCGCACATTTCCTTCTGGTGAAGACCATATATTCAACACATCAGTATGCTAAGTTGTATCTATATATATATATATATATATAAGTATATATACATGTCATGCGATAATTAATTTTCATCACATTATTGGTTAATTTGGAACTTGAAATTAAATTGTGTAAATTTTATTGATGTGTGCAACAAGTGGGTAAATAAAAAAGAAAGTAAACTAAAAGACAATTATAATATATATGTATGTACATATATCTAAAGTTAATTATACACCACAAAATTAAAGGTTAACTTTGACCCTAATCATATACTTTGTTTATATTTTATTTCTTTCCTTTCTTTCCCCTCATTTTTTATTCCACCGCCTTCTTCTTTCCTTTTCTGTTCTACCTCTTAAGTTCTCAAGGATCCCCTATTTTGCTTTCCTTTGTGTTGTTGTGTATCTCCTCCCTTGCAACCATAAATTCCATCCCTTTCTACGTTGTGGCTGCCTTCTTCTGTGTAGAGTGGTATCAGCTGGTTGATGGCTTAGGTGGAAAGTGCAGCCAAGATCGTCAACGTCCCCTATTTTGCTTGTCTTGGCTAGTTGCCTTGCAGTAGTTTGGTGTCCGTGGCTTGCTTTACCTTGCAACCACCACCAAAAACCTGCAACAGCCTTACTTGAGTGAAGTGTATTGGCAGCAACAAGTAGACTTCCCAACCCGTGAGCTGCTCTTCATTTAACTATGCAGTTTATTTGTGTGGTGTAGGCCACTTATTAAGATAAGGCAACAAAGGTATAGAAGCTTAACAAAAAGCTTGGTTATTGTTTTAGTTAAGGTAAACAAGTCTTGCTTTTAGGAATTTTGTTAGTTTACTTTTGTATATATATGGAATTTTGGATGATTGGTGAGTTAGTTAGGAATTAGATGTAGAATATTAGTTAGTTATGAATAAAAGTTAAGAAAAACAAGAAACATAGAGGAGGATCATATGAATTGGAAAAGGATAGTTTGGAATTTAATTGTATTCATGTTAGAAAGGTATAATTCAAGTTCTTGATTAGTTTAGGTAATTAGTTTAAGTTTTATACGCACACATACATAAACACTAAATAAAACATGCCTTCAAGGTGTTTGATGAAATGTTTATGAGAAACTTACTTTTAGTAAATGCATAGGAATTGAACTATATAAACTTTAATAGTTGAATATACAAGTAGGGAATTATAACTATAGAATTGGTAAACTAAGCAATAATTGAATTTATGATTTTTAGCTCCAGATTGTGTTGTGGATACGACACCTTTATATGCTAGAAGGAACAATTAACCGAATCCTTAAGCTTTGTGAGTGGATAACGTATTCATTGGTTGCTAGATTAATGTGTTTAATTGTTTATATGCATTTGAATGAATATGTTTGATAGAGATAAATAAGAATGTGTAGTGTCATAATTGAATTACTTGAATTACGCTTGACATATGACTCTGTTTGTGTTTGATAAGTGTCAATAAAACTAATTTTTATCTGAAATTATTTTTACGTACGAAATAGAATCTGAGTGCGCCTATGATACTTTGATTTGATTATTTGATATGTGATTTAAAATATTCGAGTAAGTTATGTCATTAGTGTGCAGGTACTAAGTTACTCCAATTGGTCTTTTTGATTGTCTTGTTTGATTTGTGTGCTCTTAATAATTTGATTAATTTAGTTATCTCGTGTATTACATAAATTGTATTTGTTAAATTTTATGCTGTCTAAATGTACGTATGTATAATATTGAATTATGATATGAGAAATGTTTACTTGAAATTATTTAATATATGTGTGTTATTTATACATTGGTTAATGCTAGTTCCCTTGAGGTATATTTTTCGCTCACTGAGTCTTAATGATTCACACCTCATTTGTTGTTAATTTTTTTTAGTATCAAAAGACCAGCATTCGTCTCCGATAGATCATGACTTGCCGACTGTATTGTGGCAAGGTATACATTCGAGATAGCACACTTGAAGCCAAAGGATGAAATTTGCAATCACATTAGGCTTTGGGTTGTCGTTTTTTGTTTTGTATGATAGTCGAATGGTTATTGTTTATGATATGACTGGAGCTAAGCTCCTCTAAGTATATTGTTGTTGTTATTAACTGGTTGAGTGTAACTGCGTATATATGCTTGTATTATTGGGCATATTCCACTTTACGGGAAAACTTTGCCAAAATTTTTAGTTAAAATGTTATGTGTTTTATCAAATACGTCTTTGCCTAAATTTTTGGTTGATAAAAACTTCCTCTTTAATTATTGTTAGTCAAGCATCATGTGTGTTTCTTGATTTGAAATTAGGGTTACGAAAATTTGGTTACCCATTTTTCCAGCCAGTGATGCCTTCATACGAGGGTGTGACAGTAATAAATACTTGCTTGAAATAATATATATATTTCAAATGAAAACTTTATATAAATAAAATAATAATTTACAAGAAAACATCTAAACAAATATTTAATAAATTAAATATAATAAAAATAATCAACAAAAAATCTACAAATCATCTCCAAACACATCATTCTCTTCCCTTTTTTCCTCGTCATTCTGCTGGCTGAGATGTGTAGTGCTGAATGGAGGATCAACAACTTGAAATTATTAAAATGAATAAGTTATAAGTTTTATCTTGATATAAATACAAATTAAAAATTAAGAGAACTTTAACTTCTCTATAAATTTGTAACGTGTTCACATTTGCCTCTCGAAGCCATTTTTCAAAGTTTTGCTTTGAAATTTAAACTTGTTCTTAAAATCCTAATAGTTTATTCAAATTCTATTATGTTTGTTCTTACAAGTCTTACTCACCTCACGGTCGTGCTAGTACTCTTGGAATTCCAAACGGATGTCTACTTGCTCGTTTTGTCCTCGAACCGTACTTTCCAAAGCTTTTGGTTTGAAATTGAAACTTGCTCTTAAAATCCTAACTGCTAATCCAAATCTATTATGTTTGTTCCAACAAGTTTTATTCCTCCGTATGACCATACCAATACTCTCATAACCCCAAACGAACGTCTACTTGAACATTTTGTCCCCCGAACCCAATCTTTCAAAGCTTTTGCTTTGAAATTGAAACTTATTCTTAAAATTTTAAATGTTGATCCAAATTCTATCATGTTTGTTCCTATCTGTCTTATTCATCCCCATAGTCTGAAGCATAATAATAATTTGTTAAACTCAAAGGTTGTGATCAGAACATCAATACATTATCTTATGCTAAAAAATGCATTTTCATTTTCAATCAACAAAGGACCCTTAGTTGAAAGCATTTTGGTTCAACACGTAGAACTTTCAATTGTCTGATAATAAACATGCATTTTCGGTGGAGCTTTCAGAGTATAAAAATGGAAATGCTCATAACAGAACATAAAAAGGAGCAACTTGGATAGGAAGGCTTAAATCCACCTATCTCAACTCCATGCTCTTGCCAATGAAAACATGCCCATTTAAATTCAAGTAAGCCTCAACATCATTCTGTTAGCTAAAATACTTGTTAAAAAATCATCAGCAAATTTATGCTTCAACATGCTCAAAAGTACACGAACAGAAACATGGTGTAAAACAAGCAAACATCGCACCCTGCTTCTTCCTAGACCAGAACCAGCACCCAAGCTCTCCAAATGAACCCATACAAGACTCATACAGTTCACTCTCAGTCTCCTAAACACTTTCTATTCAAAAACCAACCTATGAATTTTACCCTATCATGCCCAGACACTCACATATGCAAACTAGATGTAAAACAAGACAAGCAGAGTTTATGTCCACTTCCTGAACCAAAACAGTCACTTTTTTTTTTTTTTCTCAAATAGACTTGTTTGAAGCTTATATAGTTCCCCATAAGTTTCCAAACTAATTCTTTTCCAGCCTTCAGCTCCAAGTTACGCCTCTAAAACCATAAAACCTTGTAGCAAGATACATGATACATAATAATACAACAGACATGCTTTTGTAATCTAAGGTTCATATAGAGGCCTCTAAACACAATTAGCTTTTGAAACTTTTCAGCTTTATTTCTCAAGATGATAGGAACCAAGTCTCTTTAGGAACCTTGGACTAAATCCCAAGAAAAGTACTCTGGACTGACTGCGGATGCATGCAGTCCAACAAGCACCAATAATGGTAAAACAACCATAACTTGTTATGTGATCATATCCAGGGCAAGAGAAACTACAAATATTATATCAAGACATTAATCTACAGCTCTCTTGATTCTTCCTTGAAATCTAACCAAACCCCTCTTTAACAAAACTGATAGAAACGGACTATAGAAGCTCAACACCCAAATTAATTAAGCTATAACTTACAATTCACATGCAACCAAGTCATGCAATTCTCTAGAATTGTTTCTCAAGATGTTTAGGAATAATTTTTCTTCTTAAATCTGTAATTGATTCTGCCTAAAAGACCCAATAAAGAATTCTAAACCAAATCAGGTGCACAAATGAACCAAGGCGACACCAGCAGCTGGTTTGGGCTCCAATGTCTTCTCTACTTAAAACAAACACATGAACTACTCCAATTATAATCTCTAAAGCCTAAATTACAATTTTGTTTCAGCTCTTGAACGGAGATACTCACTGAAAGACCCTCATGCAGATCCTTTCATTACCATTTCTCTCCCTCTCACCCTTGGTTTGCAAACAGAACATAAGGAAAAGCTTTCTATTTCACTCTCACAACTACGGTTACAAGGCAGAAAGTGGAGGTGGAAATACTGACTTCTTTTTGCAATTCCCTAATATTTCTCTTCCTTAAAATCTTCATTTGACCCCCTTGACGTATGCATGCATCCAATGGCTGCTATATGCCTTCATATGCTGCCTCCCACGCCTACCTTTCTTTATTCTTCTACCTCCCATGTTTGCTATTTTTTTATTCGTTGGTCTCCCCAATAATCATCAACACTCCTTAATACCCTTATATATATATATATATATATATATATATATTGCATTTTATATTTGACTTCCTAAATCAGTGTACTAATGCCATGATTAACCATTAAACCTCACTTACACCTAATCTCCTCATTATCGGGATTCCACCTTATGAGACTCTAATGCATTATTCTGACTCAATTAGCCTAACATTTTACTTAATCCCATTGAAAACTATTCCCCCACTTGTTCTTGACCAGTTTTATTTTAGTAAGTGAATCAAGACATAAGCATCCACTTACCTACCACATATAAGTCTTCTTTTAATTCATAAGTGTTGATTACTTTTACGTATATTTTAGACTGGGCTATTATTATCTTTGACTTTCATATGTATTACTTTCATATCCAATTACACAAACAAAAGAAATGAACAATCTCATACACTAACATTTAACCAAAGCAAACTTACACTTATTAAACCCAAATTTAAACAATTAACTGTATTGATTGGGAACTCTGAATGACACATACGATACCTAATTAGAAAGCCATCCGTATACTAATTTATCCAATAAATTGAATTATATTTACATTTTCCTAATCCCAAACTGTCCAAGTTCAACTGCTGCATTTTTGGTTAAACCTAACACACCATGCTTTGAGCAAGGCATGTGAAGCAGCACCACCAACGTATGAGTTTATGCTAGAAGTCGAAATTATGCAGCCTACATGGGCTGGAATCAAGGCTTGGGATGCATGCTTAATGCCAAGGAAAACACCAGTCAAGTTTATACTTGGCACACCCTCAAAATCGGCCTTTTCCTTGTCAATGATACGAGCTTTGTTCTCATCAATTATGCCAGCATTGTCACATTATGTCAAGCTTTCCATAACTTGTGACAGCTTTGTCCATAGCATTTTTTATTTGGTCTTCATTGTTAACATCACAATGGACATACGAACAATTTGATGAGCCTAGAGACTCCTGCACAGAATGACCCAATTCATCTAGGATGTCTGCGATTACGACTTTGGCTCCATGCTGGGTGAAGACTTTAGATGTGAATTCACCAAATACCACTGGCTCCTCCTGTTATCAGTGCCACCTTTCCTTCTAGCCTGCACTAAAAATATTAGTCAATTGATTTGTCACCCAAAGATCAAGCTGTGTAGCTTCATGGACCCTCGTTAATTTGGCTATCATATAAGTTGTTTGGCAATTGCCAGTGATAAATGATAAATTAGCAGGCACAATGCACCAGTTATAACTATTTTTGATCAGGGACAATAAATCAAGCAAACCTAGTTATGTGTGAGTAAGGGAAGCAAGAGATCATGAAAATGATACATGCATTCAGGAGAGGCACCATTACAAATCAGCCATCTTGTAGCAAATCTCATCAGATTCTTACTTTAAAAGAAAACTGAGAAATATATCAGATAACTTCATATATTTGAGCCTAAGTTCGATTCATTTAAACTCAAAAAATATGGAACAAGATTTAGTCTGCTTCCTGATTAGTTGGAATCACTGATGAGATAACCAACAACTTGAACATAAACATGAAAATACTCACCTTCTTGTGCCTGTGGAGATTAATGAAGTACACGCCATTTCTCCCGCCATGTGGTGCATGTTTCTTCACATGCACATTTTTCTTTCAGCTATGTGGGACATATATGTCTCCTCATGCACATGTTTTCTTTCATCATTGCAAACACCAATTTGTTGCTGCTTGCTTTGTAAAAAGAGAAGAAAGCACCGAAAGCAAATGGAATTATATAGAAGAAGCAGAAAGCTCTCAAGCTGAAGAGCAAATAGAAGGCAAGCAAAGAGCTGCCCAGTAGAAGTGCCGAGAGTGCAGTGTGAGTGTGTGAGTGTGTGTTCGTGAGATAAAAGTTCACCAAATGAGTTAACTTCTCTCCTCTACAATTATCGTAACCAACACTGGCATATAGTTCATTATATATAAAGTACAGAAAAGAACCGATCCATCTTTTCCCCAACATGCAATTCTATTAGAAGAATTAGGAAAACAATATTATAACTATTAAAATCTTATTAAACAAAAAAACACCAATAGAAAAGATTGACAAAAGAAAATTCTATATTAAAAGTCATAAAGGGTACTAAAGGAAATTATTATTAAAAACATACATAAAACTAAGAAAAAATAACAACAAGTCTTACTTTTATTTTCAAATTCAAATATGTGTTTTTTTAGCAATTATAATTTTAAAATTTTCTTTACAATAAATAATTTTACTCAGAACAATGAATATAATACCAATTGTATCCGTAATTATCAAGCTATCAAATTTTAGTGTTTCTCAAAAACCAATAAATCAAACTAGTTTTTGAAAAGTGACAAGTTTACTTTTTTTTCTTTTTTTTTTATAATATAAAAAGTGTTATAAATCAAACTCATTTCAGTTAATTATATTTTTGGAGGAGTTAAGTATGCAAGGATTCTTCTAACGGGTGCCCATAAGACACTTGTTAAAATGATAAATATAGAAACTTTATATTATTAATTGTAGTGGTTGACCATGATTTCAGTGCAGTGTAATAAATAATTTTTTACTACTTTGGAATGTTTCAAATTACAAAGCCCACATTTATTGCACCTTATCCAGTACCCTTGGGGCACTAGTTAGAAAAATCCAATATGCAATTTTAATGAAGGATGAAAAAAAAAAGGTCCAAAATTAATAAGATTTAAACTACATAGTTGATTCAATTTATTTATTATTCAAAATAAAATAAAAAAATAATTACAATCCTATAACTGATAGAAATCTTGTTAAATTCAATACCACCCCCCACCCAAAAAAATAATAATATATATATATCTCTTTCTTCTTTAATCTTCCATCTTCCTATAAGAGGATTTTGTATACAACTTAAATTCATTATGTTAAACATTAACATTATCAAGACTTATTTAGTTAAATTTACTATCACAAACAGATTACATTTCATTGATATATCAACCATAATAAATATTTTTTTTGTTCAAAATCATTCCAAAACATCACTTGAAAATTAATCTTCTTTTTTCTTTAAAGCCAACTAATTTAAAGAAAATAATATTTTTCAAATCTTAATTTATAAATATTGTACTGCATGCTTTCTTATTTTATAAGCCTAAATAAGAACAATTAATAGCATGCCTATATGTTATGTTGTTTAGTTATTTTTTCAAATTGTTTCAGTAAAACCACATGACTCAAATAGAATGAAAATACTTTCAAAGTGCAAAAAATGACTTTACTATGAAAGAAAAAAAAATTAAAAACAAAAAAACAAAAAAAAACAAAAAAAAACAAAAAAAACAAAAAAAAAAAAACAAAAAAGAAGAAGAAGAACCTACTAAAAAGTAGAGTTGAAAATTAATCATCAAAATTAACCTTTTGGTAAATTATTGAAAAAAATAATTGATTTTTTAAGCAAGTGTAATAATACTTCATTAGAATAAACAATAATAAGTACATACAGGGTAGTGAAAAACTTTTATAAAATAAAGTGAGATAATGAGTTTAATATGATGTGTCATTATTTATGTTAATGATAAATTGTTAAATATAAATAATTTAATGGTTTAGTTATATTCACATGTTGGGGGTTGGTAAGAAACGTCTGTCTAATAACTTCATCGCCGAAGACTTTAAATTTCTTTTTGTAAGCACAGTAACCTTTAACAATCATTGCACTTGACGAAAGTTGTTTAATAATACAAATGGTGCTAAAAAAAGTGAAGGAGACTTGGTGCTTTTGCCACGCTTGTAACTAAAAATAAAAATGATAAACAATTGAAAGAACACTTGACGAAAGAAGTTGTTTAATAATATTTATTTGGTGCTAAAAGTGAAGGAAACTTAGTGCTTTTGCCCCGTTTGTAACTAAAAATTAAATTAAATAATTAACAGAACTAATATTCTAAAAATACATCTACATAAATTATACATATCTTAATTAATTATTATTTTTAAATTAATTAAAAATAAGTTATTTATAACCGGACTAAAGAATTTATAAAATTTTATTTTTCACAATCTCTCATAAAAATATTCTAATTCAAATTATTAGACTAGTCTCATAAAATACTTTTATATTCATTTCAAATTAAAAGAGAAAATAATTTTGTTGGGTTGTAAAGGTTTGTACACTGAAAGAAGGATAATGTAATTTACATTCTCTAGCTATCAAGGATTACTCATATTTAATATGTACCACGGTTCCTTCAAGGTACAGGAACTTAGTTAACGTCAACAACTACAATTTCTAGGTAGGGTATACACCTATTTGTATATGTAGTTATTTCCGAACAAGTTATCCATATTGATTTCTTCTCATTGTGATTTGGGGCTCTCAATTAACTTGTCAAATGGAGTCGCTGCTGCGTTTTATTGTATTTCTGTGGATGTTGTTATTGCCCATTTGCACGAACCAAAAAACGTGGGGACTAGCGGAGACAGAGCTGAGGCAGCTGTGTGGGGAGCTGCTGGAATCAGCAAGGGAACCAGAGTTTCATGATTGGTTGAAACGGGTTCGAAGGAGAATCCATGAATACCCGGAATTAGCCTTTGAGGAGATGCAAACCAGTAAACTCATTAGATCCGAGTTGGACTCACTTGAGATTCAATACATTTGGCCGGTTGCCAAGACCGGTATCGTGGCTTCCATTGGCTCCGGTACGCATCCCTTCTTCGCTCTTAGGGCAGACATGGATGCCCTCCCTATTCAGGTGCCTAGCTCTTATCTATTTTACTTCCTTTTTATTTTATTTTATTTTTTTTTTTTTTTGTGTGGCCATGCAATTTTATAACACTACAAAGAAAAAAACTTATCAGACACCCAAAACAGTCTTGGCAAATGCTAAAACTTTTTCAGATTGACCATCTTGAATAATTTTTATCCGATACGAGGGTCACAAATAATAGTTATTCCAGATGACTCTCCAATAAGTTTGACATTTTTTTTCTACTAAATTATCCATGACGACTTTTGTTTATTTAAGATAGGTATCAGACTGTCTTGGGTAATGAAAAATGGTCTCAAATAACGTTTCAATGTGTGCATTTTGACTGTGGTAGATATGTATCCAAAACGGTTCGGGCTGTATTAGATAAGTTGGTTGTATTTGTTTCATTTTGCAATTTTTTGATCTACCTAATTTTATAAACATGTTACATTAATAAATTATAACCAAGTGCTCCAAGAAATTCATCAAATCATTCAAGCAAATCATCACCAAATTATCAAAGTAGGAAATCCATTACAAAATATCAAATTTCACAAAATGTGTCATAAGTTACGACAACAACTCAACAAATCTAACTTATCAAACTTTATATTCATAACAAAGTATCAAAATACAAAGAAGACTAAAAATTCAAACATAGTCTAAAAAAGAGTACATAAGATAATCAACCATCAAATGTATCATCATCGGCTTCAACATTATCATGGACTTAAGGGTTGATAGTCACAAAAAAGAAAATAGGCAAATTCTACAAAATCAATTCAACACTACTAAACGAGCAAGTTAAATGCATTGCTTATTTTTCTTTAAAAGGTATAGAAAGAAGATAAACACCATCATATAAAGTTGTTAATATATTATATATCAAATAAAAAATTAAAAAAAGTAATATTGGAAGAATTAAAGATAAACCAAGAAAATACATTAGAGACCTTCAACTACTTATAAGAGGAAGAGATTATAAGCACAATCATATAAAGTTCCAATCCGAATATAAAGAAACAAGTATCAATTTAATTTGCAGAATTCCAATCAAAGAAGCTAGGAATTTTATTAATTTATGAAGCTCTTAATACATTATAAACTTCATCAGTGCGACAGTGCATGTGACAGAATTTTATTTATTTATTTAATTCCAATCCAAGAAGTATAAATGGTGAATTAGAATCAGTGGAAGCATATCCTAGGTGACATATTATGTAGAAAAGCAACATAAATGAATAGAGACATGAAACCACAAGTATAAGGTTAGGATTTTTCTCATTCAGCAATGAAAATTCTAATTGTTTAGGGAAAGAAGTTGGATTAATCTTTGTAAATTTTTCAAAATTGGGTTTGTTAATGACGTTATACTGATCTAGTTTACAAAAATTGGTTTTGGAAAAGGAAATGGTAGAATGGGAGCATAAAAGCAAGAACAATGGAAAAATGCACGCATGTGGCCATGATGCCCATGTGACAATGCTGCTTGGAGCTGCCAAGTTACTTCAAGAAAGACAAAGTGATTTAAAGGTGATTACGTACATATATGTGCAATCCCATACACTTACGAGCAACTTAATTTTATTATTACTAGCTGAACCACTGCAGTTTGTTTGAATCTTTATATTCAAGCGCACTGTTAAACTTGTGTTCCAACCAGCCGAAGAGGGTAAAGGTGGGGCTTATCATATGTTAAAAGAAGGTGCTCTTGATGATTCACAAGCAATTTTTGCACTTCATGTTTCACCAAATATGCCCACTGGGACAGTTGGTTCAAGACCTGGTCCAATACTTGCTGGCTCTGGTAGATTTTTGGTCACCATTAAAGGCAAAGGTGGGCATGCAGCAAGCCCTCAATTCACAAAAGATCCAATCGTTGCTGCATCTTTGGCTATACTTTCACTCCAACAGATAATATCCAGAGAAACAGACCCTTTAGAAGCCAGAGTGAGTTACTAATTAATTTTAATTTTTGTGTTGCCTCTGTTTTCATTCTATTGTAATTTATTATGTAAAAAAAATGCTATGTGTACTCCTTGCACGACCATCACCTAAATATATATTAGGTGTGAACCCTTTTATCTAGGGACCTTATTTTTTATTAGTATGTGTCGTGCACATAGACACGACTTAATTCTACCTTTCCTATGTAGGTGGTAACAGTTGGGTTTATTGAGGGTGGCCAAGCAGTAAATGTAATTCCAGAGGTTGTTAGATTTGGAGGCACATTTAGGAGCTTGACTTCTGAAGGGCAATCCTACCTTCAGCAGAGAATTAAGGAGGTATAACAACTTTTCTCACTCATGACTGGATATATTATGTATATGGATCAGGTATTGAAGAACTCAATCATTTATAGTCCTCTTTAAATCTTACATGCAGGTCATAGAAATGCAAACAGCTGTGCATGGATGCTCAGCCTCAGTGGACTTCATGGAGAACACAATGAGGCAGTATCCTGTTACAATCAACGACAAAGCAATGTACCAATATGCGAATAGAGTCGGAGAAGCTCTGCTCGGAAAACCAAATGTAAGCATTTTACCGGTGATCATGGGAGCCGAGGACTTCAGCTTCTACTCACAGAAGATAGCAAGCTCGTTTTTCTTTATTGGAACATATAATGAGACACTAAAGTCAGGGGGCTTGCACTCGCCTTACTTTTTTCTTGATGAAGAGATTCTTCCCATTGGAGCAGCTTTCCATGCTGCAGTTGCAATGTCTTACTTTGATACTTAATTATTTGCAGCTTCCTGTCTAACCAGTAATTCGTGCACAACTCATTTATTACATTACTGTTAATATAGATGTCGAACCTCTCATAAGAAATGTGTGCAAAATAAAATTTACATTACGTTTGTATCAGTGATTAATAATGTATAATTTATGTATGAATATTCTTTACAATAAGAGAATAAATACATTCTAATTCGATCTACTTGCAAACTTATTTTGATTCGAGGGAACTAAATGATATTTTATTCTTTAAAATGACTATTGGGATTGCTTTTGAGACAGTTGTTGATGGATCTCTACGGTCATGCACTGGCTTGATCGCGATGTGATGATCGGTTTAATATTAAAGCCAGTGCCCGCTAGAGATCTATAAACCATACGGACGTGACAATCGGTTTGATTGTTTTCAGCTTCTATTTGTCCACAACGTGTCCATTATGAGTAACTTTTGAAATTGGAATCTTTGAGCTTTGGCCGTATTTGACTTAGGCTTCCGCATATGCATAAGCATAAGCATTTCTAGGAATGATAGACTTTGAAACCAAAGGTGATTTGTTGATTTTGGTTGAATATTCATAGAGTTGTGAAGAAATAGAAGAAAGATCAAGTGGACTCGAAGTGGTTATTTGAAGTTGAAGCTGAGTGATTGAAGCAAAACAATCATATCTTCAACCTTCAATTTTCTTACAGTCATCACGAAACAACTTCTCCTTATTTAAATTCAATTTTCCAAGCATAATTTAGTAGCTAGTTTTATTTTTGAAGCAAATTTTCAAGTATAGTTTAGTAATGTTATAACCCTCATAACCCAATAACGTAAAATCAAATTTTAGACACAATGTGTAAATTTACGTTATAAAATAAACAAATTAATTAAATAACAGTATAGTTAAATATGTTATAATTTGATATTTTAGTGTGACCTTAGTAGACGTTTTTTTTTTTAAAAAAAATTGTGTATTTGTTGTCATAAAGTAAATATTGTGACCAAGTAAATTCAAGTGAGTGAATAATTAAGGTATAGGTAAAATAATACAATTAACACGTGTATATATACATATATACGACTAAGAATAAATCTAAACCACACAGTTAATATATATATATATATATAACTAGGATTTATTGTGCACCATATGTTTTAAACATGTGGCATTGACTTAAGTTGTTTTATTCATTTCTTTTGTTACTTTCCCTTCTTGCGTCTTTTTCCTTATTCTCTTCTCTTCATCGACTTAAAGTCCTTATTTTTCCCTTGCTTTGTTCTCGGCAACTCTAGAAAATTCTTTCTTTGTCTTGCCCGTGCAAATCTCTCCCTTACTGCCTACTTTGCTTCTCTTGTTCTAGCCATAAGAAGTCAATCCAGCAGCCTAGTGTATGGGTGTAAGTAGACTTATCTCCTCCTCTTCTTTCCTCCTTGATTGAAGGCTGGTTTACTCCCATGTAGTGTATGGGTGTAAGTAGACTTATCTCCTCCTCTTCTTTCCTCCTATGTATGGGTGTAAGTAGACTTATCTCCTCCTCTTCTTTCCTCCTTGATTGAAGGCTGGTTTACTCCCATGTTTCTCCTGTGAAAAACCTTCCCTATAGCCGTGTCCTTGCTCCACTTTGCAACCATACTTTCCTTCCTTTTCCTTGCTTGTGCCATGCTTTGATTACTATTCACTATCAGTTAGCCGAATCCCTAGCAAATAGTAGCCATAACTATGAAGCTTGCTAGCCTTGCTTTGGCATTGTAATCACTGGAATTGGGTTTCCTTTGCCTTGTCAAACCTTTGTTTTGTTTCAGCTATGAACCTTCATCAACGACTACTAGCAGCTTCCTAGAAGCCATAGCAGCCACCACCTGCCAACTCCCATTATAGCAAACATGAGGCCTTTTTCCTTGATAAACTTGTGTTCCTCTTGATAGCTTTTGTTTTTTAGTAACAGCTCCTTGAATAGTAAGTTATATATGTATAGTAAGAGTTAACTTTCATTTTAGGAACTCTATTAAAATTGTTTTGTAAGATCCTTGTTTGCTTTGAGTTAATAAGTGTTACCTTAGCTTTGTTTAATTATTACTAGTAGGATTTGATTAGGTTGCAATAAAATTTAGGAGCAATAAAAGAAAAAAGGGGGTTATATGTTTAGTTGAAAAGGAGAGTTGTGAATTGTAAATAAAAGGCTTAGGAACTTACATGGTAAATGTGTATATATATATATATATATATATTTGATGGAATAGAAAGTTGGAATTTGATATTGATGTTGGAATATAAGTAACTTGAGAATTAATGAAATTGTGCTAACTAGTTTGGGGTATGTAAAGATATAATAAACATAATTATGAGATAAAAGTAATTATTTCCTCAAGATGCTTGTAAAAGTGTTTAAATGAAACTAGTTGTAATAGGTTGAGTAAAAACTTGGTAAAGGATGGGCTGAATTCTGAAATTTAACGTTTTGTTAGTTTAATTGCTTTAAAATTGATAGTATTCTTGTGGGTTGTGGATGTTGAGAGATTATATGAAATCGAATTAAAAATCTTGAACTAAGGAACATGAGAAGCAAATTGTGGTCAGTTGTGGGAAAGTATTGAAAATGGGATTTAAGAGGTTTTTGAAGGTGTCTTCGAGGGTGAGAGAAATCTTGTATTTCGGGTGTCTTTGAAACTGAATTAAATTAAGAGTTTTAAAAAGAAAGTGTAGCTTAGGGCTTCAGATGATACCTGAAAAATTTCGTAACCTGGTTCTAAGTATATTTATAATGAGAGCTGTTGGACTGCAACTAGGTCCATGCAGGAATTTTAGTGAGCTTTAGTAAGTTCAGGAGACTTCGCGAGGATTGTGGTTGGAATTAAGCTTAGGACCTTTGAATGAAAGTTGTTCCTAACATATTAAAAGATAAATCTGAGGTGGTGTAGGTCTTAATTCCACGTTGTGTATATTTTGGAGGTATTGGAATTTATGGTTGTGATTTTTAGGTCTTGACTATACCTGTTTTGAAGTAATTGATATTAGAGCATCTTAAAAGTTGAATTAGGAGTATAGTGCTGAATATGAAACGCTCCTAACATCTCAAAAAACTAGACTAAAAAGTTTCATAATTTAATTCTCAATTATGAGAATCAAGGTCAGATAACCAGAAATTATACAAGTGCCCTGTTTTTATTTATGTAAGAAATTGAGTAAATTCAAGACTAATTTTAGGAAAAGATCCTAAGTAAGAAAGATAGCTAACTTATTTAAAGTTATTGTTTCAACTTTGTTTTATTAAATTTGGTTAAGTATGTAAGTGAAAACGAACATATATTCAAAAGGGTTGTGAAAATGCCTAAAAGAAGTAAACTTTAAATAAATATTTGAAAATTAGTAACTCTAGATTTTCATAAATAAAATGTTATAAACTTATAGAATTAATAAATTAAATAATATGTGAAAAATGTAATTACAGCTTCGGAAGGTATTGTTGATACAGTGACACACGTGATCATAAGATTAAGTAACAAACAAGATATGTAAGCCGGTGAATGGTTGGTTAATAGCTACCTTTTGGTTGCTAGATTAGTGTGTTTGATTTTTTGATGTATTTATGTATATATATGTTATATAGTGGTAACTAAGAATCATAGTGCTATGATTGATTATTTGAATTATGTTGATGTTTGAAATTGTTTGTGGTTGATAAGAGCCAGAGAAATGTTTTTCTTTTCGAAATGATTTTTACTTCTGAAATAAAATCCTAGTGCACCTAGGATGTTTTGAGATTTTCTGGTTTTGATAAGTGTTTTAAAAAGATATTTGAGTACACAACCCCAGTGGGTGGATTTAGAGAAGAAGATTCAGTAATTCTATTTACAATTCTGCTTGGTGTGCAGGCACAAAACTACTCGGTGAGAATGGTGTGCGTGGCTGAGTTACTTAGTTGGTCATTTGTTTGACTTCTATGCTATGAATTGTTTGATTAAATTATACAGAGTATTATTTGAATTATGCTTGTTAAGCTTATGTTTTCATAATCTTGTACGTGCAACCTTAGTGGTTCTGAATTTATGATATTTTAATATTAATATACTATATGTGTTATATATTTGTATTGAGTGATGCTGGTACCCTTTGAGTACGTTTCCACTCACTGTAGGACTCACCCCTCTTCTGTTGTTGCTTTTTTAGTAACAGAATTTCGGTATATATCATAAAAAAGTTCATCATTTGTCTATAGTATACGACAATGTATTATTCGGAATCTCATACTTGAAGCCACATGATGAAAATTTGCAGTTACATTAGGATTTTGAATGTCGTGATAGATTTTGTGTGTGTTAGTTAATGAATATTGTTTATGATATTAGTGGATCTCCTTGTTATATTGTAATTGTTGTTACCTAGTTGAATGTAACTAGGAATTATATGTTTGTATTTTTAGGCATTCCATATTGTAGAGAACCTTTGCCAAAATTTTTAATAAATTGTTATTTATTTCAGTAGACAAACTTTTACAGTAAACTTCCATTTTATAAAATTTGATTTTTATGCATTGGTATAGTCAAGAGTCGTATGTGTTTCTTTTGAGCCAATTCTCCAATAGTCATGCCTCTGTGTAAGATGTGACAAGTTATTTCATAATAAGTTGGTATTTTGCTCAATTAATGAAGCTTTTTATTTAAATTTTATCTTGAAAATTGGCATGTGAGTTAGATAATCAAAAATTTAAAAGTGAAATGTTTATAAATTCCAAATTGGCTTTTCAATTGTGTCAATATGTGCTTGTATTTGGTCTGTTGAATCAATTGGTGTCAAACTCCTCAAGATATATGCTTTTGGGCTATGAAATGGTAATTATTTTCAGAATAAATTGTTTGTTTGGGTCATGATCAATGACTTTGATGCTTCTCTGTTAAATATAATAAATTAAAATTTTGTTCGTTATCGACTAACCAAGTCAATCAATAATGATATTAAAGGGTTGGTTAATAAAGGCATTTGAACCATCAAGTTGGTCAGTAATTATTGATAGAAGTTCATTGGTGTAATTGCTAATTGGGAAATGAAAATAAATTTTGTTGAAAAATTACTGACCAATCTCAAGTTGGTCACAGTAAATACCAACAAAGTTTGTTGATAAATACTAATAGAAGTTCGTTGATATAGTTGTAATTGGGAAAAGAAAATAAATTTTGTAAATAATGACTGACCAACCATTCATTGGTCAATTTACCAACCGACCTAAAGTTAGTCAGTAACTATAGGCCAAGATTGGTTGGTGTTGATTTTTTTCTTAATTAAAGATTAAAAATTATTTAAAAAATAAAATATAATACCAATATTGTTAGTTAATGAATTAAAGCCAATAGTTGCTTAGACCTCATTGTTAGTGAATAATTAGCTTACACAAAATTAGAACATATTCTCTATCATTAAAATTTTACATGTTAAAATTATGAGCAAAGATTTGAGACATTAACAAAATACACCAAAAAGTGCATATTCTTAATCTCTAAATATTTATTATTATTATTATTATTGAATTTTGTTTTTGTTTACAGGCACAAGACCATAATTTCATATATGATGAGGTAAATTTGATTTCAAATAATATTGTTGTTAAGATATTAATGGCCTTTGCAGGTTGGACACTAACTCCATGATCCTCAAGTCTTGTGATGGATATACGGTTTATGGGCCTGAAAGATAAGTGATGGAAGAAGATTGGGCTGGTAGGCCAAGGACTAGAATATTGAGAGTTGTGAGTGAGTAGATTTGTTAACTTGCCCATTCACAAGGGGCTTGGGCTCTATATATAGAGCCTAATAATTAAGCATGAGACATAGTGTCGATCAGTCTACTAATGGTCAAGAAAAGGACACATGTCGTGCCCTCATTAGTTAGTATCATTTACGTGGCACGTGCTCATTGGACTAATATAGTTGGTACTAACACTAGTCCCTCCGAAAATGAAATACCTTGCCTCGAGTCTCAAGTATTTTCGGGGTTAAGAAGCCTCGAGACTTGAAAAGTTTGTCTTCATACCCCTTGATCAGATTAACAATGTGGTCTTTTTAATTTGTGGGTTCCCTAAGTATCTATTTATTGAGCTTCATCATTGGGCTCATTCCCGAAGAATCCATTAAGCATAGGATAGGTTCCCGAAGGCCTTACGCCATGTGGCAAATAGAGATAGGATAGGACTATCAAGGTTAGTCCGTCTCTAGCCTATATAAAGGGGTCTTATAGATTTTATTTTTATTTTTTTCATTTTCTCAAGCTAGATAGAGAAGTTCTGCTTAATCGTCAATGAACGATCATTTAGCTACTTTTTGTCTTAGATCCTTCTCAATTTCCTTTCTTCCTCTTTCCTAGGTATGAACTCCTTACTATCTCCTTATGTTGATCACTTCATTTGAGTCTTTGTCCTCTAGGTATAGTTCTTCTACTTCTATAGATTCTGAAGCTTCTTTTTAACCCTCTATTGTTACTTTTCCCTCCCCCACTCCCTAACCAAGATGTGTACCTCCAGAAGGTTAAGAATAAGGGATGGTGATGCCGAGACAATCAACGATGTCCACGATCATCCCAAGGCTGGCTCTTCTACCTCAACATGTGCTTATTCACATAATTATGTTGTTTCAAAAGAATTAGTGACCGACTTTGATGCTCTGGAAGACACCATAGTTGTGGATAGGTTTTGGAGTACCATTAGTCCTTCCCGCCTACTGTACATCCTAGACACTTATTTGCCTAACCCGAAGGTCGAGGTGTCATCCTTAGTTCCCTGATGATTCTAGTGTCGCCTGATTCTCGTCCTGACTTTGTTTGTCTTTATAAGGCATTCTTGAAGGTCGATATGCTTTACCCTATCCATCCTTTTCTAGTGCATTTATCCAATGCTTGTGGAAATTTTTCCTTGAGTTTTATTCTAGCTGACATCATCATCTATGTGAACCACGGTATCCTGCTGTCCTTAACTGTTTTTAAACACTTATTCAAATTTAAAGGTCATCATAATCGAGGGGGGTTAATATGTCTAGCTAGGACATAGCATATCAAGGTCGACAACAAGAAGGGTGGAAACCCATATTTTTCTTTCTCTAATCTCCCATTGTCTCGGTAACATGCAGGAGTGGGATAAAATCAAAGAACACCTATGCCAACGACCCGCCCTTAACCACAACTAAATGATCTGGTTCACCCAATTTAAGACTTTGCAAAGAGAATAAAACACGAGGTTGTTTGACCTTAATACATATTTGGATGGGTCTCACCTGATAGGAGTTGGGCTCACCCCCGAGGAGGATGGTGAACCTTGCTACCTATTCTTAGTAATTATGCATGTTTACCATTGTGTAATCTTGTTTTTAACCAAGTTGTACTTTTCATAGTCATGGCCCCGCCCAGAATGTCACATGCTTAGTTAGAGGAAGCCAACTAAAAGAGGGTTCAGAAAGCCTCTCAGGGAAAGAAGGTAGTTAGGTCTTCCCACTCCCCAATGTGGACTACATCTAACCTCTCCACTCTTAAAACTAGCCTCTCACTTTCTTCTTCATCCCCAGTGTGGACTACATCTAGGAAGGAACCCATGTAAGCTGTGGTGAGCACAAAGGTCGTTGTCAATACTGCTCCTACCTAAGTCTCTCGTACTTGAATAAGGAGATTGATTATCGATGAGGACAGCACAGTGTTCGACAAAGCAGCTAATGGGGTTGAGTCCACCATTGTTCCCCTGTGGAGGAGTTCTTGGGGACCTGGGAAGATAACCTAGATGACATACGAGGTGGAGCTTATATGGCGGTTGTTGTCTTTTTTATTACATAAGCGCACATATGTCTAAACAAGTAATATAGAATAAGTTAAGTATCGTTCCTATAGGGAATTGAGTCTAATAATGCTAAGTACTAATATGTATCAATACTAACTTTATCCATATTATTAAAACTTTAAGATGATTAACAAAATTATTAAAGTAATTGAATTTGAGAATATATGGAGATGAACCTAGGATCATAATTTCCCTCACACTTCACTTGACTCGCTTTTATCCTATCTTACGCTTAGATTAATGGTATCATATGTTATTAACCTAGGGTTCTCAGTCAATTATAAGCATATTTCAAATAGCTTATAATTATACCCTACTTAACCAATTCACTATATATCAATTAGAATTGTTAAGCAAGATTCCTTAAGACTAGACCTAAATTTGTTACACATGGTATATAGGTATATGTCTGTCCTATATGCAAATCAAATTCAAGAAACTAGGTAAATGAATTCAAACATGTGCTATATCATTCAAGGCTAACTTAGATTTCCTTTGTTATGATTCCTCTAAATTGCACATCAATCTAATTAGTGATTAAGCAATTAGAAATATTAAACATGGAGTGAGATAAATAACATAAATACTAAACCCTAAGCAATCCACAGATAAATTTAAGTCAAGCTACAAGTGAGCTCTATTGTAATCCTAGAAAAGGGAATTAGTTCATCCTACTGATTGTGAACATGACTATAACTAAAAAAAATCATTAACATACAAAGAACTAAAAGGAATGAAGAATAAGATAAAAATTGTAAATGTTGTCAGTCTTCAAACTCTTGATATCCTTGCTCCTTGCACTCTCAATTAGCTCTATATCTCTAGAAATCATTTGCTTAATTATGTGCTTTGAAACCTTAAGCCTTTTTTTTTTTTTTTTTTTTACATATAGACCACAAAAATAAAAGTTGGAGTCTAATTTGGAGTGGATTCTTTAGGCCAGCACTGCAGCCCTAACTTTTCGATGCCATGGCCCTATTTTTTGGATGAAACAGGATGCATTAACAATGTGTGGCACCAAGCTATGGAATTTCGGTGCTATGGTGCCAATTTTCTATTACCGCTGGTGCCACCACAAGCTCCATTCGTTCTCCAACCCAAGAGCCTTGGCACCATGGCTCTAGTTTTCTGGTGTCACAACTCCAGACAAGCCTGAATGTGACCTTTCAGTGCTGCAGCCCCAATTTTCACTACTTAAGCACCTAACAAGTTGAAATCCTATTTCTTGTGCAACTAGTTTTCAAGAAGGGCTCATTAAGCATTGTATCTTCATAACACACAACCAAGTCAAATAAGAATGTAACTCTTATTCAAAAGCTAAATCCTAAGCAACAACAATTAAAACATGACATCTTAATGCAATACAAATTAAACTACAAACTAAGCTACAACTAAACAATTTATAATGCAAAACTTAAGAACCTAGCTAAAATGAATGCACATAATGATGCAATATAAGTTATTTCATTAACTTATCAGTGGCCTATGGAACAACTCTACGGGGGACAAAAAAGATATGATGCAGAGTCACAGAGAAACTATTATGATGAAGGACCTTGATTATGCCGTAACGGTAACTTGGAATGCTTTTCCCGTAAATTTCAATATTCAAGTCCTCCTTAACTTAACTCCTCAACTTTTTCCAGAGCACGTAGTGGATGGCAAGGGCATGTCATGGCCTCTACCACAACATCAAGGCCAAGGAGGAGGTTGTTAAGAAGCTAAGGGGGATCTCTCTAGAGTTGCACAACATAACATAACACTTAGACTATGCTAAGTGAGTCCAAGACCCAAGTGCTTCAATTTATGAAAGAGAGGGATGAGTCTCATGCCTGATGCTGATATTAAGAAAGCCAAATTGACACAAAAGCAGTAAAAAGACGTGAAGATTGCCACCTTGAAGGATAAACTAGCCGAAGCTTTAGGAAAAGGTCCATCTACTTAACAAGTTGGTGGAGGAGGGTCGTTGTGTTACCATTGTGAAGTATCTAGAGTCCGAAGAGTACAAAACTATGTTTGTCGATGAGCCTCTTCTTACTATGTAGATGACTACATTTCCAACAAAGATGACGTGCTTAAGGTGGGCCGGTTTAAGGTGCCTAAGACTGGGTAGGCAACCTAGAGGATCTTAACCCTTTTCCTAACAAGAGTAAGATTTTTTATTGTATTTTAGTGCCTTAATGTCTCTTTGTATTGAAAATTATTTTCAATTAATGAATTTATTAACTTCCTTGTTCATGAGGATTGACTTTTAATTGTATTTCTCTGGAAAACAAAAACCTATGCTCTTTAGACACAAAGAGGATCATTTACAAACATGTAAGTCCTCCATGGGCACTTTGTTTGGTTGTGCAGTATGCCTACTATCTCAAGGACTTTTAGCCTCAAGAGGAGATCATTTACAAATAAGCCTGTCTTCCATGGGCACCTTATTTGGCTGGGTGGTGTGCCCGTTGTCTAAGGACTTTTTAACCTTATGGAGGGAGTGTTTACAAACGAGCCCGTCCTCCATGGGAGCCTTGTTTCATTGGACAATATACCTACAATCTAAAGACTTTTTAGCCTCATGGGGAAGGGACCTTTTACAAAGGAGCTCATCTTCCATGGGGGCCTTGTTCGGTTGAGTTGTATGCTTGCCTTTTAAGGACTTTGTAGCCTCATGGGGGGACCATTTACAAATGAGCCCATCTTCCATAGGTGCCTTATTTAGCTGGGTAGTATACATGGTGCCTAATGACTTTTTGCCAAGTCAACAAATCTTGTATAAACACAAGATGGAATGAGATTTACTTGATATAAGATAAACATAAGTCAAAACAACAACTATATTTCAAAGGCTAGATGGTCATTCGTTACTCTCCACTAAGCTATCTTCAAAAGGCGTGTTCCTTGTTCATTTATGGTGCTTGCAAAGGTGGTCCATATTGAATATGTTGAGGAGGAGTTTTTCATGGTCATCTTGTAAATGATATTCTTAGTCCTCAGCAAAGACATCAGTTACCACGTACGATCCCTCCCATTTTTGTTTAAACTTTCCTTCTGAATCACCTGCAGCTAAAAACCAATTAAGGTATCAGGGACTACCTTTTTACCTAAGAGTCAAAGCACCTAGTGGTTTTTTGCTGATAAATAGTCATCCTAATAATGGTGGGTTCTTGGGTTTCCTCCATTAGATCGAGATTTCTTCTTAAACCTTCTTCATACATAGTAAAGTTAAACTGCTCAATCCGATAGGATGGTAGGCCAATCTCAAAGGGGATGATTGCTTCTGAACCATTGGCTAAGTTGAACAAAGATTCTTCTATTACAACGTGAGTTATCATTCTATAAGACCATAACACTTGGTATAGCTTTTCCTCCCAGTCTATGTTTTCTTAGTCTATCTTCTTGGTCAGTCCATCCTTAATTCCTTTATTGATAGTCTCGGCCTGGCTGTTTGATTAAGGGTAGCATACTAACAAGAACCTTATGTTAATTCCCAGCTCCTTGCACCAGTTTTTCATTGGTCAATAGTTTAACTGAGGGCCATAGTTAATGATATTTTCCCTTGATAGAATGATTAGGCATTACCTCCACCCATTTTGTGAATAATCTACCACAACAAACAAATATTTCCTCTGCTTCACCTTTTTCAAATGGGGAAAGGGCACGTGGATGTGCAAACCTTAAACTGCAAATAGGCAAGGACTGGAGATAAGGCAAAGAGGAGTGCAAGGAGTCCTTGGATTTTTTAGGACCTTTGGTAATTGTCGCAAGCTTATAGCGCTATAAGAACTCTTAGGAATCTTTAAGATGGTTGGCTAGTAATACTTCTCCCTCATAATTTTATGTGATAGAGAGTGTCCTCCGATATAACCTATAAATGTCTTCAGTGGACTTCTCCCATAGCATAGGCTATATCAGATAGCCTAACGCATCTCAGGTAGGGCGAGTTGTGTGATTTTCGATATAGCTTGTCTTACTAGATCAAGTACCTAGCATAGCGTCAGGATATAAACCAAGCTTCTTGACTAGAGTAGGGAAGTGTTCTTGTCTTCTACTAATTAGTAAGTAGGGCCATAACAACAGGGATCGGGGCTATCATTGGTAACAATAGCAGCTCCTCATAGTTAGGTCTTCTTATCCTGCTCTAAGAATGCCAATCTATTTTCCTTAATAATGGAATTTTTTGCCAAACAAGAAAGGGCGTCCACCCTTCCATTCTCAAACCTGGGATCCTCTAGATTACCACCCTTTCGAACTCTGAGCATAACCGTCCTACCTTGCCCAAATATTTTTACATAGATGTTTCTTTAGTTTTATACATTCCTTCTTCCAAGCTGACCACAAGTTGAGAGTCACTATAAACTATTAACGCTTGTAAGTCCAATGGCTCATGCAAGCCGAAGACCTATGATGATACCATTATATTATGTAGCATTATTAAAGGTCAAGAAGTCAAACTCTATTACGTTTATATAAGTACTTCTTCTAGCATTTCCAAAACTAGCTCTCTTCCATTCCCTTTTTTACTCGACAAACCATCTATATAAAGTGTCCAAGGGATGGGAACATCGAGTATTAAGCGAATGAGAAGATTGAACTGATGGTCAAGGCGGTACCATTCAGTCTTCTTCTTTTTAACAATGGAATAGCAAAAAATTTGTGAAGAAATTATATCATAATTTAGCAAGGGATTAAGGGATTTGTAAGAGATGTATCTATGGCTAATTTTAGCAAAGGATTTTAACAAATAAATTTAATAATGAAACTTGTGATGGATTAGTGAGGAATATATCTCTCTCTAATATTTTGTGAGGGATTGGAGAGTGAATTTTTATTAAGATCGATAACGAGAAAATTGAGATGGATTAGGGAAAGAATGAGTCCCTCACTATACTGTGTTTTTCTAGTAATGAATATGAATTTTCTGTTAAGATGTGATAGGATTAAATTTGTTTATTTTGGTTTAGGTCACCCTTTTATTTTATTTTTTCATATAAAGAGAGTACCTTATAGTTTAAGACAAAAATTTATTTATAACAAACTAATAAATATTTTCTTTTCAATAGATATAAAACGACTATTTTTTATTTTCACAAATAAATTATTTTATGATTTTTACTACGAGGTTTCAATGATTATCAATCGGCTAGTTTATGATTCTAACACTAATTTATGATTTCAACAGACTAGCTAAGAATAAAGTTTAAAAGACTATAAAAAATAAAATATTTTTTTTAGTAGTGTAACAGACCTAGACAGTCAAAAGGTATGAAAAACTAACACTAAACAAAACAAGATTTAGCCACCCCTAACAAGTGGCCCAAAAGAAAAAGCTCTAACTCTTTAGGAGGTTAAACTAAGTGATGAGAATCTAAACAACCATCAGCAGCATTGGTTGCTAGCCAATTAGCATAAGCATTGCACTCCCGATACACATGGTTAATTTGGACAGTCCACTCCCAGGCTAACATGCTAAGAATCTTAGCCACTAGAGATCTATGCACAACCAAACTCTTATAGTCCTCCATATGAAAAGAAACAACTGTCTTCGAATCCAATTCAAGCCATACTTGTTTGTACCCCAAATTCCATGCAAGACATAATCCATGATAAACTGCCCACAATTCAACATTTAGTGCTGTGTAATTCCCTATATCAATAGTACACGTAGCTAACTAGATTCCTCTAGAGTTTCGGAGTAAACCACCAGCCCCACTAGCGCCCGGATTCCCTTTACTAGCACAATCCGAATTTTATATGACCCAATCATCCGATGGCATAGTCTAATTCAAAAGCATACACACCCTCTTCCTTTCAGTCAAAGCCATAAGAGGATCATGTTAAGTATTAGAAATGTCTTTCACCATACGAAGGATGACTTCCACCGATTTATTAGGATTATTGTGAGTTTGCTTAAACACTTACCGGCTATGCCACTTCCAAAGGAACCAGCAAGCCACACCAAACACAATACTCCATTCATCATCATGAATGCCAATGCTCTTGGTCATATTTAACGTGATCCATTCAGCAAGAGAGAGCCCAAAGAAAAGGTTTCTAGTTTTGCTTTTAATTAAGCTTAACCGGACCCGTTAGGATAACGTGCAATCCCTAAGGCAGTGTACTAGTGTTTCAGAGGTGCAGTACACTAGCTGCATGAAAGATTAGTAGCACAACCTTTGTGAAAGCGCTGTGAGTTTGCCATAGCTGATTATGGTAACCTAGCCACAAGAAAGTCCTCATTCGTTGAGGACTAGGCCAATGCCAGATATTTTTCTAAACTCTATCCATTGTTATCAAAGATGAAAGCTTTTGTAATTTATTTTGAACTTTCCATTAGAGGTTTCACCCCAAATTACAGTATCATGTCCTATGGATTCTTGTGGCGTCGGAGTAAACATGGTTTTGAAGATTCAATTTTTTGATAACTTTATTTAAAATATTTTTTTTGGTATTATTTGTTAAGGTGTAATAAAATTATAGCATTAAATAAATTTTTAAAATATTTAAATTTCATTAATAATATATTAATTATTATAAGAGAAAAAAAATTAATGGTTTGATTCCTAAAATATTAAATTAATATTATATAAAATATTTGTTGGGTTGAATATAAGTTATAAACGGAGAATAAGGAGGAGGAAAGAGTTATCTTGGAAATGGGGGAAAGCCTACAAAGCTAATATATAAGTGGACAAAAATTGAAATTATTGAGGGAGATTTGAGGGATAGGGTGAATTTAAAAGAAGAAAGTAGAAGGAACCATGTCTGGTAAAGAAAGGGCAATATGAATGTCATGGGTGTGGGGGACAGAAAGTCACAAGCTAGCTAGGCTAAATTGGGTCTTGAAGATCCCATTTTTGCCTTTGACTAGACCATGCACAAGTGGCTAGATGTCATCCACGTGGCCTGAGCTGGCAAGGAGAAACCGAGTCTTCAAGACTCGATTTTAAGAAATACCCCATTGATGCAAATAGCTTTTAATACTTACCTTTTAGGCTTTTACTCTTGGGTTTCACACCCTTAGGCATTTTTTCCTAAAAATGGTCAATATGATAATACTAAAGATCTAAAATTTATGAGGAAGAGCAAGGTAGATCTGAAATTGCCGCTGCCGTGATGGGTTATCAAAGAAGGGTCAAATTGATAACATTGAGTAGTAGATAGTGTCAAATTACAAAATTATAAATTTAGTAAGTTGGCTTAACAAGATCTTGTAACTAATAAACGTGGACTCTTCCTTTCTTGACATGTATATTAAAAAAATTAGGTATTTAATTCTTCACTTTTGAGAGAGGTACTATATTGTCCACTCAACTCAACTCAACTCAACTCAACTCACTAAGCCTTAAAATCCCAAACTAGTTGGGGTCGGCTATATGAATCCACTAAGCCTTAAAATCCCAAACTAGTTGGGGTCGGCTATATGAATCCTTTTCCTCCATTCGCATCGATCCAAAACAAGATTTTCATTAATTCCTAGTACAGCCATATCTTTCTCGATGACTGCCCCCCATGTAAGTTTCGGTCTCCCCTTTCCCCGTCTAACACCTGGCACCTGGACCATGTCACCTTGCTTAACTACTGCGTCCATTGGGCGACGTTGGATGTGTCCAAACCAACGTAGGCGATTCTCCCTCATTTTCTCCTCAATAGGTGCTACTTCCACCTTCCTACGAATCTCCTCATTTCTTATTCTATCCTTTCTTGTATGTCCTGTCATCCATCTTAACATTCTCATTTCGGCTACTCCCATCTTATACGAATGTTGCTTGTTAACTGCCCAACATTCGGTACCATACAACATAGCTGGTCTCACTGCCAACTTATAAAATTTTCCTTTCAATCTATTCGAGATTTTAGGATCACATAAAACTCCCGAAGCACTCCGCCACTTCACCCACCCTGCCTTAATCCTATGGTTAACATCATGCTCAATTGCACCATCTTTTTGTATAAATGACCCTAAATACTTAAACACATCCTTGGTAGGGATTGTCTGACCGTCTAAAATTATATCATTCGGGCCTTCTCTAGTTTTACTGAAATTGCACTCCATATATTCAGTTTTTGTCCGACTCAATCTAAGGCCTTTAGATTCTAACGCGTTCCGCCACATTCCTAGTTTATAATTTAAATCTTCCCTAGTTTCGTCTACTAACACAATATCATCGGCAAACAATATGCACCAAGGAGCCCTATCTTGAATATTATAGGTGAGTTCATCCATGACTAACGCAAATAGGTAAGGACTTAAGGATGAACCTTGGTGAACACCTATCGTGATCAGGAACTCTCCCGTCATACCATCTACAGTCCGCACCCTAGTCAATACTCCTTCATACATATCTTTAATAACTTTTACATATTTAGTTGGGACCTTTTTTTTCTCAAGTACCCACCACAAGACTTGTCTTGGCACCTTATCATACGCTTTTTCTAGATCAATAAAGACCATGTGAAGATCCTTTTTCTTTTCTCTATATTTCTCCATTAATCTCCTAAGTAGAAAAATAGCCTCCATTGTAGATCTTCCAGGCATAAAGCCAAATTGATTCTCAGAAACTACAGTCTCAGTCCTAAGCCTACGCTCAATCACTCTCTCCCACAGTTTCATTGTATGGCTAATAAGTTTTATACCTCGATAATTCGAACAACTTTGAATATCTCCTTTATTCTTATAAATAGGGATTAATGTACTCTTCCTCCACTCATCTGGCATTTTCTTGGTTACTAAAATCTTGTTAAAAAGATTTGTAAGCCAAGTTATTCCAATATCTCCTAGGCATCTCCAAACTTCTATTGGAATATCATCTGGGCCCAATGCCTTACCATTCTTCATCTTATGCATAGCTTCTTTAACCTCCTAAGCTCTAATCCGAAGAACAAAGCGACGGTTCATATCATCAAAGGTGACATCAAGGTCTCCAAAATCACCCTTTGACTCTTCATTAAATAAAGTATCGAAATAAGTTCGCCATCTCTCATTAATCTCGTCTTCCTTAACTAAAACCCTATCAGCCTCATCCTTAATGCACTTAATACGAATTAGGTCTTTAGTTCGTCTTTCCCTTTGCTTGGCAATCCTATAGATATCTTTCTCTCCATCCTTTGTCTCTAACTTTTGGTAAAGTCCTTCGCAAGCCTTGCCTCTGGCTTCCCTAACCGCTTTCTTAGCATCTTTCCTAGCTTGTCTAAAACATTTATAATTATCTTCATTTCTTCACTTATGTAATCTTTTATAACACTCTTTTTTAGCTTTAATAGCTTGTTGAACTTCTTCATTCCACCACCATGTCTCCTTAGTCGGAGGTCCATGTCCTCTACTTTCTCCTAACACCTCTCTAGCCGTATTCCTGATACGACTCGCCATCTCATCCCAAATCATGTTAGGCTCACCCTCCACCCTCCAAGGATCACCCTGTAACATTTTATCTTTAAAAAGAGCCATCTTCCATCCATTCAAATTCCACCATCTAGTCTTAATACACTTATTACTTCTATACTTTTGCTTCCGCCACTTAACGCCAACATCCACAACCATAAGTTTATGCTGAGACACTAAACACTCGCCGGGTAAAACCTTACAATCTTTACAAACAGCTATCAACCTTTCTAGTCATAACAAAATCTATTTGGCTCTTATTCGGTCCGCTACTAAAGGTGATTAAGTGCGACTCTCGTTTTTTAAAGAACGTGTTAGCTAAAATCAAGTCATATGCAACTGCAAAATCTAAAATAGACTCTCCACCCTCATTCTTAACACCATAACCATATCCTCCACGTACGCGCTCAAAGCCCTCATTAGTACTTCCTACATGACCGTTCAAATCAGCACCAATAAACAATTTCTCACCTAATGGTACTCCTTGAACTATCTCCTCTAAATCTTCCCAAAAAGCCTTCTTAGTAGATTCTTCCAATCCTATTTGGGGAGCATAGGCGCTAATGATATTAAATGTCTCCTCGTCTATCATCAATTTCACTAAAATTATTCTATCACTTTTCCTCTTGATTTCTACAACCTCGTCCTTCAAATTTCCATCAACAATAATCGCCACTCCATTCCTATTTCTAGTCTTACCAGTATACCACATCTTGAATCATGTTCTCTCTATCTCTCTAGCCTTTTCTCCTACCCACTTAGTTTCTTGTAAACAAGCAATATTAATCCTCCTTCTACTCATAGTATCTACAAGCTCTCTCAATTTACCAGTAAGAGTCCCTATGTTCCAAGTAGCTATGCGAATCTTACCCTGGACTAGCTTCTTTACCCGCATCCGCCCTCGATGCGAGAACCCTTGCTCATTTTGCACCACACCCGGGCGCCGATGTGGCGCGCCACTAAGGATGTGACGACCCAGCCCTTGCTCATTTCTCACTACACCCGGGATCCGATGCAGCGCGTCGCTAAGAGGGTTACGCCCCAACGAATACTCGGTAGGATTCATCATCATAGGGTTTGACTAGTTTTACGCTGGCCGTCAACCTATCGCAACCCTCCTCCTTTATCCGAGCTTGGGACCGGCAGAGTAACCTTTGGCGGAGTTACTATATTGTCCACTAATAAAAAAAAATTATTTGAGTTAGAAGTATATTTTAATTTTGTGAATCCATTTATAAAATATTCTCTTGATAATAGAAAATCAAAAGTGAAAATAAGCTAACTAGTAATTTAAACCATAATGAAGCATATGATCTCACGCAAACATATTACAATGATGATGACACTTTGGTTTCTTAGAGTGCATGCCAATTTTTAACTTTCTTGATTTCACTAATTAGGAGGCTAATAATTGTGTGGATAAAAATGACAAGGGGTAGACCAGGAAAGAGATTTAGCAATGAAAATGGGGTGATAAAATTTTTAGTTTTCATCAACCACTTCGCCTTGGTACAATTATATCTACTGAAAAAACTTTTTTATATTTTTAACTTGTTTAGTTGATCTTGTAAGCCATTCCCAAAATGTTTATTAGTATCTCTTGTGGGGGCTCAGTGATATTTAGGTAGTAATAGTATACAAACAACTTTATTTAAGTGGATTCGGCTATTCTAAAATTCCTTAAAAATTTAACAAGTAAAATTTCTTTAATCTTAACAATTCACATTATTTTTTTAAAATCTAAATAATTTAAATCTAAATTTTTATTTATCGAACCTGAAATCCACTCTCAATGGCTCTTTTTAGTGGGGAGGATTTTTATTTTTTTTGGTATCCTGGACTTAACCAAATCCTAACCCTAACTCTGACTCTAATTCTAATATTAATCTTAACCCTAATTCTAATCCTAACCTTAATTCTAATTCTAATCCTAACCTTAATTCTAATTCTAATTTTATTAAAATTTATTTTAAAAGAATTGTTGTTAACAAAAATTAAGGAGAATTTTATTTGGTGAAATTTAAATTAGCAATTCAGAATATTTCATATTGTACAATTAAGAATCATTCAATTAAAGGAAAAAAAATGGAGAGAAGGAGAGCGTGACCGATCACCAGAGGAAGAGGACTAGATACAGAGGAGCTGGAAAAAGATTAAAACAGGGCTGGCGATGGGAAGCCATGCTCTTCGAGGAATACCCATTGTTAGGTGAAGCAAGTTATAAAAAGGTTTCGTATAAGGACTCAGTATTGGGAATGAAGCAAACGGAGGAAGGCATGGAATGCTAGAATCAAATTGAAGCTGGAGAAGATGATGCGTTGGATATTGATAGTGATGATGATAGTGAAAACCGGGATGGTATTGAAAACGAGGACTGTTCAATAATCACCCTCACGAAAGAGAAGAAGAAAAGAATAAGGAAGCCTTGGCATGAGTATGTTATAATCAAACTGCTAAGGAAGAAGATTTGTTCCAACTTTTTGTGCAAAAAGCTATTCCAAATCTGGAAGCCAAAAGGAATGCTTAAGGTGGTGGACTTGGAGAATGAGTTCTTTCTGGTTCGTTTTTCCCATAAAGATGATTTGGAATTTGTGATGCATAGAGATCCTTCGTTGATATTGGATCATTATCTTACGATCAGGAGATGGACCCTCAACTTTGATACATTGGTGGCTAACAGGAATAAGGTAGCAGTCTAGATATAGATTCCTGGTATACCAATTGAATATCATGAAGAACAGGTCTTGATGCGTATGGAAAAACATATTGGAGACCTAATCAAGTGTGACAAAATAACAAGTATGGTTGATTTCGTGAGAATTTTGCATGAATAAGTGTAGAGCTTGACCTGACTAAACCACTCAAATCAAAATATCGTCTAAGAAAGTAGATTCGTCGTTTTGAGTATGATGGTTTGCAACTTATTTGTTTTAAATATAGACTATATGGCATGTAACAGAGCTTTGTCATAATTCTAGGGAGACCACAAGAAGAAGCCTATGTTGCATGTGTAGCAATGAAGGATGTTGATACTCGCTAAACAACACTGCCAAAGGACCACCGCCGAAGATTGAAAACTAGTATGGGGACTAGATGTTGGTGAAAAAAGGTCAACATCCTTTTAAGGCAAAGGAAGTTTTGGGAAAGATGGAAAAAATGTTTAGTGCTTTTATCATACAAAATAAGGGACATAGCGGCAGAATAAAGGAACAAAAGGAGAATATGGAGTAGGCAATTACAGGATCTTGATACGAAATTTTAGGAGACAATCATGGGAGTATTGAAGTCAGAGAAAGGTTGACCCAGAAATCAGAGATTTATAACCATGAATTAAGCACGGAAAGGCAGAAATTAATGACCATATCGTTAAAGGAAAGGGAAAATGGTGCCATTTTTAATGGAAACAGAGACTCACTTTGGTGTATCAGATGACGTAGGGCATATACAAGATATAGAAGGTGTAATATAGGGCTTGAAAGGTGACCAAACTGGGCTTACCTATAGGCCAATTTTGAGAGGTGTAGTTGAAAGGCTTAAGCAGGATGGTAAAAGGACTCACAACAGCCGAAGTGAATATAAAGGAGGTTGCAAATAATGGAAAGGCTATTAGGCCCATGTAGACAAATAACGGGCTTCATAATACTTTGGATCTAACTCTCACCTATGTGAGCTCGTCTCTTCCTTATGAAAAAAGTCTCAAGAATGAGACAAATCAAGATGGGCATGATGAATAGGAAAAAGAAAATAGGGGTTGGCAGCAACCTTCAGAACCACCCGATAATATTATGCAGGTCAAGGTTAGAAGCAATGGCAGTGGAAGGGGCACTTAAGTCCATATCTTAGCAACCTTTGGTGTTTCTCTACTTTCAATCCTTTTAATGATTAATATCCTAACATGGAATTGCAGTGCAAGCAATATACACATAATTCACATGGTTACTTATCCAGTAATGTTGTATCGAGTTAATATGCTTCTTTTAGTTGAGACTCGAATTAGTAGAAATAAGGCTGAGGAGGCTAAAAAAAAACTGGGTTTTAATCATGATACTAAAGTAGATGCAACAGGCTTTTCAGGGGGAATATGGATCCTTTGGAAAAATAATATTGGTACTGTTACGTTAGATAAGTCACATAACCAATTCATAAATGTCCATATTCATAATATTAGCCAAGCTTGGTGGTTCATAGTAGTGTATGGAAGCTTAAATGATAGCATTCGAACTGAACTTTGGGAGGAACTTCAAGTCATTGGGCAGAGGCAAAACAATTGGCTTCTAGCTGCAGATTTCAATGACATAGCCAATGCTTCAGAGAAAACGAGAAGGAGGTCCAGTTGATCTAAACAAGTGTGCCACATTTAAAAACAGGTACGAAGACTGCCATTTGATAGATATGGGAGCAATAGGTCCAAAATATACTCGGTGGGGGCCAAAAAGATTAAGGCAGGCGAAGATCATGCAGAGATTGGATAAGGCTTTCTGTGATTCTGATTAGAGAACTCATTTCGTTGAAGCTATAGTTCAGGTACTTCCTAGAGTTGCTTCGGATCATTATTCGTTGCTCATTTGTGTTGATGGAAAAAATAGAAATGAAGGTACTTGTCCTTTCAGGTTTATAGCAGTATGGTTAGCTCACCCTAATTGGAAGGATTTCATGGAAAAGGAATGGTGCAACACAAGAAATATGGAACAAAACCTACACAATTTCACAAATAAACTTCAAACATGGAACAAGGAAGTTTTCAGTAATGTTTTTCAAAGGAAAAAAAATCATTTTGGCTAGATTGGGTGGTATTCAACTAGCTCGAGATGGTTAGGCCTAGCCCTTTTCTAGACAAACTAGAAAATGAGCTGATGAAAGATTATTATGAAGTTATACAGCTAGAGGAGATGGTGTGGTATCAAAAGTCAAGGTGTAATTGGATTCATTTTGGTGATAGGAATTCCAGGTATTTCCATACTAAAATTATTATCCGTCGTAGGAAGAACAGAATAAGTGTCTGTAATGTGGTTTACAAGTTGGTCATGAAAATCATTATCAATAGGATTAAGCATATCCTCTGGAAGGTGGTTTGTCCTAATTAAACTAGTTTTGTCCCAATAAGACATATTCAAGATAAGGTCATTATGGCTCAAGAGTTGATTCACACTATAAGGAATTTGAAAGGCAAGTAGGGTTTCATGGCAATAAAAATTGATTTGGAGAAGGCTTATGATCGGCTTGATTGGGGGTTTATTATTGACACTTTGAATTTCCTTGGGCTCCCTCAAAATATAATCAGAGTTATCTTAGATTGTATCTCCACTTGTAAATTCTTTAGAATGGTACAAAATTAGATAGTTTTAAGCCTTCCAAAAGAGTGCGTTAAGGTGATCCCTTATCACCATATCTTTGTGTCTTATGTTTAGAAAGGTTAACCCATCTAATTCAAGGCTGGTTGAATTAAGATGAGTGTTCTCCTCTTCAAATTGGAAAGCAAGGACCCGCAGATGATTTATCCTTTTTTAGGAAGCCACAATAAAGAAAATGGTGGTGATTAATTAAACTCTTCAGGAGTTTTGTAATGCTTCAGGGTAGAGAGGTAAACACTTCAAAGACTCACATTTATTTTTCTAAAAATGTTGGTAGTCATCTGGCTCATAATATTGGTTCTCTTAGTGCCTTTCATACTACGAATAACTTGGGTATGTATCTTGGCATCCCTCTTCATCATGAAAGAGTAATAAAGAAGACCTTTGATAATGTGGTTAATAGAGTTCGAAATCATTGATCGAGATGGAAGGTAGAGCACCTATCCCTTGCTGGGCATATTACTTTGGCCCAATCAGTTGTTATGGCTATGCCTAATACAAACAAATAGGCTACTGTAAGGAATTTGTAATGATATTGAGAGACTTTGTAGAAATTTTATTTGGGGTGACACGACAACAAAGAAAAAGGTCCATCTTATTAATTGGGATACTCTGTGTAGAAGCAAAGACGAGGGCGGTCTCGAGTTAAGACACATTCAGTCAGTTAATAGTGCTTGGCTAATGAAACTGGGGTGGAGTATTGTCTCCAAGCAGTAAGGCCTTTGGACGCAAGTTCTTTTGCACAAGTACATAGCAAGGCATGGGTTAGATGAACCAATCCGAAAAGTCAGCTACTAACTCCCATATTTGGAAAGGTATTGTCAGCGTTTGGGAATATTTGCTACAGGGAGTTAAGTGGAGTTTGGGAGATGGCACAAAGACACAACTTGGTTAGATAAATGGGTTGACATGGAGCATCCGTTGATTCACTATGCTCATCATTTTGTCATGATTATGGAGTTGACGAAGCCTTTATAGTGTTTTAAACTAGAATGGAGAGTGGAACTGGGCTTTACTGCTTAATAAAATATTATTTAGACAAAATAAATCTTTTTTCTAATGAGTCAAATAAAAAATAAAAAATTATTTCAAAAATAATTATTTTTCATTTAAACAAATTGATATTTTAAGTTAAGATAGACAAAGCACTAGCAAAATTGGATAAAGAAAATGAAGGAAATAAGCTTAGTTGATTAGAATGGCAATTTTTTAGGTATGCACCCGTAACTGACCTAAATAGGTCTTTATTTTTGTCCAAATGGGCACATAAACTGGCACAGGTTCAAGCATAAGTTTCTACTTTTTGTGCCCGTAGGGTACGAGTAAGACCCAAACTCGAACAATACCTATTTTTGCAAAAATTAAAATAAAATAATAATAATAATAATAATAAAATAAAAAAATTAAAGAAATTTAAATTAAATCACAAAGGAATTAATCCATACATGTCATTTGCCTACCATATAAAACTCGTTATGTCTGAAAAAGAAGAGCTTGTCAAGAAAAAGCCTAAGTCTCAATTGACAACAAGCAAAAGCAACAAGTCCCAAGCCCTCTGCAATAGTGCTTCATCTTCAATGGCAATCATTAAACCAACAGTTTAAGGTGTCTCCATTTTTTATTTTCATTTTAACTAGAAGGAAATTTTTTTACATTTTTCTATGAAGTGAGCTATTAGATGATTTGAACAACATGCTATGTTTTGGTTCATTTGAAATAGTTTTGTAACACAACAGAAAAAACCTCATCTCTAAAGTTCTTGTTATTGTCCTTAAGAATTTCTGATACTCCTTTATAATTAAGATTATTGTTCTTAAAAAATAGCTAATAAACATCTAAAGAAAAAACAGGAGCTTAATAAATATTTTTGGCAAAAAAAAGAAAAAAAAAAGAGAGTAAATGTTTGGGTGGGATTTGTACAGGTGCGGCTTGGACATGCTCGATAAAAAATAGGTACACAACGAGTATGTATCCGAGTCACAAAATGGGTAGAGGAATGGGTCAGGCCAGACGCGGTCCATTACCATCCCTAAATGTACATTACTTGTCAAGACTATTATACACTTTTATACTTTTAATACAAGCATTTTCAACCCAAAATTAAAAAAAGATAAAATCGAAGCCAATTCTTCTCGCATACGACATCATCACTGATCAGCCCTCGTTACCAATTGGGAGGCAGATGGTTCTGTGGTCGTATCCACCCACCGGCAGACAACTAGCCATCACCACCGGATTCTTTCTGACCGGCGTTTCACTCTTCGCCGTGGGGGCCCATCTCTCGTTAGCCAACATAGCTCCTCAGCAGGCTCGTGTAAAAGCTCGCGGCGATTTCATCAAGGATCGTCTCAGAAAGCTACTGGACGATTAACGCCAAATATTTCAGTCCTCCTCCTCCACCTCAATCAGTCAGCTTCTTCGGTAAACACTTACTGGAATTTATTGCACCTTTTAGGGCTTTGCATGTAATTCATAAACGGTACGGTGCCATGCTTGCTATTCAAATTTTAAAGCTTTGCCGCGAAATTATTTGTGCATAGCATAACGAATTTATTCACTTATGCTTATGTGTTTTCCTTTGTGGTCTGGTCTTTCATAAGACCCAAAGTTCTAAATTTAAATCTGGGCACTTTCAGATTCCCTTGACATTACTAAATTGGATTCAATTGGACTGGAAAGCTAGTTGCTTGCATTTCCATTTCCATTACTTGATTGATTCTTTGTTGAATATTACAAAATGTATTAAAATCTAGTAAGCATATTTGGTCCTATCTCCCTTTTCATGCTTGGCACTTTGACCAATGGAAAAAGTGTAATGGATGTGGTTTTCCAAGAAAAAGGAAAGTTAAGTTGGGTTCTACGAGTAAAACGTAACAAAGTATGCTACATGAATTGAATTCTTTTGATTTAGGCCGCAAAACATTTTCTAGCAAACAAGTTTGATGAGACTAACTATAATTCTCTGCTATGGAAATTAAACCATTAATTTGGTTCCGTGTTGCGAAAAGCGCACCTTAGGCGTAGGCAAAGCACCTCGCTTGGTCTAGGCGAGGTACTGATAGGTAAGGCGCATGCTAGGCGCGCTCTTCACTATAAGTGCTAGGTGGCTGAGGCGCATATGTAGGTGTTGCAGCTTTTTTTTTTTTTTAGGGCCTTGTTTGGTTGGATCATAATAACTTATATATAATAAATATATGACATGAAACCAAACAAACCTTAACCTCCTATTTATAAAAACCACAAAACCTATCTTTTCCACACAAAAAATAAAAATAAAAATTATCTACAATTTGAAATGGCTCATGTGTTATTCTATAAGCTTTAGATGCTTTATAATTTTAATACAATATTTGTTGTGATATATATATATATATATATATATATATATATATGTATTAAGTTTAATCCCACAATCATTAATATATATATATATATTCTTGTAAAAAGATTCTAATTTTTTTTTACTTAAGTGCACCGAGGCATGCGCCTATGCCTAGGCAATGGAAGCTCTTATCGCGTAGATGCACCTAGTTCTTTTTAAAACATTGATTTGGTTGTTGATGGACTAAGGGAAAGATGACAGAACCCGAAAATGTCAAATTTGAGACAGTATGAAATAAGTTTATGTGGTCAATAAAGAGTTGACTGCATTAACTCGTGAGCTTCATATATATCGAGTTGTTGCTCATAGCATACAAACAGAAGTTCTAGAGGCATGAAGATTGTCAATTTTAATGAGATTTGATCTATCCTTGCTCAGTTGCTCTGTATATTGATTATGGTTATGAACTCCTTGAAACACTCTCATGTTGAAAGGCATTTAGCACTGGTATGCTCTGCTTTACTAGAAAATGTAGCATACATATTCACTAGATATGAATTTATAGCCTTTAGTGTTCCAGCATCTTCACTGCAAGCATCCATCATTGAAATATCTCGCTATTTTTAACAGCTCAGAAGATTAAACTGATCCTTTCATTTAGTCAGATTATTAATAATAACGAATTGCAAGAATGTCCTGCTCTAACACAAGTTGTAAAGAATTCAATTAATTTTTTATTTTATTTTTATGTTAATCCTGATTGTGGCATTCTTTCCAACCCTCCACAGGTAATTAGGCCTCTAGCTCCTCTCGTGGTTGAGAGGGACAATAGAGATACTCAACTACTTTTGGATTCTCTGGGACTGAAAGTAGTGACCCCTTCTGATCAAGAGGTTAAGGTAGAAGTTTCTCCAATTCCTTTGAATAGAAAGAAGACAAGAGTTGAAAGGGAATTGCAGAAATTACAATCTTCTATTAATTATGGTCAAGTTAAGCAATGATGAGGGATTGTTAACTGGTTGAATTTTGAGTTGGTTTGTGTTTGGTTATAGTTCTCCCTATTTAGAAAGTTATTGGAATGATGGTTAGATTTTTTGGCACAAGTTTTCTTAGTGAGAATGTACAATTTTAGCGTATTTATCTAATAATAAGTTGAAGAAGAGCAAGATTCTTGCATGATAGTTTGACTGGAATTTTTCTTTAGCGTTTTAATGTATCTTTTCTTCTCTTTCTTTTCTTTTTTTTTTTCTGTTTCAAGAGGATTTATTATCCCCTGTTATGAACTCTCATTAATAATACTTTTCCTTAAGATCACTGCTATTCATTAATACTTTTCTCTTTCTTTCATTAATAATACTTTTTTCTATTAAGAAAAAGAAGAAAGAATGAAAACTGATCCTTTTAGCAGCGTTTCCTTAAGATCACTGCTTTACTTTCCACATGTAAAAGTCTGCTTCTCTTGCTTGTTGCTGATTGTTCATTTATTTATTTATTTATTAGGATGTTTATGTATACAGGGTTGGAAAGATATTCAAAAATTGGCAGTTAAGTATGAAGTTCACTAGGTAATGTTGTAGTGGGGAGAGCTAGCTACAGAGCAAGATCTTTCTCTAGCATGGTTCTGTATCTTGAAAACCTTTAACATTCGTAAATCATAGCAAGCTAATGCAAGTGGCGTGAGAATGTTATGGTCTCGTAGTGCAAGTCTTGAACGGGTGCATGTGAACGTTATTTAATAGAATTGGGGACTTTATCTTGGTTACAATGCCCTCTTGCAACTGTGCCTTATTGTGCTAGAATGTGAATAATGAGTTATTTATAGTTTTCTCTGTTAATCACTATTTACGGCAAGTTCTCAAAACTAATGTGTTTAAATATTGAATTCTATTTCCACCTCTATTTATATGCCTGGTTTGCAGAAATTGAAGATGCTGGCTTTGTTTTACCTATATTTGGTTGTGATGATTTAACTTGAATGTCAGCTATGGGAGTACGGGAATAGCTTCTGTACGAGGAAATTTGCAAGTTTTTTCTGAATCATATACGTATTAAGATCTTCGTTGTTGTCATCATTCTAAAAAGACTAGGTTTTGTAGGTCTTGTACGTACAAGAAAGAAAAAAACGGTTTCTCCGCGCGTTGGTGACCTCAAGCTTGGCAATGCAACCAGTCTACATGATTTATACAATTCAAACAGGGTGGAACATATCTACAGAAGCAACCAAATGACACCTGATGAAAAAGAAACAGCCAAATATATTTTAAACACTTGTAGCATATAACAACACAAGTCATTTATACAGGAAAAGCTCGATCACAGAACAAGGTTATGTGAACTCTACTAACACAACCAAAAGTGAGTATGGTCCAGTAAAAATTCAAGCAGCGATTGCTGCAACTTAAGCACCTAAAGGATTTAATGAACAAAATGAAAAACTCAGTTGGATTAAAAGCATCTTGTACTTTTGCCTTTACCAAAGCTGCCTCAAACTACTCTCCTGCGTCTAGCTTATACACCATGGCAAAGCAGCAGGTATAGGGTGTATTTGGAGCAAGCATTAATTGAAAGTAACATCATATCTCAACGTCTGGGCATCCTTATCTCACCCTTAACTTCCATTAGCCTAGATTTTGGACCATTGCCCTGGATCATAGCAGGTTTCTCCAGAGCAGCATTTGTTGCATCTCGCGATAGCCATGACTGCCCCCATTGCCGTGTTGGACTAGCAAAACCTGTAGAAGATCCCAGCCTAGAACTGAACAAGACCTGGTCTTTAAGACCTTTCACTGCTTTGTACCCTTGCCTTTCATCTATGTAACGTCTTCCTTGAGCTTGCTTCTCCATTTCAGACAATCTTTCCCAATCTATTCCATCTCCTGAATTATGGGGCCTCTCAGTTTGGATTCCCCATTCTATTCCATCTGATATACTCCTTTGCAGAGAAGTGCTTCTCCTTGAAACTCTCCCAGAAGTGGATTTTCTCCCTTTAATTTCTTCTTCATTGACTGAAAATCTTTTGGGATCAAAACTACTTTCGTGAGTGTAATTCCACTTGTAGCTCTTGCTGTTGTTGTCCATATTCAACTCAATAGAATGAAGATCACTTTCAGCTGAGTCCTCTTCAGTATTCTACTCCATTGTCAACCTCTCCACCATCGTCCTCTTTATCTTCATTCGGATGGCAACCAAATCGAATTTTACCTAGGTAGGCAGCAATTTCTTCATCATTTAAATGAGTAGAACCACGTGTTTTTTCTTTGCTTCTTTTGTTTCCCATAAAAGCTTCAAGCTGATTCCTGAGTTTATCAACAGCTGTATTCTTCTCCTCAAGCTGATATTTTGCCTCAGAGAGTTTCATCTGAGCTCTCTCCTCCTGAAATACATCAGCTAATTGCATCATCTCTCTTTCCTTCTCAACCATTTCGCTAACTTTTGAAGACTCTTTCTTTAGTTCCTCTATTTCAGCTTTATCCTCACTAACATTCCTTGCTAACTCATTACAAACTTGTTCAATAATTTCTCTTGCTCTCTTTTCACCCTCAAGCTCTTTCACTACCTTGAGAAGAGATGCCTTCGTCTCAGCCACTTCTCTCCCAAGCTTCTTATTCAAACTTTCAGACCGCCTCCTGAGCTTTCTCTCTACCTCAAGTTCACCTGCAACAGATTCAATAGCAGCCTCAACAACTTCTTGCTCCTTGATTTTCCATGCCGCCTGTTCTTCAGCAAAACACTTCAATAAATAGTGGATCTCATTCTGATCTGAACGCTGTTCCTGGATAAGCTGATTGACCTGAAGGCGAGCCCTCTCTAGCTCAGTATGCAAAGCTGAAATCAGAGACATACTAGAGGAAGGCCGATCTTCATGACCCCATATACGGTTTATAATTTTAAGTAGCTCCTTAGAAGTTGTCAAGGCATTACTGACATCTTTCAAACGTGTCTTGACTCCAATAGTTGATGGAGTAGGGGCTCGAGACCTTGTCTCAATCTGCATGAAAACAAATAAATGAACTTCTTGGTTATGTTACAATACATGTTATAGGTAAAAGTGCTCGACATATAACCTCATAATTTATGATGCATTGAATATGCAATTGAATGTCTGTCTGAGTAATGCATGTCTGTGTGCTGTCGTGTCAAACAAGCAGGCACTCTTGAACACTCAAGACACACAATGCAGAGAGATATAGAGATTCCAATTCATATTGGGGAAGATAGTTTTTTCATGCAAAAAATATATTTGCAGAGGCAAGCACAATTGTCTTCACCCTAAACAAATACAGAAATAAAGGGCATCCACCATGATACCAGTGAAGTCAACTAATTTCTCAAGCAGGAAAAGGCAAAGCTTTTGACCCAAAAGGTTTTTCAATTTATCAAACATTTGTCTCTTGTTGACAAAGTGATTCCATATGGATTTGGGGATTTATTTTGGGATAAAATGAATAGGTGTCCTGAGTTTTCCTGTATTTGAGTTTTCTAGGTAAGCCATTTCTTTGTGTTCTGATAGATGTGACCTATGCATATGTGGCACTTCCTATTATAAATGATAATTTTCGTTGCTCATTTAGCTGAAATAATAGAAATATATTATCCAGAAATGATCAAGAGGGGAATTATAGAAGGAAGGAAACAGAAAAAGAAACTCGCAACAGCCATCTATTTAGTTCTCACAAACACTTCAAATCAGGAAATACAAAAGAGTTTTTCTATCTGGAACCAAATGGAACCTTATAAATAAATACCTCCATTAGACTGGCAGTGCTACGAGAATCTAAAGCTCCAACATGATGATCTGTGAGCTTCAGCCTCTGAGAAACAGATGGTGTTCTTCTCCTGTGACTACCTGTTCCAGATCGATCCATCCTCTGCAAAACATAGTACTGTGTGAGACTAAAGTATAACAAACACAATCGTGGATACTGTCCAAAATATTGAATTGAAGAAATTTTTAATTAATTAGGGCCCATATAGAAATTCAACTTAAAAGAAGATTAAGAAAACTGCCTAGTTTAATAGAAACTACAACCCCAGACAGCATGGGATTCAAAATAAAATTTCCAATTTTTAGTTCAAATTGCAAGCAAAGGGAAAAAAAAAAATAGAGTCTAGTAATTGCTTAGTGAAATTTTCATATAGATCATTAAAAGAAAAAAGGAAAACCAAAGTAAATCTATATGATGCAGAAGCATACCTCTGAGACCGGACTGTGTGATGGATCGGACAAATGGGGAGGCAAGGAACCAGAATGCATAGACCTCCCAGACCTATCTCTCGCTCTAATCTCCTTTTTCAACCTTCGCTCATCAAGCCCATGCTTAATGCTTGGCGATGGTATCTCATTCATCTCCCACAATGTAGCCGCAAGCTTCCTCGCAGACACTGGAGCTTGCTTGGCCTTACTACCACTCTGAGAGGGCTGGTACTTGGGAGATTCCATGGATCGCAATGCAGATGCCGGAGATCTCGAGCTCATTAGCTTCCATGTCGGAACTGGTGTACTCGATCCACCCCTTTTCCCCACAACGATAGCCCTTTTGAACCTATAGTTTTGTAGTATAGAAGAAGAAGACGAAGCAGACGACGAACAACCTCGTTTTCTGATTTTACCAGGGATCAAATCCATACTCCGATTTTGTCTCGGCATCATGAATCCTCAGCTATCAGATCCCAAGAATCTGCTGGGATAAAAGTGAACGCAAAGCAACAGAGTCAAGAAAAATCGGAACATAAACGAGAAAACTGATATTTAGGGAAAAACATTCAGCATTGGACAGTACAGTTTCCTTTTCTATTTCCTACAATTTTGCCATTTTCTCAGCAACCAAACGCAGCCAAAAAAATTTAAATTCCCCAAAAAATATCAAATTCTTACCAGTAATGTCATTCCCATAGTATTTGGGATTCTTTGTAATGTAAATTTTTTCTAACAAACAAAATTTGGTTTTACTGAATTGCCTTCCCTGGTGCCGAAAAAAGTGAATGAGAGAAAATCGAAGAGCGTAACCCTAACCGTGACCTTATAACAAAAAAGTAGAAACAGAAACTGAGTTATGAGAGCTTTGATGGTTTCCACCACCACTTTAGATTCAATCAGTAATTCAGTATTCATACAGACTGTAGCCTACAAATTGGCGTGTAAAAGGACTAGAGGGAAAAAGAGGGAAGGAGGAACGGTTTCCTACGGCCAATCTCAGTTGGGATTGAATACGTGGCATAAATTTAATGGTTATTCATAATCATACAGAAGTTATGTGGCTGTGATTAATGGTTAGTAGCCATGAGACTTCAAGTGTATCACACATTCTCATAAGAGGATTAAGGCGCATGAATTATTTCGAATCAAAAGTTTGTAGGATTAGCGAAAATTTGGTGTATTTAATTTGTGTTGGGCCGTATACCAAATCGTTCATAGGCTGTGTTTGACATTGACCTCTCCAACAAATTTTCTCTTTATAGTATAAAAATTAAATAAAAAGTGAAGCAGAGACAATTTTTAAAACGAGAGTCTATTTTGGGATTAAAAAATGTAGAATGAATTTCACTTATAAAAATATTATTTTGATTGAGTGTCTCTATTAATTTAACTTTTCGAGTTAATTATTCATTAAAATTTAAAATTAGAGAATTTATAAAAAATTTATCTTTCATACAATTTGTTCTTGAAAAGGATACACAGTTTATTGGTTATTTGGCAATTTTTTTGTAAGATCAATAATTTGAGTCAATTGTACTTTACTCTCATAAATTACTATGCCATTAGCAATGTTTTCTCTTTTATTTTAATTTGAGCAAATTCCACCTTATTTATGACTATCGATTCAAAACCCTAATATATAGTTATAACAGTTCGGTATTTATGATAGAAGAACATAATTATAAATATCAGTATAGTGAAATTATGAAAGGTGTTTTAATAGAGATGAAATTGATAGAAAATTTATTATATTACTCCTAAAGCTGAAAACTATAATGCAGTAAGATAAAAATCAAAAGGCTAATAAAGATAAATTTCATATATGAAGTTGAATTTGGGCAGAAACTTTTACAAATGATCCATATTGGGGTTTAAATACAATTACAAGAGATGCAACTTTATAATAACTTCTCGTAATTATATCTAACTCCTTTATAACTTCTCCACCTTTTATGAAGGATTAGCTAATTTTTCAATTTGCACAAATGAGGTGTCAACGATATCTCAAATGTCAATGTAAATAATTATGAGAATTTACATGCCTCATTTGCAGCATAAAAATACGGCATTTTAATTAAAATGTTTATAACTGAATATGATTTTTAAGACAAAGTTAATGAATGGATTAAGCACTAACAATCTAATCATGATAGGCTAGTGAGGTTATAATCAGCCAAATTTAATTTAAAACTAATATGGTTTAATGGTGAACGGCTAAAAATTTGATTAAATGGCCAAAAATGGTCAATTAAGCCAAAGTTGCCGAATCATTCAATTTAGTTGTAATTGGTCTTTTTTATCTTAAGTGGCCGTTTAAGTCATAATTGGTCAATTTGACCAAATTTTCCATTCGGTCATAATTGTGGTAAATCGACCAAATTTTGTTAGCCAAATGACCAAATATTATTGACCTAATAAGAGGGCAAAATTGGCTAAAATAGCCAAGCTTAGCTGAAATTAGCTAAATGGCTAAAATTTCCCATAAACATCTATGTGAATAGAAAATTTATATAGATATTTGTACTTAGCCTCATTTGTTGCATAAAAGTTCAACCTTTTAAATAAAAAATTTATAACAGAAACTGTCTATAATGATTTTTAAGACAAAGTTAATGACTAGTTTAAGCACCAAAAATGCAATCATGATAGGCTAGTGTGATCATAATCAGACAGATTTAGTTTAATAACCAAATGGTTAAGATGACCAAAATTTTGAATAAATGGCCAAAACTGACTAAAACAGTCAAATTTGGCCGAAATAGGTCAAAGTTTTCAAAACGTTCAATTTGGCCATGATTTGGTCATAATTGGTCATTTGGCCCTAAGTGGCCGTTTAAAATTTTGAAATCTTTCATTCGGCCATAATTGTGGCAAATTGAACCAAAATTTTGATTAAAAACTAAAATTATTAGCCAAATGACCAAATATTATTGACCCAATAAGGCTAAAATTGATCAAATGGCCAAAATTGGCTTCATGATTAAGCAAACCAATATTCATCTTTAAAGAATCAGAATATAAATGCATAACTCAATCATTAAATGTTGGGATGGAGAGGGCAACAATTTTGCCTTTTTATGTTACACTCAATCATGTGTAAGTCATGTGACATTCATTCTATTAGACTTAAACCTGAATTTGAATGGTTGGGTGGACATTGCAAAATAATATTTAAGATATGGTGAAATCTGACTCAAATTAAAACTAAAAGGGAGGGCAATACTATTAGCATGGTAAAAAGAAATCAACAGTCAGTCCCCTCCTTTACAAAATTCAACAAAGTGTTGGTATATATATATATATATATATAGGGATCAACTACATGCTACAATGAACTCATTTCTTAATCAAACCATAATAGGTAAAGTAAGAAACATATTACCTAATTTCATTACATGCAGTTCTATGAAATTGTGTAATGAACACAATGATAATATAAATATATATATATATATATATATATATATATATATTATGAGTATTTCATTCTTACTTTCTTAATACATTAATGGAATAAGATAATATTAAAAAAATACACAAACCACAGCAAAAGAACCCTTCACCCATGTTACTACATTAATAAGGAAAATGACCAATTTCATCTCTAATTGCTTTGCTCAGGAAACATAGAAGTGATAACCCTAACTTTCTAGTCATGTGAAAGTATAACTTTGATATTTTCACAAGCACAAAATTAATATCACTTTGATTATAATTGTTACAAACTAGATTCAAAGAATCAATCTCCAAAAAAAAAAAATTGTTGTAATTGTACCAAACTAGAGTGAATCGTGAGAATGATGATCTTCACTCACTCATTTACTACAATAGTACATCTTCTTATTTATGGGTCTTACTTGACAATTATGGGATTTAAGATTAAGCCTAAGTATACATACATATAATTGTTTTTGTAATTATGACTTAATTATATCAATTACATACATATGATAATCTTCATTGAGGTAATTAAGGATGTCATTGGATAATGCAATTAATTTCTATATTGTTGAAGATAATTGATAGCTATTAATATTATTATTTCAATCATACCCCTCAATTATGTCAATTAAGACTAAATATACTAATAGAGTCCACTTAAACATCTTATATATTTTAAAACTTAAAGCTTACACTTACATGTTGCGAACGCTCTAAACATAATTTGTTTTTTATATTTTGAGTGTGATCAAATAGCCACTAGTACAAAATAGGACACTGTAACTCATTTTCCAACAAGATAGACAAGAACTTATTAATAAAATCCAATTAAGTATCAACTAGGTAAATGATTCACATTAAACCAAATGTTGCTTGATCTAAGTTCTTTTTATCATCTTTAGATGTTGGTTTGTAACACATTCAGACCATGATGTTGCTTGATTTAGATTCTTTTTAGCATATATCATCGCCTTGTACATGTTTGGGTAAACCATTCTTTAGTTGACCTCTCCAAAAATCTGATTTCTCTTTATAGTATAAAATTAAATAAAAAGTTAAGCAGAAACTATTTTAAAATGAGAGGACTATTTTGAGATTAAAAATTGTAGAAATAGCTTCAATTATAAAATATATATATATATATATATTGAATGCCATTTAATTTGCCTTTTTGAGTTAATTATTTTATTGAAATTTGAAATTAAAGAATTTATAAAAATTACTTTAATTTCAAAAAACTTTAATCTTACATAATTTTTTTAGATTTTCTCTAAATCTAAACAAAAAATGTTAATGATAATTTAATTTATTGGTTAATACTTCAACAATGTATGATAACAAAATGCGAGGGATAGGAATGATAATGAATTAGATTTTCATATAAACAAAAAATTTCAATAATAATTCATTAATAGTTTAAAAACTTACAAGCGTATCCTAGCGTTAAGAGTAACTAATGCTCTAGTATTCTCCGCAGTCTTTGTATTGTGTGTTTATTCGTACACCTTCCTTTATAGACTAGATGATCCTTTTTTTTTCTTTCTAAAAGATTAAATAAATTAATTCGAAGTGATAAAAATTAATAAGTATTAAATAATTAAGTAAATATTCAATCACTTACCAGAGCTTTCATATGGCCAAAGAAAGATCTAGAGCCACTAGCAAGTACGCTTGCCTCTGGCATCGCTATACTATTCACCCTATTGGCTGATGATTGAGCTTGCCAATGTTCATTTTGTCACACTTCACATATATCGTCCTAAAGATCCACGTTATATTTATGGGACCTTGAAGCTTAGAAGCTGCTAATTCATTACTGCATGTGCATTTTTTATTTTTCTGTTGTATTTTGTATAACCTATCTGATAAGCAGTCTATTACAATGGTCTCCTAGATATCACGGATTACGCCATCAGGAGTACCATTGACGAGCTTATATTTTCTCTATTAAAAAAAATTGTTAAGGGCAATTACAATTATGTTTAAATAATATAAATTTAATAAATCAAAGAACATACCATGAATGCATTAAAAATGAATATCTGACCTCCTGTGGATAGTCACGATACTAAATAATGAGAGGTGGCTTATACTCTTGGTATTTCCAAGCTTTTATTCTAACTAATTCTTTTTGTTTTCCTTGAAGTTGAGATACTTTCCTTTTTGTTTTGTTTGAGGATTTTATGAGGTAGAATTCAAGCATGAGAGTGAGAGAAATGGTAGTTATAGTGTTGGGTTGTTATGGAATTTTGAAGATTTAAGCTTTTCATTGTTCATAAATGATTAATCCAACTTCAATTTAATATTTGAATTATAATTAGCGAAGGGTTTCATTATTTAGTGCTAGATTACTCTAGGTATACATAGGCTCAGAAGATGGTTAAGACCACTGATATATGTATATGTCAGTCAAAGCGAGACAAAAAGATAACCTTCCAATAGTAGCGAAATGTAAACTATGTGTGCCTTTAAGGTGTTTGACAAAATATCAAAAAGAAATTAGTTGTAATATAATGAATGAAATTTTGTATATTTAAATCTTTGTGATTAGGGGCTTATAACTTATAAAATGTACAAACTAAATGATACTTGGAAAATGTAACTTCAACTCTGAAATGTGATTTCAATTCGACGACATTTTTGGACCTTAGAGGAAGCCACGAACAAAACCAGTAAAGTTGTGAGTGAAAGATATTATCTCTTAGTTACTAGTTATGTTTTCAAATAATTATATACAGTGTATATAATTGTTGGGTGAATTTGTTGAATTATTTAAGTTGAATTATATGATAAGAATTCTACATCTTTGCAACTTTGATATTTAGTATGTTATATGATGTTGTGGATGCTTTGTATGTGATTGGTAGGTCCAAGTTTTCATTTTTAATATGACTTAAAATTCAGGTGCACCGAGGATAAATTTGATTTGATTATTTGATTATTGGGATAAAAATATTCGAGTAACTCAGTCTTGATAAGGTTATTATAAGAAGTTATTTGCTATGGTGTGCAAGAGCAAAAATACTCCAAAAGGATATATATTTAATGTATAGGAGCTGAGTTACTACAATTACTAGCCCTTCGATGTTTTATTTGATTTGTTTGTTATGTAACTACTTGTAAGTTATGTTCATTTTACATTACAGTAATTTATATGTGAAATGTAATTAAAGAATGAATGATATTGATATGATGTTATAAAGAAATAAAGTTTTATAATGGTATGTTAGTTGATGCTAGTACTCTTTGAGTACTGTCTTTCACTTACTGAGTCTATATGACTCACTCCTCTTTTATTTATTTTTTTTTAGCTCTAGGTTCTTCTCTGACTCTTCTAGCAGAAACTTTACTTGCTAGAAGTTATTGTGGTAAGGTATTCTAGAAATGATGTATACTTGAAGTCCAGGGATTTAAACACTGCAGTTACTTTAAGGCTTAGTGTTGTGTATTTTTGGTTTGAGAATTATGTCTTGTGAGCTTATTTATTTATTTGATGGAGTAACGCTTCTTGTGGATATGTTGTAAATTAGGATGATATTTTGTTTGCATTATTTAGGGATGTTCTACTTTATAGGACAACTCTGTCAAATTTTTTCATAAAACTATCATTTTCAGTAAATATATGTATATATATATACTTTCACTTTTACAAAGGGTTTTTGAACTTTTACATTTTGTTATTGGTTGTGTGCATTCTTTTTTATTTGAAGTCAAGATTACAGAGATTTGGGTATCAATTCCTCCAAGCGGTTATACCTCTGCTTGGGGCGTGTGATAGGTAGCATATGTAAAATAATAATAAAAAATATATTTCATAACATACATATAAATTGAACTTCAATAAACAAATATATATTTGATGCAAATCATTACATATCAAAACAATGTTTACTTAAATCATTACATTAGCTACAACTTATCTATTCTATCATCTAATGTTTCTTGCTTTTAATTCGCATTTACTTCTTTTGGATCTACCACTTCTACTGATCTTTTGTCGACAATTTCTAATTATTGTTCAACTAGTTTGTATGTGTCAGTATTGTGTGATTGGTAGTGAGTGTTGTCATTTTGGTAAAATGTTTCACATTATTTCTCATTTGTGTAACATTAAGATATTTAATTATCATTCCTCTTAATTTTGTATATAGCCTACTCATCAAATGGTCTTTGATTTTAAATTATATATATTTTGTGTATACACTAGTTGATCTTGTTTAGGCCAATATGAATGGTTTAAATGACCGTACCTTCGACTTGTGATTGACATCCACAATTCCGTGTTTGTTAACTCTGACTCCATTAATTGGGTCAAATCATTAACATTTAAATAGAACAACCCATTTGTTGCAACCCAAGTATGTCAACTCTAATATTTCTTCAAGAGGTTCATAATAATATAGTGCCCTATCCCCATCGGTACTACCTAGAACATATACGTCATTATTTATAATTGACTTATTTTCTTTATAATCAATTGTTTGTGTATACCCATTGACAATAAAAGCATTGTAATATTTCACACTAGTGATTGGACAATGTATTAGATCATCTATGACAACAATACTTCTTAGATTTTTTAGGACAAAAATATTAAGAACTTCTCAACCCCGTTCTTAAAATTCTTAATCACACCACCAGAATCTATCTGATTAAACATCCAACTACAAATTAGTAACATTTTCTTTTAAAAAAATGAAAAAGAATTTATATCCACCATCTTTCAGTGGTAAGATCCAAACACATTTAAATCCTTCCTAAGCATAGATCCTATCTCATTTAAGAAAGTGACACATCTATTTCAATGAAATGTAAATCTTTCCATTCTATTTTGTCAAAATTTTAACAAAATTTTTGTATGATCTCCTAATTACATGACAAGACATGATGACACTATGACTATGTATGTACTTGGAGAACATAGAGATATGACAATTATTGAAACTTTGAACAAATGAATAAAAAGTTTAGCAAATCACTATGTAGAATGATATTTTGCTTTCTTAAACTGTCCAACTTAGATAATTCAAGGATCAATAATAAATGAATTTAATGTTTGTCCATATTATATGTACATATGAATTTATTTCTATTGATTTATCTTTGAACAAGATTCTAAGATTTAAAGACTATGCATTCATGATCTAACAACAAGGGTCAGTTCAATATAAATTATCAAAACCCTTTTGAAAACAAATATGTACTCATTCAAATTATCTAAATTGAGAATCACTTCAGTAATTTATCATAGTTCATGTAAAATTATTTAATGCATCAATCATAAACATTTCTTTTAAAAATATTAATAGAACACCGATTCACTTGTCATTTTCTTTTAAAATTTTGCTACTTCAATTCTGTTTGTCTCGTTTTAGAATTTTAAATTATCCATTGAACTAAATATTTTCTCTTTGATTATTTCCATTATAATTTACTTATTGAAATTTTATGTAAAATTTAAAAATAAAAAGAAAAGGCCTATAGTTTTATCAAAATTCTTAATAAATAACAAATTATACTAGTTTACTTTACTTACAAAATAACCATGAGTTTGCGTCATCATTCTTGATGTAATTAAGCAAACCTCTCAATTATGTTCCTACATTCAATTCCATTGCTTAGTCAAGTAAGAAAATAACTCTACCCTAATTTTTCTATCAACCTGTACTGTGACATCCAAAATACACAAGCAATTTAAATGAACAAAACAAAAAAATACTTATCTACATAATCAATCAATTCAATTTGTTCAACCAATTCAAAGAAAACCTAAAACATTTATAATTAAAACTCAATTTGAATCTACTAAAAACCCCAAAATTAGCAAATTCAATTAATTCAATGAAAATTTAAAACAACCAAAATTAATACTCAATTTCATTATATTATAACTCGGTATCATAACGTGAAGTTGTACGGACATTATTGTAACCTTTAGTTATAAAACAAACAAATACATAAATAAATAATATAAGTATACATATATATACTTGACATTTATTTGACTTTTCCATTTACTTTTCCTACTTTCCTATTTGTTTTCCTTCACTTTTTTTTCTTATCCCGTTGCCTTCCTCCCTTGCTTTTAGATTCTTTTTTTTCCCCTTCCATCAAGGTCGAAGCTTAGCTTTGAATCTATTATGTTGTGGTTGTCTGTCCAGCCTTTGTTCAGCTCAATTTGGGTAGTCTTCAACCACGAGAAAGCAACAGACAACCAGCCCATGACAACTGCTTATAAACCTCCAACAGTAGCAGCTTTGGCATCCTTCCATGGTGGGTAATCCAGCTGCCTCTTTCTTTGTTCTTTCCCCCTTTAAGTGAAATATTTTCCTTGTTTCTTGAGAATTTAGATGTAGGGAAGTGATGTGTTTGTTATGGTAGAAGAAAGAGTTTGAGATTGATTGGGTTGTTGTGGAACTTCAATTATTTAAGCTTTTGATTATCTTTGAAGGATTAATCCAACTTTGATTTAGTGTTTGAGTTATGGATAGTGTTGAGTTTAAAGAGTTAAAGCTTGTTTTCCTTGGTTTAGATACAATAAGATATGTATACAAAAATTGGAATAAAAAAAATAAGTGTTTGATAAAATGTACTAAAAGAGGTAAAATAATATAATGAATGAAACTTTATATATTTAAGTTTTTATGAGTAAGGGCTTATAACATGAAATTTACAAACTAAATGATATTTGAAAAATGTAATTTCAGCTCCAGAATATAACGTCGACTCGACAACTGCATTTGTGTCGATAGCTACTGTGGCAAGCTACTTGTGTGATATCACATACTTAAAGCTAGGAATGAAGCACTGCAATCATTTTAAAGCTTGATATTATGGAGTTTTGTTTTGGGGATAATAGGATTTGTTGCTTTTCTTTCATGTAGTTAGAGCGAAGCTCCCTATAGGTTATATTGTAGATATGGTTTTGTTTGTATAATTCTGAAATGTTCTACTTTATGGGGAACCTTTACTAATTTTTTTTTTTAAAATACTAATCCTTTCAGTAAATATATGTATATGTATAATTTTAACTTTACAAAGGTCTCTACTTTGTTGTTGTGTCAGTGTTCTTTTTGGTTTGGAGTCAGGATTACAAGAGTTTGGTTATCTATTCCTCTGACTGGTCATATTTTTGTGTGGGGTGTGACACATTAATCTACCTAAAACCGTAAAACCCCTATTCAATTCCATCATTCAACCATGTACCATGAAACTACCAAAATTCAATCTACCTAAAACCCCCCAAAACTTATAAATTCAATTAATTCAATGAATATATAACAACCTTAATTAAAACTTAATCTACCCAAAACCATAAAATCCCAAAATAACAAAATCCCCATACCTTGGCCAAAACTAAAAATTTCAAAATTGATTGGAAAGTAACGGTGGGTGGTGGCTAGATAGTAACCGGTGAGCTTTAAACATCCTTTGGCAACAACCTTGGATGGTGGAGGTGGCAAGTGGCAAGTGGCAAGTGGCAGAGAAAGAGAGTGGTGAAGGCAGAAATAGCTTGATCGCAACTGTGATATAGATTTCTTCTAGTCCATCGCATTTCCCTCATCTTTTAAAATTTAAATTAGTGATACATTACATTTTGGAAGGCACGTCCATGCCAAATATTTTCATTCGCCATATTTAACTAGGAACATGGCGAATGAATAATGAAGAAAGACTAATTTGGCAAAGTGTGCTAAACAAGTTTTCAATGTGTTTTCCTCATTTAGTGCCACAAAAAAAATATCGTCAACATAATATTTGTGAGAACTAGTTTGGCACTAAAATTGGCAAAGGACCAATCTCCCTTTCAAAATTTCCTTTCTCTTATAGTGGACCCAGGCTAAAATATCTAGTTGCATACATACACAAGGTTATAATATAAAGAAAATATTGAAAATACATATATTTAATATAAATTTATGTTATAAAAACTATTAGATTATATCCAACCTCAAATCATATTATCAGACGTGGAATCCCACTCTTAAAGGATGATTAAGGTGATGATTGGTTTGGTGGTGGTGAAGATGGAAGCGCTAGTAAAGGTAGTAGAGCTACTGATGAATATAGAATTGCTTATGAAAGTACGAGCTGATGGTGCACCTCTACCTCTACTAGTAAGTTGTATAAATATGCTAGGTTTGATACCTCTCATCACATTAAAAACTAACTAAACCCATGTACCCACTATGCTTTATTATTAATTGTCCACACCACAAGTAAGGGCGAGTTGCGTTGTGAACTAATATTGTTGAACCTTTGGAGTTCTGTTGTTGCTCACATCTAGCTCACCATCGCCAAATTCATCCATCCTCATCGCTATCTGATTTAGCCACCGCCACCAAATTTGCCTTGTGTTACTGCCGCTGAAGTGTGCCAAACCCAAACCCAAACCCAAACCCAAACCCAAACCCAAATCCTAGCACCATTTGATAATAAATTTTACTCTTATATTTCTATATTTGGTTGAAATTTGTAGGCTTTATAAGCTTAAGTTGTTATATAGCAATTTGAACAAATAGATAATTTTATTAGGTATTGAATGTTGATTTTTTCTTAAACTAATATTTAAAATATGTAAGGGTATATTAATTTTATTAGGGTATGTGTTAGTAATTTAGAAATTATGTCATGTACACTTGAATGTTGATTTTTTTATGAATTAATATTTCAAATATGTAAGAGTGTCTTTTTATTGTTTGTTTGTTAGAGTATGTGTTAATAATTTAGCAATTATGCCATATACACATGAATGTTGATTTTTTATGAACAAATATTTAAAATATGAAATGTATGTTGATTTGTTAGGGTATATGTTAATAATTCCGCAATTATCTCGTATAGTGCTTCAAATAAAAAGAAAAACAATCTAAAATCAAAACTTACATCACATAAGATAAAAAAATGGAAATTATGCAATCCTCATAACCACAAGATCAATAAACCTTTGGGTACTCATGAATTTGAATTAATTTGAACAAAATACTAACACTCTTTTTCTGCTTCGGCTAGCTTACCATTTTTATAATTTCTTTTTTTGGATGTCCAAGTGAAAAACAAATTAGATATAAATAAAAGTAATGTCTATGCATATATCATACATGGTATTTTATTGCTTCTCGTTTTCCACTTGACCATCTAGAAAAGGAAAAACAAAAAAAAAAGGGTAAAAGGGGTGAGCTAATAAATATGAAAAAGAAAAAAAATGAAATTAAAACTTACAGCACATAAACTAATTTATATTCATCGATTTAAGCATAAAATAAAGAAAGGAAAATCCTGATCAAATAATAAACTTCTAAACTATAAAATAATACCTTATAAACCATAGCCACACACAATCCAAATAACACCAAGATAATACCTAAATGCCAATAGAAATAAGAGAAAATATCAATTGAAAATGTCAATAATATACACATATTAGCCAACTAAAACTACATGTGCATGAATGGTTCAAAGTACTCAATTCATCCTAGCTAATTGAACATGGATGGATAATCACGAATTCAGTGACCTATATAACTACATTTGTAGCATTTAATTAATTGTATTATCTGCAATAACCTTAGAGATAATATAAGTAAGTAAATGCTACAAATGTGGTTGTATAGGTCACTGAATTTGTGATTGCTTCTCCAAGTCTCTTCATAATAATAATAATAATAAATTCTAATTCAAATTTTTGAGTACCCATAGGTTAATTGCCCATGTGGCTATGATGGAAACATCATACATGAAATCAAAAGTTAAGGGAACCATGGAATATAGTACTATATATAGTTGCCCTAGTGACATAGTAATCCTTCAATTTCCCTTCTTCTATTTAAGTTTCATAATATTGTGTACTAATATATGTTTGTTCACTATCTCAATTAATAATGTGTATATATGTTGTTGATGTATGCATTGCATATCATATTCCTCTATAAGAAGGGTTTTGTTATAACATATAGAAAGTGGAATCTACATGATGAGGGTCAATGTGGTAATACTAAGACTGTGGAGTTTTTAGAAAGGTAGACCATCGAAGGTTGTTGAAGATAAAACCCTACTTAATATGAACCAGATGTCATAAATGATATTTGACTAAGTAGGCCTAAATTGTAATTGGGACACGGAGAATCCCATATCGAAAGCTACAAAGTTTTATGAGATGTTGTCAATTACAAATGATCCGGTATGAGTAGGGTGTAAAGAAACTATTCTTTCAACTGTGACTTAACTTTTGAACTATAAGTCAAAATTCAATGCTTCGGAGAATTTTTACAATAGGTTCATCCAAATTATTAAGGGTTTTCTTCACATGGATGAGAAGTTACCTAGATCTTTTTACGAGTCTAGAAAGTTGGTGAAAGATTTAGGACTTGGATATGACAAGATTGATATTTGTTCGAATCAATATTGGTTGTATTACGATGTGAATAAGTATATGACTACTTGATATGTTTGTAAAGAGCCTTATTTTAAGCAAAGGGTAATAAGAGCATACCTCATAAAATATAGCAACACTTGTTGAACATGAGGAGATTACAAAGGGTTTATATATTTGAGGCCACTAAAAAAGACATGAGATGACACAATAAAGGTAAATGGGAAAAAACCAAAACATGATGATACATCCATCAGATGAGGAGGCAAGGAAATACTTTGACAAAATTTGTCCATCATGGTCATAAGAAATAAGAAATGTTAGACTTGTGCTCTCAATAGATGGATTTACTCCATTCAGTAATTTGAGATCTTAATATTTATGTTGGTCAGTGTTTGTTCACTCTTTATAATCTTCCACTAGGCATGTGCATGAAGCTAGCAACATTTTCTTGACTTTCCTATCTTGTCTGGTCCATCCTGGTAAGAATTTTGATGTCTATCTCAAGCCTTTAATAAATAAGTTGAAACTTTTTTAGAGAGACAACGTCTTGACTTTAATAAGTCGTAAAAGAAAAACTTTATTATTGTAGCTATTCTTTTATAAAAGAATCATAATTTTCCGTCTTATTGTATGATTCTGAGTGGAGTATCCATGATAGACTGTCATGTCCCATAAATATCAAAGATACAAAATCCTTCACATTAAAGCACGGTAAGAAACAATGTTCAGTTTGATTGCTATCGTCAATTCTTGCCTGAGAGACATCCGTTTTGAAAACAAAGAAACAATTTTAGAAAGAACATTATTAAAACTCACCACCTCCCAGATTGTCAATTTTGTTAGGTTTAAATCATTTGATGTTTCAACATACCGAAATGATTGTAATTAAGTGAAGATAAGTATATTATAGGAGTTTTCGTATTGGTCTATCAACTTATTTTTTCACAACTTAGACATTATGCATCTTGAGAAGAATATGTTTGACAATATTTTCAATACTATCATGGACTTTTAAAGGCAAAAACAAGGACAATCCACAAGCACGTCAAGATTTAAAAGAGAAATGTCATCTACTAGAATTGTAATTGCATGAGGTTAATGGAAAATTCCTTAAGCTAAAAGCAATTTATGCTCTAAGTAAAGATGATAAAATGTTAGTTTGTGAATGGATCAAGAATGATGTCAAGTTCCCTGATGACTATGCTTCTAACTTATCTTGTTGTGTAATAATGAAGACTGCAAAATTTATAGTATGAAAATCCATTACTAGTCATGTGTTTATGCAGAGTAATTGCACTCCTAAACTTGATTCCGAAGCAAATTTAGGATCCTATTATAGAACTTAGTAATTTCTTCCAAGATATTTGTGCAATTGAGCTGAGTGTTCCACATATGGAGCAACTTGAGTCAAATATACCTGTGACTGTTTGTAAGATTAACACTAAGTTAATACCTAATTTTTGGGATCCTATACAATATTTGTTGATTTAGTTGGTTTATAAGGTGAAAGTTGGTAACCCAATGCAATATCTGTGGATGTATCTTTTTGAAAGGTAACTCTCAATTTTCTTGCATTGGCTATTTATTTTTATTTCAATTAGATGTATTGTATATTAAATCATATATAAGATTTCTTAATAGGATGATGCATAATCTAAAAAAGAAAGTTTGCAACAAAATCTGTGTTGATGGCTTAATTGTCGAGGTTACATACTCAAAAAGACATCAAATTTCTATAGAATTTACTTAGTAATCAACAGTGCATGCAAAAATGCAAGAAATGGGTCAAAATGACGATAATGATATTGATCCAACTTGCCGAATCTTTATATTTTCTTATCCTGGTAAAACTATTGGTCATGCTTGCTAGAAGATTGCAAGTATAACAAAGCGGTGATATGTGTCTTTCTCAACTATAAAGGGATTGGACCTTTCGTAGAGTAAGTTTCACAAACTTAAATTATCTATGAAATTTTTTACATACAACTTATCTTGTCGTATATTTGTTTATAGTCAATAATAAGACTTAATCAACCTAATATCACCTATCAACAACTTGAGAAACTCTGTGAAACAAACTTTTCACAATGGCTACGCCAACTAGTAGGAATTTTGTCAATTATAATTAAACTTCCATTTCATTAATGACATTTTTATTCTTACATACGTAAGTATTGAGTGATCTAAGTGTTGATGAAGCACGTATGCAATATAGCTACGAGTCCAAGTCAGTATGGCTACTCTTATGATAGATACATCTTAAATGATTATACATTTCCCACAAAACGTCATATGAAAAACAAAAATACAATGAATAGTGGTATTTATGTGAAGAGAAACTATTATGACAAATGTGATTACAATTTTTACGGCATGTTAACTGATGTTATTGAGTTGGAGTATGGTCCCAATAACAAAGTTGTCTTATTCAAATGTGACAAGAGACTTAAAGCTTACTCCCAACATGGTTTGATTGAGATAAATTATAAGACCAAACTTAACTCAGATAAGCTATTTATGTTGGATAATCATGTGACACATATTTTATGTAAAATATCCGTCTAATAAAAGAGAAAGGCTTGATTGGTAGGTAATATGTAGATTGAAACCAATAAACTTTTTTAATTTACCAATGACGATTGTAGTTCCCATACATTCAAACTTTTTTCAAGATCAAGAAACCTATTTTCCAGCTCTGGTTACCCTTGAAAATGATGACAATCTATTTGAATAGTTTTATGACAAAAATGTGAGGAAAGAAGTTAATCCAAATGAGTTTCTTCAATCAAAGAGTAAAAAAACATACAAGAGTAATTGTTAATAGTGATTTTATTAATGATGATGAAATCGTCTCAGTTTAAGAAGAAGATGATGATGAAAAGGAAGAGATCATTGATGATAATGATGAGAATTAATAGTTCTTACCTGTAAATATACAAGTATGTTCATATATAGTTCATCTATTATGACAATGTTAATTTTTTGTTCTGTTATGCATTTTATAAATAATTAACATAATCATATAACTTGTTGTTTAAATATTACACAATCACTAAAGTTGTATATTTTTTTTAATTTCATTTTCATTATGAGATTCTTAAATAGGATTTTATGCTCAACTTATAGTTTAATTGCAAAAAGTTTGTAAATTTAGATTCAAGTGGGGGTAAAACAGTCGAGTATAAGTTAATTTGGATCAACAGTTAGGATATAGGCCAAAGTTAAGGTTTCAAGGCAAAATCTTTGAAAATTTGATTTCTAGGAGCAAAAGACTGTGAAAAAAAATAAGATATGTAAAAGAAAACATAATGTCTTTTGGTTCAAAAGTTAGCTTGTTAAGTAAAAGTTTATATTTCAAAACAAAACCTTTGAAAAATGCGGTTCTGAGGGTAAAACAGTGACATAGACATCCATTCAGAATTTCGAGAGAACTGGCATGACTGTGTAGGGTAAATAAGGCATGTAGGAGAAAAAAAAAGAACCATTTGGATCAACGGTTAGGTTGTTAAGCACAAGTTTTTTTTTTCAAACCAAAACCTTTGAAAAGTGTGGGTTGGGGAGTAAAATGGTTAAGTAAATATCTGTTTGTGATTTCGAGAGTATTGACACTATCGTGGGAATGAATAAAACCTATTGGAAAAAGTAGAATGTTATTTGGATCAACAGTTAGGTTGTTAAGCATAAGTTTCTATTTCAAAGCAAAATCTTTGAAAAATAGAGTTTGGGGGTAAAATGGTTAAGTAGACATCTATTCAAGATTTTGGAAGTACTGGCACAATAGTAGGAATGAATAAGATCTATAGAAAGAAATTAAAATCTATTTGGATCAATAGACAGGATATTAGGCCAAAGTTAAAGTTTCAAGGAAAAAGCTTTATAATTTTGGATTTGGGAGTAAAACTATCAAGTATAAGTTTGTTTCTGGTTCCAGAAATACTGGTAAGACCGTGAAGACAAACAAGACATGTAGGAAGAGACGAAAATTCATTTGGATCAGCAGTTAAGATTTTATGCCCAATTTAGAGTTAAACTAAGGTAAAAGCTTTGTAAATTTGGCATTTTTCAAGTTAAAGTTTTAATTTATATGCATATTAATTTAAATATAATCTATAGCTAATTTATTTTCATTATTTAGATTGCATCTCTTATATCCAAGTCTTTGCATCTCAGTCAGCTAAATGACGAGTAAGCTTGAGATGACAAAAATTTAGGGTTAGGAGATTATTGTAAACATTATAATGATGATTTTTGTAAAATATTTATTTTTAATTATATAAAACTTTGAATTTGTATATAATATAAAATATATTTCTATATAGGTATTTACAAGTATAAACTTAAAATTAAAATTATAATTGTGTTTACCATTTGATTATCCGTGTATGGAATATACAGACTTGAAGACTAACAAAAAAAATACTTCTACTATATGTAGATGAGAATACGCTGATACAAATAAAAAATGAAAAAATAAATTGCAAGTGCATTTTATAGACACAAAATGCCATAGTCAATAACGTCTGGCATTTCTATGTCTACAATGAAGATACTACAGAATCTAATTTGGTGTTTTAGCGTTTGTTGGCTAAATTCAGATACGTAGATAAATATTATTGACTTCTACATATTATGCCTATAAGGCAGACACATAAATAAAAACACAGATGCTGCCTGCGCAGCAAAAAATGATATATGAATCTAGGGTTATTATCTTTGTTTCAGTGTCTGGGGACAGACATAGATGACTATATGCGTTAGCAATATGATTTTCAGCATTTGGTAATGGGAGACGCATATAAGTCCATTTCTTATAGTGCTACTAAAATATTTAAATCAAGAGGGATATCAATTTGATCCATTCGATCAAATCGAGCCACATATATAGTTTTTAGATAATGATCTGTTAAGTTTTGATTGGATCAGGCCATTCCATGGACAAGAACCAAAAACAATTGTAACAAAATTAAAAGCAACTATAATATAAACTTAATTTGGATTAAGTCATATTTTAATTACTTTAGATGGAGTAATATTTTAATATATTCAAACCTGGTGGACTCTAGCTTGGATTGAGCCTTGAATCGACCTAATCCATTGACATGGCTAAGGATCAAATCTTAATATTGAGATCATGATAAATGGCAAGACAAAAGAGACTGAAAGCTAGTATTAATAGCTTCGAATAGTGTATTATTCGAATTCAGATTCAAATTCTTGTACTCAAATTGGAATAGAAATACGAATCTAAACTGAAATTTGAATTTGAATGTAATTCCAATGTTCGGATTCGAATAAAATTTTGAAATTCAATCTGAATTCAAATAAACCGAATTCAAATAAACAAGTTCGAATTCGGATATATTTTTAAAATATTCAATTTTAAGGGTGTTTTGATAAAAATAAAAATAAAAAATAATTTTTTAAAAATTTTTAATAAAAATATATTATTTTGAATATTGGTTTGAATTCGAGTACTATTTCGAATCTGAATAATCTGATTCGAATTTTACCCCTAGTTCTATCAATAACTAGTTTAATCGAAGGTAATGACAATTGTGAGATAAATCCCAGCATTCACTCAGGAGATAGTTAAAACTTTTTTAACTTAAATTGGATGTTTTTATGGGTTGAGCTAAGGATTAGTTAGACTAATAAGTAGTTTTAATTGAAAATAATTTGGTAATGGGCGTATCTAGCATTTATAAACTTTTTGTGAGCACATTAGACATCAACCTCCTATATTTTATAATGTGTTACTGAACATGAATGTTTCACCAAATTACTACATGAGTTGTTGTATCTGTTTTCAAGATTGTATGAATTAGAGAATCCAATGTGTTGGTATTATTTCCTTTTTCTTTTTTGGTTGACAATGAGACTGAGTTGATAATCAAGACAGGGAAGATTAAAGTAGGACCATATATTTTGAATGCAAAAGAAGAGGAGAGTAAGCCAATGATTTCTCCATCTAACGCACGCAATCTCAAGTCAGCTGATCAGCTTCTGCCCTAATAATTACTCAAAATGTCTCATATGGATCTAATGATGTTGCCTATTCGCCATTCCTTTTGTTGTTTGCTTTTTATTTTCGTTTTTTTTCTTTCTTTTATGATGGGTAGGGATGGCAATTGAGTTGGTCGGTCCAAGCCCTAGTCTAGCCCGGTCCAATCCTAATAGCTCTATAATTGAGCCTTAAGTGGTTCCTTAATGAATTTGGGTCTAGGTATTTTTATGTTTTACTTATTAGATCTGAATCAAACTCAAAAATTCGATGGGCCTCAGATAATTTGTTTCAATAAAAGCAAAATATGTAAATAATTTTTTTTTTAACATATAGTTTTAATAATGTTATCCATATATCTAGGTAAAAAAATTATCAAATAGGTAAAGAATTATCTAAATGTATTTGTGTATAATATTTTTGGTATAAGACTTACTATATAATTTAAACTGTATTGTGTATATAACAATTATATTTGCACTCAATATAATTCGATTAGTGTGGAGTTGGAAATTATTTTCTGACCTTTGTCCATATATTTAGATAAAAATTATCAATAAAAATTACTGTACTATATACTTTAAAGAATATATAATAATAATGAACCAAAAATAATATTAAAACTCTACATATTATTATAATAAGTATATATATAATATTTATTATCACATTCTTTTTTCAACTTCTAGTATGCTGCTTTGGTTAAAACAATTGTACTTTGCGTTTTGTCAATGCCATGCATAGAATGTTTCGAATTCAAACATGTTCAAATCTCTAGCCTAGATTAATTAAGTAATTTAAAATAAGGGGCGTTTGTTTCGGGTCATAAGAAATACCCATGTGGCATATGTTACCTAAGTAATGTAATTCTAGGCAAACATTTCTCAGATAAAAAAATTGTCTGTGTTTGGCTTGGCCATTTTTTATCCAAGAGATAAAGATAGATAATTAAATGCCAAATATAATAAAAAATTCAACCATACCTAATAGAGGGATGTTGGATACCTATATATCCTATCTAACCAAAAGAAAAGAAAACTAATAATGTAAAAACTAACAACAAATTAATCAAAAAATAAAATAAAATTAAGTAATAAGAAATAATGCCTCTATAGTTATTGTACAACTTAAAATTAAAAATAATAAGGCAATAAAAATAAGCATATATTTAGCACTTATGCTAACATTTCTAAATGCGCTTGGCTAAAAATAGTCAATTTCTTTGTACAAGTGTATTTAGATAGTCAAAAGCTACAAAATTTGAGGGTATGATAAACCTTTTATGAAAAGTCTGTATGCAAAGCAATGTCTTAATATGTAATAGAGCAGAAGCCAATAGAGCAGAAGCCAATATAAGAGTGACATGTGGCAAGGACAAACTAAAAGCCTAAACAGACAAAAGGTATAAAACAGCTGGGAATCAAGAATGATAAATACAGGATCGTTGGGAATTGATCAGCTGAAGAGTAACCAATTAGAGTTATTGAGTGCCACACGGTAACACCCTCTTAGCAAGGTCAGACTATATATAGCAACTTAGAGATTTGAGGTAAACATGAACAATTTTATGAATACATTTTATACAGATTGCTAAAAGAGGTTTGACTTTATCATCAAAGGATTTACCAAGAAAATCCCCGTCATCTGACACTTTCTTGTTTTTACAAGAAATACCAGGACAGTCCCAGCTTGGACCATTCTCAACTCGGGTCACATCTCCATCTCGTCATACCTTACCATCTCATCACACCTTCACCATCTCGCCACCTTACCATACCTCCACCATCTCGCCACCTTCCCATCCTCATACAGTTAGACAGATCAGCACAATTACAACAGATCCCAACTTCCATCTCAAACTTTAGATCTGTCATATTTAGATCCAACATTGGCATTGTCCATGTGAAACCACCGATCACTTGATGCTAATCTCAGTATCAACCTTATCTCACAATTAATTCACTGAGCCAGATCAACTATGGAAGAACACCCAAACACTCAAGACACACCATCCCTGCTCTAAACACCTGACACACCAGTTACCCAGCAAAAAGTCCAAACCTTGATGTCATTCGTCCAAGCCTTATCTGCTATGATAAATACAGCTCCACAACATTAGACACAAGATAACCATGACCAAACAAGATACCAGGTCATAGGCAACAACCTTAGTCTCTAATTCAACTGCCAAAATTGGGCAGGAAAACATATCTGATCCATAATTAATAAGCCTCCGAGGACAATTTAAGAAAGTGATGTTACTTCTGTGCACTGAATTGAATTGGAAATGATTAAATGATGAATTTGCTAGTCTCATAATTTGTCTTGGAATGCAATTTTGGGGGTCATAAACATGAATCAACTGATATTTGTAATCTATGCTTTTGACGAGAAGTTTTACCGGAAGAGAAGATGCTCCTTCAGGTATGATCTCGAGGACGGTCTCATGTTTATCTGTACAAGATAGATCAAAACCAGGATGGCCACAGTGATCAGGTTGTCTACCTTTGAGTTTGAATGGAAAACGAATAATTGGCCCATTACATTTGCACCTTGATTCATTGCAAGCAGTACTAGTTTCGTCGGCAGCTCCAAGCGTAGAAGTGAGCAAGATTATTAAAAACAAGAAAACACAATGGTAGGTGCTGACCATTTTGATATTCAAGACACTATTTGCCACAGGAATCATGCAGAGAGTAGCTTGCTGCCTCTCTAATTAACACCTTAATTATAACACCTGTCTTCTTTCTTCTCAATGTTTAACTAATTAACGTGGGAATCATGTGAGGAGCTCGTTACAGGAAACTTCTTGATCTTTTTATCTTATTGGCCCTTTTTATCAAATATTATAATTATTGGTGGATATATATATATAGAGCAACCTTTGTACAACACATAGTTCATAGCAACTTTAAATGTCACAATATATCAGTATCAGCCAATGAGTAGTTTAGGTACAAATCTTATATTTTATGATCATTTAAGCTAAACGGTTTAATGAAATTTGTTTTGATTAGAAAATATTGATTCTTATATTAGTCATTAGTTAGGTCCTATGCAGATACGACCACATTGAATAGTTCAATTGCACCTGTTATTTCTTTATTTACGAAGTCCAAGGGTTAATTAAAATAAATTTTTTGATTGACAGTAAGTAAAATAAATTTAAAGTTAACTTGAGCGATAGAAAAAAAAAAAACTATAATTTATTTAGTTTGCAATATATAATGCATAGACACGTTTTGGAGCGTGTAACCCGATGTATGTTTTAATTTAAAACCAATGACTTGCACATGCTCCTTTTTAAAAAAAACAAATTCTTTTTGAATATCTTTTGGTTGCACATGAAACTTAGCGGGTCGACCTGCACATGCTCTTCCTCAACAAAAGAATCTTGACCCCGTACCGTACAGCGTAAATGAAACACGTTTCTTTAGTTTTTGTTTGTCTTTGGTAACATGGTAAAGGCAGCTACTCTTCAAGATTACCAACTCCAATAAATTAATTACATGTCATATGTGCTTGCATCTCCACGTTTTTAGAGTTTCTTTGTTTAATATTAGTTGAAACCATGATCTATTATATTGTAATCGATGTTTAGTGAAGGTTAAAATGTTAAGAGACCTTTCTAATTTTGGGTCTCTTTTTAATAGAACCCTTCAATTTTAAAATAATTTTGTAAAATATTAGCAATCTGATTTGCTGACAAAATATGAAGTAAGTCGAAGAGATATCAGAATATAATGTGTGCACATGACATGTCAATCAATCTTAATATGTTTCATGCAGTCATGAAAGATATCATTATATGCCACTTGAATAACACTCTTACCATTGCTTGAATAGGTGTGGCAAATAATAAATCTGAATTGAAAGTAACACCCATATTGTTTTGTAACCAGTGTAACTAGATAATTCAGTAGTAGTTTTGACAAGAGCTCGATATTCAAATTTACAACGAGAGACAATAGATTGTTTCTTATAGTGCCAAGAATAAAAAATTTACCATGAAAAAAATTGAATCTTGTAGTAGATTGTCGAACAGAAAAATTGAACTTTAAATATTTGCCTTTAATTTATATTAATATAATGAATACATGTGTTGGTCATCTAAATTTATATTAATATTTGCCTTTGATTTATATTAATACATATATTCAGTTCACTTGCAATACACCTTTTTTACCCAATACTCCCAAGTACACATTTAGATGACTATTACATGTATTAATTTAAATCAAATACTAAGATTAAAAGTTCAATTTGACTAAAACTCTCACTCCTCTTTCTCATTTGTTTGTCCTTGGACTTAAAACACAAAATGGGATTCAACTCAATTAATCGTTGATTTTAACCCACTGATTACTTTGTTTTTGTATTTCAAGTATTATGCTTATATAATGATCCCAAAACAACGTACTAGTAGAAGACCCACAATGGATAAAAACTTTTCTCACCATAACACCTAATCAAGCAACATAAGCATAAGAGAGGAAATAAATATTTAGAGTTAATCACCATAAAATCAATTGAAAATTGAAGAAACAATAAGAGAAGAACATGCTCAACAACCACTAAACAACTGCAAACAATTTTGAATCACAAGTTGAGTTGTGCTGATATATTAGTTTATAAGAACTTCTAACAAAGAATGAGAAAGAAATAGAAAGAGAAAGAAGATTGGAGAAGGTACGAGAAAGTAGAAAAGATCTTAGGGGAGAAAGGGAAGAAATTTTTCCTTGTTGCTTCCATGTAGCATCCGTATTGCATCCCTTAGACAAACGAAAGAGAAAGAGGAGTGAGAGTTTTAGTCAAACTGAACTTTTAATCTTTGTCTTTGATTTAAATTAATACATGTGTCAATCATCTGTGTACTAGGTATATTGGAGGTGTGTTGAATCCTTATTTAATTTATCTTTTTATATTATTTAATTTATTTATCTATAACTTTTTATTTATTTTATGTGGCAGAAGGGAATTTTTGTCATTTGACTGAACTAAACTGATTTCATAGAAGTAGGAATGAGAAATCTCACCTCGTAGATGGATTTGAAGATTTTTACTTATATCGAGTAAAATGACTAGAATAGAATGAACATTTTGAAGCTAAATATGTACTAAACGAAAAAATGATCATTTTACGGAATCTTGTATGGAATGGAATGACTATTTCTGTATACCAAACTAGCCCTTATAGTCATAGGTGATTCAAATCATCATACCTAAGGTAATATATAATGACATGAAAGCATCCCATTCATTCATGGGTTTCTTATTCTCTAAGAGGTCCACCGTGCTTCCTTGAACTTCTCAAGTAATCTAAACCAAATACCCTCTAATCCTAATGTTCTATTACATTCAATAAAATAATAGAAACCTTGGCAAGATTCCAAAGGGAGGTACATTAGGAGGGAGACGGAAAATTTACATCTTTGAGCTAAAGAGATAATGTAAGGTAGACACGTCTTATTAAGAATACAAACCAACAATAATAACCAAAGGGCATTCAACCAAATACTGTAAGGTTCAAGTCCTACGCCATCTACTAGAAGTAATTCAAAATACCGTGCATGTCCATATCTAAGTGGATTAATGATCAAAGGAGATAGTTCAAGTTCAGTATCTCTTTTTCTTTTTTCTTTTTTCGAGGAGGGGAAAGGCAGGAATAAACTTTCAATTAGGCAATGTAAGAAAATCGACCCTTAGACCTTTTAAATAGGTAGGGATAATAAGTGCTGTTGGACTATTCAAGGTCTTGTTCAAGTTTAATCTCAAGGTCCTATTTCACTTGAGCCAAGAGAGCACGATTCTTTACTAATCCAATTAAATATAGACAAATTAATTTCAATCTAAAACATTCCTTTCAAATTAAATTGCATACCTAAACAAATTTAAGATTCAATGACAATTTGAAATCTAGACTTTGATTTAACATATCTACTGCCAACAGTCAACGAGTCAATCAAAATGGTCCAACTTTGCAAAATCAACAATTTTGAACTCATATTGATGCTAATTTAGATTTAAATTCAATACAACAAATTTGTGATTTATATTTTTTGTTGGAAAGGGAAAGAAAAGACACAAACTAAAGAACATGAATGGCAATTCTACATTGCCAAGCCACATTAACTTTGTTAGCCTCAACAACCAAACTCGAAGTTGGAGAACAATGTAGCCATTCAAAATCACTCTCTGAACCATCTAAAGTCAAATTAGCCAGAGAATCTGCTACTCTATTGCCTTCTTTATACACATGAGCCAACTTTAACTCCCAGTCCTTCGCTATAATCCTTCTAATATCCATGATAAGAGGCTTAAACACATTAAGGTTACAATCCTCCTTGCAAATAAAATGGAAAATCACCTTGAGAATTTAACTTCACTATCATCTTTTTAAAACCTCAGTTCCAAATAGCTAGGAGAACTAGCCTAAAAGCATATAACTCAGCTCTAACGAAACAGTACCTACCAATTTTCCTTCCAAACCCAAAGATCCAGCTACCAGCACTTGCCAATCTTGGGTTCCCTCTAGAAGCTCCATCAGTGTTTAATTTCGCCTAATTCTCTAATGGGGCATTCCATCTAATCCAAAGAACTTCAAACTGGCTAGCTGGTGACTGGAGTGAAGAAGACTCCTTGGCCAGCACCATTTCTTTAAGAAATTTATTGATCACTCTTTCCGGGTTTTGAGGTCCAATTAAACTCATCTTGGAAAACATTCAGTTTCCTCCATTCCCAAATATACAAACAGGTGACTCCAAGCTGAGTATTCCATGATCCATCACCAGTCGTGTCACCTAAGTTAGAAAGAAACCAACCTGCCAGAGGCTGCATGTAAAAATTCGAATAATCTCGTCCTCGTAAGATTTGAGTCCATATCAAACGAGCTAGTGGACAATCCCTGAGAGAGTGAATAATAGTCTCTAAAGCCAGCTTACATGCCACGTACAAATCATCCACTTCAATCCGACGTGCTCAATTTTGATTAGTTAACAGGCTATTATTCAAGACCAGCCAGAGGAAGCACCGAATGCGTTATGGACTATTCCAACAAATCAACTTCCAAACTTGAACCTCCTCTTTTGTGTCATTATCATGGAGAAGGAATAAGCAAAACGGATAGAGAATTTACTATCATGAGCCAATCCTCAAGCAATCTTGTCTACATTTTCATGCAACGTAGAGAGCATTATGGCTCGGATGCTTGCAACAATATTGCTAGGGAGCAACAGCTCAAGCTTTACAATGTCCCAATCACTAGAAGCTGTTAGAAAATCTGCAAGCTTCACCCTCAACTCTTCGTTCCCTATGAACCATCAACATTAAACTAATAGTGAGCCAGCTCCATGAACCCAATGATCAACCCAAAGGTTTATTGATTTACCATTGCCAACAATCCACTGGATGCCATGCAGAAGGTCAGGCTAACAATTACACGGCACTTTTCATAAAGGAGAATCTGTAGTCTTCATCACTAAGGTTGGAAAGCATCCCTTCCTCTTAAATATTTTTTCTCCATAACGTTGACCCAAAAGCTATCAGAATTAGTCATCACGCTTTATCCTAGTTTCATTATAAAGGCCGTATTCATTGTAAGTAGGTCCTTTAGCCTAAGACCCACATGATTTTTGCTCTTCACAATTGTATTCCAACTAACCATGTTAAACTTCTTTTTTCCTTCGGCTTCACCGTATAAAAAGCTCCTCCTTAACTTGTTAACCTCATCAACAATTCCTAGCAAAATAAGGGAGAACTGCATTGAATAAAGAGAGATAGATTGAAAAACCGATTGAACTAGCGTCAATCTACCCGCCAAAGATAACATGTTAACCTTCTAGCCAGCAAGCCTGTTCTTGACCTTTTCCACAGTATTTGCAATGATGCTTGGTGCAGTGCCCATGCAGCAGGGGAACACCCAAATAGTTTCCTAAATCTTTTGTATGCTTAAAACCCGTTGATAGCTTAATACCACGTCTCAGCTAGCCTTTAACCCAAGTAGAGCAAAAGAACCTAGTCTTTTCAATGCTGCTTTTTTGGCCTAAAACATTACTAAACTCCTCAAGAACTTCCTTTATAAGAACTAGTTGATCGATTGAAGCCTCTGTAAAGACGATGAGATCATCCGCAAACATTAAATAGGAAACCATATGACCATCCTTCCCAACCTTAATTGGTTTCCAAATCCCATTGTTAAATTTACTAGTGATCAAATGCACCAAACATTCCATGCAAAGGAAAAATATATATGGAGATAGGGGATCCCCTTGCCTGATTCCTCTACTTTGAACAAAATGATTCGTGGCTTCACCATTCCAAAGAACTTGAAAAGAGGAAGCGTTCACACAAGCCATAGTTAAATCTGTAAGCTTTTCATCATAACCAGCTAGATACAGGGTTTACTGAATATATTGCCAGCTAAAACGGTTATAAGCCTTCTCCAAGTCAACCTTAATGACCATGTACTACTTTTTACCCTTCATAGCATGAATATAATGCAAAAGCTCTTGAGTAATTATGATATTATCCTGTATCCTCCTACCCAGTATAAAACTTACTTTTTTGGAGCCACTAGCTTTGGCAAAACCCTCTTCAATCGATCACTAGTAACTTCGAAAGTAGCTTCTACAGAACATTACAAAGGCTAATTGGCCTGAATTGAGCCATTCTAACTAGTTGATCCACCTTCAAGATAAGTGTGAGAAAGGTGGTGTTAAACCTGCCAATCAGCTGAGGGTTCATCAAGCAGTCATTGATCAATCTATAAATATATGATCTAATTAAATGCCATTAAGACTGAAAGAAGATTGCTTGGAACCCATTTGGATCGGGGGCCTTAAAAGGATGCATTGAGAAAAGTGACTGTTTAATTTCCTCCATACTGGCTATATTAGATATTCGGCTAAACTTATTTTAATCCAGAAAAGGGAACCCAGTAACTGTTTAAGAATAGGCCTCAAATAGTTCTCTTCTTTAAAAAGATTTTGTAAAACTTCATAGCTAGCCCTTTAAGCTTATCGGCCTCATCCAACTAATTACCATCATCATCCTGTAACATAATAATTTAATTTATTCTTCATCAGTTGATGGTGGAGGTGTGGAAAAACTTTGTTTTGCGATCTCCAAAGAGAAGCCATTTACTTTTGGATTTTTAGTACCACATGATTTCCTTCTGATGAAGAATTTCTATTAACTCCTGATGCAAATCTTGCTCCAATAACACCATGGAATGAGAATAAAAGTGATCCAAGGAGGCTTGGATACCTTGAAGCCTATGCACAGCTCTTTTCTTCCTACTGCTCAACCTTCCAAACACCTTACAATTCCATTGCTGCATCGATTTAACTATGGCTTGTAACATGTCTGTGAGGCAAATATTTGGATCCCACTGCTCTCTCATAAAAGATGAAAACCCTCTATGCATTATCTACATAGCCTCGAAACGAAAGGGCTTCTGGTTTTTAGAGCTTAGAAGTCCCATTGTGCCAATCAGCAATGAGTTATGATCAGAATTCCACCTAAGAAGCACCTTGGTGACTGACTTATCAAAAAACGTTACCCAACTATCATTGGCTAAGGATCTGTCAAGTCTATTGAAAACCCTTCCGTAACTACCCCTTATACCTCCTTGCCGAGTGAATTTCGGGCCATTCGCTTCAAGGTTGATTAAATGGCAATCCTGGATCTAATTTGTCAAGAGGTTACACTATGAAATATTACTCGGCGTGCCACCCTTCTTTTCACTACACATGGAAATTTCATTAAAATCACCCGCAGCACATGGCCCATCTATACTTTTAAAGATATTTAAAATCTCATTCCAGCACTCCTTGCGGACATCCAACCTTGGACTCGCGTAAATGGCAGTAAAGTACCACCAAACAGATCTATTCTCTTGAATTCTACAGTGTGCATACTGAGGATGAGTCCTCAAAATTTGCAGGTTAACTAGACCTTTGTTCCATAAGAGCCAAATGCCCCCAGAGAAACCCACTACTTCTTCTATATGCCTACAATCAAAACCTAGGCTCTTAGCTACCTTTATACTATCTCCACTGATTCTAGGCTCCAATACTACTACAATATTAGGTCGATGCAGACTAGTCATTGTTTTCATTACTCTCTTGAAGCTGTCACTTACAGCTCCTCGGCAATTCCAAGATATAATACGCATTAATCAAACTGGTATAAGTCACCACAAGCACTCATTGTTGGTCTAAACTAACTTCACGGTCATCAAACTGCTCTTCCATACATCCAATGGTAGTATCCACATGCCCATCAAAACTATTTTGATTACCAACTTCATAATCGGTTTGTCGTCCTATAATCTCACCCATATTTGCATCTGGGGGCATTGGTTGATGAGTTCCAACATCTTCCCTCCCATTGGAAATAGGGTGGGCCGTGTTGTGTGTGAGTAAAATTAGACACACAGCAATTGGATAAGTGGAACTCACCTGTGTGTTTGAACTAGATTGTGATAGTCTCGACTCTTATTGACGGCCTTGCATTCTTAGGCCCAAGTTAGGGTCCATATAGATGGAATTATTGATCTCCTTGGATACAACTAGGTTATGTACACTCGAGGTGCTTCCATGCCTTCAGTTAACAGAAATCTGATTGGTTAATTCCTTCCCCTGATTCTCGGCCACTATTTGATCATCCCTTGATTATAGGTAGTAATTATCTTTTTTAATCAAAATATACTCCTTACTTATTGCACCCCATTTTTTGGCCTTAAATTTAGTGAAACCCATTTGATTAGTCTGCATATCTCCATACTCATGCCGATTGGCAGTTAACTCCTCGGGGATTTGTTCATTTAGGATGTCAAGCTGTGACCCCCCAATAACTCGCTCGTCATTGACTGGCATGCCACCCTCCTTGATTTTTGAACTACTAGCAGACACCCTATTATTCATACTCCAATTATTACCTTTAAGTTCTTGTCTATCTTTTGAAATACCAATTTTGCCCTCAACCTTATTTGAATACCTCCTTTTTTTGACTAACATCCAGTCGCCATATGGCTTCTCCGTTGCATCTTCGACTGCCGGGGCCTTCACCCACTGTGGGTTTACATCCTCCATAAGAATTTCTCTTCCATTGGGTTTTCTTTTTCCTTCTGCCTCCCCCCCCTCCCCCCCCCCTCCTCTCCCACACCATTCTGCTTCTCCTTGTTTGACACTGGACACATATCTTTAGTCTATATCGAGATACTAGAGGTGCAGCCCTTCGAATTCAACATGTCAGACTTGTTTCATCAACCTATATCGAGATACTAGAGGTTTAGAGAGATTAATCTCGATGCATAATGGTGGAAAAATCGCTCTATCCGCTCTGCTTGTAGTCTATCACATTTAATAGGATTACCTACTCTTTGGGCCAGGCTTGTCAGAAATTGAGTATGATGATACACTATAGGAATTCCTGGCAAGAGAACCCAAGATACCACCTTATCCATTCTTGTTGTGGTCAAAATTTGGCTCCCAACGACCAACAGTAAGATAATGGTCAAGTATTAGCTATGGACCCCCTTGGGTAACTAACTCCATATCAGACTTCATAGAAAAACGAATCAAGAAAAAATTATTGCCCAAGTCAATTACCTTCAATATTCCTTTGGGCTTCCAAATTTGATAAAGCCTTTTACAGAGGAAGTTATAATCAATTCTTTTGCCAAGGAGCTTAACAATCAGGGATTTCCTCCATGGGCTTCGCAGTCTCGTCTTTTCTTCGTGTGTCAGCAGGATGTCAAGGCAATTGTTACTATCAGGAAAATCACCATCATCTGTATCATCGTCACTCACGTCTTCAACCTCATCCTCATGCTCCGCTGCTCCTCCTTCTGTATCCAGGTTAAGGTTAGACTCCAAGCCACCTAACACTGACTCCTTGTATGATGCTTTACGTTTTCCATTCTCCCCAACCGAAGAATCTTCCAGCCTTAATCCCCCCTCCATGTCGTCTATCTTGACCTTTTTGTCACTCCTTTGAAGTAAGTCTTCCTCCTTTGGTTGCCTCCCTCTCTCTCCTCGACTCTCAAACTCCATTTCTCAAAGTTTATATAAAAAACTAAATTTGTGATAATTTTAATCCAATATCATGTAAGTAATGATGTTAAAGAATTGCTAAATATATATATATAGTTCTTGCAACCCCTCTGAAAACACCCAAAAAATGGGAGTCAAAAGTGGGGTAAGCAAGCTGCCCAGTGGCACCTGTATTCCTCTTTGAAGCTTCACCAAGCTACCCAAAGCTCAAAAATTAGAGTAGGGCATCTTAGCAAAGAAAACTACATCTACCTAGAGTACTATCCAAAAAAACATAATCGAATTCCAATAAAATTAAGTCACCTAAAATTTTCCTAGAAAATTATTGCCTTTTGTCAAAAAGAATATACCCTTAGCATATTTCCTTACTCTTGTGCAGAAAGCATCTTCTTCCATGATGCCTTTCATGACATTCCATCATATGAGAAATTATTTAAATCTCATCCAAATAATAATGCCACTATTTAGCTTATCACATAAACTAATTAATCTTAGTATTAATAATGCTATACTAAACTAATTAAATAGACATTCTATTTAATATCAACAATTTGCTTCTAATCATAATTTATTCCAATATTCTAAATACTAAAATATTATTACTAATAACTAGACATATCATAAATCAATTCATATTCAATTATAGTATTCCATATACTAAAAAGTTACAATGAATAAATAGACATTCTTTTCATTTCACTTAATATCTTATATTTCCATTTTTTCAAATACTAATCAAATATACTATTAATTTTCTATTTGATTATACAGATGCATTTACCCATACAATAAATATCATTATGCGATATAACTCTAGTATTGGTGGGACTTCTTAGATAGGTTCAGTACTGAAATGACAATGGGTGGTATCTTGCATACCTAGTATTGGATCCTATCCAATTATTAGAACATTTTATAATATAATTATGAATTAGAACTTTTTCTAATTACCCTACAGAGATCTGTAAATCTCTAGGGTCCCACAAAATGGGGTTAACTATCTAGTCACAAATCCTACCTACCTATTTAGTAGAGCATGTTGGTTGAGAACCAAACACATTGAAAGAAATACAACATTTCCAATTACAATTTACCATGCAATTCAATCCCTTTGTCATTTTATGCTCCTAATTAAGTATATGGTATGGAAGATTATGAAACCGTAATAACTTAATTTGATGTAATTCAATCTCAACGATGACTCTCAATGACCAAAGATCGCTATCTAATTTCATCATCACCTTGACCGAGGATTTCAGAGTTGATCTTATTTGATCACATAGAGCATCTCTTGTACTAAGAGTGGCAAATCCTTTATTGTACAGTCACATTCCTCCATGTCTAGGTGATCATACCCAATAATAATCCTTTTGATAGTCATGACTAGACCATATATCGAGTTATATCAAAATATGATGAGCCGGACACAAGACATCCATGGTTCCTTAAGTTTAATGATAATTGTAACGATAAAAACTCCCATTGACAACCAAGAACAAATCTATTGGGGTGTACTTTAATGCGAGCCCATTCAGTGAACTTATACATCTGATAAGCACCCTACACAGCTTGTTCTAGTGTCCCCATGCATCCTACTGATCACGAGATCAATCACTTCCTCGAAGAGAAAAACAAGACATGTACTTATCTAACCGGATCATTAACACCTTTCTTAGTAATCCTTTAATCAAGACCATTTTAGACCAAAGCTCTTGGGAAATGCAATTATTAACATGATCACTCTCATATATGGTGTCATATATGATGCTCAGCCAAGGTCTTAAGTGATCTAGCACCACCTGATGTGAAGAAAAAAATCTGCCGTGTTGTTCATTTTCATTACTTACATTCCATGGGCAAGATTTTAAAAACAGAGAAAGCGCAATGGTAGGTGCTGACCATTTTGATATTCAAGACGCTATTTTCCTAAGGAATCATGTAGAGAGCAGTTTGCAGCCTCTCTAACTAACACCTTAATTATAACACCTCTCTTCTCCATGTTTAACTAATTAACCTGGGAATCATGTGAGGAACTCGTTCCAGGAATCTTCTAGATCTTCTTATTTTATTGGCCCTTTTTATCAAATATTATAATTATTGTGGTTTTATGTATAGCGCGACCGTTGTACAACACATATTGCATACCAACTTTAAAATGTCACAATATTAGTATTAATCATTGAGTAGTTTAGGTATGAGCCTTATATTTTATGATCATTTACGCTATGCACGGTGTGATGAAATTTCTATTGATTCCCATATTAGTCTTTAGTTAGGGTCTTACTAATTAATACCTAAAAACAAATTTAATATCATTTTTATCTCTAACTTCTTCACAAAATCTATTTTTTAGATTGGACTTTATTTTAGTTGGAGTACTAGTGAAATTAGGATTACTATTTTGACCAAAATAATTTAAAATTATAACTTAGTATACTTAATTATTATTTCCTTTTTCACTTTTTAATATAAAAATGTATATATAATATCTTAATTATTTCGTTGATTCAAAAGAGAAAAAAACTTCATTTTACTTTTTTACCGAAAGATTGAGGGAACCAGATTCGAATTTGGATTTGAGGAAAATGGATGGACTCAAGTCTATATATCCTTCCACTGATCTAATACTTGCAATGGACTTGAATTGCTTTAATTTAGACGTGTACATAACGTCCATTGCACGTGATATAAAATTAATAGAATAAAATTGTTGTTCAGTGAATCATATCTAGATGTCCCCGGTTTGAGTTCCCCACCTGTTGATGTGGTAGATATTTTTTCTCTAATTATGAGTTAGTGTTCTCACCTTTGTGTGGTTCATTGATAATTGCTAAATTGAGAGCTTCTGTTGTAATGTAATTGATGAATGTAAATGCTATCTATGTTAAAAAAAAAAAAAAAAAAAAATCATATCTAGATGCTTTTTAAAATTTATAAATGTTAAAAAATAGATTAATTCCTTATGAGTAATTAGTTTGTGTAAGCTAATAGTTAAAGGAGATGTACATATTTCTTGACTTTTTTGAGCTTAAAATTTTGAGAGGTGGTGAGAAAAAAATGCTTATAAATTCTTTTATTTTTAAATAAATGACACATATTTAATTTAATAAAAAGTGTCAATTACATTTTATCTCATGAACTATTATTTGTTTTGCAATAACTCTCATAAGTTATCGAATTAGGCACATAACCTCCTTATTTGAGTCATAATTAGCAAATTACCACCACTTATCTAAAGTAGCCATTAAATCTAACAAATTAACTTATAAAAAACTGAATTGCCCTCATTATAATTTTTTTTATTGTCTTTTCATTTTTACATCTTTTTCTTTCTATTTTTTTTATGAAGCTAAACTCTTTATATTGTTTCAATTTTAGCATACATAAATAATATTTGAATATTGAAATTATTAATAGATTTACTAATATTATTTTTCTCATTTACAGAAGGTATAAAAGTTGTTGTTTCAAGTTACATTTTAATAATAATATTTTCATCAAAACTTTTATTTTCTTATTATTGTATTACATATTGAAAAATATACTAAAATTAAATAAATATAGAGATTTTAATTGCTAGTAAAAAGAAAAGATAAAGGAAGAAACAGGAAATAGAAAGTGAGGGTGATAATTCATGGATAAAGTGTAATTGATCTTAATATAAATATGAATTAATTAAAATAAACTTAAAAGTTAACGGATAAAAAAAATATTGTGATTCATTTAGTTTAAATATACAATACACGACATGTTTTGGAGTGTGTAACCCAATGTATGTATTAATTGAAAACCAATGACTTGCATATGCTCCTTTTTTATATATACATATATAATTCTTTTGAACATTTTTTGGTTGCAGATGAAACTTAACGGGTCGACTTGCACATGCTCTTCCTCAACAAAAGAATCTTGATCTCCTTTCGTACTGCGTAAAACACGGTTCTTTTATTTTTACTTATGTCTTAGGTAACATGGTAAAGGGAGTTCACCAACTCCACTAAATTAATTAATACCTAACATATGTGATTCTTTATCTTTCATATCTTGTCAGCTCTCTGCAAAATACTCATTGGGTAAAGGCTTCCAAATATATATGAAGGTAAATTCATGCTGACAAATAACCACCCGCAATAAATAGGGATCAAATTCTATTTGTAATGTATATGAGATGAATGATATATATCCGCTTATAAGTCTTTGACGTTCCCTACTATGCTTCCAAATTGTATGGTGTGTGCACAGCAAATAGACATCATAGTCTGATCGGAGCTGCTCACTGTCTTTATTTATACCAATGTTTAAAAGAAATACATTTCACAATTGTTTTGCGAGATTTTTTACAACCCTCCTTCTTACCTTGTTATTCCTAATTACTCAAGAAGCATGCTTTGCTAAGAAAAGCCCTATTTGCAATCCTTCTTCCTGCGGCAGCATTCATATCATTAGATTTCCCTTTCGATTAAAAAGGCGATCCAAAAAGATGTGGCCTCTCGAGATTTGAGTTGGCTTGCGAAGTAATGTTCCGGTATTATCTTTGTACTCCGGAAAATTCAATGTCCAAGCAATCAATTACAAGAACCACACAATTAGACTTGCTGATCCTGGTGTAATAACAGTTCAAAATCATACTAGGAGTAATTGCTTTGTTTCCTCCATCCCTCGTTATTTCTTATACCGACATAACATCAGTTATGGGGACATGTATCAACCCGAAATAGTTGGCGGCAAAAGGCCAGTTAACGATTCAGTCGTGCTTTTAAATCAGCATATAATCTTCTTGGAATGTAGCAATCCAGTGAGAGATAATGCTCTGTATGAAGTAGATACTTCCTGTCTCAATGGGCATTCCAAAGGGCATCTTTACGCAATTGTTGGAGACTTTGCCATCAACCATTTGAAATTTGGGTGCCATGTGAAGCTGGCTACTATGATTCTCGACAATTTTTCTATCCAGGAAGACACCTACAACAAAGTTTCCTATATCGACATTCAAAGGCGGATGGCTTATGGATTTCAGCCTTCTTGGCTGGATAGTATTTGTGAATACCACTGCGGATCCGGCAGCCTGTGCTTCATAAATGAATCAACAACAGCGTTCAGTGTCACAAATATGAGTATTGTAGTTATTTTGGCAGTCGCTATATCAGATGTGGTAAGAGACACTTAAACAAACTTACTTTTTCTATACAATTTTTTTTTTCCTTTAATTGATGATCCAAAGGTTTTCTAATTAGGACACGATCTATAGGTAGGTTAATCTCAGAAAATTATAAAATAAAAAAAAAAAATAAGTTCATTAATATAGAGATTCTAAGGAACAATCTAGTGTCTTTCTATCTCTTTTGAAATTAATTCCTTATTCAATTCAGTTTTTTCTCATTTATATAAATTATTAAAAATTATCTAAATTTTATGTCATACAAAAGTAGAGATGCTGAGGGAGAGGTTAAATGGGACAGAGAATAGAAGTGAGCATTAGGCGCAAATGCCATTCAAACTGAAAAGAGAGTTTCCTCATACAATTAACTTCATTTTAAATGTCATTCAATATAAAAATAAAATATTTTACTTATTTTATTAATTTATTTTTTCAATGATCACCGAGATTGGCCTTTTTCTTTTTCAAGTTTTTTTTTTTTTTTTTTCCTCCTATTTATATATATATATATATTTTAATTTAAAATTTTGTTTTGATTTATTTATGGAAGCATTTTAATAGTAACTAACTTTCCGTAAGCTGATATTATTGTAACTAATTTATAATTAATGCATGTTATTTTCCTAACTAATTTAAATTAAAGCATGTTAATTTAAAATTTTGTTTTGATTTATTTATGGAAGTATTTTAATAGTAAATAACTTTCCGTAAGCTGATATTATTGTAACTAATTTATAATTAATGCATGTTAATTAATGCTAACACACATTTGCTATCACCGATATAATTACGTTGTTGTATATAGTAGATTTTCAATATTTTCCGCAAAATTTGTTTTTTTTTCTTTTGTTAAATTAGAAATAAACACTATAATTGTTTAAAAACAAATTTTATTAATAAAACCATCATGATAAGATAAGATTTTAAATATGAATCAAAATTGTTAAGGATACAAAAACAAGAATTATCCATCCACTCATCATTTGAGTGGCCCTACTGTGACCTAGGAGTTCCTGAGGAAAGTACAATATCCTGAAATAAGCCACATAGTCAAATTAAAAGGTTTTGTTTGGTAGACAAAAATAGATAACAACATTCCCGGAGTCTAGTATAACTATGCGAAGCAATAAAGATGCAAAATTATCAAGTACATGCAAAACTAGGAAATAGAGTGGAAAAAGATTCAATAAACTGAGTAAGTTGGCAAATACAACATATTATTAGGAACATACAAATGCACTAATAATTTGAAGCTTTAAAACCTGATACGTACACATAACAAATGATGCATCTCATAAAACATTTCATAGTTTATAAGAATTGTTTCAAGAAACACACTTAAAATTTTCAAAATATAAAAGTTTAGCAAAGTTTTCTTTGAATATCAACTTTCACAAAGTTCACAAGTTTAGTTTTTTAAAAAAAATCCTTAGTATGGAGTTGAGAGTACTAAACCCTAATCATTTAAGAAGCCATCCTTTAACATTTCAATTTCTTAAGCAAACTTAAACTATTACCCAAAGGCCAAATTGATTAGATCTAAATTTTGTGAAACTAATAAAATCCTATAAGACATAACTTTAAACCTTAAAGTAGAATAGTATGCAACTTAATGGTCATTTTAAAAGGAAAAAGAAGACCAAACATACAGAAACTATTGGAATCTAAGAGTTACAAGATAGAATCTTACACTTAAAATCTAAAGTGATCTATTAATAAAAACTAGATCCCATCATTGAAGATGATAAATATCAGAAAAGAAACCTCTGTGATCACCTAATATATCTCGCAAGTCACCACTTTAACCAATAAACATTCTATATACCCTATATTACTATAACTAAATTTCATAAGCCTAAACTAGATGATGATTCCAAAAAAGAAGCCTCTACTAAATTCAAATATATATTATCAATTAAACCTCTAAACACTAAGAACAAAACCTCTATCTAAAATTCTGAAGCATGCCAAGATCCATCCACTTAACTAGACAAACAACATGACACTATTGAATCTAAAAAGATTAACAACCTCAATACTTCTACCTAAACAACTCAAATTTCAAATCATAATTATCTTCAGTTGCATCATTTAACCAAGCTAGTTATCTCATTCACTAGCATTAGCCAAGCAATTTAAAACTTTCTCAAAATTTCAATGACATCAACCAATTAATCTCATATGTTCACAATTTAACTAATTTCTAAGCAAAGTCTCACTAAAAACCACAACCACACAAATAAATAATAACAACAGAAATTTAAGGAAATATCAACTTCTAATCATGCCAATTCCAATCCCAAAATCATTGCAGTAAAATAATTCAAAAGAAAATTCCTTTGCAGCAATCCACATAAGAATTCAATCCTAATAGATTATATAGTCAATAAACAATCTCAATTTATGTATAAGAAAAATCTATCCAAGTTGTATTATCCATGAACATCCCTATTAGATAGTAAAATTAAACAATCAAAGTTACTCCTATAACATACTAGTTTTACAAAATATCTTCATAGTTTTTCAAAGAAAATCGTTCTTTCTCGTAGCTCAGAACATTCGAAAAATTATCAATAAAATCCTCAAGTAATATTTGCAATAGCATAACACGAACCATTAATACTCACTTCACAAATATGAATTATTCACAAAGAGAAATGTAATTAATACAAATATATTTCAAATCTCTTATAATAACTAAACACATAACTTATCAAAAGTTAAACAAGTTAAGCGAAAATCTATTAGTTACATAAACTATTAATTGTACAAAGCTGATGTAATAGTATAACAAAAATAGCTTCACGTATGGAAATAATTATTTTAAAAACATGAAAAAAAAAAAAAGTAATAAAAAAGGGCATGTTTTATAATACATCTTATTTTGAAAAAAATATTTTATTAAACTATGGGTGCAAGCTTTCCTTCAAAGATGTCATTTTTAATGGATGGGAAAAGGGATAACGAGTGGCTATAGGATAAACATGTGTGGGTTTGTTGATTTAGATAAATAGATGGGTGGGATTTGAAAGGAAAAATGAGTAAAAGAGAAAGAAATGTTTTGAAACCTGACCTAGAGGTTCCCCAAACAAGTGCTCATGGTTCTCTAGTCACTGGTCAAATCACCCGGGTGAACTCGCTAACATCGTAATTAAAAAAATTATCATTTTATATAATATAAAAATATAAATATTTTATGTATATCTAATAATTTAATGTCAAACAAGAAATGAAAAACAATAAACAAAAAGATTATAAATGAAAACTATAGAGAGAAGGAAAATAGTCTACTACAAGCTTCTCTTATTATTATTATTTTATTTTTTAAACCGGTCTTGATATTTAAATTATGTCAGGTTAACGCAATTCCAGGTTTGAGGATTAACTCAGCCTAGGATAGATTCGAGCAATTATTCGATCGAATCATCTAGGTAAGCCAGTCTGGGTCTCAAAACATTAAAGGAAGAGCTTCCCCTATTTGGTAGCCAAGAAGACTTAGCTAGTGGGAATGAAGATAGGGAGGGAAATTAAGATAAGGGAGGTTAAAAGACAATAAAGCCATCATTGTGTTGTCCATTCATTTTTTATTCTTCTGCAATATAAAAAAAAGATTTTGGTTAATGAAATAAGATAACTAAAAGGGTTCATGATGATAGCGTTTTCTCAAGTGATAGAATAATTTCTAATAAAATAAGTGTATCATTATTTATTATTTTTTCCAGTAAGTAAAGTTATTAATATTATATCTAAATTGGCATACAAACATGTTAGAAATATATATACATATAGTAGAAAATTTAGAAAAACTTTTTCATACATTTTTTTTAAAAGGATAATCTTAATTTATGAAAACATTTCATTTTCAAACAATCTAAAATTTTAGGAATAAGTCAAAACTCATAAGTTAACCATAATTATATATGGGCTTTTACTTCGGTACTCCCGGCATGTCAAAAGTACTTGTATTTGTATCGATGCTCGATTTTTGAAGTTTCGAAGTAGAAACATACACTTGTACATAAAATCCCAACCTAAAATCCAAATTGAAAACCATTTATTTATACAAGTTTTACCCTTAGACATGATTTTTGAAGGTTTAAAGTTCAAACGCACACTTGGAAATAAATTGCTAACCTATTATCCAAAATAAAAACTATTTGTTATTATAAGTCTTATTCATCTCCACGAATGTGTTGGTACTCATATCTCATCAAAAGGACTTGTATTTGACTATTTCACCCATCCCCCCCTCCTTGCCCTATTTTTGAAGTTTTCAAGTAGAAACACACATTTGTGTATAAATTCCTAATATAAGATCCAAATTAGAAACTAATTATTCCTACAAGCCTTATTTGTTCTCCCAGATGTGACAATACTCCTAGCTTGTCAAAAGGATGTGTATTTGAAATTTTACTTGCGAGGTCCAATATTTGAAGTTTTGAAGGAGAAACACACATTTGTGCATAAATTCCTAACCTATGATTCAAATTGAAAAATGTTTATTCCTATGAGTCTTATTCGTCACCATGAATGAGTTTTCATTAGCTTGTCAAAAGGACATGTATAACCTCCTGATGTTTGGTTTTTTAACTTTTCAAGTAAAAACATGCACTTATGCATAAATTCTTAATTTGATCCAAATTGAAAATAATTATTCCTACAAATCTTATTCGTCTCCATGGACATGTCAATACTCTTAGGTAATCAAAAGACGTGTAATTGATAATTTTACCTTCAATTGCCCAAAATTTGAAGTTTTGAAGTAGAAATGCACACTTTTGCATATATTCTAAACTCATGATCCAAAGTCATTTGATCCTACAAGTCTTATTCGTCCCTACGGATGTGTTGATGCTCATCTAAAGGACATGTATCCGTCAATCCAAATTGTGCATAAATTACTAATCTACAATCCAAATTGAAAACCATTAGTTCTTGAAAGTGTTATTCATTCACTCAAGACTCGATTTTTGAAGTAGAAATGCAAACTTGTGCATAAATTGCTAACCTATAGTCCAAATTGAAAACCATTTGTTCTTGAAAGTGTTATTCATCCTTATGGATGTGTTACTAGTCCTGGCTCATTTAATGACGTGTATTTAACTATTTTACTCTCCTGAGGCCCAGTTTCTGAATAGAAATGCAAACTTGTGCATAAATTGCTAGCCTATGTGCCAAATTGAAATTCTTTTAATCCTATAAGTCTTATTGTCCCTAAGATGTGTCGGTACTCCAGACTTGCCAAAAGGACATGTATTTGACAATTTTACCCCTCAAGGGCCAATTTTAGATGTTTTCAAGTAGAAATGCACACTTGTGCATAAATTCTTAAACTAGGATCCACATTGAAATAGTTTATTTTTACAAGTCTTAATCATCCCTATGGACATTTCAGTACTCCTAACTCGTTTAAAGGACCTCTATTTGGACAATTCTACCCTATGAGGCTTGATTTTTAAACTTTTGAAGTAGAAATGCACACTTGTGCATAAATGGCTAACTTATTATCCAAATTGAAAACCAGTTTAGTACTATAAGTCTTATTCATCCCAATGGACGTGTCAGTACACCCGACTTCATCAAAAGGATGTGTATTTGACTATTTTAACCTTAAAGAACTAATTTTTGAAGTAGAAATACACACATGTGCATAAAGTCCTAACCTATGATCCAAATTGAAAAAAATTTGTTCATACAAATATTATTCTTTACCTCGGTGCTCCTGGCTCATTTAAAGGAAGATATAAATAATTTTACACTAAGTCCTAATTTTTCAAGTTTTAACTAGTACCGCACACTTGTTCATAAATTTTGAACCTATGATCCAAATTAATAACTTTTTGAACCTATAACTCTTATTCTTCTGCACATATATGTTGATCCTCCCGGCTCATCTAAAGGACATGTATTTGACAATTTTATCTCCCAAGGCCCGATATTTAAACTTTTAAAGTAAAAACTCACATTGGTGCATAAATTCTTAACCTATTTTCCAAATTTAAAACTATTTATTACTACAAGTCTTATTCATCTTCATAGAAGTTTTGGTACTCCCAGCTCTTCAGAAGAATGTGCTCAAGGCCTTGATTTTTGAAGTTTGAATTAGAAACTGCACAATCGGGCATAAATTCCCAACTTATGATCTAAATTAAAAATTATTTGTTCCTATAAATCTTATTCGTCCTCATGAATGTGTCGGTGCTCCTGACTCTTAAAAAATACGTGTATTTGACAATTTTAACTTCCTAAGGTCAGATTTTAGAAGTTTTTAAGTAAAATCCCACACATGTACAAAATTCTTAACCAATGATCCAAATTAGAAATAATTTGTTTCTATAAGTGCTATTTGTCCCCCGTGGACATATTAGTACTCCTGACTCATCAAAATAATGTGCATTTGATAATTTTACCCTTTAAGGCCCGATTTTTAGAAGTTTGAAGTAAAAGCACATACTTATGCATAATTTCCTAACTTATTGTCACACCCTCAAATAAAGCTATGGTTGACTGGAGGAATGGATAATCACATTCCTGTAACCTTGAGTTCTCATTTACTGAACACAAATGATTCTTGAATAAATTACAGTTAAAACCAAGAAAAACTTTACTTGAATAAAAATAAAATTATGAACTTATTATTAAACATAAAACATTTAATGAATATTCGGTAGAGGTTCCCCGTAAAGTGCAACATGTCCACTAGTATATACATAAATAACTTGGTTACAAGTCACTAATAAACCACAGTATCAAATTATGTAGAGGAGCTCTGCTTTTAACAATACATCAAATCACCATAGTTAATTCAATATATGCAATTATGCATAATGCCTAAAGTGACTGTAAGTGTAGTTCTTTGAGCTTCAAGTATGCGATTCTGAAATATACCTTGCCACAATAGTGTTGGCAAGGCAGGAATCCATACGCGATGAACACTACTTTCTTGATACTAAAAAAAATAACAACAGAGGGAGGTGTGAATCACAAGGACTCAGTGAGCAAATAACGTACCTTGAGAGTATCAGCATCAATCAAAGTATAATAGCATATATCATCATTTAACCTCATATAACAATATTCATGTCTTAATTCAAAAGTACACGTACATACTGGTAATAATCATAAAATCATAATTCGTATGATTCACAAGATAGACCAATTAATTAAAATATCCAAAATTTACGATTCAACAAAGCAATCAAAACACTCAAAGCATACAAAGGATCAACCAAGTAACTCAGTCCCCCACAACAAATATTTTCCTTTAAAATGCATTTATGCACCGGCACAACAAATTATTCCCTTTACATAATCCATCCACAGGGCTGAGCACTCTATTCTTATTAGAATTAGAATATCAAATCAGAATATCATACGTGCACCTGAATTTTAATTTTGGAAGTAAAAATCATTTTTTTTTAAAATTTCACTTTGTTGGCCCTTATAAACCATAAATAATATCAAATAACAAACATAATTTGAATACTCAAATTCACATAATTATTTGGCAACCAAAGTGCACGTAATTCACTCACGTAGTTCAAGAATAAGACTAATTGTTCAATTTCTACTGCAAAATTGGTGAAGTATCTTCAATATGATTTGGAGTTAAAAATCATAAATTCATATATTATTTAGTTATTAATTTCATAATTATAATTCTTTACTCAATCATACACTACTATTAATATATATATATATTTATCATCTAATAAAATTCTTATAATTTTCTACACCCTTGAAATATTCTTTTCTCATATCTCCATCTTAAACTTAGTTTAATTAAGCATAATGGTCAAAAATTTAAATTACCAATTTCAATACTAATTTACTCTAAAGCTTCATATTATTTACTTTCCAATTATTAAGATCTATTCAATTTAATAATCTAGACTTTATCAAAAGCTTGAAGGATACATTCCCATTATTTATATAATTAATTTATAACTTATCTTTTTCTAGTTCATTTAATCATCTCTATGTTCCCTTTTTTTTTTTTTCCCTACTCTTATAAATACATAACAAAACAATACCTAAAATCCTAAGATATAATAGACAACTAAACCACCTCTCAAGTAACAAGAAATCATTAAGGTTGGAGGTAGTTTAAATTAAATAGGCATCCCTGTTCCTGCTATCAATAAATCTCCTCTTGGCTAAACTAAAACATAGGAATTACCTTCCAAAACTCAGCCCCCAAAGTTGGAAATAAGGCACAATTACACTACCTCAGCTACTTGCCAACCCATGCCATAATCTTAGCTCCAACCTATAATGTTTTCCCAAAGTAAATTAAGCTCTAAAAAAAAAGAAGGAATCAGCTTCCTTTAGTGGATGAACACCCCAACTAGAGATGAAACTACACACTCACTAGTACTACCAACATTTCTTGGGCAGTTGAGAATACTACTTCATCAAACAAGATGAAAACAAGGAAAGGAGGAAGACAAAAATCCAAAACAGAGCTGCTGGATTTTTTGTTATTACTTTTGTTGCTTGCCATCCTCCAAGATTAATTCTTGGCTCACACACACCCTAAATGAACCATAATTATGAAGAACTAAGCTACTTGAACAAGAAAATAAAGCTTACCACACTTCTAGCCACAAAGAACAATCACACGGCAAAAAGGAAAACAGGGCTCAGTGGAAGAGATGAGAAAGGAAGTGAGCTGGTGATATGGGAGGTTAAAGAAAGGAAAAAGAAATAAATATCACTATAAGGTCAAAGTCAAGTTTAAAATTGGTAATCCTAAATTAAATCCTTTCTCATATATACAAAGAAAATATATAAAAATGTTTTCTAATTCATTCTTTTATTTACCCATTTATTATGTATATTAGAACAAGTTAAACATGAATCTCTCAAGTTTCAAATAAACCAATAGGATAGTGGAAATAAATTCTCATGTTTATATATATATATATATACACACACACACAAAAAATATTCTTTTATCTGAATTTACTTTACATACAATTATTATTCGTGTAGTCACGCTAATTTACATAGTGCATTCGAAAATGTACGTTAAGCTATTGATTATCACAGTCTCACTTCCTTAAAAGAAATTCGTCCTGAATTTCAAATGGAAAGTTATAAAGTATATCTTATACCTGAATCATTCAAATAAATATGGGTAGCATTTTTTCATTGCACTCTCGAATTCCCAAGTAGCTTCCTGTTCTCCATGATGTTGCTATACAACTTTTACTGAAGGAATAACTTTCGATGAAAGTTTACGGACTTGCCTATCAATGATTGCCACTAGTTACTCCTCATACTTCAAATTCTTATCGACTTGTACTGCTTGAATCTGTAATACATAAGACTCCTCCGACAAATACTTTCGAAGCATCGATACATTAAATACTAGATGTACTCTATCCAAATTAGGGGGCAATGCCAACCTGTACTCTGCTGCTCTAATTTTATCCAAAATCTGAAAAAGGTCTAATAAATCTCAAACTCAACTTGCCTTTCTTACCAAATCTCATGGTCCCCTTAAAAGTAGAAACCTTTAGAATACATAGTCATCTACTTCAAACTCCAACTGTCTCTGACGATTATCAGTAAATGACTTCTGTCTGCTTTGAGCTTTACATAACCTGTCACGGATTACTTGCACTTTTTCTACTACATCTTGTACTAGTTCTAGCCCTAACAACTGATGCTCAACTGTTTTAAACCACCTGACCGGAGATGACACTTCCTCCCATAAAATGCTTTAAATAGTCCTATCTGAATGCTACTATGATAGCTTGTTGTTATAAATAAATTCCATCAGTGGGAGATGCTGATCCCAACTACCTTCAAAATTTATAACACAGGCTTGCAACATATCCTTCTAAAGTATGTATAGTCCTTTCAGACTGACCATCAATTTGAGGATTATAGCTATACTGAACAGTAATTGAGTACTAAGAGCCTCTTAAAAGGCTTCCATAATGCCACAGAACTAAGCACCCTAGTCAGAAATAATAGAAAATGGTACTCCATGTAATGAAATAATCTTATCCAGATACAACTTCGCATATTGATGTATTGAATAAGTAGTCTTCACCGAAAGGAAATGTGCAGATTTTGTCAAATAATCCACTAATCACCTAAATAGAATCAAAACCCTTAAAATTCTTAGGAAGTCCTGATACGAAGTCCATAGTATCTTTTTCCCACTTCCAGTCCAAAATATTTAGCCTTTGTAACATTCCTGCAAGCCTTTGATGCTCAGCTTTCACCTTTTGACATATAAGACACCTAAAAACAAAATCACCTATATCTTTCTTCATACCATCCCATTAACAAAATTTCTTCAAATCCTCAAACATTTTACAAGAACCAGGATGCATGACATATGATGAACAGTAAGCTGTGTCAAGAATCTTTCTCTTCAACTTTAAATTAGATGTCACAACATCTCAGGTCATTATACCCTCAGTATTCCTTCACTATCCATCCTGAAATCATCAAAAACACCCTAATCACACTTACCTTTCTTTGAACCCACCTCTGGATCATTTGCTTGTGTTGCTTTTATTGCTGTAACAAAAGTGGACTTCACTTGAATATGAGCTAACAGCACCTCTTGAGGGACATCCTCAAATTTAACTCCATCAGCCATACATATTTACAAGTCCTTTATAATCTGACTTGTGCACAGTTATTAAATGGGATAAACTACCTATAGACTTTCTACTCAGAGTATCCTGCAACCACATTTCCTTTTCCTAGATGACAAGAAATCGAACAATTATAATCCTCCAGTAACTCAATCTATCTACGCTGCCTTAAATTCAACTCCTTCTAATCAAATATATGTTTAAGATTTTGTTAATTTGTGAAACTATCAAAAGTCTTACCATACAAGAAATGCCTTCATATCTTCAATGTAAAGATTACCACCTGCCATTTCAAGATCATGGGTAGGGCAGTTCATCTCATACTTTTTCAACTGCCTCGAAGCATATGCTATAACTTGTCCATCCTGCATTAAAACATAACCAAAGTCCAATGCAATAAGCATCATAAAGCACAGTATAATTACCTGTATTAGAGAGAAGTGTAAGAATAGGGGCTAAGGTCAAACAAGTCTTTAGCTTTTGAAAGTTTTCCTCACAAGCCTTGGACCATACAAATTTAACTCATTTCTGAGTCAACCAAGTCAAAGGAGCAGCAAAACGAGAAAAATTCTCTACTAGTCTCTTATAATAACTAAGCCAAACCCAAAAAATTTCTTATTTTAGAAATATTTGTTGGTCAAGGCCAATTCTAAACTGCTTCTGCCTTTTTAGGATCCACCTGAATTCCATCATTAGAAATCATTCAACCCAAATTCACACTTAGAGAATTTAGCATAAAGCTTATTCTCCCTAAGTGTCTGTAATATAATGTAAAGATGCTGCTTATGCTCCTCCTCACTCCAAGAATATACCATAATATCATCAATAAAAACAATGACAAACTAGTCTAATAAAGGCTTAAACACCTAATTCATCAAGTCCATGAACGTTGCATAAGCATTAGTAAGCCCAAAAGACATAACCAAGAACTCGTAATGTCCATACCGAGTACAAAAAGTGATCTTCATAATGTCTTCCTTCTTAATTTGAAGATGATGATATCTCGAACGAAGGTCAATCTTGGAAAAATAGTGAGCTCCTTATAAATGATCATATAAATCATCAATCCTTAGAAGAGGATACTTATTCTTCACTATGACTTTATTCAACTATCAGTTAGTCAATGCATAGTCTAAATGAGCCATCATTCTTTACAAATAGAACATGAGTACCCATAAGAAGATGAACTAGGATGAATGAATCCCTTATCTAGCAAATCTTGCAATTGCACCTTTAGCTCCCTCAGTTCACTGAGAGCCATCTAATACAGAGGATAAAAATCGGTTAAGTACCAGGTAATAACTTAATACCAAACTCTATCTCTTAATCAAGAGGAAGTCGAAGAAGCTTTTCAAGAAATATATCAGATAACTCCTTCACCACCAGAATATGCTCTGAAAGGAGGACACTCAAACTGAGTATCCTTAATGAAAGATAAATAAGCCTGATGTTTCTTCCTGATAAGCCATCTAGCTTAAATAGCTTAAATTAAATTATAAGGAACTTCACTCTTATCCCTTTGAAAAATAAAAGTCAGCTTCTCAAGATTACTAAACTTCACACTCTTATCACGACAATCTACTATGGCATAATGGTTAGACAACCAGTCCATACCTAAAATCAAATCATATTCTAGCATGTCTAGTATGATTAAGTCCGCCAAATATATATCATCACCCACAAAAACCTTACAAGAAGGAATATACCTGTCTGCTAAAATACTTTTCCCTAACAGTGTCGAAACCTCTAAAGGAACCCTAAGAGGCTTAGATGCCAGCTTCACATAAGAAGCAAAATAAAGAGATATGAAAGAATGAGTGGCTCTAGGATCAAACAATATTTTACCACCAACTGAGCAAACAGATAAGCTACCTGATACCACAGCATTTTAAGCCTATGCATCTTGAGTCATTAAAGCATAAACTCGGGCTTGATCCTTGCTTACTAATAACGAACCTCTAGAAGAACCACCATTACCTCCCTAAAATCTCGTAGTTGGAGTAGACTGATCTCTTAACAATGGACAGTCTACCCTGACCTAATGAAGATGTCCCAGCTAAGTAGACTAACCTCTCAACAGTAGACAGTCTTTAACATAATGATCCATCACCCCATATTTAAAACATACACTTGTCCCTAGTTTTCACTACCCTGTATGCCACTTACCACAAGTGGGATACAAAGGAAACTCAAATGATCAGGATCTACCAGATAATGCCCCCTTTGACTAGGGCTTTCGAAACTCCGTCTCATTTGACCTCTACCCTATTGAAAACCTCTTCTGAATGAACCCTGCTGGGAGGTAGATTCACCCTCAGGTCTAAGAGAATTGCTAGCTCTAGAAGTCGAAGGACTCTCATTTCTCGCATTCTTATGACCATAGTCTCCAATCGGTAAGTAGAATCAATGGCCTAAGTGCAAGTAATAGTATCAGTCACAATCACTAATCTGAATAAATAATTTCTCAAACCATTAACAAATCTCTTCACTCGCATCTGCTCAGTAGCTACCAAATATGGGGCAAAACTGGATAGTCTTGTAAATCGGGTCTCGTACTTTGCCACTAACATACCCTTTGTCTGAACCAATCGCTTAAAATCATGAGCATGCTTATCATGCACACTCTTAAGTAAGAAACGATTATTAAAAGCCCTGGTGAACTCCAACCATGTCAATGGTGTAGGCTATGTCCTCCGTTATGTAAATATTTTATACCACTCATAAGCTACATCATATAACTGATAACTGACCAACTCTACAGCATGAACGAGATCACATCCCAAAGCTATGCATAGTCTATCAGACTCTTCCATAAAAGTATAAGGATCATGTGCCGGGTCCACACCTAAAAATCTAAGTGGCTGCATCTTTCCGAAAATCATGCAGCACTTTAAATGCTCATCTTTCCTTCTGAATTGAGCTGGAGGGATTGCCTCTAGTGCTGTTAGGCCAAAATCTCAACTAAATCACCTATGATCCTCTGAACATAGTCTAGACCCTGCACTAACTGCTCTAAATTAGGATGTGTATTTGAAAATTTTAACCCCGAGGCTTTATTTTTGAAGTTTTATAGTAAAAAATCACACTTGTGCATAAATGCCTAACCTATTATCTAAATTAAAAATCATTTGTTGATACTAGTCTTATTCATCCATACAGATGTATTGATAGTCTTTGCTCAGTTAAGAGGACCTGTATTTGACAATTTTATCCTTATAAACTCTTAAAATATATATGGTCTCCTAAGTACATATAAAGGTGAAATAGTGTCAACGTACATGTCTAAGTACGTATCTACAAGACATAGAGAAGTGTCACCAAAATTTCAACCAAATAAATGACAAATTAAGCCTCTCACTAAAAAAATGGCATGTTTGCTAATCTATACAAATACTTGGATAATTTGTCAAGCAACTTAAATTTACACTTAAACATCACTTAAAATATATATTACAAATAAATCATTAGTTCAATCTACTAATAGACAAAAACCTCATTTTATTCAACAAATGAGTTTAAATAATCCTTAAAAATACAAGTCCTAAAAGCAACATAAAACTCATGTACTATTCTCCTCCTTTAATACTAATTTTTAAATTCATCAAGCCCACATAAACATTGTTTTACATTTAATATTCATAATTTTATTTCTACCAGTTTCTTATAGTGTGTCCTAATTTTCACCTACTAATTGACAAAGGACCTAACAATTACAAATCAAGTATATTTGAGTTTCCTTGAAAATGCTTCCTTTAAGCCAAATTCAACCAAATTCAAAATTCATCCTAACTCTTCCAAATTCACCCCAAATCAATTTCAACCAATTCCCACAGTACAAATTATCAATTTCATCCCATATCACTTTTTTATCGAAATTTCAAACAATAACTAATAAAGTATCCAATCAAAATTCATAAAATTACATTCATACCAATTTCAAATATAAAAAAAATTCATAAATAACTAAATCCCTAAAACCACCAAATACACACACAAACGCCTAAAATTTCAAAAGCTCTAAAATCATAAAAACACAACAATTCTAACAATTTTATGTTCCCACGAAACAAACTATAATAAATTCAATCAACACCAAAACATCCACCAAGGAACAACAAATTAATAATAATAATAATAAACAAAAGACAAAAGCATACTTCTTTCTCTGTTAAGACTAAGCTAGACTAATTATTGTGTTTTATTGTTCAAATAAATAATATAATATGTTTATCTTATACATAAAATATATAAATAACTAAATATATTTAATTAATTAAACGAGCTCGGCTCGTGAGCTTTCGATCCACGCTTTTCAAATTTCAAGCTTGGCTCATTTACTGTAAGCCTTAAAACAAAGTCTTAAAAAACGAACTGAGCTCGAGCGAGCCCTTCCTGAGCTTGTTCACAAGCTGTTCATGAACAACTCTGATCATTTGTAACCCTAACTATGAGAGAAAAGTATTTCAAACCAGAATGAGGAGGAAGGAAAAAGAAATTCGCTAGCTAGGTTTGAATTGGGAAAAAGTACCTATGATAGCATCTTTCCTCACAAATAATATAAGTTGTGGACCCAAATAGTTCACTGATAATTAAAAATATTAAAACTTATCATTAATAATTACCGAGGACACATATTGTTATAACTACGATAGCAGTGCTAAGGCAGATAATAACCAAGGTAAACACAGATAATTTGAAGCAAAAATTGTACAATTATTTGCATTTGGAGGATGATATCAGTGACAACATCCCAAAAAGATTCTAACTTATCAACAACAGTGACTTACCTATTATAGATAACCAAATTACTAAAGCAAATTGTCATTATGAACAACAGTATATCAAACGACAACATTAATGTTATTGCTGATACCTTTGTTTGTTGTACTGCTACCCAAGGTTTAAATCAATATTTGTTAACCCACCTCCATCTATTTTCATTTATTTTTAATGAAAAAAGATCATGTTATGTGGTTCCATTTTGAACATAATAGAAAAAATTAAGTTACTTTACATATTCTAAACTTTTAATTATCTTAATTTGATGGAATGAATTAAAAAAAATAAATGGTGATGGATTAACTGATAATGATGTCAATCTCTCACATAGGTAAAGTGATAATTTAGAAGCTACATGTTGAGAAAATGAAAAGAGTAAATAACACTACCTACACTTCTAGCGTGAGTTGTGGAGAAATATGAAATTGCATACTAAATGAGGTAATTAGAATCGTCATGTAGTATTTGTCTTTGTGCATGTGCCTATCCTGCATTAGAATTCTGTTAATTTATTACTTATTCTTTTACATTTTTTTTATCACAATCCACTTGTCTTTGTTCCTGTCCTTGGCTGTTGTTTAGGATTCTTGTGTTTGATTTAATGATTGTTAGTACATAGTACTAACTATATAGAAATTTTGTCAACTAACTACTAATATAATTCTCGTGACTTTGTACAACAAATATTGCGTAACGTACAACTAATTCAAAATGCCATAGTATTGATAGGCCAATTATTATGAGTCTTAAAACTAATTATGGTAATGTAAATTAATACATGGTGTACTGTCTAGGGTAAAATAAAGTAATCTTGATGAAAAAAACATTGATTGTGGGAGTTTTTATAAATCGACATTTAGTTTTCTATGAATAATTTGGATGTTATAGATTAGTCAAAATTATGTAAAAGTTGTATCTTAGTTTTATAAGATTGAGATTTAATCTAGGGTGGTTTGTGGTAGGATCATGCTTCTAGAATTACAGAAGGCTATAGTTAACTATAATGTCTAGAGGAACAATTAGTTTCTCGTTTGGGTCAATTATGACGAATTTACCCATGTTTATGCTTTCTAGACTAGAAATTTTGAAAATCAAGTTCGAGGGACAAATTAGTAAAGTAGACCTCCGTTTGACAATTCAGGGATATTGAAACTTGCATGGGGATGAATAAGACCCATAGGATTAAATGGTTACTCATTTGGATCAAATGGAATGAATTTTTTATGTTTATACTTTTTAGGCTAGAAACTTCGAATTTCAGGGTTCGGGGTAAAATAGTAAAGTAGACCACCGCTTGACAATTTAGGGATATCGGCACGTCTGTGGAGAAGAATAAGAGCTATAACAATAAACAATTTGTCGATTGGATAAACTAGAATGGATTTTTGCATGTTCATTTTTTTAAAGTTCAAAACTATGAATTCTAATACTTCTAACTTATAATTTTTATGTTATATGCACACACACACACTATATATATATATATATATATATTAATAAACAATATTATAACTTATTTATGTGACTTATTTCAGCTATTGCTCCTTTTTTGGGTGCATCATAGTCAACCTTGGAGCAAGCAATACGATGAGCAAAAGGGATGGTGACAAAGGTTTATGATGCCCGTTTTTTTTTTTCTTTTTTTTGGATAAGTATTTACTTTGTAATGATTATATATTTGTTTTGATGAATGAATTATAATTGTTGAATAGTATTTATAATATTTTCATCTATGAAAAGTGAATTTTTGGAATTTTTATTTTGTACTTTAAAATGTTTAAAACAAAATTACAAATTTCATTTTTAGGATAAATTATTCAAAAATTGATTTAATATTAGTGACATATTTACTACATCTACAAAAGCAAATGTGTTCTTACAGATACTCCAACAAAATTGAGAACATCAATGTCCAATTTATATATGACATCATCCTTATCGTTGGATAAGAAAGTATCAACGTCGATAGGAGTTTTGATGCATATCAATATCTATATTAGGATTATCATACGCAGATAAATCGAGGAGACATTAGTTTTAATTATCTATGTCCACCATGATGTTGCAAATATATTATCGTCGATAATCATCTATGTCTGTGCTGCCGTAATTGAGGTCGTTTGCAACAAACATACACTCATTTGCAACATGAATTGTATTTTACAACAATAATTAGTTGTCATTGATACTTTATTTTCTTGTAGTAAATAAATGAAGCACCCATTATTTATAGATCTGCAATGGGCCTCTTTTTCTTGTATTTTGATCTTAAAAGGTTTATAAGGATAGTAACAGGGAAGATAGGTGGGAATGGAATTAGTTGAGTTATTAATGAATTTAAGTTATGAAGATATGTCTCTGAAAAGGATCGTGGTGTTGGTTATAAAGGTGAAAGTTATAGTGATTATATTTTTTTTGTTTTTGTTTTTGTTTTTGGAATTTGTTTTTGGAATGATAATAAAAGTGAGAAAAAGTTTGAAAAATTGTGCTTGCTATGATACAAAATGAAAGAAATTTTGCAAATACAATTAATGTAACTCGAAAAAGATGATCTAGCTAGATGGTGAGCTACTTTATTATCGTCCCTCCTTGTATGGGAAAACAACATCTTTCAAAAATTCTGAATTAAGTCTTTGCAATCTTGTACTAGGACCTTCAAAATAGCTCTTTGGAACAACTTGATTTTGCAAAGCATCAAACAGTACCAGGCAGTCCGTTTCTACAATAACTTCTTGCAAACCTAGATCTTGTGCTAGGGTTAGCCCACTTAGTAATGCTATAGCTTCTATCAAATATGGCTCTAATCTTTGAGAGTCATACTAAGTAGCTTCTCTTATAACTTGGCCTTTGTCATTTTATCCAAATCCAACTCCATCCTTTCCAAACAAAGCAGCATTCACATTAAGCTTGAATACATTAGGTGGTGAAGCATGCCAAAGTTCATTCTTATGCATTGTAACAGTGCCCTCACCTACATTGTTTTCCCTCTTATAGTACCCCTTATAACCTCATCCCATGTTGGATTATTGCATCATTTGTGGAAGTTTTGGACTCGAAATCAAGCTACACTAAGCCTTCCAAATGCTCCAAGATAACGTAATAAACTACTCAATCTTATGCTTGTCCCAAGTGCTGAAATATGTCTATAATAATGAAGTTAAGCTCTGTTAAGGCATGTGGGAAAGATATATGTACATGTTCCCAGACCAAGTTTTGAGTACATTTCTCCACTATCAGTTGGTGATATGCACTCTTCACTGTAAGAGTACCAACCTTTATTCCATGCCAAATAACCTGATCATCTTGCCTCCCCTTACAGTAGAGGTATCCTTTTAATTTGCTTGGCTTCGAAAGGCAGAAAAATCTAGTTTATCAATGTTGAATTCCAACAGTTCAAGTCTTGATCAATGAGTGGATCAACCATAGCAATTAGAGAAAGAACCTTATAAGGAGACCAATATTTAAAACTATTGTTCTCAGGTAACCATTTATCTTTCCAAATGTGAACATTTTCCCTATTTCCAATAAGCCATATAATCCCTTTTTAAAATGACACATGTCACTTCAAACAAGCTTCTCAAAGTGTAGCTTAGCTGGAAACTCAATGTGGCATTGCAAATGTTGTCCTTAGGAAAATACTTTCTTTGTAAGTTCTAGCTACCAAAGCACCAAAATGGCAGTGTTGAAAAAACCAAAATCATGAAAGCCCAATCCTCCATTCTTTTTTAGTAAGCAAAGCTCCTCCTACTTAAGCCAATGCAAGCTTCTGCTCATTCCCTTTCCTATCATACCAAAAATTACCAACTAGTGAAGTAATGCTAGAGCATACACCTATAGGTAGCCGAAAACAAGACATGACAGATAATGAAATTGATTAACCACAGATTTAAGAAGTATCTCTTTGCCAGCTTTTGATAATGCTTTCTCCTTCCACCTTTTTATTTTCTTCTAAAGTTGGTCCTGAACATCTTTTAAAAGCTTCTTTGATCAGACAACAATGGTAGGTAATCCCAAGTACTTTGTGTGACTTTCAACTACATTTATTCCTTTCAAAACTTAGACATTTGACTTCAATGTTTCATCCACATTTTGGCTGAAAGAAATTTTAGACTTCTTGAGTGTTTGCAAAAACGCAAATGCTGATAGTAGAAAATTGAAAATTGAAATGCAGACGCAGAAAAATGTAACTTTTGGTACCAAATTATGCGAGGGAATTTGTTTCTATTATTTGTTATGGTAGACGCAGATATTTTGAATTGGCATCAAATTATGCCGAAATTTATTTGTGTCTGCGTTGTTTTTAATTGCATTTGTTTTTTGGTAGATGCAAGTAATAAAATAATATTTTTTTGAAAATATGTTCTTTTCTGTGTTTGCTACTTAATGTACCTGTGTATAAGGTGGCAGATGCAGAAAGTCTATCTATTTTAAACCTAGATAATAGGCTCCCTTTCTCTTCCTTTCTTTTCTTCATCCTTCATTATAGCCCTGCTTCCTTCTGCCACACAATCGCTTGTCCGACGAGATATGACTAATGTCCTAGACATTAGCTTACAACTGTCCATCCACCTCTTGTCGGCTTCACATTTAGGGAGATCCACATAAAAGGTATGTTGTATATATATATACATAATAAAGTTTTTGTATTGTTTGTTAGGTAGTTATATATATACAACTATGTAAATCTGAAAGTTTTTTGCTTAATTATAACACATCTCTTACACATACAATGATAAATTAATGATGCAGTTATGTATAGATTAGTATAAATGAGAGATGGGTATTGTTATTGCATTGTGTCATATATGATTTTGGTAGGGAATGAATTGAAATTTTGACTGGTGCCTACCTAGTTAGTACTAATGGTTAAGAAATTAAGTAAAAACATAATTACCTAGTGCCTAATTACTTGTCCAAACTCTTATATATTAATTAGATTTATATTTTCTCAAGTGTTAATTAGCTTTTTCTTAAATAAATCCTATCTAATGAGTTGAAACTCTAATTAAAGATCCAAATTAATGCCTTAAAATCATGAAAATAGTTTTATTCATGCCTTAATTAACCTTACCAATATTAATTTAATTAATATCCAAAGACATGCCTTATGTACGCAATATATAAAATCTTGAACATTTCTAAATCTAATTAAAAAAATCTAAAAAAATTTGAACATAATAAAAAATTAAAGAAAAGTTCCAATAAAACAAAAAATTTCTAAAGTTATTTAATTTAAAAGAATACCTTCTAAATAATTCTTACCTATATTGTAATTGTATTCACAGGAAGGCTTATTTCATACGTATTTCAATTGTATTGCATATATATGTGTCTATAGCTATGTGTACTGATATACTAATATCTCATAACTATGTGTACTAATAAATATGTGTACTTATATATGTTTCATAACTATGTGTACTAATATATGTTTGTTCATTAATATCTCAATTCATAATGATATCATATATGTTAAATATCCATTGCAATATCATATTTATTGCATATCATATTTCCTTAGAAACTCGTTTGCGTATCGTTTTAAATGAACTAATATATGTTTGTCTGACACAAAGAATATATATTAATTTTATTCAAACCGATTCTTGAATTGTCCAAGTTAAGTGGACAGTTTAGGAAAGCGAACACTCCATTTGTTATGATGATACACTTAACTTTTTGTCCATTTAGTTGTGTTTATCTATGTTCTCCGGGTACATACATAGACAAAACGATATTGGCTAGCTTGTCTATGTCGTGTGTTTGGGAGACCATAGTAAAATGTTGCCCGAATTTCACCGAGTGGGGCCAAATAATTTTCCTGAATGGGATAGGACCAACCCTTAGGATGGCATTAAAGGTGGTAAAGAGCATATACTAATAATTGGCTGATAATTCATTTTAATTAATTGAGTTAAAGTGTTACATGACTAATGTAGAGACAATATCTATTAATAGAAGTTGGATGTACCATCGTGTAGTATATCATGCCGCGTTCAGATGAATTAAGGGAAAGGGTTAAAAAATTTATCGATTATGTGTTTTCCAGTACGGGTTATACATTTAACGGATTAATTCGATGTCCTTATAAAATCTGTGGCAATAGTAAATTTCTAACTATAGACAAAGTAACCCTTCAAACTCTATAAGCAGGGTTTTGTTGCAACATATAGATAGTGGAGTCTACTATGGTGAGGGTCAAGTAAGGACCGTGGAGTATACGAAAGATATGCCATCAAATTGTTATAACCCTAATAAAGTAAAAATTGAGTTTTAAACATAATATTTAAATTTATGCTATAAAATAAAAAAATTAATTTATAGTTAAACATGTTATAATTCAATATCTTAGTTTAACTTTAGTATACGTGTAAAAATCTTGTATATTAGTTGTTCGTAAAATAAATTCAAGTGAGTGAATAATTAATGTATAGGTTGTGTATATATATATATATATATATATATTAATCTCCACCACAAACAAATTAAATAAATAGATAATATAATTAAACATATATATATATATATAACTAGAAAATATACACATCACAAATTAACTTTTTGACATTGAGTCCAATTATTTTATTTTATTTTATGTTGTCTTTTTTCTTTCATTCATCACCTTCACCACCTCTGTTTCCTTTTTCTATTTTTGCTACCCTGAGTACTTCTAGAGGGGGCCTTGTTTCCATTTTCCTTATTCTGCCATGACACTTCCTCCTTGTAGTAGACCATTTGAGCCTTCCTTGTATCAAATTTCTTCATTTTTACCCTTGCTTGGCCATGGGTTCCTTGCACAGTAGCCAACATCCCCTATTTTGGTTTTGTCGTGAGTGAAGTTTATAGCTGTTTCCTTTCTCTTAGTTCGTAGATGAACTTGGTGCACTTTGGAACCCTTTCTTTACTCCCTTATTTGTTTTTCTTGGACCTTGTAACCCGTGTTGGCTGAGAGATACTCAGTGGGTATATTCAGTGGTTTTTGATTAACTTATGATTTTCCTTTACTTTCTTTCACTATGAGCAACCAATCATTCTTGGAAAAAAAAAAAGGAGGACAGATATAGAAGGTCTGGACAACCAAGTTGTTCTTAAATTTTGATTCATCATCTTATGGCGGTGACTACAATAGTTTATGACAAATTGGCTGGGAGAGTATGTCTTTTCCTTGTCTATCTTATCTAATTGTTTTCTTCTTGTAGTTAAATTCAATTCGGATCTAATTATCGCTGAGTGGTTTCAATGTGAAATGCTGCATGATTCTCATTTTTGGTAATTCATGGATGAATTACTCAAGTATCTTCTTCTCTGTTACTAGATTTGTAACTAAAACTCTTATATAGCTTTCTTACTAATTTAGCTGTTCGTTTGTTGTGCATATATCAATTGAACTTGTTTTATGGAATATGTGACCGAATCAAATAAATCTATCTTCAATTCTTCTATATTTCAAGTTTTCAACATGATATTCATTTCTGACACATGATCTTTATAAGGACTTGTCTCGGCTAAATGACAAGAATGTGAAATTAAAGGTAGTTTAATTAACATATGGATATTGGTGGCAGTGGCAGGTGTGGCCATTTTAATTCTTGTCCTTTTTCAATATTTATTAACAAAGATATAATTGTCTTTTATGGAGACTATTGGAAATTTAGTGAATACCATTTAAAGGACAGGAGCAAAAGAACTTAGATTTCTTTAACCTTGTAGAAAGTAAGTTCTTTCTCCCTGACGGAGTTAGGAGCCAGGTAGTTTGAAGTAGGTAATATATTTGGGATCATACTCTTGTATCAAGAAACTAGTTGTAAGATAACAATGTAACAGTATGTGTGCAAAGCTTAGACCAGAATGAATTTGGATTAATACATCATGTTGTCATTGATCCTGAATGACATGACTAGGAACTTGGGAGAGCTGTCTTACCAGTAAATTCACTATTTTAATATCTACTATTGCGAAATATCACTACAAGTCTTCTGCTCCTCATGTATTCATTTTGTCACACCCTCAAAGAGGAGTATGACTGGCCGGAGAAATGAGTAATCAAACCTCCATAACCCTGGAAACTCAAATATTGTACTTCCATGACTTTTTAATACATTACAATTAGGACAAATAAAATATTATTGATTCAAAATGACATTCAGACTCAGCTGTTAAACATCAAACGATTACTGAAAATATAGGCAGTGGTTCCGTGTACAATGGAACATGCCATAGTACATATAACAAGCTGTTTATAAAATTGACAGTAACTCATAATATCACAATTTACAGAGGAGCTCTGCTCCTAACCAAAACATTAAAAATACCATAGTAAATTCAATATATCTAACAATAATGCATAACACTCTAAGCAACTGTAAGTATAATCATTTACCCTCTAAGTGTGCGATTTCCAAGATATACCTTACCACATCAGAATCGGTAAGTAGAAATTTCGTTCACTAACAACAGTAGTTTTCTAGAAATTAAAAAAAAACAACCATGAAGGAAAGAATGAGTCACAAAGACTCAGTGAGCAAATCATATACCCTAAGGGTACCTAGCATCACACAACACATATATTATAGCTTAAATTCCTATTTGAATTACTTATGCATGCATGTAATTACAATTCTTATATGATCACAATTCACTTAGTTCACGAATGTAAACGTATCAATCAAAACATTCAAAGAACCAAACAAGTAGCAAACAATTTAACAAACTAAAGGGCCAACGAGTAACTCAGCCCTATGCCACATTATCTCCCTCCACCTTGGCATTTACACGCTTACCCAACAAATGGATCCTCTATACACAAATCTATCTCACTGGGGACTGAGCACTCCATTTGTTTTTAAAATAATTATCAGAATTAGAATAACTTATATCAAATGTAAAATTCAAATATCCTAGGTGCCCTGGACACCTAGGATCTTAAATTAAAAACAAAAAAAAATAGAGACCATTTCTTAGAAAATTTCACTTTGTTGGCCCTTATCAACCACACTCAATATCAAACACATAAAATTCAAGTAAATTACTAAAATAATTTATTTGCTTGTTTCTTATTATAACGCATCAATTCAAATACACATATAATTGCATACAATAATCTGATAACCATAAAGCACAAAGATGTTGGAATATCCTTGTAACGCTCTGGAACTGGAAAAAAAATTAGGAATTCATATATATTACTTATAGTAATCACCATATAATCCATTCTTCAAGCCATTACCCTTCCTAATTTAAAATAAAATTATTTACTTTCATTGTTCAAGAATTCTAATTTTAATATGGTTTAGCGTTAATTTATTTTTAACTTCCATACTTCTAATGCAATATATATATATATATAATCACTGAGATACATGTCGATCGAATTTAGATTCTTTACGAATAATAAATTTTATACGTCTATTTCTTTTTAACTCATATTAATATTTGTATGCATGTGCTTATTATCAAGATAATCCCACTCTACTAATGTGATATTCATAACACATAATTTGCGCTTATTACCAAAAGTGCACTAATTAAGTGATTGAAACTCTTCTTCCAAATTGCAAGTAACTATTAACTATAATTACTTCTAATACACTTACTTCTCCCTTTAACTAGATTCAATTAGTCCTTAATTTAATTTAATAGTTAATTAACATCTACCTATTCTTGTATAGTAATATGCAGCTTCCAAATCTCCCATGTCCACAACTGGCCATACCACTTCCTCTTACTGTACACTTACTCAATTCACTAGCTTACTCTTAATACATGAATTAATTTACAGCTATAGTCTCCCTTTACAACATAAAATCAGATTCATGGCTTCACAAGACAAGGCGTTACACTGGCTGAAATAGGCCAAAATCTTCCAAGCTAACTCCACTCAGCCAAGCCACTGCCTACGCCTTATGGTAGCTGTGTTGCCATGGCTGGTAACCTAAAGAAAATAGTGTCCAAACCTCTGTATCCCTTACTAGCTAACCCAATCCACTCCAATCTAGATCCAAATTCACCACAACACCCTAACACCATCTAAAATTTCAAGCTAAACTAGAGATTGATTCTGCTGGGTATTAAACCCCTCCAAACTGAGCTATAATTCACCTGTTGACAGCCAAGATAATTCATACCAAAATCAACTATAAGAACCTATTCAACTAACAAATAGGGTATAGGAACTAAACTACTAACATAGCAATGGTGAGAAGCAATCTAACTACCTTTCACAAGCTTAATTGGCCAAGCAAGGGGTTGGAAAATCCACTTGACCGACAAACAGGGGAAGGACAAATTTTGAAAGGCTAAGTCGGCTAGAGAAATGAAAGAGAAGAGAAGGAAATTAATTAAATAATGTAATATCTCTCTTTATAACATGTGAAGCTAATATATATATATATATATATACACACACACACACACATCAATTTAAAGTCCTCCTAAAATACCTTTCTTATAAAATAGAATTTAAGTTCCAATCAACCAGCAAGGTTGTAATCGTTAATTTTATAAATATACACATATGTATTCTTTATAACCTACGCACAAAATTCCAAATTATGCGTTATACCCTCGAGTTATAACACATTTAATGTGGAAGATAGGCTTAGTCAAGTATGTTTCTGAATAACAGGACTGTTTACTTCCTAAATATGATAGTTGAAAGCAAGATTTTATTCTTAAATTGCTTTTACATTTTAATTAAATAATCGGAACATGAGTAATTTTAAGATTTATAAGATTATATTGATAGTGTTAGGAGGTATATGTGGAATGCGAACTTATATACATGAATTAGGAAGGAAGGTGTATCCTAAGTGTTTAACAAATTTAAATGTTAATGTATGCATATAAATGGAGTTACATGAATTTCGTCAATTAAATAATAATTAGTAGACATGGGAATTGATTATGTTCATGTTAAATATAATAACTATTAAGCAATATGTTACATATATGTATATGAGTAAAATTAAGAAAATCATAGAGTTAATTACTTTAAAAAATATATGAATTTATGATTTTCAACTTTGAATCGTGTCCAGGATATGCTGACACAATCAAGCGCTAGACGGAGTGATGAATCGAATCTTTGAGCTTTGTGAGTGTGTAACTGTTACCTTTGGGGGCTAGATTATTATGTGAAATTGTATGTGTATTTGAATAAATGTGCAAGTATAGTGTTTCAGTAAGTTATTTGCATTATGTTTGTTTGAAATTATTTATGGTTGATAAGGGTCAACAAAGTGAAATTTTCTGAGAAATTATTTTTATTTCTGAAAGTGAAATCCAGGCTGCACCTAGGATATTCTAATTTGAAATCCTGAGACATTTTGATTCTGATAAATATTTTTTTTTTAAAATTGAGTACTCAACCCGGGTGTATGGAGATTAATTTGTTATGCGGACAAGTAAATGCCCGGTGGGGGGTGATATTGTTGTACAGGGGCTAGGGTTACTCGTTGGCCCTTTGTTTGCTTTGTATGATGTGATTGCTCTAATTAATTTGTGATTCTATGAATCATGTAAGTTGTGAAGTTAGACTAATTACAAATAAGTTTGTGTATTTTGAATTAAAACATGAACATTGTTACATGATGTTATATACTTGTGTTGAGTGATACTAGTATCCTTTAGGTATGATTTTCTACTCACGGAGTCCATAGGACTCACCCCTCTCTTGTGGATGTTTTTTTAGTAACAGTAGTTCAATATATAGTGTCACCGAGCTTGTGACCTGTCAACAGAGAATGAGAAGGTATTTTCCAATATCTCAAACTTGAAGTCAATGATGAAAGTTTGTAGTCACACTAGAACTATGGAGTGTCAAATTTTGTATGACTGTAATAGTCTAGTTAATTATCTTATTGATGATGTGGACGGAGCAAGAGCTCCTTGTTGTTGTCTTTGTGTTATTGTTATGGGAAATCAGGAACATAAGTATTTGTATTTTTCAGACATGTTCCATATTACAGGGAACCTCTGCAGAAATTTTCAGTAAATTGTTGTTTGTTTTATAAAATAAACTTTTACTGTAAAATTCTATTGTATAAAAGTTATTTTTGTTCTTTGGTTAGGGTTAAGATTCATGTTTGTTACTTTGTTTTGAAGTCAGGGTTACAGAGGTTTGGTTATCCAATCCTCCAGCCAGTCATGCTTTTGTGAAGGGTGTGACCCAAATGTTGTTGAAGATGAAATATTACTTAATATGAACTAGATAATAAAACTGATATTGGACTTAGTAGGCCCAAATTATAATTGGGATATCACTAAAGGTATTTTACCTAAGGATGAGAAGTTACCTAGATCTTTTTACTAGTCTAAGAAGTTGGTGAAGAAGTTAAACCCGGATATGACAAGATTGATATTTGTCCAAATCAGTACCAGTTGTATTACGATGAGAACAAGTGCATGAATGCTTGTAATGTTTGTTAAGAGCTCTATTTCAAGGAAAGGTGGTAAAAATAATATACCTTATAAGGTATTGCGACACTTGCTGATCATGAGAAGGCTAAAAAGGCTTTATATCTCTGAAGTGACTGCAAAAGACATTAGATGGCATAAGGAAGGTGAACTGGAAAAACCTGAAGTAATGATACATCCATCCAATGGGGAGTCATAGAAGTACATTGACGAAGTCCATCTATCATAGTCACAAGAAATAAGAAATGTTAGATTTGGGCTCTTAACAGATGGATTCACTCCTATTTGGTAATTCAGAATCATAATATTTATGCTGGCCAGTGTTTGTCACTCCTTATAACCTTTCAACAAGCATGTGTATGAAGCAGCATAACATTTTCTTGACTTTTCTAATTCCTGGTCTGCTCTTTCCTAGTAAGAATTTTGATGTTTATCTCAAGCCTTTAATTGATGAGTTGAAAATACTTTGGAAAGATGGCATCTTGACTTTTGATAAGTCTTTGAAGCAAAACTTTATTATGAGAGTTGCTCTTCTATAGATGATTCATGATTTTTCTACTTATAGAATAACTTATGGGTGGAGTATCAATAATAGATTGTCATGTCCTATATGTATGGAAATTAGAAAATCCTTCACACTAAAGAATAGTAGAAAACAATGTTGATTTGATTGCCATCATCAATTCTTGCCTGTGAATCATCCGTTTCAAAAGCAAAGAAACAATTTTTGAAAGAATACCATTGAGAAAAGCTCACTGCCTCCCAGATTGTCGAGTGATGAGATCTTTGTTAGGGTTAAATCATTTGATGTTTCAACGTATGGAAAGAATCATAATTGGGTAAAAAAGAGTATAGTTTGGGAGTTATTGTGTTAGTCTACCAACCTACTGTGATATAACTTAGACATCATGAATATTGAGAAGAATGTGTTTAGCAATATTTTCAATACTGTTATAGACTTTGAAGATAAAAGCAAGGACACTCCATGAGCTCATCAAGATTTAAAAGAGCTATATCATTGATCAGAATTGAAGCTGCATGAGGTTAATGGAAAATGGTTAAAGCAGAAAGTAACCTCGATTTGAGCAAAGATGATAAGAGGTTGATTTGTGAATGGATCAAGAATGATGTGAAGTTCCCTAATGGTTATGCTTTTAACTTGTCTCAGTTGTGTAAACATGAAAGAATGCAAAGTTTATGGTATGAAGAGTCATGACTATCATGTGTTCATGCAAAGCTTATTGCCAATTGCATGAGACTTCATTCCGAAGCCAATTTAGGATCCTATTACAGAACTTAGTAATTTTTTTCTAGGATATTTGTGTAACTGGACTGAGTGTTCCACATACAGAGCAACTTGGGTCAAATATACTTGTGACGCTTTGTATGTTGGAAACTAAGTTAATACCTAGTGTTTAGGACCTATGAACATTTTTAGATTCACTTGGCTTATGAGGCAAAAGTTAGTGGCCTAGTGCAATATTAGTGGATGTATCCTTTTGAAAGGTAACTTTCAAATTTCTTGCATCGGTTATTCTTTTTTATTACAATTATATATTAAATATTATATGACATTCATTAATAGGATGATGCATAGTCTGAAGAAAAAAGTCCACAAAAAACACGAGTTGAGGGTTCAATTGTCGGGGGTTACATACTTGAGAAAACATCAAATTTTTATAGCCTTTACTTTGCAAGCAATGTGCATACAAAGATTGCGAGAACCATACCAAAATGATGATAACGATATTTATCCAACTGGTCGAATATCTACATTTTCTTATCCTGGTAAAACTATAGAAACATGCTCGGTCTAAATAGGTAAAAGATTGTAAGTATAATAATACAGTGATATATGTTTTTCTCAACTGTGAAGAGATTGGACTTTTTGTGGAGTAAGTTTCAAAAACTCTGTATTGGTACCTTCACACTTTTTTACACAAAACTTATCTTGTCATACATTTTTTGTAGTCAATTTGATTCAATAATAATAGTTGATGATTCCATTATCACCGATGAACAACTCGAGAGACTCCATGAAAGCAAAATTTCCTCAATGGCTATGCCAACTTTTAAGAATTTCATCGATTATAATTAAACTTAAATTTATTTCATTAACGATTTTTTATTCTTACATATGTCATAATTACATAGGCATTGCGTAATATAAGTGTTGATGAGCACATATGTGATATAGTTATGGGTTCAAATCGGTCTGTCCACTTCTTACAATGGAGACATTGTAAATGGTTATATGTTTCACACATAACATCATTCAAAAAAAAATAAAAAAAATACAATGATTAGTGGTGGTTATGTGAAGGGTAGCAGTTATGATGCATGTGATTATAACTTTTATGGTATGTGGATCGATGTGATTGAGTCTAGTATAGGGGGTTCCAACAACAAAGTTATCTTGTTCAAAGTATCGATGATATGATTCTTCTGACAAAGGACTTAAAGTTGACCACCAACATAGTTTGATTAAGATAAATTACAAATCCAAACTTAACTTAGACGAGCCATTTGTGTTGGGTTATCAAACTTACACAAGTCTTTTATGCAAAATATTTGTCTAAGAAAAGAGAAATGCTTAATTGGTAGGATAATATGTAGAGTGAAACCAAAAAAATTTGTTAATTTACCAATGACTAAAGATAACACTAAAAATATCGTGCCAATGCATTCAAACTTTTTTGAAGATCAAGAAACTCAATGTCCTAGCTCCGGTTACCATTGAAGATGATGATAGTCTCCCTTGATTCACTTCATGACGAAAATATGATGGAAGAAATTAATCAAAATGAGCTTCTTCAATCAAAGAGCAAAAAACATGCTAGGGTAATTGTTAATGATGACTTTATTGATGACGATAAAATCGTCTCAGTTAATGAAGAAGATGATGATGAAGAGGAAGAGTTTATCGATGAAAATCATGAGAATTAGTTGTTCTTTACCTGTAAATATACAAATATATTCATATATAGTTCATATCTTAATTAAGACAATGTTATTACTAGCTAGTTTTGTTATTCATTTTATAAATAACTAAAATAATCATATAACTTGTTGTTTCTAAGGTATGAATTCTTTTAGTTTCATTTTCATTATAGGATTCTTGGGGAGAAAAAATAGTTAAACACTAGTCCGTTTTGGATTTTGAGAGTACTGGCACGACAGTAGAGATGAATAAGACTTGTAGGAAAAAACATAATTTCATTTAGATCAACAGTTAGGATATTAGGATAATGATACAGTTTCAAGGTAAAACCTTTGTAACTCTAGTTTCAGGGGGCTAAACGATCAAATACAAGTCTGTTTTGGATTCCGGTAGTAGTGGCATAACTATAAGGACGAATAAGACCTATAGGATATTAGGATTATATTATTTATATATATGAGATGGATTTTTCAACAATATTTGTAAATAATTTTAATCTTACGTAGAATGAATTTTGTATAATATTTTCTTATTTATATGAAATTAAATAAATATACAAGTATGTACAGGTACAAAATTACAAACTACATAAAAAATAATAATAAAAACAAAAAATTTATACCATCTGCATCTGCAAGTTATATTTTTGCTTCTGCATAAGGTAAACGCAGAAAAAATGAAAAATTTAAAAACCAGTAAATTTGTATTTTTTGTGTCTGTCAGGTAGGCTCTGAAATATTTGCGTCCACGCTTCTGTGTCTGCCCTTCAGATGCTGTTAAGTGGCCAAAAGTTTTTCAAATTTTGTGTCTGTCTGCTAGCCACTACACAAACATAGAAAATTTTATCTGAGGCTATGATTACTACGTCTGGGTACGCAGATAAGCAACTGCGTTTGTATTTATAATATCTGTGTCTGCTATAATAACCCTTATAATTCAAAATCGTAAATTTGAGTTTTAGATCTAAAGTGTAAGTTTTAATTATAAAATAGTAAGCATATACAAAAATTAAATAAATAACAATATAATTGAACATCTTATAACTTGATATCTTAACGAACACCTTAAGATATTTGTAATTAATCTCTCATGGCTAGGTGAAATAAAATTTTATATTGAGTAATATTAAAATAAATGGACACTTGTATATAAGTATATATGTAATTATACACATGTAATTAGAGAATTAATTACTACCATATGTTGGGTTGACTTGGAATTAGATTTTATTATATGTAAATTGTACTAATAATTGAAGACAAAGCATGTACACAATAAAGTAGAAAACAAAAATTATAACTAAACATATATAAATATAAATATATTGATAGTTAGGATGAGTTTCTACCACAAGTTGTGAAGTAAAAAGGTGACCTTAAATTTTATAACTTATTATTTTCTTTCTTTTGTCTTTATTTCCTCATATTGACTGATTTTCCTTTCATTTCCTTTCCTTTCTCTTTCTCTTTGGACCATTTGTCATAGCTCTAGATCATTGTATTTTGTATTCTTCACTTGAGCCAATTTTCTTGCCATTTTCTTAGCCCCACCACCTTTGTTTCCTCCTTTATTTTCTGCCACTTGAACCTTCAAGCTATAGAGAGCCTTTATCCTTCTATTTTGTATAGTTACAACATGGTTTTCCATTGACCTTCCTCAGTAAAGCCTTGAAGTATGCACTGAAGCAGAAAAAGTATAATCTAGTACTTTAGAAGTGGCTTTCAAAATTAATGGGGTTGGATTATAAAATTGTATATAGGAAAGGGCAAAGACAATGTTGCAACTGAAGCCCCTTCTAAAGTAATGCAAGAGGAGAAGGATAACATGAGCACAAGCTTAGCAGTTTTACTAATGACTATTAATTGCATAAAAAAAGTAATGGGAAGCTATGGAGCAGATAAGAATCTTCAAAAAATTATTCAGTGGGTTTAAAGTTGATAATAACTCTCACCCACACTATGAATTAGAGCATGGCTAACTTAAAAGAAAAGGAAGATTGGTAGTGAGAAAGGATGAAGAGTTGAGGAGAGAACTATTGGAGTTGTTCTATTATAGCCTTATTGGTGGCCATTCTGGAGTCTACGCAACAACCAAGAGGTTAGGAAGTGTTTTTTATTGGAAGAGGTAACATAAGGAAGTCATAAATTTTTTAAGAAGTTATAAAGTGTGCCAGAGGATTTAAAACTGAAACAAGCAACATGCCCTGGCTTCTTGTAGCCTATACTATCCCTAACAAATTATGGTCATCAATTTCTATGAAATTCATTGATAGGTTAACAAAAGCTAGGGGTAAATTAGTTACTGGTAATAGTAGACAGGTTGAGTAAATTTTTTAAATTCATAGCCCTCTAACACTTTTATATAGTAGCAGCAGTGGCTCGGGTATACATAGATAATGTGTATAAAAGACAAAGTATGCCTGATGATATTGTGTCTGATAGGGATATAGTTTTCTTGTCCAATTTCTAGAGTGAGATGTTTAGAATCCAACAAGGTCAAGTTGACAGTACTCTTATGCCTATCACCATCAAACTGATGAGCAAACTAAAATAGTTAATAGGTCTATGGAAACATACCTGAGGTGTTTTATATAGGGTTGCCCAAAAAAGTAGGTGTAATGGCTACCCCTGGCTTAATGGTGGTATAAGACAAGTCACAATTTTGCTATCCTTATGACTCCTTACTAAGTTATGTTTGGATAACAGCCTTCATACTGTATCCCATATGTCAAAGGGGATCTAATAATGAAGAGGCAGATAGATCTTTGTCTGGCAAGAAGACCTTTATCCATATATTTAAAGACAACTTGCTTAAGGCTCATAACAAAATGAAGGTTCAAGGTAGTAAGTACAAGAATGAAAGGTAATTGTTGATGGGTAAGTGGGTGTACCTGGAGATGCAACCCAACAAGCAACAAACCTTGACCAATTCCTTAGCTGCAAGATATTATGAGCCTTTCCAGGTTATGGACAATATTGGCAAGGTTGCCTATATTGCATTACACTTGCTAGATAATTCCATAATTCACAATGTGTTTTATGTGTCGTTGTTTAAGAGAAATCATAACCATCATATTGTATGCTCATAATTACCTAACATAGACGATGAAGGAAAGGTGTTGCTAGAACCATTTGACATATTAGGTAGGAGGATGAGTAAGAGATAGGAACAGCTTCAGTACAAGTTTTGGTCCACAGGTCTCATACATGTAGGAAAACTGCCCCTGAAAAGATTCTTAGGAACTTAAGAAAAGATTTCCCAGCTTTGATCCCTGTGGTCAAGGATCGAAAGGGAATTGTCATGAACCAAAGCCAAGAATTGGGCCATAATGGAAAAAGGGCTTTCTATCCTAGTCATGCCTGCAAGGCCAAAGAAGCAAAACATTGCGTTTGCTGCGAAATAGGCTAAGAATTGTCAGTCTAATATGACATAATTTATTAGTTAGTAATAATAGCTATTGGACCGTCGGAGCATTATAACGGTAGGCTATAATAAAATCCTAGCAGCAATTCATTTTAAAGGATTGATTCATTAATGAGAAAACTTTGAATTCCTTCTTCATTCTCTCGTTCTCTCTCTTGGTTCTCTTCTGTTAAAGGCATTTATAGCTGAGTTACTAAGCTTTTCAAGAAAAGCTTTTAACATAGAGGCAAAAATATTGGAATTTAAGAGGCTTGGATATATAATTTATCACAATCTTAGGACTTTTCACACTAAATTTTGTTAAGATAACTAGTAATTTTTGGTAAAGTTGAGTGGACAATAGGTTTTGATATAGTGGTTGATTGCTTTTGTTACATTGCAATCTGAGTCACAATTTCTTAGTGTCTTAATCTAAAGAATTGACATTCATACATTTAAGTCATACATTTAATACTTAATTGTATGTAACCACGTTATTGTTGACCAATATGCATAATACATATCTATCATATGCAATTGCATATTTGTCTTCTAACAATATGTTTTCTGAAATTGCCTGTTATTTTTCAAGAAGAAAATTCATGGTTGCCATCATTAGTTATTTCCTTCCAACCAACTTGCTATGATGCACCTTCTTCCTATGACCAAATTCACAATATAAGTCATCCATTTCGACTGAAAGGTGACCCAATATGATGTGGTACTGATTATAAATTAGCTTGTGAAAACAATATTATAGTATTATATTTTTATTCAGGAAAATACTATGTGAAGGCAATCAATTACATCAACTTGCATAATCCGACTTGTTGATCCTTTTGTCCTTGATCATTAGCAGCCTAAAAGCTACTTCACCATCCTTCGTTATTTATTGAACTTCATAAACTTCAATTATGGTGATCCATATGCCTATGGACCATACCATTATTGTGGAAAATTTAAATATTATTCATTCCTATAATTTACTTAAACATTAATGATCCTAGGATCAATTATTCTCGATATGTTTTTGTAAATATTGCTAACTATGTTAGTGTTGGATATAATTCTGCCGTCACTGGCTCCTTACAAAGGAAGGACTTGAAAGTTGGTTGCCATATGAAGTTGGATGCTTTAAGATCTCGTCGTTGGTTGTTCCTTAAGCTTCAAATGAACATTTCTTCTTCTTTTTGGAAAGAGTATAAGAACATCAAGATCAAAAGTTTCCTACGCTGACATTTAATATGCCTTAGTCATTGGATTCGAGGTGTATTATTTGGATTACATTTGTCAAGTTTGTTGTGGAAAGGAGAGTTTATGCAGATTCATACTAAGTTTGTTGTCTTATCGACCTCAAAAAGTTAACTTGGTGGTTAAGAATGTATGACACACTATTTTATCTACAGGAAATACAAAATTTAAAATATCTACCTAATGGACTGAGGATCTGCAATTCTGCGTATAATTCATTATGTTGATCTAACTCCTCATCTAGTAAGAACTTTGTTCTTGGATATATATATATATATATATATATATAGGGTTTTTCAATTCAAAAAGATTGTGTGGTTATTATTAAAGCTATCAAAGCTTCATCAAATGTCAAGGTTATTTTTATCAAAGCTATCAACTTTATTTAAAATGTTGGTATGAAAATTTAGCTTGTGATGTAATAATTAGTTCACTTTGTGTAAGATGTAGTTATGAGAAAGCAACCCTTACTTTAGTGGTTGGATGAGATAGAAAGTAGGAGCTGTAATATATATTGCAGCTGAATGCTAAGTGTTGTAACATATATATATATATATATTTGAAACTAAATGGTATGTGGTTGTTGTTCAGCACTTTATCTTCTATGTTTCAACATCTTTCTCCTCTCTTCATGTTTGAGTAAAAACTTACAATTGGTATCAGAGCATTCTTGATTTTTGATAAGAAAATACTAAAAACGAAATACATGCTTAAACCAACTTCCCTGCTACTCCACCACTTGCCTTTCTAGTAGAAAACTACCTTATATGGTCTGTAAAATTGAAGACTTACTTGAAGTCTTATGACTTTTAGGGGTCAGCAGATGTAGTAGGAGATCTTACACCTTTAAGTGCAAATCCCATCGTAGCACAACTAAGGTAACACAATAAGGAAGTTGCAAAAAGATTTAAAGTTTTGTCCTCTACACTAACAATAGTCTCTTATGTTATTTTGAAAAGGATTATGACCTATGAAATAGCAGAGGAAGTTTAGGACAAACGTAAGGAGGAGTTCTACAGCATTGACAAAACAAGACAAATGCAAGTCTTGAATCTTAGAAGCGAGTTTGAAATCTTGCAGATGAAAGAATCAAAAACTATAAAAGAGTATGCTAACAAGCTTATGAAGGTTGTGAATTAGATTCGTTTTCTAGGTAAGGAGCTAACAGAGAAAAATTTTGTTAAAAAACTACTTATGAGTGTGCTTGAAAGGTTTGAGTCTAAGATTTCCTCTTTAAAGGACTCAAAGGACATAAGCTAGCTGAGTTTGTCAGAGCTGCTCATTACTTTCCAAGCACAGGAGCAAAGAAGGTCTATAAGACATGAAGAAGCTTCCGAAAGAGTATTTCTAGCAAACCAAACAACAAAAGGCCAATCATTAAGTAGAGGAAAGAAGCAAGGATTAGAAAAGACACTGAAAAACATAGACAAAGAAAAAAAGTTTTTCCAATATGACAAAAGCAGTAAGAAAGGAAGTCAACCTCCTTGTCCTTATTGTAAAAAAAGGAGTTATACTTAACTCTTGCTGGTTTAAACCAGGAGTCAATGCAAATCCTGTAGAAAAAGTCTACAAGAATAAAGGAAGTCAACAAAGTCAGCAGACTTAATCTACTGAAAGTTATGAAAAGCAAGATGAAAGTCTATTTGTAGCAACCTTCTATCCAATCTCAAGTTCTAAATAATCTTGGCTGATAGACACTGACTGCACCAATCACATGACACCAAACTTGTAGTTTTTCAAGAATATTGACAGAACTTTCTACTCAAAAATCATATCTGGTGATGGAAAATTAATTGAGGCACAAGAAAAAAGATTTGTCACATTTGAAACTTCAACATGTATTAAGAGCATTTATGATGTTTCTTATGTTCCTCAATTAAGTCAATGCTTGCTAAGTATAGGACAAATGTTAGAGAAAGAACTACACCCTTACGTAAAATAACTATTGGGTTATTCTTGGTCATACTGGCTCTGAACTCGTGAATATGCTGATGAAAAATAAATTTTTTCCTATAAAGTAAAAAGGAACTAAAGAGCATGTTTTATCTTCAGTAATTGCTAAGTCCTTCATGTTGCATAAAATACTTGGACATTGTAGTTACTCTACTTTGAAATATATGTATGAAAAAGACTTGGTCAGAAATATGCCTACTATGAGTGAATGTGAAGGTGTGTGAGGTGTTTGTTAATATGGAAAGTAGTGAAGCCTTCCATTTTCTATGTACAAAGCTTGGTGAGTTTCAAAAAAGCTTGAATGATCCACATGATATATATGGACCTATGAATACTTTGCCACTAAATGAGAGCAAATATTTTATACTGTTTATTAATGACTTTACAAGATTTTGCTAGGATTTATTTTCTAAGGAAAAAAATCATATGTAGTTGAAGTGTTTCAATATTTTAAAGCTCAAGTTGAAAATTAGTCAGGCTACTCAATCAAAATACTCAAATCTAGACAGAAGCAGTATACACCTCTGTCTATTTATAAAATAGGCTTTCAACTAAAGCTTTACAAAATCAAACTCCTCATAAAGCATGGTATGGAATGAAACCAATCTTGGGATCATCTAAAGGTCTTTGGCAGTTTGTGTTACTTTGGAGTTCCAAAAGTAAAAAGAGACAAGCTAAATCAAAAGTCTAAACCAAGGTGTATTTCTTGGATACAACAGTGCTTCCAAAGGCTACATAATATTTGATCCTGAAAAAAAACAAGGTTCAAGTGAAGTAGAAATGTGAAGTTTGATGGGTATTGTGTATGGAATTGGGAGAAGCATCAACCTGAGATATCTCATCGAAGATCCAATAAAACATATTCTGAAATGGAGCAACATGATGGTGATGAATCAGATTCAAACCTTGAGATATCTCATCGAAGATCCAAAAAAGGCTTAACCTGTTAGGGGAATAAGGTCATTGGATAATGTCTATTAAAGGTGCAATGTAGCTGTGACTGAGCCTTCAAACTTTTTCTGATGCATCAAAATCAGAAGATTGGATGGTTGCAATGGGGGAGGAGATAAATATGATAGAAAAGAATGAACTTGGAATCTTGTTGATAAACATACTGACAAGAAGGTAATTTGTGTTAAATGGGTTTATAGAACCAAGCTTAATTTAGATAGTTCTGTGAACAAGCTAATGCCGAGAATAATTGTGAAGGGGTATTCTCAAGAATTTGGGATTGACTTCAATGACACTTTTGCACCTATTGCAAGACATGACACTATCAATCTATTGATTGCTATTGCTATTCAACAAGGTTTGAAAAATTTTCAACTCGATGTGAAATCAACTTCTCTTAATGGCTTTCTTGAAGAGGAAATATTAATTGAATAACCTAACAGGATTTGTTAAGGCTGAAACTAAAAGTTAAGTACATTTGTTAAGGAAAGTTTTGTGTGGCTTGAAGTAGGCACTTAGAGCCTAGTACAACAGAATAGATAGTCACCTATTGAATCATGGATTCATCAAGAGCTTCATTGAGGCTACTTTATATATAAGTAAGTTGAAGATAATATACATTAATTGTTTCTTTATATGTTGATGATCCTCTTATTAGTAACAGTAACATGAATCATTTAAATGAATTCAAAGATGATATGCAGCAGACTTGTGAAATGACAGACTTAGGTATAATGTCATACTTTATGGGTATAGATATTGTTTAAAATTAGAAAGGTATATTCATTTTCCAAAAGAAATTTACAACTGATCTTCTTTGCAAGTTTAGTATGGAAAACAGTAAGCTTATGAGTGTACCTTTGGCTTACAATATGAAGTTATGCAAGGATGATGATGCTGTGAAGATAGATGCAGATTTTATAGAAGTTTAATTAGGAGTTTGCTGTATTTAACAAAAACTAGGCTTGACATTATGTTTGTTGCAAGTTTGCTATCAAATTCATGCAAAGTCTAAGTGATTAGCTTTTCAAAGCTACAGAAAGGGTCCTCAAATATGCGAAGGGAACTACTAGCTGTGAGATAAGGTTTAGAAAGACTGATGGCCTAAATTTGTTTGGTTACATTGATAATGATTGGGTAAGGTCATTAGATTGATATGAAAAGCACATCAGGATATGCTTTTTCAATTAGCTCAGGTTTCTTTAACTGGATGTCAAGGAAAGCAGAGCATTGTGGCTCAATTCAACAGTAGAAGCAGAGTATGTTACTGCTGTTGGTGCTATGAATCAATTTATTTGGCTTAGGAAGCTTGCTGGTTAATTTGAATCAAGGACTAGCTAAAGCCACAACTATTTTTTATAATATCTAGTTAGCTATTTCAATTGTAAGGAATCTTATATTGCATGGAAAAACCAAGCATATCAAGATCAAGTTCCACTCAATTAGAGAAGCTTGAAAAAGAAGGTGAAGTGAAGTTTGTTTACTATAGTTCTAATAAACAACTTGATGATCTATTGACAAAGTCCTTGCCTAAAACTAAGTTTGAAACATTTAGGAAGAAGCTCAGAGTTTCAAGCAAAATTGTCAAGAAGGGACTTTCAAAGCTATCAAAGCTCCATCAAATGTTAAGGTTATTTATAACAAAGCTGTCAACTTTATTTAAAAAGTTGATGCGTATGGAAATTTAGCTTTTGATGTAATAATTAGTTCACTTTGTGTAAGGTGTAGATATGAGAAAGCAACCCTTACTTTAGTGGTTGGATTAGACAGAAAGTATGAGCTGTAATATATATTGTAGCTGAATGCTAAGTGCTATAATTTATGTATATATATATATATTGAAAGCTGAATGGTAAGTAGTGTGTAGTTGCTATTCAGCACTTTCTATCCTATGTTTTAGCATCTTTCTCCTTTATTCTTTTTTGGGTAAAACATATAGTTATGCCCTAAGTATGGTTACTCTTCACATAGTCTAAATTTCTGATTTTAGTCACACATTAGTTTACTCCATTTTTATTTGGCTAAACCTTTTTCCATTTTCTAATTATTAGTTTTTATGATGTCATAACTTGCAAATCTTGTAGCTAGCTATCCATATTATATATATGTTACCGGTAAGATTGCATTTCTCCTCACAATTAGGCTTGTTGGGGCCGATATGGGAAGTGATTATGATTTTTGTTTAAAATTGGATGCTAAAAGTTTATAGAAGCTACCTCAATAAGTGACTTAAAGGGTGCATTATTAAAAACTTTTAACTATTTGAGAAGCACTAAAATTTCAAATTGTTATATTGATGATTCTTTTGAAATGAAATAAGATCAAGTTGTTCATCTAGTTTGAATATTTTAACCATTCTCACACTGCGCTTGCTTGAATAAGTAAATTAAAAGTTAAGTTTTGAGGTTGAATATATATATATATATATACGAGACATATAAGTATACCAAATTACCATGATGTGTGATGTTTGAACATGCTTTATAGCCAAACTTCTTATATACTAATTCATTGTGATTCCTTATACATACTTCCGAACTCCACATTGTAGCAAAAGTTGAACTTGGGACTCCATGTGTGATAATTCTTTTGATATTCAAGTGGCGCATAAGATATTAATACATGTATCATGCTATTGAAGATTTTCTTTAGAGTAACAATAATCTAATGCCAATAAGTTATTCTTACTCACAAATTAGGAGAATGACTAATGGTTTTAGTGACAAATTGGCCGAATGTGGCTTTGGCTCTATTTTTAAAGGAAAAATTCAGAGTGGACAAATTGTAGCAGTAAAGATGTTGGGTAAGTCTAAGGTTAATGGTCAAGATTTTATCAATGAGGTACTCTAGAATCCGAAACAGATTTGTAATTTGACCATTTTGCCCATGAACCCAAGTTGTCAAACTTTTTAGGCCTGAAACTCAAAATTTGGCCTAAATCCTAATTGTTGATCCAAATGTAATTATGTTTTTTCCCATAGGATCTTATTCATCTCCACAGTCATACCATTACTACCAAAACCCGAAATCGACATGTATTTGATAATTTTGCCCCTGAACCCAAGTTTTCAAATTTAAACTTTTGCATTTAAACTATAATAAACTAAAACTTTTACATTATATAAATAAAATTAAAAGAATATGTACCTAAATACCCATTAGTGCCATAGAGAGCTTTTGAATGTTTATAGACATGATTTGGAAAATCATGCTTTTCAAAGCATGGAGGTTGTTCAACATAAATTTTCTCTTTAATAAATCCATTCAAGAATGCACTCTTTACGTCCATTTGGTAAAGTTTAAAATTCATAAAGCTAGCATAGGGAAGCAGTATACGTATAGATTCGAGTCTAGCTACAGGAGTATATATTAATCGAAATCAATTCCTTCTTCCTAGTTATAGCCTTGAGCAACTAACCTTACTTTGTTTCTTACCACTCTACCATTTTCATCCATTTTGTTTCTTAATACCCTATTAGTGCCAACAACATGACTGAATATTTAAGACCAAGTACTAAGTTCCAAACCTTGTTTGTTAAAATTGGCTCAATTCCTCTTGCAATACTATCATCTAATACTCATCATTTTCAGCATCTTCAAAATATTTTTGTTCTATCTAAGAATGAAAGGCTAGATGGGCACTAGCATTTCTGTAGGAGGATTTGGGTTGTACCCCTTTGGTTGGATTACCAATAATTTGATCAATAGGATAATGTCTCATGGTTTTCCAATCCTTAGGATGTTAAGCTAATTATTGATCAACTTCACCTTTAAATTCTTCCTCTAGAGGTTCTTCTGATACTTGTTTAGGAGCTTGTTTATATGCAAGCTCAGCTTCTTTGTTTTCAATCTCATTCTGAGTTTTGTCTTTCTAAGGTTTTCTATTTGTAGGTTCTAGATCATCATCATAATCTTCAGGCTTGAAGTTGTGAGTTTCATTAAATTTGACATGTATGGATTCTTTGACAACTAGATTTTTTTTATTGTAGACTCTGTAGGCTTTTCTACTTATACATTCATCTGATTTCGCATCGAATTATTTGAGTATATCCTTGTTTTTAATCAGGATAAAACACTTACAGCCAAAAGCTTTGAAATATGATATATTAGGCTCTCTGCCTTTTCAAATCTCATAGGGAGTCTTCTTGAGAATTGGTTTAATTAGCACACTATTCATAATGTAACATGAGATATTAACAGTTTCAGTCCCATAAGCTTTTGGAAAGATTGTTCTCAATTAATAGTGTCATTCCTATCTCCTTTAAAGACCAATTCTTCATTTCAACCACACCATTGTGTTGAGGTGTTCTTAGTGCTGAAAAATATTGATCAATGTCATGCTCTTAACAAAAAGAAATTATATTTTTGTTTTCAAATTCACATCTAAGATCACTTCTTATACTAGTGATATGGCACTTCTTTTCTTTTTTAACCTTCTTACAAAAAAGAATAAATGAAGTATATAATTCATCTTTGTTATCAATAAATAATACCCAAGTAAAATGAGAATAATATCTACAATCACAAAAGCATATTGTTTACCACTCATCTATGCCTCATATGTCCAAATAGTTCCATATGCAGTAGTTGTAAAACTCTACAAGTAGAAACTACATTTTTGGAATTGAAAGAGCAGAATATTTGTTTGCCAAATTGGAATGCATCACCACTATACTTTCATGTTGTCAAACTTGATTCATGGTAAACCAAAAACCGATTATTTTCTAGATAAATATGATATGTGATCAATATTTGAATGACCTAATCACTTATGTCCACAACCAACTATTTTCATGAATGACAAATAAGCATTTAGCATTTGAAATATTAATATCATCAAAGTTTAGCATGTAAACATGAACATGTCTATGACATATAGGAATGATGTTCTTTGAGTCCATATTTTCAAATAGGCATTTATGTGAATAAAAGATGACACGATTAACTTGATCATATATTTGGCTAATGCTAAGTAGATTATGTTTTAAGCCATCAACATGCAACACCTTATCAATGGAGGTAGGGATTATGCTTAACAAACTTACCAATGTCAAGTACCTTTTCTTTGCTATTATCACCAAATGTAACATTACCTCCTGTCTTAGCCTTGAGTGAACATAATTTTTCTCTGTCACCCCTCATGTGCCTTAACCAGCCGTTGTCCTAAGTACTACTTGCTTCATTTGGTCTTAGTCTTCAAGTGTACCTCATTATTAGGTTGAGCCATTAGGCAATGGTAGGTGGTTTCCTCATCACTTTCACTGCTTGAAGAGGTGTCACCTTTCATTATCATCCCAAGTAAGAAGAGCTTCTTTTTCTTTGTGTATTTTTTGCTTTTCTTTGGCTACGGACATTTTGATCGATAATGACAAAGGTTGTTGCATTAATAGCACACGTCATTATCTGCTTTAGGAGGATTAGCTTTCTTGATATTCTTCATGAATGACTTCTTCCTTTTCTTGTCTCATTTGAACATTCTTTTAAATTTTCTTATAAGCATGAAAAAATTTTCATCATCACTGATATCTTCATCATCTAATTGTTTGAAGCTGAAGTTTTGAAGGCTAGATTTTTTTTGTTTCTGCTTATCATCTCCATCAACATTCAAAATGAGCTCGTAAGTCATGAGTGAGCCTTAGAGCTCTTCAACAGTGAGTTTTATAAGATATTTTGTTTTCAACTATAGCTATAGCCTTTGGTTCCTAAGCTTTAGGTAAATTCCTGAGAATCATTCTAACATTTCTTCATACTGTATATCTTTTACCGTGTCCACATAAAGTGTTGGTGATGACATTGAAACAACCAAACACTTCACTGATGGTTTCAACATCCTTCATTTTGAATTTTGAATGTGTAAACCAAGCTTGAAATTTTTCACTTGGATTAGTACTTTCATAAGTTACTTCAAGTGTCTTCCAAAGTTCCTATGCAGTTTCATAAACAAATATATGATTATGCAAATCATTAGATATGCCACATATTAAAATGTTCATAGCCTTTTCTTTTATTTGGACAAGTTCTATCTCTTCCTTAGTCCAATCATTTTTATCTTTAGGACTACCTTGAACATCCTTTGGAACATTAGGACCATGTTCAATAACTCTCTAAATATTTAAACCAATACTACGAATGAAAATTTTCATTGTGTATTTCCAATAAGCATAATTTGAACCATCTAAAGAGTATGCCTATTTGTAGCACGTCCCTCAGGGAAAACAATCTTGGTGTTTGCCATAGGTCTTTTCTCAATAGTTGTTAAGCTTAAGTCTAAGACAAACCTTTGGTACTAATTGTTGGCTCGAAAAGTGTCCAAGAAAGGGTGATTTGGTTCTTTAAAACTTTTTGCACAAAGATAAACAAGTTTAATATATTTAAAAACTGAGATTCAAGACTTTTTTAAATTAGCAAATGAATAATGCAAAATTGTGAGTACAACTGAAAATGATAAATCACATACTATAATCAAAGCTATAAAACACTTGACCAATTTAACAAAATAAAAAACATAGAATATAAATGCTTCAAGTCAAATCAAGTTTTAAAACAAGTAGAGCCTACATCAAAATCAAGTTTTGATAAGCTCTTGCTAGTAAGCTATCAATTTCAACTTAGATTACCATTTAAAAAAAATTGTTTAAAAAATTGCACAAATAATTAAATAAATATGAATGATGGAGCAAGAATATAAAAAGAGTATAAGAACGCAAGCAATTATACTGCTTCAACCATTAACTATGCTTATGTCTAGTATTCTAAGTTTACTACTTGTGAAATTCTACTATTCTGTGTACCCTTACAAATAGTGAAATGAGAGCAACTCTCTCACTGTTTAGGATCATCACTCAACCCAACTGAATACCTTCCCTAGTTTAGATCTTCACTTGACCTAGGAGATACCTTCCCTCTTACAATTTTAGGTTTTCGATCAACCTAGGGGATACCTTTCCTTTTTCCATTTTCCCTTTTCTTGGGTTTAGATAAGGGTACAAGGCTCATCTATAACATAGGCACAAAGGGTGATCCTCTCAATAGGATAGATAATAGAGGTTTTGGCTCTAAGAGTGATATAATAATTTGTAGATTATAAGCATATGTTGCTCAACTCTTTTTCATTCTTACTTCGTTTCGTCTTCTTTTGCTAACTTGATCCTCTTTGTAATAGATTTTGGAATTATTTATGAGTTTAGGACTTCTTCCTTGATTAAAATATCATGGAAGTCTTTTAATATTGTTAAGATTATCTAGTTGTTTAGGAACTTAATACATTTTCTGTAAATTAAGGCTTGATCAGAATATGGAATCTTCATGGTTGATAATCTTGCCATTAGTAGTATTCCTTAAGTGTCAGCTCTTGCATTGATTTTCTTTTGCTTCAAGTAAAGTTCCACTTCTCATATTTAGACTTCACATATTCACTCTTAGTTTGTTGTGTATTCCATATAGCTTTGTACATTGCAAAAATATTTCCACGAACATCTAGGTTAAAATACAATACAAAAAGATATACTTTGTTCGAGTATAGGCATTAGTACACAATTGATATAATCATTAATACATATACCAAATTCCATATAGAGTAGTAATAACATTTCTCAGAATATTTGAGTCTAGTTGACTTAATTTGAAACTCAGATAATTTTTAGGAGAAATATTAAATCTTCATGTCCATAATTTAACCACTTATGTGTTTAAGAATATATCCAAAAAGGTAAGTTGACTCTGTTTTGAAATCAACATTAATGAAGGAAAGAGGTAGATTCATGCAATTAATATTTCATTTAATTTGCGTAAAGACTAATTTTTATAAATCACGTATACTAAATCAGAGATATATTCAAGACTTATCAAAATTTCTTACAAAATTATGATACTCATATGCTAATATATTTTTGGAAACTTTCCTCATTTATTTTTAAGGGTTTATAAATACTAAATCAACCAAAAAGAGTTGACTAAAATAACAAAACTTTTTTGAAATTAAATAAAAGATATTTCCATAAATCATGTATTGTTTCATCAAATCAATCTTGACAATTATATAGCAAGTACAGATCATGAGATTAATTTTAAATTCACAAGCGTTTCACCAGTTTGAGTAGTAACAAATTGAGCATAAAATTAACAATACCAAGCAGTGGACTGAGCATGATACATGTAACTTATAGGTTCTTGACTAAGCATAATATGAGTAAAGATTAGTTTGAAACCACATTTTATTAAGTAAATTCAGTTGCAAAAAATGGTTGTAAAAGAGGCTACTACACCTAAAGCATACTATAGGTTTATAACTTTGGAAGACATAGTGTGTTGCTAAGGAAATGAAGCTAGAAGAGTCTAAGTTCTCAAAAATGAACTTGCATACGAACTTACATAAGAAAAACATAATTCTTGAAAATTCTATGTGCTACTTGTTCCTATGATTTATTGGCTGTAAGCATGACTAAAGAAAAACAAAGAATGGTTGTTCAATGTTGTTTGGCTAGCAAATTAGATCTATGGCTGCACATTTTAAGATATAGCTAACCGAATGAAACTTAACTTGATACATATCACATAGCTTTAAATGACATATGGTTTATAATATTTGGACTTGTGCATTAGTCTAAATAATTCATCAAAGTTACATTAAAATTCAAGAAATGTAGGATTCTGGCAGTTTGACCTTTTAGTGGTCCAATTAGCATAACTTGAGCTAAAAAAGTGCAAATGACAATTTGTTTATTGGATACATTAGTAGACACATGTAGCTTTCTAACATATATCATTTGTGCTAATTTGATATATAAATTCATATAGTTAATTCATTAAAGTGGACTGAAAAATATGTGTGTTTGATATATATTTTTGTGTATTTGTTATATGTTGCTATGTGTTTGTAGTTTTGAATTATATTTAACATTTAGAATTAGTAAGTAAATGCACAAGCTTGAGTTAAATGGTGCATATATATGATTGTCTAAAAGAAGATAAGTATAAAGGATAAGAATAGAAGTAAGATTTCACCTAAAATACACTAAAAGGTTGAACTATGATAACTTAGTGATCCTTAAGGAAAATAAGGCTAGGAGGAGTTCACATTCTCGGTTGGAAGCCTGCAGATATATATGTACTTATATAAGGTTAAAATTTACTTAGCATATGTTGAGGTAATATGCAGTGGAAGGATTAATATAATTAATGTAAAACTAAGTGGTGGAAAAAGTGGAAGGCATATACATGAATCGGTGGAGAAGTTGTAGTTCCATTGCCTTGTAACCGAAAGATAGTGAGAGAAAATAGAGGTAAGAAGCTATGCAACTTGACAATCATATGTAGAAAAGAGAGTTAAGGGTTGTTAAAAAAAAGAGTGAAACAAGAGCTGTTGTGCAAGGCAGAGTTTTACTTCAATCTCTCATGGGTTTGAAAAAATGATATGATCAATGATATAAAAGGGTGTTTTGCAGTGGTTTGATGAAGAAAACCTATATATATGGGTTTTGAGATGTTATCTAGAACTTTTCAAGGGTTGGTTCTAACTAGATTTGGAGGTAAAGCCTTCAGAAGCCGCTATTGTTCCTGTTAGACTACAAAGAGGTTTGTGTGGTATAGGTTATGTTCGAAGGGTTTATGGGCTTAATAAACCAAGAGTTTCTAAAAAAGAATTTTTTCTAACACAAGATGGAAACATCTAGAGTTTTCTAGGTTTTCGTTGTTTTTAAGGTATTAGGGGAAGCTCTTGGAAATCAAATCTAAGGTTTTGCTTGGAAAAACATGTTTTGCTTTATTCGGTTTTGTATAACAATATTTTCGAAAGTCTTAGAGGCCAAACTAAATATTAGGGCATGAAGGTAAAGTGTAAATGAGAATTAGAGGAAGTAGTTTGCGCTTTTATTTAGTTAGTTTGAAAGTCTGAAAGTGTGACTTCACAATTAGATAGTGGTTGTCCTGTTAGTTGCCCGTTTTCTACACCACTTGTGAAGATGGTTGCTTTTGGGTATCCTTGAGCAAAAATTTAGAGGAGACATCCGAAGGAGAGCTATATCTGACATCTTAATATGATATTCTAACCTTTTCCTGACCTGTTTGGATGTTATATAAAGCTGTAGTTGGAGTTAAGGTAGGTAGGATTTCTTGTTAACTGTATTATGAATTGTTGTTACTTGTATGAATATGTTTGAGTAATTTTAAATAAAATGGCTTGTTTATACATGCAATTATGTTATTTTTTTGATGTATGGTTACTTGAGAAGTGCCTTGTGAGAATTTACACCATACTGAAACAAGTTTAAATGTTAAATTGCTCTTAAAATATATAATTGACTAAATGGTGTTATGTTTTATGTTATAACTACATAATGTTGTCAAATTAGCCTGCTATATTGCATCCTTGCCTACTGAGATTATATAACTTATTGTTATGTATTAAACTACTCTCTAGATGGTATGCTTGGCTCCTTGGGAGAAAATAGGAGTAGGAAGATTACTCAAGGATTACTTGAAGTTTACTATGTTTGTGGCAAGAAGAACTTGGATTATGTTTATGCTTGCTATTAGAATGTTGCATATATCAAACTTATTATATTATCATGTAGCTTCTTATGTACATATATATATATATAATTGTTATAATAAAAACTATGTTTTGTTGTAAAGTTGATTTTAGTGATGTAAAAGTCCTTTTGTAAACTAGGTATTAAGTAAAGTCAATGAAACTATCTTTTAGCAGACTTTTCTATCAAACTACTAGATTTCCTAGCATAATAGGCCTGAATGAAATAATTTTGGATGGTCAGACAATCCCTAAAAAGGATGTGTTTAAGTATTTAGGGTCATTTATACAAAAAGATGGATGCAATTGAGAATAATGTAAACCATAGGATCAAGACAGGGTGGGTGAAGTGGCGAAGTAGTTCGGGAGTTTTATGTGATCCTAAAATCTCGAATAGATTGAAAGGAAAATTTTACAAGTTGGACAGTGAGACCAACTATGTTGTATGGTACCCTAATGTTGGGACAGTTAAAAAGCAACATTCGCATAACATGGGAGTAGCCGAAATAAGAATGTTGAGATGGATGACAGGACATACAAGAAAGGATAGAATAAGGAATCTGGAGATCCGTAAGAAGGATGGAAGTAGCATTTATTGAGGAGAAAATGAGGGAAATCGCTTACTGTTGGTTTGGACATATCTAACGTCGGCCAATAGATGCAGTAGTTAAGAAAGGAGACTTAGTACAAGTGTCAGGTGTTAGACAGGGTAAGGGGAGACCGAAACTTACATGGGGGGAAGTCATAGAGAAAGATATAGGCTGCTCTAGGGATTAATGAAAATATTGTCGCATATCGATGCGAATGGGGAGAAAAGGATTCATATAGCCGACCCCAACTAGTTTGGGATTTAAGGCTTAGTTAGTTGAGTTAGTTGAGTATCAAAATAAAGGACACTAATGCCTAAACTAAATCAAGTTTGAATATATGAAGTTGTCATAAAATGTACAAGTACAAGTTCATTTAAGTAGTAAAAGAGACTGGTAACCTCGCTGCTTTTCATTATACAATTTACATAAGTACTACAATAAGGGTTTTTCAATGAATACAAATACAAACCATTATGCATTAAACTAGTTAGTTGCTACTTGTTACAAAGGAACAAGTTTACAAGCATTAAAGTACACTTTTTATGAAAGAATTACACAAGTCCCTATACTACTAAGGGGAAGTGTTACATATTGGACTTGGATGGGTTAACGGATTGGGACTAGCGGGACATACTAACTGAAAAGGAGATCTTAAATTAGGGTTATGTCTTAAGATACCTTTCAACTTTAAAGGCCTTATGCTAAACCTCCTATAAAGAATGAGGTGAATCATGGTCAACCCTCTCTTCTAATCTCAATACGAAGTGCATTAATGAACATCCTAACTCTTTATATTTCACCCTCAATATACTGATTCCGAACCAACAAATCATCAAATGCTTGCATCTAGGAGTGACAGAAGAGGCTTGCTTAAGGGAGATAAGCAGGTCATAGAGATTTGATATATAATGTTATGAGAGGTACTTACTGCTCAGTTTTCCTTTCATAGCTCTCCAAGTTGAAATAACAGGTTCACCCTAATAAGCCTTACTGTGTTGGATGCTTTGCCAATACTCTTTTGTTGTACGAGATAACTTGACCTTAGCAAAACACACTTTTTCATGATATGCAAAGTGATAAAATTCAAAATTATCCTCTAAATCATTTACCCAATTGGTAAATATAGTAGGATTTAACATACAGTCAAAAGCACATACATCTAATTTCACTAACCGAGCTAGACTTCCTTGGCATTCATAGTCATTTCTCATGTATGAGGCATGGCCCTTGTTATCATACTTATCAGGGTAGGGCACGAAGTTAGCCATGGGCTACCCTATAGGGTTCAAAAGGTCTGAAAGAGGGTTGATCCTCTAGGAAATCATCATTCAAGTTGTCAGGTCAATAACTGGGGCTAGTCTCACATGTACGTAATCATCAGGGAGATGTGGGAGCCTAGTAACTCTAGGGGAAATGGGGAGGATGAAACTAGGTTATCCAGAGGGAACCAATTTGTTGACCAACAAATGTACCGACGTCTTCCCCAAGGTGTTGACCCATCACTTGCCTAAATTGATCAATTTTATCTACTAACTCACCATATCAACTATCATGATACTCCTCATAAAGGTCCATGTTTGTATGTATAGCTTCAGGGTTATTAGATTCAAAGGTGTAGGGATTTTTATGTCTTTGGCAATAAAGAATGAAAATAGAATGCAAGTGAGAAAATTGACAAGTTATTGTAAAGAGTAAGACTAAAAACTTACTTCAATGAACACCTATAAGGCCTAGAATTTAAAATGCAAGTGATAATGTACAACTTAAATATAAAAGTGAATAAGTGATTTGTAATAAAGAGGAATGCAGTACAATGAATACAAATAGTACTCTTTTTGTGTCTGTAGGTTCTGGAAATAGTAAAAAAGAACTTGGACTAAAGAAAGAAACTAATTACCTAACCAAATAAATATTAAACAAGGGTTCAAAGAGAGGAATCGTACTTCAATCACACACACTACAAGAAAATTGACCTTTTTTCCACAAACAAAAGTTTGTTGATATTAACAATATTACCCATAAACATTGTCATAAACCCACAAAATTTTGTTACTATTAATTTATCAACCAACTTTGTCAGTAAGTTTGTTGGTATTATGGAAGGAATTAAACTTTTACTCTCACAAATTTTACCTACATTTGTCGATTAGCTATTTTCTTATGACCCATAAACTCTTGTTTGTGGAAAATAAAAACTCACAATTTTGTTATATATTACCCACATACTCTTTCTTGTAGGTAAACTTTTCTTAGCTTATACCCACAAACTTTGTTTTGTAGGTAAGTTTTTCTTGTTACTCACAAACTATAATTTGTGGGATGTAAAAGCACACTTTTATTATGTATATGCATAAACTGGGTTTATGGGTGAGTTTCAAATCTCTAAAATTTTAACTTTTCCTTCTTTTGCTTTACCTCTAAAAAATTTAGAATCAGTCACTCTTTGCTTCTTTCGACCTATCATTTAGCTTCTAGTCAATCCCAACCTCCATTGAAGGTAAGATTTTCGTACTTAGCTTCTTATTACTCACATGTCTCTTTTTAAGGTTTCACATCTCTCTTTTCTCTTTACTTCGGCTATGTAGGCATATCTCGCAACCCTGTCAATGGACTAGAACACGAGGTTATTCGAGGCTGCTTCTTTAGAGGTGAGTTCTTTGTCTTTTTAATGGACATAGTAAAGGATATATATTGGAAAGGTTAAGGAGCCAATTAGAACTACCAAGCCCTTAATTGCTCACACCTTTTTTACCCTCTTCCAACTGAAAAACCTCTATCTTTTTTCTCTCAGAAAAGCTAAATCTGCTTCAACCAAGAAAGGACTTCAAACTTCCTTCCTTCAAATCTATCAGGTTCTATGATTATCTTTCCTTGTCTTTAGAAAATTCTCAAGGGTCTTTTTTAATGTCGAATTTTTGTGATTAATTTACTGTCAACCCGATTAGTTATGCTACCTACATGGGCTTCCGTACTTTTCTTGGTTTTGGCTTTTCCTTTTTAAGTGGTAGACCATAATGTAAATATGGACTTTACATTTACTTATATGCTATTTATGTTTCCTGCAGTGACATGTACACCAAGTGTATGTGATAATTCTTGCACTAAGTTATTTTCTTGATTAATATGCCCTTTGTTAAAGCAATGTCATTGCTTGAATTTCTATACGCTGAAAGTAATCGCATTTTCAAAATTTGTAATCTTGTTGGGATCATTATTCTCCTGTATCAATTTATATTGATATGTTATTTTTCCTCTATTTTATGTTTCATAATTTGTCCTATCTTTGACCTTTCATTCTCCAGTTTAGTTGAAAATATATCTTGTAGTATGCTAGACTTTGCTTGATGTCTAGTCTTTTCTGATGTCATGTTTCCCCCCATTCTATCTCTGTTGGTTTCTTTTTCGTTCACATGTTTGAAGGTCAACTTGTCTATGCTTTCACATGAGACTAAAGTAAGTTCAAAAAAAATTAATTGACTTGTATCATTAGAAAACTGCTATCTAGTAAAGGAGTATAAGAAATCTACTGAAAAGTAGGTGCAAAACATTCAGAGTTAGTTAAGTGTAGATAATCCTTTTTGATTAGCTTTCATGTAGTTGAGTTTAGTTTATGGATATGTGCTGAACATACACCATGAATCTAAAACTATATCGTAGTTTTGATTAGTGATACATCTGGTTGGCAAATTTGATCCTTTATTTATTTTCTAATTGCACCCTTCGCTTGCTTGCTCCTTCATTTATGTTATGCCTCATATGCCTTTGTAATTATTTCTTTCAATCCTTAGTAGTCTCTATTTCATAGACACTTAACTCATAAATGCTTGTGCAATCAATTACATGTGCAATTTAGTTTATGGATAAAGTATAATTACATAGTGTGTAGAATTATTGGTTGAGTCATGGATTTAAGTTATAATCAAGAAATACTAATTTTTGTTAATGTTAATAGACTTTGCTTGAGTCATGGGTTTAAGTTGAGATTAATCATTCGAAGATCAAAGACTATTGGTTGCTAATTAAACAATGCACTTCGTATTTCCAATTCACATTTTTTCAGTTTATGTTATTAATTTGTATACATGGTGGTTGAGGTTGGTTGTCATTTGTATACTTGTTCTTATGTGGATATGTTCAAAATCTTTAGTAATCAAGATACACTAGTTTTTACTTGTAAATACTAATTGATAACATTTATCTTGATAAAAGATGTTGTTATGCTAACTTTTACTCTTTTCTTTTTTAGTTTTTTTAATTAGGACTGATATGCTGAGTCCAATTTTCAAGATATCTAAACAATATTATGTAGATAATGGATGATGCATGGACATTAATACAATATAAGAATTTTACTTTGCAGAAAAGAATTTAAGTAATACATAATGAGTTTTGTAGTTTGGTGTTAGATTTATGAACCCAATTTACTTAATTAGTCAATTTTGTTTCCAATATTAGATTCTTGAGTTAATTTAAGACCCATTCCTATTAACACTTGAAGCATAAATATGTAGCAGGAGTCTTGCCATTTCTTTAGCCTCAACCTCTTCCTTTATTCTTTTCTCTTGTACTTGTGTTTTTCCTCCTTCTACTATCACATCTATTCTTGTTAGTTTGCCTTGATAATGTTGTAAGTTTATTGCTCTCTTCTCCTTCGGCTATCACATCTAAACTTTTTTTTCTTTCCATCTTAAGTTTAGCCTCTATTTTCTTCTCTCTCTCTCAAGAAAGAGTTTTAGATTTCATCTTCTCATACCTGGAAAAGCATATCATTAATTATTTGTCATTATAAAATATTAAGCAGGTCATTCCTCATATTTTTATTCATCAAATTAATGTAGTGTTGTTTTCACACAAATTAACGATTATCCTTTTTTAATCTTTTCTATCTTGGCTATCTCCCAGTCTTAAGCATCTGCTCTGGATTTGACATTCTTATTCAGTGTTAAACTTCTCATTTATCTTTGATTTCTATATGTAGGAGATATAGGTCTAACACATAATATACCAATTGCATCTTTAGCAAGAAAAGCACTTTCGGGCATCTTAAGGTCCTGCAATCTTTGAATTTTTCATTGAAGCTTCACCTAGTAGTGTATATACCATGTTACTAGATATACATGTAAAACAAAACTTTGATTTTAAGGGTTAAATAAATTTTTTTGTTAATGTTAATAGGGAAGTGTACATTATTTGCAACACTTAATATATAGAATTAAAAAAAAAATAAACTACTTATACTTGTAAAATCCAAACAAAAAAATCTACAAGTATATGTCACACCCCTTCTCGTAAGTATGACTGGCTAGAGGAATGGATAACCAAACTTTCCGTAACCCTAACTTCAAACAAGAAACGAAGGCGACACTTAACTAAACTAAAGAGTAAAAGTAAATTTTATAAATACACGAGTTAACTAAAAAAAAAAATTGTTTACTGAAAACTTATAATAATTTATTAAAAATTTCGGACAGAGATTCTCCATAAAGTGGAACATGCCCAAAAAATTTAAAAACATATTTCTATTGTTATATAATAACAACTACAACAACAAAGACAATAAAGAGCTTCGTTCCGATTCTCATCATAATAACAATTAATTAGACTATTACCTTACATAAGACCTAAGGAATCCAACAGCTCTAATGTGATTACAAAATTTCATCCTTTGACTTCAAGATTGATATTCTGAAAAATTACCTTACTGCTAAACACTCTGCAAAGTCTATTATCCGGTAACCGCCATCCTCAAGATCTTGTTACTAAAAAAATAACCACAGAAGAATGATAAGTCCTACGGACTCCATGAGTGAAAAATTGTACCCAATAGGTTCTATCATCACCTCAACACACGTATATAATATATTATCAATTAATATCAACATGTCAAATATTTCAAAACTACTAAGATTACACATATGACAAATACTGGAAATATAAAACTTAGCTAACACATTTCAATTAGTACATTGTATTATCCACTTAAAACAATCAAGGTAATCAAAGCATACAAAGCAAGTAAAGGGCTAACAGAGTAACTCAACCCCACACAAGCAGTGTCTCCCCCCCAAAGGACATTTACGTGCCCGAACAACAGGTTAATTCCTCGTACATAATCTATCCCTACCTGGGGATGAGCAGTCATTTCTTATAAATAATTATCAGAATTAGAGTATCTCATATCAAAATATCAAATCAAAATATCTTAGGTGCACCTAGATTTTAATTTCGGAAATAAAAATCATTTCTTAGAAAAATCTCACTTTGTTGGCCCTTATAAACCACAACTAATATCAAAAAATTATAATTCAAATAAATCACTGAAATATTACACTTGCTTAATTTCCATATATCACATCTATTCTAATACATATATAATTATGCATAATAATCTAGCCCCCAAAGATAACAGTTAACCACTCACCTTTAACCGATTTCATTCGTCACTTACACTTGCAGTTCTCGTGTCTCATCAGGTCCACATTAGGATCTGGAACTGAAATTCATATTCCCAAATAATATTTAGTTCATAAACATTATTGTTATAATATTTTAATTGCTAAGCTTATATATCAACTTACATAGGTTTCTTTAAGGAAGTTTTCCATTAAGCCATTACATATCAAGTAGTATGAATTGTACTTTATATGGTAAGGTTGATAATGAAGAGATATTTAGATGTCTTGGCAATGCATAGGATAGAAGAAAATAATTAGAAAAGATAGAATATACTACTAAGTTAGAGATGTTGAAAACTGTCCAAACTTGGGGTTTGGACCAGTGTTCACTATGAACAGTCATATCTTCTTCTATAAAATTTCAAATCTAATTTCGTAAAATTTATTAAACTACTAGACACATGTAAATTTATAATGGTATATCATTTGTAATTTTTATATTTATATATCAATACAGTTTATTCATTGAAATTGCATCAAATTCTGCAAAATACATAATTTTAGTAACACTGACTTTATCTTAGTTAATTGAACATAACTTTCATCTAAGAAAAAGGAAATCTAATTCTGTTTGTTAGATTTATTAATAGACAAGTATATATTTCTATATATGTATCATATGTATTATTTGGATTTGTACATTAGTATAGTTAATTACTTAAACTTTACTCCTTTTTGGCATTTTCACAACCTCCAACAAAATTCTCCGGACTGATTGAAGCTCACTAAAAATCTTGCATGGACCTAGATTATAAAATTTTGCAGGTATCATCTTAAGACCCTAAGCTAAACTTTCTCTTTAGAACTCTTAATTTAATTAAATCTGAAAAAACATCTGAAATACTAAATTTCTCTAACTTATAAAATCTGACCTGCATCCTTTCAAAAACCATTTCAAAGTTAATTTTCACGATTCCCTAATCATACATAATTACACCAAACATATTTCTTGAGAATTAAGTCCTTTTAACCCTTTATCTGAATAATTTAAAATAAAATTAATTAGTTCAAGATTATGTTTCTTAATTAGTTATTTAACAATTGAAACCTACATAAGTTAACTTCTATGTATATATGCTAACATTTAACTTCTACTAGTCATATTGTCAAATATCTAAAGATAAGTTACTTTCATGATTTTGTGCATGTATATATATACTACTAATTCAACATAAATCCATCATTTTCCATTTTATTCATGCTCAATTCCTGATTAAATTAAACTAACAATCAACTTGTCATAGTATTTATATTCCTATTCTAGAATTCAAATTAGATTGTCATCTAACTTACATCAAGAATTTAAACTAGACCTTCTAATTTTATCATGTTTCTAATTCCAACTAGTAATTCATGTACTTAACCTTCCCAAGTTAATAGTTACTATCCTAAATCTCTATTTCAACACCTTGTATATCTTCTAGTATCTTGTCAACTATCCTAATCATATAGCAAGTTCAACCATTTCATTTTTTGTGGAACAATCTGTGCCACCTTAACAAGATGAGAATGAGTTCATCATTTATTGGTATCTTTTTATCAACCTTAGTATATACATGACGCCTTTAGCAGGACTTTGCATTTTAAAACATTTTATACATATTACTATGTCACGTTTTATGTCTACATTCCTACGACCTTTCCTTTCTTTTCCTTAATCATTATAACCCTACTTAACCAGTTTTACTCATTCCCTTTTTCATTATTAAACTTAATAAGCATTTGCATAGAGGCATTTTCATGTAGGGTTCAAATCTAACACAAATGAATGGAATTGAGCTAACAAGAGACAACTACCTCTTGGTCATTTTAAAGTATGTATCTAAGTGTTCTATTGTATGCAATCTTACATGCCTATAAGCTTATGTCAGTATTAGAAATTGTTACGATGCTACATACGAGGCTTGTAGTAGTTATATAAGAAGGAGCTCACTGTCATAGTTCTCAAGAAAAATGATATCAATATATTCTTTTATGTAGTTTTCCTTATTTTTTTTATATTAAACTTTGATTCATACTTTGTGCTTATCCTAATCCTTTTATGTACAACTTTTACTAACATAATATACCTAAGATTTAGCTTAAGGGAATTTCAATAATTCCTTAAGAAGAAATTGAAATTCCTAGACTAGTTCATGAGCACTGCAAGAGAGGCTTTCTTTGTCTCCTATCTCCTTCTTGCTGCCGTACCCATCAAAGACCATAATCCTCTTGCCTTTTTAACCAACCAGCCAGCTATGAAAGGAAACAAAATGATCAAGCTGCTGTGCAAAACAAAGGACAGCAGCTTGAGATCATGGCATCCCAAAATTTCCTTCTTGACTAGTCACTTTCCTTACAAGTTACAAGAGAAGGAAAAACACCCACCAAAATGGATGAGCTGCCTCTTCCCTTCACGGTTGCTCCTTCACAACGGCTGCAACAAGAGCATACTAGCTACCTTCTACGCCTCTTGGTGTGGACACTTCCATAACCAACCAAAGATTCACCACCAAGGGAACAAAGGGCATCAAAGAAGAAAAGGAAAACAGTGGCTAGCAAGATCTCCTTCTCACGGCTAGAAAAACAAAACAATGCATAGACAAGAGCTTGGTTGCCGAATTGGAAAGAGGAAGAGAGGAAGTCGGTGCACTAAAGTGAGGGAATGAAAAGCAAATGAAATAATAAAATAAGGGAGATGTATGGTTGAGATTTCACTTTAGAGTTTGTGGTAGGAATTTGTCCCATCATTGTATATACATATACATATATATATATATATATATATATTGTATTTACTATTTTATGTCATGTACATATTTATCTCAACTATTAATAAATTTACACAAGTTTAAATTCAATTTCCAATTTAACCAATAAGGTAGTGAAGTTTAATTTACATGTATATATACATTTACATATAAGAATACTCTTTGATTTTAATTTACTTACATGAAAAAATTGTTATCTACTTAATCACGACCATTTACGTATAATATCCTTAAACATACTTAAACTATAGGGTTGTAATATTATGAGACCATAATTTGGGCCAGGAACAACCTAAGAAGAGTGAGAGTAAAGTCTGTATAGAATAGAGAAATGGAGAAACTTCCAGAAAAGCAGGGGATAAGGCGGTGGAAAACTTATGGTACAAATGCTCGGCCAAGGTAGGAGGAAAGGAAGAATAAATAAATTAAATTTTTTTGTTAAGACAAAACAAAGTTTTAAAGAATTAATATCAAAGTTGAACAGTTTCATGGTGTATAATTATTCTTTCATGTACATGAACATATATTCACTTTAGCTTTATTTTTACTTACTATTGATTCACCAATATACCAAATTTACACACAAAGTTGCTAAAACGAAATATTAACATACTGGGTTATAACAATATATTTCTTAGGATTGCCATTTTGAACATAAAACTAGAAGTTCAAGTTTGGAACATGAAAGATGTTGGCAGGGTATAAATAAACTAGTCAGATTAAAAGATAAAACTATCAAGTTGCCAATACAATTTTGTTCTTCTCATATTTTAGTTTTTCTTTCTTAACTTTTTTATTTTTGAATAATTTCTTAACTTTGTCATGTTTCTCTTATTGTAAACTCTCATGTTTGATAACGACACATGCACAAAAAAGGTGGAAGTCACGATAGGGCTGGTGGCTATTGTTCTGTATAGGTTTAATTTTATGTTAATAACAAAATCCTGCCTACTAATCTGCTAAGTTTTCAACATAAAACTAGATCATAAACATTAGATTACCTTGAATACAAAGACAACTGTGTTTATCTTATTTTATTTTTTAAGAATTTTTTTCAAAATACAGCCTCCATGTGACTGGTAGCTATAAACATAAAATCCAGAAAATGAGCAAAATTAAAACTAACCACTCCAGCAGAATTTCCCAGTAAATAATAAAGATGACCCTCCAAGTATTCCTCTTTCATCAATGAATTCTTTTTTTGCTGAGACTTTCATCATTGAAACTTAGATTGGTAGTACATACCTATACACAGTGTAAGACACTTATTGAAGTTTAGTCTATGAAGCATCCACATATTTTACATATTTCAGTGGTACTATTAGACTAGTAGTTTGTCAACCAGTGCACCATATATTTGTCGATTTATTTATGTACTTGTAGGTTAATAATGGCAAAGGGGAAGTGTAAGTGCAACATCTTTTGGCTGCAGATTCAAATTTATTTGGCAGGAGTAAGGGTAACAATTGCATATTTGTGCAATGTTAAGGGGTACAGGGAACTCCTTTCTTAGATTCTGGCTGGAAGTTTAAGAAAATCAGACATATTTGTGTCTCAAATTAATGAATGTATATCTAAAGAAACTGGTTCTCAGTTATTCTCTTGATTGTCAAAATTAACATGAAATTGAAGTGAATTTGGTCACTTTATCAAGTTATTTGAACTGGTTAAAATATTACTTAAAAATTTGTTAAGATTTTATGTAAATGTTTGTGTTTGAGTTAAACTTGGTTAGTTTTGGGTGTGGTGTAAAAGTGACAAAAACATATTTAAACGATGAGTCCGAAATTCCAATATGTTAATGACATTGAATAAGACATAGCTAGGTGACTTAAAACATAGCTTGTTTCAGATTTACATACTTAAGTTCAGATATATAAATATCTAATCATTTCTTTTGTAGTTTCAATTTTTTGGTTAATTATTCACTTTTCTTTTTAATAGAAACATATGGGTGCCTCTTCTAGCAATATAGATGGTAATGAGGATGGTCATGAAGATGGCGAGGAGGATCTTCATGCAAATGACAATAATTATAATGCTCTTGATGACGACCTTTAGCTAACTCAGAGTTCTACTAGGTTTTTTTTATTTGTTTAACTTCAAATGTTGACATTTATGTGCATTTGTGATACATTTTATTTAATGTTAACAAAGTTTAAATTTATAATGAATTTGTTTTATGGATAATATACATGTTTAAGAGCAGGTTTGATTCATTTATGAAATAAATTGAAAATTAAGAATGCTTTACCCACAAACTTGGTTTATAGTAAATTCTAAAAACTTATACCCACAAACTTTATGTCTGTGGCTACTACCCACAAACTTTTGTTTACCACTCTAATATATTATTGTTCACCAACAAACCTACTTAATTTGTGGGTAATACCCAGAGACAATATCCAATGTTACTGACAAACCACCCATCAACTATTTCCCACAAAATTTACCAACAAACATTTATAGGAAATACCCACAAACACAAAAAGTTTGGTGGAATTACCCACGAGTAATTACTCATAGATTGTTTGTCAGTGAACCTTTTTCCACAAATTTTGGACCCTTTTCCCATGAACGGAAAAGGTCATTTTTCTTGTAATGACAATTCAAGCCGATTTTGACTAGAAAGACCCTAAAATCAGCTTCAAGACGCGAAAACTTGTGAAACTAGTCTAAGTGGTCAAAGAATCGGTCTAAACAAGGATGAACCAGGCTAGTCAGCTTTGGGACGAATCTGATCAACTCAGGGATGAACCAGATATATGGCAAGGCGACACTAGACGACTTCCTAATCCGTGCAGACATGGCAAGGATGACGTGGAATGATGTTCTGTCGGCTGACTTGGCAAGAGTAGACTACAATTGGCACATGGAGGTGCATGGGACCTTGTGGACGTGACGTACAAACGCACAGCTACTTTGAACTGCGTGTGAGGCTATTTCCGGTGGCTTCTTCAGCTGGTGATCGGAATTTTGTTTCAGTTCTGTTCAAGGTTTTTTTTTTTTGGTAGATGTGGGTTGCAGAAGGCGATGAATATGGGATGGCAGTGATGGTGGTACGTAGAAAATAGATCGATTTGCTCTTGATACCACTTGATAGAGGTCTTGTTAAAAGATTAAGGGTTTAAGAGGTGAAAGGGTTTGGACACACTGTTCTAAAACTACTCTTATAAATAAGCTAAAGTCTGAATATTCATTCATCAAAAGATGTTTCAAAACATATAAAAGAGACATATACATAAGCAACATCAAACCCTAAAAATAGTTAAAACATAAATAAAGTGTAAAGCATAAAATAAAGAAATAAAATAAAAAGACTAATGCTAAATAAAGTCTGGGGAGGGCTTCTTAGTCCTACAGCTAAAACCACAGGCTGGTGGTTCCTCATAAAAAATTCTCACTCATTTTGATTACCCCTCTGCCAATGCATTTTTCTTTATCAAAATTCTTATCTCCTCTTCTACTGATAGGTGGATTTGGTTTCCAAACTTGTGTGAAAAGTTTGACATCAAATCTACATATCACTTGAGTTGTTCAAGTAGACTGTCAAACACTGGCCCTTTATCCAAATCCCAGTATCTAGTCTTTAGAATATAACTGTTCCTGAAATGTATAAACTATTGTGGTGGGTAATTGCCAGGAATATCCTCCCTGTTATGACCAAACTTAATGTAGTTTTCCCTATAAACAATATGTGGTGCCCTCTTTGTAACCTGGAGGAGGAAAATCTGCATCATCTTGTTTTTGACTACCCGTTTACGCAAAATCTTTAGTTTTGGTCAAATTAGAGTATTTTTCATGGCAGCTTCATGCACTCATCTTCGATCGAATGGCTGTTATTCACTCTTAATGCTAGTTCAGTCAAAGAAACTCTAGGCAGTGAGACCAATGATCTCTTCCTCTTTGCATTTATTGTTGTTGATAAAATCTGAGGACATAGAAATCAAGTTGTTAATTCTGGCCAACTACCTGTTTCTGACTTCAACCGGGGGGTTTTTTATGTGAAGCATACATTTCTTGACATTTCCAGTGCTTGCTTTCCTCTTCCTAAATGTGCCGCAATTTTTGGTTGGACGCTGCCACTTGATGGTTGGATCAAAGTCAGACTCTAGCTCTTGGTCTGCTGATTTTTCTGTTTCCAACTTGGCTTGGGTCCTGGAGCTCTTGGTCTGCTGCTTTTTATGTTTCCAACTATTGTTTGATGCTGATATTATTCACTTTTTATGTTGAACTTCCCTATATCATCTGCTACTCTTATTGTGGGTTCAGTAGATGATATTTGTTCTTTCTCATCAACTTAGTAATCCTCCGTTTGATATTGAGGTATATGATTATGGTGACAATGACAGTGAGTGAAGTGATTCAAAAGATGATACGAACTATGTGGAAGAAGTTGATGAGCTGGATGCTCAACAAGAACTTGCACATGTAGAAAACGGCAGAAAAAACTTGCATTCTAGAAGATGGCAGTTGACAGGAATTCCATGCAGCCATTGATGCTCATGAATTTACAATAATAAAAAGTATACGTACTGAAAACTATGTTCAAGGCTGGTACTTAAAGGACATATATTTGGCCACTTAAGAGTATAGAATGCATGTTTTTTCAGGACATAATGAATTGCCAAAGAAAAACTATGATCCTATTCAACCACTAATCAGGAAAATTCAACTTGTCAGGCTTTAGAAAGAAAGAAATAGAGGTGTAGATGAACCTTAACTAGGGAACCCCTATAAGTTGAGTAGAAAATGGTTGATCATGAAGTGTGGAAATTGTGGGGCTAAAGTACACAATGCAAGATCATGTCGCCAGCCTTTGGATACAAATAGAAAGATTTACAAGTAGTATATAAACAAGAAAAAACCAAATAAGTTTTCCTACTTTACATGTGTAGCTAATAAACAAGGTAATTATGGCTCTATTTAATTTGTGATATTAAAACATAATATTTAATTTTGATATACATAGTGATGCAGTTTCATGAAGAACGATCATACAGGCAAGTAAATTGGTAGCCAAAGCAATTTAACTTAGATGAGGACAATTGTTAAAATCCAAGAATCAAATTCTTTTTACCAAAGTCTCGAACATGTAACCATTAGTTAATTAATATATTTTTATAATTGAAGTCTAGAATAACATGTCTATTTAATTTGAATAATATACTGGATAGCAGAGATGTTAGGTACATTGGTAGAAGTCAAGAACACTGCATTGAGCAATTTGTTACAAGTCAAAACAGTTTCAATGGTCAATATGGTATAGACCAAAGCAAGAACAATGAACTGAAAATGCTCTTAAAACTGTGGACACTACATATTTTACACAACACTGCAAGTTACATAAATAATATGTGGGCTTTAAAACTTTTATAGCAGACATAAAGTAAAACTTACATAAAAGAAAATATTTTGATGAGCCTAATATATTATATATATAAGAAGAGATATTGTCTAATAAATATTGACAAGAAAATAAAACAATTGTCCAAGACACCTATCAAGATGCTCTTGCCCGTGCAATATTTTGGACCCACCGAAAATGACATTTAGACCTCACTCTGAAGTCAATTTCCTATTGCTAAAAACAGATTGTGACGTAAATATCCCTTAGAAATCTATTAAAAATGTCAAAAGAATAGCAACGCTAATTTTTAAAGCTCTGTTCCAGTCCCTACATCCAGCTACAATAGTACAACTAGTCAATTTTCCAACCAAAAACTCATCTACTTATTAGATTCATCCTCTTTGCTTCTGCAGTTCTTCTCTCAAAGAAGCTTTTCACTCCGCCTCTCTGTTTGCAGAGTCAAAGGCAACAAATCACCATGTCAAATTTCAATTTCTACATCTACAAACAGTTTACAATCCTATACTTGTATTTCTTTTCTTTACTGAGCAATTTTACTACTTCTTCCTTTCCTAATACTTTTAATACACCAAAGTTTCCTTCTTCAATCATTAGACCAGACCAGATCTCTGTTTCTACCCAAAATGGGGTTTACAGGACAAAGTTCTTCACCCAAATACTTGACCATTTCAATTTCAATCCCAAAAGTTACCAAACCTTTCAACAAAGATACCTCATCAGGGATACCTATTGGGGTGGTGCGAAGAACAAAGCTCCAGTCTACACAGGAAATGAAAGAAAAATAGAATAGTTTACACAAAACACAGCCTTCCTTGCCCATTTGTCAAAGACTCAAAGCAATATGTGAATTTTACTGGCATTTATTTGTAAACCACCTTTGCTTCTATAGGTTGTCTGAGTATCAACTTAGCTTTAACTGTGCATTTACTAGTTGATGTGGTGGTTCCAGTCTTCTTTTCTCTTCATATTACCCCAGCCATGTTGGCTATAGGATGGTAGACATAAATTTAGGACAATTCGTGTACGTGAATGACAAATTAAGAATTTGAGTACTCAGTAGAGTTGCGAAGGTTTTATTAATAAAATTTAATTAGTTTTATTTATTTGTCAAAACTATGTTATTTACTTTTTGATCATAATATATGGATAACTGTATACTTAAAATAAAGTAAACGAGACTACAATAATCATTGCCGCTCATTGTGTAATTAAGTTGCCTACAAAAACAAAAAAATTGTTAATTAAGGTCATCTAAAATTAGTTGCCTAAAACATGTAAAGGAACAAATTTCTCGAATTTGCTTGATAATCGTACACTGAAAAACAGAAAAATAAAGGATAAATAAAAGATAGAATAATATACTTAGGTAAATAGTTGGTCCTTTATAATACCAATTTCAAAATTTTAACTCTAGCTATTACTATGAATAATTCTTACTAGAATTCACTAATTTATTAATAATTTACACTATTAATCTTAAAATATATTAATATAATCAACAACTTAACTATAAAATTAAAAATTAATTTTTATATTACATAAACCATCCCATGCCGTTAGGCACAGGTATCTCTCCAGTAATATAAAAATTGTAATTGCTTTTACAAAAAAAGACTAAACACACCAGTCTGGTTATAATTCAAATGGCTGTACCAATGTTTAAGTCTCTCTACCCACCTCCAAATTGTGGGTTCGTTCACCGGCGTCCCCTCAAACTAAAATAAAAGGAGACTAGAAACAGTTTAGCTTAATGATCCTATCTCTCACCTGCTAATTCCTAATTAGACTCGATTACTCCCAAATTTCACTAACAATTTTATTCATTATCTTCTCTGTTTGGTTGCCCTAAAATCAACCATAATTCTTTTTTTTTTTTTTTTTTTTTTTTTTTCAGCAAGTCTTCTAAATAGGAGTTTAAAGCGGGTTGTGACTACAACGCATTTATCACTTTTATAAGGAAATATAAAGAGACCTTGATTGACTATGTTGAATAAAATTATTGTGAATTACAGTTTGCACTATTACTATCTTGTCACCTTTTTTATTTATCCTCTGCTCAGACATTTAATCTAGGTTGATTTCTAAAAGGAAGAGTATGGGAGCCTTAAAGGAATCAAGAGGTCAAGAAGGTGCCCTTCAATTAGTCATCTTCTGTTAGCTGATCATTTCATGGTTTTGCAAAGGCATCTAACCAAAGTGCTATTGTCCTGCAAGAGGTTTTGGGGTTTGTATTGCTCCTGATCTGGCCAGAATGTTAATGCCCACAAGTCTCAGGTGTCTTTTAGCCCTAATGTTCATCAAAATCTGAGAACCATTATCCAAGCTTTTTAAGAGTATAGACTTGGTACGCTCAATGCAATGTACTTAGGACTTCCTCTCCAAATTAATATATCAAGTAGAACTATTTTTTGATGTTGTTGATAGAGTTAGAGTCAGACTCTCTTCTTGGAAAACGAACTCCCTTGCAAAGGCTGGAAGAACTAGCTTAATCAAATACTTTTTTTGATGTTGTTGATAGAGTTTTAGAGTTAGAGTTAGAGTTAGACTCTCCTCTTGGAAGACGAATTCCCTCGACATGGCTGGAAGAACCACCTTAATCAAATCCGTGGGACAAGCCATTCCTGTTTATACGGCCATAACCCTTCCTCGTCCCTACTTCCATTTACTCGAATATTAATAGTCATCTACTACGTCGATTTTGGTGGGGTGTGGCCTCTGATAAGACTGAGTTTCTTGAGTCTACTTTCCTGGGATATGATCTTCTCTCCAAATTAAAGGCAGTGGAGGTCTTGGAATTCAAAATATTTTTTATTGTACCATGACTTTTATGGCAAAGTTGGGGTGGAAGTTGATTACTGGATGAGGATACTCTCTGAACCAAAACGAGCAATGATGCTCAATTTGCTCCTTCAACGGCTGCAACGACTCTCATTTCGAATTAGCATTCTTTTCAAGTTGGCGAAGGTGTCCGTCTTCAAAGCTAAGTACTTGAGAAATGGATCTTTCAGTAAGAGTAAGTTTTTCAATGGTGATTTGTGGGTTTGGAAAGCGGTTGTTAATGCTGAAAATTTAGTCTTGAAAGGTGCCTGCATCTAAGTGGGGGATGGAACCTCTATCACCATCTGCGAGGATCGGTGGGTTCCAAACTTCTCTGGATTCTAACCTATTCCTAAGAGAGTCAGACAATTGGGTCTCAACCATGTTTCTGACCTGTGTTTTCAAGGTATGAAGTTGTGGGATGCTAACAAAATTCTCACTCATTTTGATTACTCCTTTGCCAAGGGTATTTTGTCTATCAAAATTTTTTGTCTTTCTACTGAATAGGTGGATTTGGTGCTCAAACCCGTGTGGAAAATTTGACATCAAGTCTGCATATCACTTGAGTTGTTCAAGTAGACTGTCAAACACTGGCCCTTTATCCAAATCCCAGTGGCTAAGTCTTTGGAATACAACTGTTCTTGAAATGTATAAACTATTGTGGTGGCAAATTCCTTGGAATATCCTCCCTGTTATGACCAGACTTAATGCAGCTTTCCCTATAAAATAATGTGTTTCCCTCTTAGTGACATGGAGGAGGAAAATCTGCATCATCTTCTTTTTGACTTCCCGTTTACTCAAAAGCTTTGGTTTGGGTCGAATTAGAGTATTCGAATCCTGATCTTCAGGTATACCCTATTGAATTACTGTTATTCACTCTTAATGCTAGTTTGGTCAAAGCAACTCTAGGCATTGAGGCCAGGGATCTCTTCCTCTTTGCATCTATTGCTGTTGATAAAATCTGGTGGCTTAGAAATCAACTTTTTCAATCTGACCAACTACCTGTTTCTGAATTCAACCAGGTAGTTTTTTATGTGAAGCATACGTTTTTGAGATTGCTAGTTCTTGCTTTCCTCTTCCTAAATTTGCCGCAATTCTTGGTTGGACGCTGCCCCCTGATAGTTGGATCGAAATTCAACTTTGATGCCTCAGTTAGAGACTCTAGCTCTTGGTCTGCTGGGTTTTTCTGTTTCCAACTTGGCTTGGGTCCTGGAAACTAAGGTATACTAAATGACGTCTTCTGATCCTCTGGTAGCAGAAGATCAAGTTTCATTGATGGTAGCCCAACTTGCAGTGAAGGCAGGACCTTTGGTTGGGGTTATTCTTGAAGGTGACTCCCAATTGGTTGTGGATGCAATCACTTCGGGAGGTGCTATTAGTAATTGGTCAATTGCTCGTGTGGTGTCTAATATTTTGTCAACTCTTTATTATTTGAATTGTTGAGTTTGCCAGAAAATCCCCAGATGTAATAACTATTTGGCTCACAACCTAGCTTCGAGACATGCTAATCTGGGCTGCCTAGTGACTGCTAGTTTTTGTAACTTTACTGTGGACTCTTTGGTGAATGAGCTTGTTTAATGGTTGGTTTAGGAGAAAAAAAAAAAAAAATAAAAAAATCTCTTTTTGTTTATTGTGTTTCTAAATTTGACTAAGTTTGTGTCTTATGCTTTTGGATGCACAAGAAGTATAGAATAGTCTATTTCTTTTGTTGTTTAATGCAATGCATGTGCTTGAACCAGTTTTTTATGCAATGTAGTATTTTTCCTTAATTATCCAATATTCTCTAATGTTTTGATGGGTTTTATGTAGTCCCGACTCAAACTTGTCTATACTTAAACTAGGGAGATATCCATGCCGTTTGGCACGGGTTGCAAAAGTTCTACAAGAAAGAAGTGTTGCATCTTAATCATTGTAATATAATCATTTTAATTGAATATTTTGATAAAAGAAATGATGCGTCATAAATTCATATAATCAAGAACATTAGCTCATATGATTGAACCACGGGTAGATTCTTTACATCATTCAGACATGGTTTGGAATGCATTACACAGTGTACATTAGCACCTCAAACAATTTAAAAAATGTTGTATCTTCTTACATTGTCCTAAACCTCCTTGGCCTCTTATCATGCAATTCACATTATTAAAAATGACAAAGGAAATGCAAGCTACTCTTCAAAGCAAAGACACCAACTAATACAAACTACCCTTGTTCTCAATCATCTACTCTGCAAAACATAAATACACACTTATAAATAAATTCGAGCACCATATTATTTTAAAGACCGAGCAACATTTAATAAATACATTACAAATAAGTAACCGTCATCCTATTTCGCTTCGAAGTTACACCTAATCTTTCAAACTAATAAGTTAAGCTCCTTTGTAGCACATAACACTTGGAAAAAAAATTATTAGAAGCAAATAGAACCACCACTTTCTTCCTTTCTGCTTCAGAATTGATGTATCCATTGGCTAGAAGTTTAAGAGCAAACAATTTTCTATGAAAATGATACCAAATGTTATTTATACCAACAATAGATTGTCTAGCATAATGGGAAGGCTACATCCTTTAGTCATCAAATTCTAGATGAAAGTATGCTTGATTGTCTACGATATTACTCGTAGTCCTCTTTTTGGTCTATGATATTACTCATAGTCCTTTTTTTCTTATGTAAAGACAATGGAGTTTATATACCTAGATGAAAAAACAATTCAGGACTTAATTCAAACTTCTAGAAGTGTTGGAACTTGGAACTATATAATTTCAACATTTCAAGACAATTCAAACCCTTTGCTACAAATTATCCCAAAAAGAGAAATGAAAAAAAAAAAAAAAAAAAAAAAAAAAAAAACAAGTATTAAACCTCTTAGCTGAAAATGCATACCTCATACTTAAAAAAGTACTCATGATTCAATATAATTTCTCTCATTTCACCTTATCATATACCCTATGTCCATTCATTGCTGGCCTTGTTGAGAATACGATATAATATGTCATATGGAGATTTTATCAAGAGTCAACTGATGTTGGCAGTATTATCTATTAGACCATGCATTGAAAAACATCCTAGTAGATACATTTTCAAAAATAAAAAATTAAACACTAAGCTTCAAAAGCAACATATAAGATTGACAACCAGAAAAGAGTAAACATGATCCAGTTAAGCAAAAAAAATATCAAGAAAGCCAACAATGCCTTTCTACCAAATTGTGCTTACTCGATTTTTTATTTTATTTATAAAAAAATAAAAAAAAAGTGTCCACCATTTAGGATAAAATTAAATAGCAACATGGTAGAATAATATAAGAATAATGCAATAAAAGCAAGCATTTATAATAAAACAGAACCTATATCATTTGAGACAAACTTTAAAAATAGTAAGTAAACCTAGAAAATTTAGAGTAAAAGCAAAATCTAAAATGAGATAATCAAGAGCATGGAGATAAAATCCATAACCCAGGATGAGACAAAGTTATTAGTGAGAATTAGAAACGTTTTCAAAATTTAATTTGCTGAAATGCATAAGTAACTTCAATCTTCTAGAAACTGGCTCTCTTGCTCTGGCAATTATAGTCACAGCTTTTACTTTGTAGGTAAAACTAAAACTAAATCATTTTAACCAGGAAAAAACATCAAGATGGCATAAATAATCCTACATTATTATTCATGTCTGTTAGTGAACTTTGTGAAACTGATTATATATAAATCTTATAGGATGGGACTTCTCACCATATGAAAGGCCTTGTTCTTCTTCCATGCTACATAGTTATAGCAGCATGCTTCTTTGTACTTAAACACCCCTTAGTAAGTAATACTTAAAGCGCCAATGTTTGGGGTTTACCCGCCATACATCCTTCTGTTAGAATTCATGTCTACCTTTTCTTTAATTTATTTTTTCCCATACTAAACTAACGCGATGCTGACTTTCGCAATTTCGAAGCTCGTAAAGAGAGATTGATCAGCAGTTCTCAGAGCTTAATTGGTAATTTATGTCCTGAAGCTTATTCAAATCAATATTAATGCACATGCAAAAAATCCTGGAAACCAAACCTTGTGGTTTAAAGTACTTTAAACTGATTCTGCAACATCACATAATATGTTTTCTGGTACTCTAGATAACAGAAAAGTAAAAGAGATTAGTTATCAAAATATCACCCAAAAGAAAAAAGAAACAATTAAGACGGTGATAAACACAGTAAGAAACTTACTCCTTTATCAAGATGGGAGACAAAGACAGGAAGTGGTTGATGAAAATTACACTTAATGTATCAATTCTCTTTGAAGTTACAAATGTTTTGTTTCCTATGCCTATCAACATACCATAATACTTCCCATAAACAGAAGCCCCATAATGTCAAAACCCCATAACCAATAAATGAGATTAAATCTGCAAATCCAGTGTGTGGAAAAGATAGAATGAAGAATTATAGAGTACTGGGAAGCTCACCATCATCTTTAAAAGCTTTACAGGACTTATTCTCAACAATCCCCATCCTAAACCCATGAAACCTTCTGAGTTCAAACATACTTATTGTACATACCTTCAATTCCTTTTGAAGTTACAAATTTTTACTTCTCTATGCCTATCAACATGCCAAATACATCCCAGAAAAAGAAGCACGTATTCTAAAGGCACCATAATTATTAGTAAAACAGATTCTGAAAAAAAAAAAATTATGAAAATTTATTATGAGAGTAACTGAGAGACATAATGAAGAATTCCAGGGCATTGGCGAGTACAATATCATCGAAGATGTTTAATATTAGGTCTTATCCAATATAAATTCAGTGCATTAAGTGTTTTTTATTATTGAAGCTTGAAATTAGTAGACTGAAAAACCACTTTAACATTTACCCTCGTCATCATACACTACCAATAAAATTTATAAAACCATATATCTCTATCAAAAGCATAGAACTCTCCCATCGACTCCATTAAGCAAAAACAAAAAACAAAAAATTAATCAAGAAAACATTGTTCTCCATACCTTTTTCTTTTCACTTTCACATGATATTTAATGCTGACCAATACACATGATTCTGAAAATGTTACTATTAAAGGAACTGCCAAAAACATAACAAAAAACAATTATCCTAATTAAGCAACTACATAATAATAAACCCCAAAAATGGTTAATTTCCTAACTTTCTCAGCACCCAAATACTCGTTTACCATCACACGTAATTAAAAAAGGTATTCCCACAAACCCATATTGCAAATTATTCAACCATAAAAAATAGAAGAAATAACAAACCTCATCAACTTCGTCCCACCAATGCTCCCTTAGCATCAACCTCCACAATCTGCGACTGCCACCATGTTTGCCTTCAATTTTCACGTCTCATCCTGACAATAAAGGGAAAAAAAAGGCATACTAAACAGCCCCAACCATTTATCCGTAAGTTATCTCATCATCTTTTAGGCACATATGGTTTCCCTATTTCATTTTTTGATCTCCTGATGCACATCACTACACAACCAGTCACACTATATGTTCACCTCAAAATTCAGATAGAGAAAAGAGTTCACATGTAAAACTAATTGGACTCCTTGGGTAGCCTAATTCAGCAGCTATTTTATGCCTATACAAATTAAATATAAATCCAACACAGAACATTTATTATATTCAACTTGATCGGACCTGCATATTCGACAAAATAATTAATTTAAAAAGCAAATTGACCCTGAAAAGAAAATAGATATATGATCATTCAGATAAAATAAAAATAAAAAAAAGTAAAAAAAGGCAAATTCATATTCGAGAATGAGAAACTACTTATTCAGCCTAATCTTTTTCTCTTTCATCCATATCATACCTGAGGATGAAGTTAAGAAAAAAAGAAGCAAATGTGCCTGAAAATGAAATGTATAACAAATACAAAATCACTCTTAACCCTATGACAATAGAGCACATAGCATTGCCTACTTCCAAGTAATATAGTTTTGGCAAAATCATTCCTATGAACTGAAAAAATATTATGTACCTAGTTTTTATATACAACCATAATATGCGGAGTTGATTTAGGATTCCTGAGCTTATGATGGCAACTTGTATCCAGCTCAAAAATTTCTCACATTCAAAAAAGCACAAAAGACATACACGATGTTCCTTGTACAATTTCAGCATGATATCTTTCTTTTTGCTAGTTCTTTTAGACCCTACCGGCAACTGCTTCATTCTATAAACAACTTGCTTTATCAAGGAATCTTCAAGGACCCAATCTTTTTGTTCACCACATCATTCTTGATATTCCTTCGCTATATCATCAGAAACAGAAATATAGTGTATTTACCAAAAGTACAACAGCCGGAGGCGAACCAGCAAAACTCAGTTGAGTTTGATTCGCAACCTAGAAAAGAAAATATCACTTCAAAATATCTAAAAATAATTAAACTTACCAGCTGTCACAACTGAGTCTTAGAACAGCACCAGTCTTTTTCAAATGGGAGGAATTTGTTGTTGGAAATTGTGATATTCATAATTTTAAGGATTTGAATGTGGAGCCTAGAAAAGACAAAATGTGAGAACTATTAAGTGTATCTAGTTATATGTGGTAAATGTATCTAGTTATGTGTGGTGAATGTCTCTAGTGATGTGTGTGGATGATTGAGTCCAATGAATATAATTAGTGTTAAGAGAATTCTAGAGTTCTAGGCATCTCTATATAAGCGAGTCTTTAAGTCATTGAGTTGTAACAACAAGGAAGTAATCAAAGATTAAGAATCTAAGTTTCATATTAAAAGTCTTTGAATACCATCTCTTTTATGAGCTCTATATGGCTTATGTCATATATCTCCGGTTATCATATAAATAATGTCTCACCACACACACACTATATTTAATATATATAGTTTTTGTTATATAGGTTCCCTTGTGCACTCCCCTATTCAAAATTCCAACATGGTATCAAAGCACTTGCAATCCATTGGGACGTTAAAGAAAGCTTTTATTATTCAAGTGCATGATAAAAGAATGTTTGTTGGCATAAAAGTTTAATTTGAAGTGCATCAAAAGGGTGCAAGGGAAATGATCATCTATTGCTTTGAGAAGTGGCCAACTCAAAGAAAAGATTGGAGGCAAGCAGTGCCCTAAATAGAATAGTGCCTTTGAGAGAGTAACGATGACTTTACAAGCACTATCAACAAGATAACAAAATAGTGCCTCGAGGGAGTGACAATGACTCTACACGTACTATGATAAGGTAATAGTGCCTGTGAGAAAGTATCATGAAAGTTACTCTACAAGCACGGTTAGATCAAGAAAGGGATAAATTTCCCAAAATGATTGCTAAAACAGCCATGAAGAAAGGTGGCAGCCAACAAAGAAAATGTTGGTCAATATAAAAGCAATGAGCAAGATGAAAAAGGAGAAGAAGAAATTGGAGTGTATAATCTAGAAAGTGATCAAGAAAAAATATAGCCAGTAACTGATCTAGAAAAAATACTGCCAACAAAAGTGAAAAATAATGAGTACTGTAAGCATGGAGATGAAGAAAAAAAATCACAAGTTGACAACGGAAGAAGCAAGCAAAGAGAAAATTCAAGAATGGTGGTTTAGTGAAAATTTACGGAGGAAAATTATGAATTAAGAGGGAGTGTTGGAAATTGTGGTAATTCATAATTTTGACGCTTTGAATGTGAAGCCTAGGAAAGACAAAATGCGAGAACTATTGAGTTAAGTGTATCTAGTTAAGTATGGAAAATGTATCTAGTTATGTCTGGTGAATGTCTCTAGTGATGTGTGAGGATGATTGAGTCCAATAAATATAATTAGTGTTAAGAGAATTCTAGAGTTCTAGGCATCTCTATATAAGTGAATCTTAAATCACTGAGTTGTAACAACAGGGAAGTAATCAAAGATTAAGAATCTAAGTTTCATATTGAGAGTCTTCTAATACCATCTCTTTAGGAGCTCTGTATGGCTTCTGTCATACATCTCCAATTACCATATAAATAATGTCTCACCACTCACACACTATATTTAATATAGATAGTTTTTGTTATATAGGTTCCATTGTACACTCCCTTACTCAAAATTCCAACTTGTATGAAGTATTTATCTCACGCATAAAGCACTCTATATTTTCTTTATATATCATCAAGTTTCTTTCTTAGTAAAGCTTAGCCATACATAAGTTAAATAAGAACTCTTATAGTACTTCCTTGCTGAAAATGAAGTTAAATTGACATATCAGAAATGGAAAGAAAGAAGAAAGAAAAAGATTAGATATCTTACTAGCTCCAAGAGAACTCATTTCCCAAAACAACTCCACTTTGAGTAAATGTTATAAGCTATATAATCTGCATAAACTAAAATTTCAGAGTAACTAATTTTTATACTATCATTTTCTCATTGATCTTTTTACAACTTAATTAAAAGTAACAAATTGGGATTTTTAGATTAAAAAAAATTCCCAAACTATAACTGAAAATCTAACTTTTATTTTCAAAAGAAAATAGCAAGAATTTTTAAATCCTTACCTTTAAGGGCTTTACCGAAGCAACTTGTTAAACATTGTCAAAGCATTGGCTTTTTGTATAGAAAAAAAAAAAAAAAAAAAAAAAAAAAAAAAAAAAAACTGATTAGTCATGGTGGAATAGTTAATAATGAGAAATGAAACCCATATAAATACAGAGCTTCTTAATTGAAAAATCAAAAGTCAATTGCACAAAAAAAAAAAAAAAAAAAAAAAATACAATAAAAAAATCTACTGAGTGCGTTCTAGGGATCGAATAGATATTGGAGATTCAGATTAAAGAGGAAGAAAGAAAAAGACATGAAAACCTAACCTGAAATGGATTCAAGCAGAAAGAGAGACAGATCATGTATGATAATTGTAATTGTGGGATCTAACGTGCAAAAATTAATTTGAAGGATGATTAGGGCTTGAATTGAGATCTTCAATTAGACCTCATCTTCATTTTGCTGGGCAATTTTGAAATTCTTCCGCCCGTTCCTCAGTACTGCAAAACAACCGGAGGTGGGTTTTTAGATGGATGAATAGAGAGTAGTACGTTTGAGAGAAATGATGGTAGAGAAGGTGGTACACCCACAAAATTGGTGTAGGCACTACAATCAATTCCTTAATTTCCTCACCAAACCAACTGGAAAAATCAGTCAATTTCATGGAGCTCTACCTTTCCTTCTATTCCTTCCTTACCCCTTATCAATGCGTAGCGATACAGGCATGGGCAAAAGATTAATGTCCTGTATCAATTCCTTCTCTCCAGCAAACAACACCATAATGAAGGGAGCAACTTGAGGTCAACAAACGTACATGAACAATTTCGAAGGAGTAACAGTGGCTACAGTGAGGGAAACCCTACTATAGAATGTACAGTGAGGGGCTCCCTCACATTCTCAAAATTTGCTCTTTTAAAATGTAGGTATATATAGATAGATAGATGCAGTTATGAATTCACAGGTCTATATACATTATGGGGTTCTTTTGGAGGCTCACTGGTTCACTATATGGAAGATAAGATCAAATATGTAGGGAGGCTAGAACCGGACAAAATTTCTTTTATAGGTTTGAAAATGAGTATTTGAAATATGGGGTATGAACATGCAACTCTCTCTATTATAAACTAGGTGTTGGAAATATGTCGGAGAATTTAACTGTTGTACGAAGTGAAGAAGATGTCTTGAATATGGTTAAAAATTGAATGATGCTGATATTATTCACTTTTATGTGAACATCTAGAAGACATGGTGGAAGAGTTCCTTATACTATCTAATATTATTGTGGGTTCCGTATATGATATATTTGTTTTTTCTAATCAACTTAATAATGCTCTATTTGATGTTGAGGTAGATGATTATGGTGACAATGACAGTGAGGGAAGTGATTCAGAAGATAATCTGGACTATGTAGAAGAAGTTGATGAGCTGGATGCTCAGCAAGAACTTGCACTTATAGAAAATTGCAGAAAGAACTTGCACTTCTAGAAGATGGCAGTTGACAGGAATTCCATGCAGCCATTCATGAATGCTCATCAGTTTACAAGAATAGAAAATATCCTGAAAACTTTATTCATGGCTGGTACTTAAGGACATATATTTGGCCACTTATAAGTATGGAATGCATGTTGTTCAGGACATAAAGAATGGCCAAAGCCCAACTATGATCCTATTCAACTACCAATCATGAAGACTTTAACCAATCAGGCCTAAGAAAGTAAGAAATAGAGGTGTAGATGAACCTAAACCAAGGAACCCCTATAAATTGAGTAGAAAATGGTTTACCATGAAAGTGTGGAAATTGGGGAATAAAGGACACAATGCAAGATCATGTAGTTCTTTGAATCCCAATTGAAAGATCGACAAGAAGTAGGGTCGGGCGTGACATAATGAATGGCCAAAGACCTACTATAATCCTATTCAGTCACCGATGATGAAGACTCAACCAGTCAAACCCAAGATAGGAAGAAATAGAGTTGTAGATGAACCTAAACCAGGGAACCCCAATATGTTGAGTAGAAAATGGTTGATCATGAAGTGTGGAAATTGGGGGACTAACGGACATAATGCAAGATTATGTAGTCAATCTTTGTATCCCAGTAGAAGGATTTAAAAGAAATATCCAAATAAACAAAAACGAATATATTTGAATGTGCATGCGAGGAGTCCAATATATATAAATATAAATGGAGAGATATTATTTGATATAAGAAGATAAAACAAAAAGGAAATGTCCAAGACACCTATCAAGATGCTCTTGATCGTGCAATATCTTGGACCCACCCAAATTGAACCTCACTCCAAAGTCAATTTCCTATTGCTAAAACAGATTGTGACGTTGATATTAGTTAGAAAGCTATTAAAAATGTCAGTTTTCGGTAATCATCTTTTTCTTAAAAAGAATATCAACACTAATTTATAAAGCTCTGTTCCAGTCCCTACATTCGGCTACAATAGTACAACTAGTCAATTTTCCAACCAAAAACTCATCTACTTATTAGATTCCTCCTCTTTGCTTCTGCAGTTCTTCTCTCAAAGAAGCTTTTCACTCCGCCTCGCTGTTTGCAGAGTCAAAGGCAACAAATCACCATGTCAAATTTCAATTTCTACATCTACAACCAGCTTACAATCCTATACTTGTCTTTCTTTTCTTTACTGAGCAATTTTACTACTTCTTCCTTTCCTAATACTTTTAATACACCAAAGTTTCCTTCTTCAATCATTAGACCAGACCAGATCTCTGTTTCTACCCAAAATGGGGTTTACAGGACAAAGTTCTTCACCCAAATACTTGACCATTTCAATTTCAATCCCAAAAGTTACCAAACCTTTCAACAAAGATACCTCATCAATGATACCTATTGGGGTGGTGCCGAGAACAAAGCTCCAATCTTTGTGTACACAGGAAATGAAGGAAAAATAGAATGGTTTGCACAAAACACAGGTTTTATGTTCGAAACCGCATCGCATTTCAAAGCACTTATTGTTTTCATTGAGGTAATTAATCTATTCAACTTTTTGTTATTGCTATACAGCACTGCTTGATTGGTTGATGGAACCATGCAAGTTCTTAATTTCATAGCAATTTCTTTTTGTTAAGCAGCATAGGTTTTATGGAAAATCAAGACCATTTGGTGGGAATAAAAAGGTTGCATATAGCAATAGCAGTACACTTGGATATCTGAGTTCTACACAGGCATTGGCTGATTATGCTACTCTCATCACTGATTTGAAGCAGAATTTGACAGCAATTCACTCTCCTGTGGTGGTGTTTGGAGGTTCCTATGGAGGAAGTATGTATCGCCACAATCTCATTGTACTAATTAAGAAAGTTAAGACAACTGGTTTTTCACATAGTCCAGTGTCAAGTGTCAGTAAATAAGAAATTATCGTCCTCTATTAAAATGAACTAACGTGTTATAATCTTGTTTACTGATATTATGTATAGATTTATAATTGATGGGTTTAATTGGCAGTGCTGGCAACTTGGTTTAGGTTGAAGTATCCCCATGTTGCTATTGGTGCAGTAGCATCTTCTGCTCCAATCCTCCATTTTGAGAATATGGTTTCCCCAGATTCTTTCAACAATATTGTCACTCAAGACTTCAGAGTATGTGACTCTCTTTTCTCTATTGCACGTTAGGGTCACCTTTTTTTTTTTTTTGTCTTCTTTCTTATTTTTGTCCCTAATAGCAATTGGTAAATTATGATATTTGAGATTTCACCATTTAATGGGAGAAGATATTAATAAAGTGACTTATGCTCCAAAATAATTGTGCCTTACTATGTTAGTTTGGATATTAACAATGGAAGACAACTGTAACATGGCTTTTAACGTTGCTTTTAAAAGCAAAAGTAGAACATATTCCATCCACATGCTCTGCATTGTAGGTGATGTTTAATGTCCTTACAAAATTATTATACTTAGTCAATTTTATTTATAAAATTCCAATCAGAGGAATTATTGGAGCTGATGTGACACAATTTGTGCCATCCTTTTATTACTGTGACCACTAAACTTTTTTTGATTTAGGTACTATACAACCCATATATTCCTAGTAGAAGTACGGGATTATATATTTTTTAAAAATATAATTAAATTTTGTATTATAAATAAATATTTTTATATAAGAGGAAAAAATATATAAATTAAACTTGGGGATAAAAAATATATATACATTCAAATATCACATATCTTTTTCTTTTTTTAAAAAAAAAATTCTCAAGATGCATTTTTAAAATAAAATTCATATTCTTAATATGTACTTTAGGAATCTAAAAAATAGTAAAAACAATTGACCAACAAAAACAAAACCTACAAATTATAGTAAAAAAATTGATGTGACAAATTAAGGATTATTTTTTGAGACGGCAACTACAAATTGACATTAAATGTTGGGATTTTAACATCTCTTGCCCTTTTGATTGGATATTTATAATAAAATATATATATTATACATATTAAGTTTATTTTTTTAATTTGGAAATTTCAGAGTGAGAGTGAAAGTTGTTACAAAGTGATAAAAGAGTCATGGCAACAAATACAAGACACGGCTAGCAAACCTGGTGGACTTGAGCTGCTCCGGAAATCATTTAGAATATGCAAGTAAGAACATTAATTAATATTATTCTAATTACTACTTATATTTTTTTTTCTTTATTTCTTTATTTAATTTCTTGCAGGAATCATATTTCTGCTAATTCTCTAGAAAGTTGGCTCTCTACTGCATACATTTATTCTGCAATGACTGATTATCCAACACCTTCCAATTTCCTGAGTTCATTGCCAGCTTATCCAGTTAAAGAGGTACGTACCGATCAATTTTCATAATTAATAATTCAATTTTTCTTTTTCTTTCTCAGAGCAACTAATTTAAATTAAAAATAATAAGAAAAATCCACATTTTCAAAAAAAGATAGAAACAAATTTTTTTGACCTTCAAGTGTTGTGGAAATCTCAGATGTGTAAAGCAATAGACAACCCAGATGCAAGAAAAGATACGTTCGCAAAATTATATGGTGCAGCTAACATCTACTATAACTACAGTGGAGCTGCCACGTGTTTTGATCTGGACGATGATTCTGATCCTCATGATCTTGGAGGTTGGTCGTGGCAGGTACGAGTCGTGTACCTTCTTCCCCTCTCATTGTTTTTTTTTTGTTTTTTGGGGACTAAGTGGGTAAGGGCTTGTAACAATTGCCATTGCAATAAAACAAAAACAAAATAAATTTTTTTAAAAAGCCGCTTATTCTCTAATCTAGATGTTTCAGGAATTTTAAAATAAAATTTTAAAAGGAATTTAGCTTAAATTGTAATTTGCTTAAAACTTTAAAGGTTTGTGTACGGTTTTAAAATACAATAGAAATATGTGTAATATTTAAAAAAAGGTTAAAGAGTCATTCAAAACTCTAAATTAATTGTTTGTACATTAAAAATAAAAATCTTTATACACATTTAAATTCAGTAATTTTGTACAAATAACAGTATTTCATGAATTCAAGTGCACACCCCTAAGGAGGTATAGAGTTGGCAACGAGCTGGATACGGCCTAGCCCATTGTTTATCCAATTACCCATAATAGACCTCGAAAATGAGTTTTAGAGGAATCCCTTTACCTTAATAGGTTAGTTGAGTTAGCTTCTTAGCTCCTATCCCTATAGGTAGAGCTATTTTCTTTCATCTTTGCATCACAACTGTCACACCTACATTGGTATGAGGTTTCCCTTCGATAATGCATGAGACAAAGTACCAATTTGCCCCGCTGAGAAAGGAGTACATGTAAGAGAGGATGAGGAGGGGAAGGGATGAGTCAAGTCAGGTCCATCTCCCACTCACAACCTCAACAGAATAAGGATAGGGTTTAGGCAAAGGCCCATCTTAGACCCATAACTTATTGGGTATACCTAGACCCAGAGTCAAACCCAATAGGCTGCTCATAGACCCAAATTTTTTTTTTTCTTTTTTTATTAGAAACAAGAAATCAATTTTATGAATAAAAGGACATAGGCAAACAAATTATGAAAGAAAATTTAAGGACACAATGAAATGTCAAATTGAATAGTTGTTATCACATAGAATTATTTTTCCTACATTATTGAAGTTGGCTTTTTAATCAATTTATTTGTTCCAATGATATTAAAACGATAATTGGGTATTAGTTAAAACTTTGATGATAGTTTTCACTGTCAACTTTGCACAATTTTCTCTTTTTTTTGTTCACTAAACCACCTCCTCTTTATCAAATAAAAAAGAAAAAAGAAAAAAAAAAACTCGATCTAAACTCATATTTTCATGTATATGTCTAGACTCAGACTCGGTCCATAAAATCACTTTTATATATATATAGTGTTTACTCAATTTATGACTATTAATAGTATTTTTCTCACAAGATTAATAGCAATAAATTTAAAATTATATATATAATTATATTAATTTACCTCCAACATCAACAAATTAATTTTCTTCTTTACATTTTAAAAATTTTTAATTTTAAAAATAAAATTCTCATTTAAAAACTATTAATACCAAATTATTTTCTCATTTGATAAAATTTTGAAACTCAAAATCAAAATATAGTGTTACAATTATTATATATCCCTTTAATCATAACAATCATGAATTTCTCAAAATCAAAAAATTTATATTTTGATATTATTAAAAAATTTATGTTAAATCTGGTGGGTATGTAGGTATTGCCCTGACCCAGTGGGTAAAATATAAAAATACCCAGACCCAGACCCAGACCCATGTCCATTAAGGATCTATTTAAAACCCAATAAACATGCACATTAAGGTTGGGCTGGGTCCGACTTGGACCTGACCCAATTGCCATCTCTAGGGAGGTATAGTAGTAGCCAGTTCTTCATGCATGGCATAATAATTAAAGGGGAAAGTTAAAAACCAAAAAGTTGATATAATTTAATATTAATTTACAACGGAGAAAGTATGTAGAACGAATTTAGCCAAGGATAAAGCTATAAACGAGAGAGCAAATAAATTCTTAAATTAAGTTAATTTAATGATTTACTCTTAAAACTTTCCTTCAAAAGTTAAGGTGGTTGATAATAGTTCGTGCTGAGTTTGAAAACCAAACACATGAAGTCTTTTGTAGAAAATTACTTCATAAAATATTTGCAAGCTGGTCTGAAAATGAAACTTGAATAAGTTGGAGAAAGCTACGAGAAAGATGAGTGTGTGTGACATGACAATCAATCTCAAGTGTTTGTTTACTCATGGAAAACATCATTGTGAGCAACCTAAAGAGCATTTTGGCTGTAACAATGAGTAGGGGTAACTAAGAACAAAATAGAATTCAGAGTCGCTTAGTAGCCACCTTAACTAGAGTAACTTATATAGTAGTGGTGTTTACAAGGGTTCGATATTTAGACTCAGTGGTGGAGTGATAAACAATATATTGTTTTTTACTTCGTCAAGTAATAAGAGACTTGCTAAGGAAGAAGTAGAAACTAGCAATAGACCATCCATCATTGTGTAGCAATAGACCATCTATCATATAGATTTCATGTCCAGTCTACATCAGAATAGGCAATAAGATAGAGAAAGGAAGTAGATGGATAGTGCAAGCCATGGAAGATAGTTTGAATATCTCAAATTCAAATAACCGCAACATAACGAACTAAAATGGGAGAAGACATAAATTGACTAACTTGGTGAACTACGTATGCAATGTACGGTCAAGTAATCACGACATAATGAACTGAAATGGGAAAAGACATAAACTGACTAACTTGGTATACTACATATGCAATATATGGTTCGGTAACAATAAGATAGATTAGGCTACCAACCAATTGCCAATAGAGAGTAGGATTTCGATAAGGTTCACTGGTCAACATACCATTCCCTAATTTCTTCCATAGGTGACATGGTAATTTCACTATTTAAAATTCATGATTTGGTAATTAAATCAGTCACATACCTAGCCTAAGAGAAAAAAATAGACAATCTGATAAGAATTAACCTCAAAACCAAGAAAATAACTAAACTTACCCATATCTTTCATCTCAAATTGCTAACTCAGGAAAAGTTTGTGATCATGAATGCCCCGAGTGTTATCTCTTGTGATGATCATGGTGTCCACATATAACCAAGATCAAACCATATTCAGCTTGTCGTTGGAATAGAGCAAAACCATGCTTATTGGAAGAGACTTTAAGTTGTTTCATGATAGAACTAAACTTCAAGAGCCAAGTGCAAGTAGTCAGTTTGACGCTATATAATGCCTTGTGAAAACAACATACCTAATGTGGAGAGTGAGAATTGTTAGATGGAGGTTTCATGCATACCTCCTTAGTCAACTAGACATTTTTGACATCCATCTTAAGAAGATACCATATGCGAGCTAAAGGAACAACAATAAGAGCTCGTAAAAAAGTAAGATGAGTAACAACAACAAAGGTCTCCTCATAATCAATATCATACTCATGCATGTATCTTTTTTGCATCCAGTCAAGCCTTGTAGCTTTCAACACTACCATTTGCATGAAGCTTAATCTTATACACCCACTTACAACCTACAACAAATTTCCCTAAAGGAATATCAAGTAAATCCCAAGTTTTGGTTTTACTTAGTGATCACAAGATTTCTTACAAGAAAATAGTCCCATGTTGATTAGGAGAGGTGTGATTGTGTTGTTTATAGCCTACAAGGACCAACTACCCAACTGCTTTTAAGCTAGTATTTTAACCTATGTGGTGTGGGTTACGGATTCTTTTCAAGATACTTAGGCTAGTTGGGCTTGGGGACGTTACACATCAAACTTATCATTTATATGTTTTTGCCTCAATAGAAGCTTCTTTAAAAGTGGTATGTCCATGAAATTTAGCAAGAGTAACATAAAAATGGTAAGCTTTCAAAAGAGCATTTGCTTTGATCACCCTACCAAAAGAAGTACGAATCTTAGGAGCAGAAGGTGGATGAGATGGTGGTGTGAAAGAAGAGGCAGACATGGACGAGGAATGAAGACTAGGAGCCAGAATAGGAAGATCTAAAATAACTGTGTTATGTGGAGTTGGAGTTGGATATGGACCTGAGGCAGCATTTGGAGCTAGAGATGGAGCATCAGAAAACATATCAACAGGGTAATTGACTAGGCTTTCCAAAGAAGGTTGTAAACTGAGAGTTTCAAACAAAATTTTATGAGTGAAAAAGACATCCTCCCAAACAGGTACATGGCAGGAGACCCTTAAAATTTTGGAAATAGGATTATAACAATGATATCCTTTTTGTCCTATGTCATACTAAAAAAGAGTAGCATATCCGAGATCAAGGCTTTAGTTTGTTTCTTGTATGTGATTGTTGTTGAACAAAACAGACACAACTAAAGGCATGTAACTCAACTATAATTAGGACTAACACTGTGTAAATAATCATAAGGAGACTTATTACCCAAAACAACAGAAGGGGTACATTTGATACTATAGACTGCAATGAGGGCTACTTCACCCCAAAGTGACCTAAGAAGAAAAGAAGAGTTCAATAAAGCATTAGTTGTTTCAAAAATTGAGTCTATGTTTAAGTTTAACACAACTATTTTGTTCAGAATTACCAACATAAGTGGCTTCAGTAGGAGTACCTTTCTTTGCTAGGAAGTTTTAAAATGGCATTGAAGTATATTCTTTTGTATTATCAGACCAAAATGTTTTAATGGTGTGGGAGTACTCTGTGAACTATTTTTAGTAAAATTTGAATGAATAGTTAATAATTCAAATATTTTATTTATTTATTTATTTTTTTTGAAAAAGAAGAAGAAGATAAATCCATATTAAAAGAGAATAATTGCTGAAAAAAATAACAAAATATTAAGATCCCCTAGATAAGAAATGGGGAAGGTCCCATACATCAGAGTGGACTAAATCAAAGATGTCTTTTACTCTTGATTCAATATTATTGAAAGGTAGTTTTGACTGTTTACTTACTTGGCATGGTAGAAAATAAAAATCAGAAATAGACACAGAATCCAATTGACCACTAGAGGAAAGAGGACGAAATATACACAATGAACCATGACCCAAGTGAGAATGCCATAATTGAATGGATTTGTTAGAGGAGATAGATGAATTAACTATAAAAGTGGATGGAAAACGAAGGCGATCTAGCACAAAGAGATGATCATGAAATGTGCATCCAAAAGAATTAAGGTGAATTTCATAATCATGGTCAACAATTTGGTCAAGAGATATAAGATGAGCTAATAAAAGAATAACACAAGTATCAGAACTTGAAATTAAATGTGTAAAAATATCCCCTACATGTGTTGTATGTAAAGGAATACCATCAACAGTACGTACAGAAGGAACAAAAGCATTGGGTGTAGTATGAGAAAATAGAGTAGAATAAGAAGTCATATAATTCCGACAAGCATAATCAAGTAAACAAGATTTAGTACATGCAATCATAAAACACGCAAAATAGCGACAAAATAACGAAGGTTTATCATTACTTTTACTAGACCGATGTTAATTCTTCTGTAGTAAGTTGAACAACAATTTAAAAAGAAGGCCCAACAACAGAAGTGTTGTTCATGACAACAGCAACTGGGTGATACTAATATTGGTTGTGATACTTGTGGTGCCATTGATGGTTCTGTTTTTTGGACTTGTTCCAATTACATTCCTCAGTAGTATGCTTGCCTATTTTTCACATTATTTCTTTGTCCTCAAAGAGCTAGATGAAGCAGTCAAATTTTTTTTCCTGGCTGGGATCGGCTCTATCTAGCGCAAAGCTACTCTGTTTAAATACGGCTTGACTTGGCTTAGCTCGGTTCAGCTTGGACTGATATGAAAACGGCTCCTAAAAACAGGCCCACTCGCAACTGTTAGAGAGTAAGTTTTGTACAGTGGCTTCCAATGCCTGAATTTTTTTGGGAAAAAAAGAACAAAAATTCCAATAAGATGGAGGTGATCATGTCTATGGGTGAATTGAAAGTTGAATCTCGATTCTCGACAGAAGATGTCGATCTAAACAAACTGAGAGTTCTTGAGAGTCGGGGTGGCGCGTTTGATGGTCAGTGTCGATGGGAAAGGTGCCGTTTGAAATGGGAGACAAAGATCTTTCACATACTAATTGAAATTTTAACTGCAACAAATGACAAAAACTAAATAAGTTATTTCAATAACAATATATATATATATATATATATATATAAATATAAATATATTAGTAATTATCGTTGCCTCTTTAATCATCGAAGGATACGGCAGGAAAAAAAAAAGTGTAAGTAGTCAAGCACTGTATTTTCTTTTCATTAAATTATGCATAAAAATATAAATAAACAAATGCTTTATATATGGGCCCACCCGGGTTTGAACCGGTGACCTCTTGATATGCAGTCAAATGCTCTGAGCTATTGTCTATTGACCCCTAATTGTTGGTTTGGTGTGGGTGCAGGCATGTACAGAAATGATAATGCCCACAGGTGGTAACAATGAGCAGAGCGTATTCCCAGCTTCAAAATGGAACTACAGTAACCGAGTTTCTTTCTGCAAAGCTTTATATGGCGTAGAGCCTAGACCCAATTGGATTCTTAATGAGTTTGGTGGCCATGTGGGTGTTCAAATATTGTTCTTTATCATTCCAGTAATTCAATTTCACACACAAATATGGATTTTACATATTAATTAATTCAGTTTACATGTGTAAGTGGAAGTAACTAATTGGAATAGGAGTCCCCTAAATCAATGCATGGTCTAACATATTAATATATTTGGACAGGGGATTGAGAGAGTTTTGAAAAGGTTTGGTAGCAACATTATCTTCTTTAATGGTTTAAGAGATCCTTGGAGTGCTGGAGGGTACGTAAAATTCTATCCATCAAATTTCTTAATTTTTTAATTATTTTGAACTAATTATAGATTAGGTTGCAGGGTGCTGAAGAATATATCCAATACCATAGTTGCTATAGTTGCAAAACAAGGTCAGTAGATCCAAATAGTTCACTTTGTTTTTATTACAAGTTCTCATAATCTCTCTCTCATTCACCTATGGTTTGTTCATGTCAAATCTTATAAACAGGTGCTCATCACGTAGATCTCAGGTTTTCAACGAGGGAAGATCCCCAATGGCTCAAAGATGTGAGGAAACAAGAGGTCGAGCTCATTTCAGGGTGGATCTCGCAATATTATAATGACTTAGATCTTCTAATTTGAGCTTAGGATGGAGAGATCGCATATTTATTGTTGTTACTATGACACCTTGATCTTTTATGATCTAAACCCAACCAGGATCCAAACCGAAATCCTTTACCTGTCGATTCTATTGCAGCATGGTATATCTCAGAAATCGCAAACTTGAAATGTAAAGGACAGTACTTGCAGTTACCAAGGGTATCATGCATGGTCATCGTATATATTGTATTTATTACAGTGTTGCCCTGTTTTATTAGGAGTGAAGCTTCTCTGTATATTTTGATATCACAATTTACTATTAACTTAAATTCAAGTTGTTTGTTATATTATGAGTATGTTCTACCGTACTGGGAACCTCTGCCAATATTTTCAGTAATTGTTTTATGTTTAACTATTGATATCATATTTTATTTTAACACTATAATATTTTGATAATATTGGCTACAATATATTTTTAAATGGTGATGCATACTACTTGCATATTCAGAGTTACGGGAGTATGGACACCTATTCCTCCGGCCAGTGATACTTCCATCTAGTGGTGTGATAATCTTTTTCTGCTATTTGGATCTTCCATTATCCATATTTCATATCAAATTTAGAAAATACTTTATCATCGTAGAATCTGTTAAGAATATCCTTTTTATTAGGAATTAGGATATCTTATCCATCTCAGAGCTTTATTTAAAGGTTTATAATTAATAACTAGTCTGGAAACTCCTCTTTCTAGTTCAGCAACATTTTCAATATAAAATACTGGACAACTCCACAGATTATAACTTCTTCTAGTAAGTCCATTTTTTAACAATTCTTCTGTTTCCTTTTTATAGATTTCCAAAAGTCTTAGGCCCATTGCAATAGGTCTAGCTTTGGTAAGAATCTGCTTTTCAAAGAAGTCTGGATCATAAGGTAGCTCAATTATGTGTTGTTTTCTATTCCAAAAAGCATTAGAAATTTCAGCACATATTATTTTTTCTATTTTATTTTGAAAATTTTTAATTTCTTCTTGCATTTTTTAGGTTTTGAATTATTTTTCAATTCTTTTGTATTATATTTCTTCTTTTAAACACATGAGAAATTTTTCTTTCCTTTTTATGGTATCTCTTATTAGATTTATTTCATGCATTCTAGGTTCTTCGACAAATTCAAATTTAATTTGTCTTCATTTAATATTTGACTATACCTCTGTTTCATCTATTATGGATATAGAAAATAACAAATGTAAGAAATGAATTCCTTGAATTACCACTTGGGCTAAACCTTTTATTAGAACAAAAGGTAAAGGAAAACGGACCTTGTTGTTGAAAACGGCTGCATTAGACAACTTGTAGTCTATCATTAGATGATTTTCATCGGCAACATAAAGGATTTAAGTAGTCTTTTGATAGAATTTTGAAAGTACCAGTCCCTCATTGATACAATTTAAGTATACTCCTAAATCTATTAGAGCTATTGATTGAAAACTAAATTCATTGTTCATTACAATTGTTACTCTAGTGAACTATTTTTGAGCTATCACTAATTTTATAGCACAAATCCATCATTATGGATCATTTAAGATATTAATAAGTCCTTCCTTAGGTTCCTGAATCATTACACCTTTTCCCTTTTTTTTTCTTCAGGTTCTTGATCTTTTATTTCATTTGTAGATTCCCATATAAGATCCTGAAATTGATTTTTATCTAACTCTTCTAGAATTGAAACTTTTCTTTTTAGAGTTTTTAAATCTTCTTTTATTTCATTTATTTTTGATTTTAAATGAGTCATAGTTGGTTCTTTAGAGAAAATATTAACAGTTTTTACTCTTTCAATTATATTTTTGAAAGAATAAGAGTCATTTTTTATACTTCATTTGATTCTTGGATTATTCCTTCTCTTAGAAGACATTTGAAAATAATTTTCGAGTTGTATTATTCTCTTTTCTGGGTCTTAAATTTTATCTATTGAATTTAAAATTAGACTTTCTTCCTTAGAAAGGACATTAATACTAAGATTATTTAATCCTAGAGTTTTAAGGATGCATTTATCACAATCATTGTTAGAGCAACATTGAGATTTTTCGAAATTTTCAGACTCATAATTAGATTTTTCTTCTTCTGAATTTGATTCTGACTTTTCTAAGGATTGCTTATAAAAGAAAAAGTTTCTTCTCTTTCTTCCTCAGAATCTTCTAACAAAATCTAACATCAGGATCTTTTTAATCCTTCATTTATATGGAAAGCATTTATCTTCTTTTTAACTCGACATTTATTTTCATAATGTCCTGGCTTTCAGCATTTATAATAAATAGGAACTTTTCTAAAATTAGTTTCCTTTGCTATAGGTTTTTACTTGATTCTTGATAGCCTATTTTAGTTTTATCCTTTTTTTTATAATGTTTTCTCTTGTATGGCTTATTAGAGAGCTTCTTATGAAATTTTTGAGTCTTTTCAGACTTTTTATACTGACTCCCTGGAAGATAACCAAATTGTTCGCAAAAGGTTCCTAACACCTTCTTTGCACTTAGTTTTTCTTTGTCGATTTGGTGTTTTAACCTTATATCATTACATAAGGATATTCCTACAGAAACTACCTTTGAAGCTAACTCTCCCTAAGTATAGCTACTACAAGGTATATTACCTCTATATATTTTAATTTATTTCTAATCTTATCAGTAAATAGAGTTGGTAGTCCAGCTAAAAATTTCTCTTTCTAAAAATCAGCTTGACTATCTGGCCTTTGATAAACTTTAGATAAAAAAAATATCTTTATACCACTAGAAATGAGACAAATCTAGGCATCTTAGATTTATTAATTGCTCATAAGATCTGTCTAATTTGAACATATTAGTTCTCACAAAATGATTTATTATTGTATAAATTAGAGTATTAACTATGTCAGTGACAAGATTTTCATTTTCTTGTTTTACTGAATTTAAAATTTCTTGTTTAGAAGTTTCAGACAAATAAAAGTCCCACCATCTAAGTGACTGACCAGTAAATTCATTTATTATGGCTAAAGCTATTTCTCGGTCGTGGTTTCCATTTGACCTACATGCTACTGCATTCATAAGTATGTGTTTAGTGGTTTGAAGGAACTGATATTCTGCTAAACCATCTATATTCCGCTTAACTATTGACTTTACATCAAATTGAATCCTATCTTGTATTGCATTATCTTTATATCAAAGATTTAAAGGTAAAGGTCTAGGGTAATATATTTTTGATGGTGCAATGGACATTGTTTTATTCTAATGAAGTTTATTAACTTCCAAGTATGAATATCTTTTAGAGGATTCTGATTTATTTTGACACAGCATATTAACATTTTTCTGTTTTGAAAGATTTAATTTTTGTAATCTATTTACTAATTCATCCACAAAAGTTTTATCATTAACTCTTGATTCTTTTCTCAGTTTCAGATTTATTTCAGGAGGTTGCTTCATCATTATCGGATCTATTTTTGAGGTTTCTTTTGAAGAGGACCCTGAAGTTTATGAAAAAATTTCATGAGAAAATTTTGTATAAAACAATTTTCTATTCAAGAAGATTGTTTTCCTAGAGATTGTAAAAACAAATTTGTATAATTATTCTAATTAGATGTTTCAACCAAAGTACTAGAAATAGATGCTTCTTTTTTGGTATGGCAAAGTAAGGATTTACCAATATTTCTCTTTTTGATATTTTAATAGAAAAGGATGGCTCTGGGGGATGGATTACCAAAATGTTTTTTCCCTCTCTTGTGAAGAAATTTTGATAAGCGGCTTCTAAGACATTTAAAAATTGAGAATTCTCAAAATTAGGCCACTCTTTCTTATAGTACCTAAATACTCTTTCCAATTAGTTAAAGAATGCTGGTCTTTTAAGGAATTTTTCCATGTACTGTTTATGCATTGAAATCCAGTAATTTTTTTCATTTTCATGAAAAGTAGTGTAAAACCATCTATGTTTATTTGTCGTAGATAACCTTCTAGATGATTATCCTAAATTCAATCTAATTTTTCTATTAGATAAAAATTTTATCTTTACATCTCCATCGGTATATTCTATAACCGACTGTAAGTCTCGAGTTTCAACCTTTTTTGGTAGAACTCCCTAATCTATTTTTCACGTTTCAGGTAGTTTAATCTGATCCCAAGTTATAGTCTTACGGGACTATTATATTGGTTTTAGCTGGATTTACTATAAACAAAGTTATTTCACCCTTTTTGGATTCTATTCTGGCATTAGATACCATGGTATTCATAACCTTGTAATAGATCATATATATAAGACTACATTTTCAGATCCTGGTAACATATCAAAACTATGAGATTGAATATTTAAAGTTAAAGCATTTATTATGTTTTGATCTGTTAGCGAGATTGAAAAGTTGGGATAACAACTAAAAAATATGGGACTGTCATAAAAACTTGATTCAATATATCTTAATAAGGAATCTAGTAATTTATTATATCTTGTATCCCTGACATAGATAATGGCTGACTTATTCAAAACTGATCGGGTTAAGGGTTTTAATACTACCTAAACCATCCCTATATGCAAATACTTAAACTTCTTTATATGTTCTTCTAATAGTTTAGAAGAAAAAAAGCTTAAAAGTGTTTTGCCCTTCTTTTAAGGGGATTGATTCTTCCATGAATTTAATTATATAGTCTTGTTTTAGACTAAAACTTCATTTTCTATAGATATGTGTGGTAAATTCTAGTTTTGCAATTCCTTTTCTATATTTTCTACTAATATAATTTCTTTGTTATTTTTAGAAAAACTATCTGAACTAGAACTAGAAGAATTAACAGAGTTAGAGAATCTTCTTAAAATATTAGCCATTATACCTTCGAGTCAAAGAAGTAAACTATCAATGTACTTAAACAACCCTCAACATCCTTACTCCAACGGACTACACGGGTTTTCTGATACTTCGACTTCGTTTCTTGGGTTTTCTTCTCAACTTTGAAGATTAATAGACTAATACTTTAAGTTTATTCCTAGTCTCTACTAACCTGCGACTCTGATACCAATAGGAGAAGCACGTGCAAACACAACAATAAATCTAATATAGATTAGACAAGGAAAGATGGATTCAAAACCTAGGTGTAAATTGCACTCTCTTCCCTTGAGCTACTAAAATGATACCAAGATCTAAGATTTGAGGCATTTGACACTTCTCTCCCTTAGATAAATGAAAAACTAATGGTGTTACAAAAATATTTTGTGAACAATACTAAAAAGTCCTACTTTTATCTTCAAATTGCAGCAAAAAGTTATAGTTTTAATTGTCAAATGAGTTATAAATACTTACTTTTTCTATAATGTCCTCTATTTTTTTTTATTAATAGCAATATATTATGCTATAATATTCTTTAATCTTAGTATATTTGTTTGGGTAGAAATTCTTCATATATTTTTAAGTAAAATAAAAAAAAAAATTATTTTACACATTAAAGGTAACAATAAATTTGAATATTAAAACTATGACATGACTTAGTCCCAATAAATTCAAATCAACATTAGACTTGTGAGGTGTCCAATTTTGGTACGATGTAATAGTTTAGTTATTTGTCTTGATTAGGATGTGGACGGAGTGAAGCTCTTTGTTGTCTTGGTGTTACTGTTGCGTGAGAACATAAGCATAGGTGTTTGTGTTTGTGTTTGAGGCATGTTCCATATTCTTGGGGACCTTTGCCAAAATTTTTCAGAAAATTGTTAACTGTTTCCAAAAAAAAAAAAATTGCAATAAACTTTTGTTTTATAAAAGTTACTTTTACTCTTTGGATGGGCTAAGAGTCATGTGTATTACTTTGTTTTAAGGTCAGGGTCATGGAGGTTTGGTTCTCCAATCCTCTGGCCAGTCATGCCTCTGTGAGGGGTGTGACATTTTGTATATAAATATATATATATATATATACACACATGTATAACTTATCATTGGTTGATTTATTTGCACTAAATAGAAAAGTTATATACACAAATTTGACTTAGATACAACTTTATTAATGTTTATTATATATATATATATATCTAGTAGGAAAAAGAAATGTGTAATATATATATATATATATATTTATATAAATATCTCACTGGAATGAATATAGGCCATTCAAACATTTCTTATCTGCTTGATCCAATAGCTGAGTTCTTACTGCCTATGGTTCGTTTGATGGGTGTTTGAATTAAGGATCAAGTTGTAGGGGAGGCGGCAACAAAGGGTGACCAAAAATTTCAGTGGCCCTATTTGAATGGTTAATCTCCTTCCTCTCCTAGTTTGTTTTGTGATTATAGTTGTAAGTTTAGTTTTTTAGATATTGGGGCATTCAACTTGAAGATTGGGTGTTGGTGTGATCAATTTTGGGAGCTAAATTACCAACCAAGCTGCTGTCCCCTGTTAATGGCAGCAACTTGGTTGCTAGTTTTCTATTGTTCCAAACAGTGGTGAACGAGAAAGAAAGGGGGAGTGGGTAGCTGAGTGTAGGGCGGCAGTATGAAAGATAAAAGGGAAATTGGAACTTAGAGCCGTGAACCAAAGAGGACAATTTGGGAGTGATTGGTTTTAATTAGAGGAATTAGGAAATTCAATCAAACTAATTGTATGTTTGTTAAACTAGTTAAAGTAAATTATGCAAGAATTAAAATTAGGAATCAAGAAATTATAATAATGAACCTAATATATATATATATATACTAGTTAGAGGAATTAGGAAATTCAATCAAACTAATTGTATGTTTGTTAAACTAGTTAAAGTAAATTATGCAAGAATTAAAATTAGGAATCAAGAAATTATAATAATGAACCTAATATATATATATATACTAGTTACATGTAAGTAATAAAATAGAAATCAATGTTGAACAAGTAATATATATATGTACACACAATTATGAAAATAACTTACTTTTAGATATTTAACAAGATAACTTGTTAAAATTAAATTTTAATATATATACATAGAGATTAAATTATGTAGAGGTCTATTGTAAAATGGCTAGTCAAGGAAAAAAAATAAAATTGAAATGGGACTAAGTTAATGTTAATTTATAAAATTTAAATTAGTGAATAAATTGAATTAATTAACCTTGCTTTAAGAAACATATTAGACAGAATTACGTACAATTAAGAAATCGTGGAATTAACTTTGAAATGATTATTATTAGTAACATATGAATTTATGATTTTCAGTTTCAGAGCGTGTCGAGGATATTCCGACACCATCACAGACTAGACGGACTGACGAACCACGTACTTGAGTAGTGAGTGAATTATGTGCTTTATGGTTACCAGATTTGTGTGTGCGTTTACATGTTTATGTGAATTGTTGTGTTATACGAGAAAATTAGCTAATAAGTTATTTCAGGGATTTCATGGAATGATATGTGTTTGATACTGAATGTGATTTATAAGGGCCAACAACATGAATTGTTTTGAAAAATGGTTTTCATTTTCAAAATTAAAGTCTAGGTGCACCTAGGATAATTGAATTTGATGCACCTAGGGTATCATTAGCTCCAAATTAAAAAGGAAGATATTTCGAAGATAGCTTTTCGTACTCAGTATGGACACTACGAATTTCTTGTTATGTTTTTTGGGCTTACTAATGTCCTTGTAGTGTTCATGGACTTAATGAATTGGGTGTTTAATCCTTTCTTGGACCAGTTTTTTATTGTTTTCATTAACGACATTCTAGTATATTCTCAAAGTGAGGAAGAATATGAGCAGCATCTTCGTATTGTATTGCAAAGACTTAGGAAAAATAAGCTTTATGCTAAATTCTCTAGGTGTGAATTTTGGTTAAATCACGTGACTTTTCTTGGACATGTAATTTCTAAAGAAGGAATTTGTGAAGACCCAAGCAAGATCGAAGCAGTTCAGAATAGGCCTCGACCAACAAATGTCTCTGAAATTTACAGTTTTCTAGGTTTAGTTAGTTATTACAGGAGGTTTGTGGAGAATTTCTCTCGTATTACTGCTCTTTTGACTAGACTAAAATAGAAAATAATTAAATTTTTGTGGTCCGAGACTTGTGAAGAAAGCTTTCAAAAAGTAAAAAATTGTTTAACTTCAACTCCTATTCTTGCACTTCCCTCTATTACGAGTAAGTATATTGTGTTTTGTGATGCTTCTAGTATTGGATTTGGTTGTGTTTTGATGCAGGATGAAAGAGTTATAGCATATGCTTCCAGATAGCTGAAAAAACATAAGGTGAACTACCCTACTCATGATCTTGAAATGGTGGCAGTAATCTTTGCATTAAAAATATGGAGGCATTATTTGTATGGTGAGAGTTTTGAGATTTTCACGTATCACAAAAGTCTTAAATATATTTTTGATCAGAAGGAGCTGAATTTGAGGCAACGCAAATGGATTGAACTACTGGAGGATTATGATTGTTCGATCTCTTATCATCTAGGTAAAGCAAATGTAGTCGCCGATACTTTGAGTAGGAAGTCTACGGGTAGTTTGTTCCATTTGTCAGCTGGATATACTCAGGTGGTAAGAGATTTTCAGCGATGTATGGCAGATGGAGTTAGATTTGAAGTGTCTCCACAGGAGATATTACTAGCTTATATTCAAGTGAAGTCCACCTTTGTGGAAGCCATAAAAGCATCACAAGCGGTTGATCCAGAGGTGATTGCGGAGAAAACTAAATGTGATCAAGGGAGTACTGGTGATTTTTGTGTAGATTGTGAAGGAGTACTGAGGTATGATGATCGGATTGTGGTGCCACCTGATTTAGAGTTGGGAAAGAAGATTATTGAAGCAGCTCATTATTCATCATATGTTATACATCCTGGTTATTCTAAAATGTATCAGGATTTAAGAAAATTTTACTAGTGGAAGGGTATGAAGAAAGATGTTACAAATTTTGTTCTAGGTGCCTAGTGTATCAACAGATGAAAGTTGAACATCAGAGGCCGGCAGGGATATTACAAAAGTTGGATATTCCGGAGTGGAAGTGGGAGAAGGTTACTATGGATTTTGTATCGGGACTTCCTAAAACTTTTAGGGGCTTTGATTCTATTTGGGTGATTGTTGATTGGTTGACGAAGTCCACACACTTTCTTCCAGTAAAGACTACTTACTCAGCATATTAGTATGCAAAGCTATATCTGAACGAGATTGTTTCATTACGTAGAGTACCATTCTCTATTATTTTTGATTGGGGTGCTTAATTTACTGTTGCGTTCTAGAAATCTTTTCAGGAGGATCTTGGTACTCAGTTACTATTCAGTATAACTTTTCACCCTCAGACGGATGGGCAATCCGAGAGAATGATACAAACCTTGGAGGATATGTTGTGAGCCTGTGTGATGGATTTTGAAGGCAGTTGGGATCAACACCTTCCACTAATTGAGTTTGCTTATAATAACAGCTATCATAGTAGCATTCCGATGGCCCCATTTGAAGCATTGTATAGTAGGAAATGTAGATCTCCAGTTGGTTGGTTTGAGACGGGCGAGTATCAGTTGTTGGGGCTAGAGTTAATTCAGGATGCATTGGAGAAGGTTAAGGTGATTCGTGATAGATTACGGACAGCTCAGAGCCTACAAAAGTTGTATGCCGATAACCATAAGAGGCAATTAGAATTTGAAGTGGTTGATCACGTATTCCTGAAGTTTTCTCCTTTTAGGGGTACTACGAGATTTGGTAGGAAAGGTAAGCTAAGCCCAAGATTTATTAGGCCTTTTCAAATCTGAAGTAGGGTTGGAGCGGTGGCATACAAGCTAGCATTACCTCCTGATTTGGATAGGGTACATCCAGTATTTCATGCATCAATGCTTCGAAAATATTTTCCAGATGAGTCACATATTTTACGAATTCAGGAGGTACAGGATTTAACGTATGAGGAGCAACCAGTAAAAATTGTAGATAGATAAGTTTGTAAGCTCCGATCGAAGCTTATTCCTTAAGTGAAAGTTATGTGGCAATATCATGGAGAACAAGAAGCCACTTGGAAGTCCGAAAGCGATTTATCCATATTTATTTGAGTAATCTAGGTAAAAATATACTTCTATAACTCTCAATTTGAAATTCGAGACAAATTTATTTTAAGGGGGAGAGATTGTTATAACTTGATAATTCAAGATGTGAGTGAGAACTTCGTACGTAATTGTTGTATATATATATATATATATATACATGTATAACTTATCATTGGTTGATTTATTTGCACTAAATAGAAAAGATATATCTCACTAGAATGAATATAGGCCATTCAACCATTTCTTATTCTATTTTATTTCACCTTGACTCCTACATTTTCTAGCATACGGTCCCTTTTTTTTTAGTTCTTTATTTTGTCTTCTTCTTATGACCGACTTGCTCATTTTTTTCTTTTGTTCCATTTTGCTCCATCTACTTTTGGAAAAGTGAAGCTGCTGAGACTTCAATCCCTTCTCCTTCATCACCGATTTCACTTCTCAAGCAAGAGTTACCCAAAAATTTCTAGTGGGCTCCTTCGGTTTTGGGTGGCTGTAAAAGTATTACCTTAGTTTCAAGCCAATTTTGCTCATGGATGAAACCGGTCTGCCTTCCCTTGTTGCTGTGTAATTGTTCCCTTGGCTAATTGGTGCAGATTGCTTTGTTCTTTGATCCAATAGCTAAGTTCTTACTGCCTATGATTCGTTTGATAGGTGTTTGAATTAAGGATCAAGTTGTAGGGGAGGTGGCAACAAAGGGTGACCAAAAATTTCAGTGGCCCTATTTGAATGGTTAATCTCCTTCCGCTACTAGTTTGTTTTGTGATTATAGTTGTAAGTTTAGTTGTTTAGATATTAGGGCATTCAACTTGAAGATTGGGTGTTGGTGTGATCAATTTTGGGAGCTAAATTACCAACCAAGCTGCTGTCCCCTGTTAATGGCAGCAACTTGGTTGCTAGTTTTCTATTCTTCCAAACGATGGTGAACGTGAAAGAAAGGGGGAGTGGGTAGCTGAGTGTAGGGCGGCAGTATGAAAGATAAAAGGGAAATTGGAACTTAGAGCCATGAACCAAAGAGGTCAATTTGGGAGTGATTGGTTTTAATTATAGGACTTAGGAAATTCAATCAAACTAATTGTATGTTGTTAGACTAGTTAAAGTAAATTATGCAAATAATTAAAATTAGGAATCAAGAAATTATAATAATGAACATATATATATATTTATATATTAGTTACATGTAAGTAATAAAATAGAAATCAATGTTGAACAAGTAATATATATATATGTACACACAATTATGAAAATAACTTACCTTTAGATATTTAACATGATAACTAGTTAAAATTACATTTTAATATATATACACGGAGATTAAATTATGTAGAGGTCTATTGTAAAATGGCTAGTCAAGGAAAAAAAAAAATTGAAATGGGACTAAGTTAATGTTAATTTATAAAATTTAAATTAGTGAATAAATTAAATTAATTAACCTTGCTGAAACATATTAGACATAATTACGTACGATTAAGAAATCGTGGAATTAACTTTGAAATGATTATTGTTAGTAACATATGAAATTATGATTTTCAGCTTCAGAGCGTGTCGAGGATATTCCGACACCATCACAGATTAGACGGACTAATGAATCACGTACTTGAGCAATGAGTGAATTATGTGCTTTATGGCTACCAAATTATTATGTGCAATTACATGATTATATGAATTGTTATGTTATAAGAGAAAATGAGCAAATAAGTTATTTTAACGATTTCATTGAATGATATGTGTTAGATATTGAATGTGATTGATAAGGGCCAACAAAATTAAAATTTTTGAAAAATGGTTTTCATTTTCGAAATTAAAGTCTAGGTGCACCTAGGATAATTGAATTTGATATTTGATATGAGTTGCTCAGCCCCAGTGAGATGGGTTGTGTGTGGAAATTACTTTGTTATGGTGGCGTGTAAATGTCCAGTGGGGGGAGACATTGTTGTGCGGGGCTGAGTTACTCGTTAGCCCTTTGCTTGTGCAATTGTTCGTTAATTATTTGGTTTTTTTTTTTTTAGTTTCCAGGAAACTACTATTGGTCGTGACAAATATTTGCTACCTGCCAACTCTACTACGGCAAGGTATATCTTGCAGATCGTGCATTTGGACCGTATGGGGCGATACTTCCAGTCGCTTTAGGTGTTATGCATTGTTGTTAGACATATGTCGAGTTCACCATGGTGATTGCATATTTTGTTAGGACGGAGCTCCTCTGTATATTTTGGTATTATAATTTACTAGGGATGTGGTAAACAGGTTGTTTATATATATTATGAGTACGTTCCACCATACGAGGAACCCCTTTTAGTATTTTCAGTAATATTGTAGTAGTCTTAACTATAATGTGTTTATAAGTATGTGAGACACATTACTTGAGTATTCAGGGTTACGGAGGTATGGACACCCATTCTTCCGGCCAGTCAAACCTCCATTTGAGGGTCTGACATAAATTGACAAATTAAACATTTAAGGAAAATTTGATAAATCGAAAAACATTTAGGACTTGATTAACAAAATTTGACCTTGAGTATAAAATTGATAACTTGAACATTATTTAGGGATCAAATTAGTAATTTTGTCTATGTTATACAAAGGATTTTACCTAGAAATATCTTTTAGTACATATCAAAAGTAAAATAGTTTATTAGTTGTGGATTGTTTTATAAAAGTTTATTGGAGCATTAAAGTCCCTTATTCAATGTGGATGTCATGGAATGAGATTTTATTAAAGATAAGTCACTTTGAAATTCCATATGTTTTGTATTTTTTTTTTCTTGTTTAGTGATAAAGTAATATTCTGACTAACTAATTATGTATATCTCGATTAATATATATTTTTAATTTATTTAAAATAAATTTTATTTTTCACACTCTCCAAGGTTTTGATACTAAAAATAAAAAAGCAAGCACGCTTTTTTAATTATACGGCCACTTTGTGATAATATTATTGATATTGTCTCAATAAGTAAATATAATAAAAATATTTACAATATGTAAACTCCCCATCACATTTCATTAATTAAATAGTTATGCTGAGACATATAACAATCATAGATAATTATAAATTATAAATATATCAACCTTTTGTGGTGAAGGTTGTCATAAAGTACTTATTCTTGTTGTGAGAATAAGCTTCGTCTTTTTGTCGGCAATGAGTATAATAGAAATAGTTTGACTTATTATAGCATGATCATTTTGTCATATAGAGTAACTTTTCAACTGTGCCCTTAGGATAAATAAAAAAATTTAAATAGGAGGTTTAATCATTATGATAATTTAAATTTTTTGTAACATTCATTAAGTTTTATTTTTTTATTTTTTAATAGACAGTAGGTGTCCTATTGTTTCTCCCCTAGTAGAATTAAACTATATATAATTGTAGCTGACTTTACATCATGCTTTAGTAGTAAGCAAGGAAACCAAACCACAAATTAATTGCATGCCCGGTCACCAACATACATTTCAACAAGATTCTTAGACATGATAATTGTTAATACAAAAACTATCCGAGTTCGAGAGATCACCCATGCACTTGTTCGTAAATCTGCATGGGTGGTCATATGTTTTATAACTTGATAATTGAGTGTACATTGTAAAATAATTATACAAAATTCGTCATGATCAAGTGAATAAATATCGTGTAAAATAGAATTTTTATAAATAAATATTTGCATATATTAATGTATATATAAATCTAATGCAAGAATTAATTAATTTTTACTACATTATTAGTTGACTTGGAATTTAATTTTTACCTAAATTTTTAAGTAAGTGAACACTGTACACATTAGGTAATGAGAGAAAGAATAATTATTGTATATAAAAATATCTGCACCTAGATTAAATTGCACCACACGTTCTCTTAACGTTAACTCACTTTTATATTTTTTTTTATCTCTTATGCTTTTTCATTTCTCTTCCCCTTCATTTTTCTCCACCGACTTCATTCCTTTTCTTCTATTCCTGGTCTAATGTCACTCCTAGGCTTTGTTTCTGCTCTTCTTGTAGCTGCCGTTAATTCACCTTCTTACAGCCAAGTTGGACATCTAGTTTGCAGCCTCCTTTTTCCTCCTTCCCCTGCTTTTGTCTTGCTTGGTTTATTTCATGGTCCTAGCTAGTCTGGAGCTGTTGTAATCACTAGGAAGAAAAAAAGGAGGCAACGGCCTTTTCTTGAGATCTACAGCAACCGAGTTATAAATGGGGTTTTCTAGCCAGGAGCTCCATCTTAAGGGGCTGTAACTGCTGTGCTTGAGCAGTGGTGATTTTGGCCTTGGCAGCAGCAACAAGGAGCCATTCCAGCCATTGCAAATCTGGTTGGGGTGCTTTGTTTAGTCTTGCAGCAAGTGTGCTTGGTCTTAATATGTTAGTGGCTGTCTTCGGTAAGATTTAGTTCATGCTTTTGGTGGTTATTTGGGAGGGGGTTGCAGTCTGCCATCGCTGGCAGCAAGAGGTCTTTTTAAGCAGTTACAACTTGTGTGACTATCCTTCATTTTTAGGTTGATAGACTTCTAATTTATAGTTTTAGTTTTGGGGTATTTTAGTAGTTGATGATTTAGATTTAGGGATTAAGGGGTTGGAAAGCTTATGGATGATGAATAAAGAGTAGAAGTAGAAATTAAAAGGGTTATGAATAGAGGAAAGTTTGAATTAGGTTGTATTACTTTTGGGTATATGTACAAATAAAACCTTTAAGTTACTCTTGTTAGCTAAGTCAATTTTAAGATATGAAAATATAGTTAAATAGAATTACAAACAGAGTTTTTGAGGAAGAATTGCAGGATATATTAGAGAATGTTCTTTTTGACATGATGTTGATAATGATGATTTAGAAAGACCTCACAATAATCTATACTGGGATATCCAACACGGAAATTGACTTTTCTTGGCAAACCCAACCTAGACGTTGGACCGTAATCTTTAGGTGAAAGTTGGTACTTTTAAGAATGAGAAAGACTTATCCTGAATGTGAGGCTGCCTAAGAATAAGTGTGTTTATTAAGTTATACATCATGGTGCGTACCTTCTTTGCCTTTTAATAATAAGGCTTTTGAATTGTCCTGGTTTCTTCCTAGGACAGGTTCATAGACCAAAGAAAAAAGTATTTCCTGTGTTATGTGCTTTTTCAATTGTGAAATTTATGCCCTGTCCTTTCAGATTGTGAAACATGTTTGGCGTTATTAGTAAGGCCTTAGAATTTGGAGTATATGATTCATTTTTAAGGATTTGTGTAGAAAGAAATAAGACTGCTTTCTTCGAAGATGTGCCCTAAATGTGTTTTCGGGTCATTTTATCCCAATAGAAATAGGAAGGAGAATCATATGGATTAGTGAAGAGGAGATAAAACCTTTATTAGTTAGAATGGGAATATAAAGTTTAAACTCTTGGTTAACCTTAGGTAATTAAACTAATTTTAATTCAATTATCAGAACATGAGTAATTTTAAGATTTGTGGCATTGTGTTAGAATAGGATAAAAGGTATATATATATATACATGTCTTAAGATAAGATACGCATATTAGGTATTTGACAAAAATGCACAAGAGAGCTTAAGTGTTTTTGTATGCATAGAAGTTGAATTGTATTGCTTTTATTAGTTAAATAGTTAAGTAGATAATATGGAATTTAACTATGTTAGAGTTAAATCATAAAAGATAAATTCTTGAATAAGTTAAAATAATTAACTTTGCTTTAAAATACTTGATAAAGTGTTTAATAGGAATTAATCCTCAAGTAGTATGAAAAATTATATATACATATATGTATATAGGTAGGATTTAGGAATCGTAGAAGTAATTATATAGTGACTATTTTAAATGATATATGAATTTATGATTTTTAGCTCCGGATCGTGTCGAAGATATTCTAACATCCTCGCATTCATAAACTTAGTGAGTGAATTATGTGCACTTTGGTTGTCAGATTATTATGTGCAATTATTTGTGTATTTGAATAGATATGCTATATAGAAAAATAACCAAAGGCAACATTTCAGTGATTTATTTGTAGTATGTTTGTTTGATATTGCTTATTGTTGATAAGGGCTAACAAAGTGAAATTTTCTGAAGAATGATTTTTATTTCCAAAAGTGAAATCCAGATGTACCTAGGATATTCTTATTTGAAATTCTGAGATATTTTGATTCTAATAAATGCTTTTTTTTTATAAAAAAATTGAATACTCAGCCCCGATGGAATGGACTATATAAGGAGATTAATCTGTTGGGCGGGTGCATAAATACCCGATAGAGGGTGATACTGTTGTGCTGGGCTTAGTTACTCGTTAGCCCTTTGTGTGTTATATGTTTTGATTGCGTTGGTTTGGAACAATAAACTTTAGGTATTCAAATTTGACTTGTATATTGTGAAACATGTGAGTCGTGACTTTATTACTGTTACTACACAAGATTAAATAATGATATGTGTTATTGTGTGTTGATTGATACTGGTACCTTTAGGGTACCTAGTTTGCTCACTGAGTCCTCGTGACTCACACTTTTCTTTGCTGGTTTTTTTTTAGCATCAGGAAAATACAGCTCCTTGCGTCAGAATTTGCTACTTGCCAATACCGTTGCAGCAAGGTATATCTCGGAGTCATTTTAGGTGCCATGCATTGTTGTGTATACTGAGCTAACTGTGGAAACTTAATGTGTTGTTAGGAACAGAGCTCCTCTGAGTACTTTGATATTATAGTTTACTAGTGAATTGTACCAAGTTATTAGTGTATGTACTGTTGGGCATCTTCCACCTTGTGGGCAACTCCTGTGGAATTTTCTATAAATATTTATGTTTCATAATCAGTTTGTGACTTTATTTTAGTTCAGTAACGTTTTGTTTTGTTTTTTTTTTTGTTTTTTTTTTTTGTTTTTCTTGTCTTAGTTATAATTTGTTTAAGAGTCATTTGTGTTCAGTTATTGTGGATTCAAGGTTACGGAGATTTGGTTATCCATTCCTCTGGCTAGTCATACCTTTATTTGAGGGTGTAACAAGTTGGTATCAGAGCATGGTTTAAAGGTTCGTGACTACAAATGTGGGACGTTGTTGCTTTGTTTACGTTCGTTACCCAGGGCGTATGTGGATCTAGTGACACGTTTTAATTCATCCTGAAACTTCAAGTTGTGATTTTTTAACGCATTATCCCTGGCTTTATGTAATAAATGAATGTGGAATTTATTTGTGTTTGTTTAGACACGACGATGTGTAATGGTCATGTTGTTAGTTATGTGATATATAAAGATATTGGAGTCGATTATGAGTTAATCTGGTCTTAGCCGTCTTTGAAAGAAATTAAGTTGCAATGAACTACGAGTAATTTTAGTTGAAATTTTAAATTTTGCGATAATAGCCTCCGTAAGAGGCAAGTTCTTCAGTTTAGTTTAACTAAATAAACAGTTGTTCGTAAAACTATTACACCCCATATTTAAATAATAATAAGGAGGAGCAAAGGACAAAAAGGATCTATTTTATCTAGATTATATGAAATATTGAAGAAACTCACTTTAAACTTATTTATTTCACCGCGAAGTGGATCGTGGAAGCATATATACATGTGTAATCCATTTATTTCCTCGCAAATCTTTGTCTCAAGAGGTATGAAATGTTTCATTTTTAATGTCAGGCTTACAGACTAATTCCAATACTAAATATTGAATCTTGGAATTAATACGTTTACTGATAAGAAGAAAAAGAATGATTCGTTTTCATTGTGTAATGATTAATAGTTGAATTTCTCCTTTCTCCCAATATTATTAATTAATTGATCGGTTATAAACACTCGGACTCTTTTTACACTAGGAATATTATTAAGTTTAGATCAAGAAGGAGTAACATCCGAAAACTGTTTTCCATAACCAATGAAGTATAACAAGATTTTAGTTATGTCTTTTGAAAACTTCCCTCACAGGTGTCGGACCACAAAAACTTCACTCTTTTCTGAGTTAAGCTAGTCAAAGAAGTTGCATTTGAGAGAAATTTTCAACAAACCTCCTGTAATAACCCGCCAAACCCAGAAAACTTAATTCTGAACTGATTTTATCTTTTTAGGATCCACATGAACTCCTTCCTTAGAAATCACGTGTCTGGAAAAAAAAAAAGTCACCTGATTCAGCCAAAATTCATACTTAGAGAATTTAGCATAAAACTTATTTTCCTTAAGTGTTTGCAATACAATACGAAGATGCTACTCATGTCCTTCTCACTTGGAGAGTATACCAAGATGTAGTCAATGAAAACAATGACAAACTGATCCAAGAAAGGTTTAAACACATGATTCATTAAGTCCATGAACGTTGCAAGAGCATTAGTAAGCCTAAAAGACATAACTAAAAACTTGTAGTGTCCTTACCGAGTATGAAAAACAGTTTTCAAAATGTCTTCCTTCTTAATTCGAAGCAGGTGATATCTCGAACGAAGGACAATCTTGGAAAAGTATTGAACTCCCTACAACTTATTAAATAAATCATCAATCCTGGAAAATGATACTTATTTGTTAACTGTGACCTTATTTAATTGCTGATAATTGATACATAGTCTAAACGAGCCATCCTATAAGGGGACATAGAAATTGGTTAAGTACCAGGTAATAAGTTAATGCTAAATTCAATCTCCCGATTAGGAAGAAATCCAGGAATCTCTTCAGGAAATACATCAGAAAACTCACTCACCACCAGAATACGATCTAAAGAAGGACACTCTAACTGAGTATCCTTGACAAAGGCTAAATAGGCCTGATGCTTCTTCCTAATAAGCTGTGAGAGTAAGAAATAAGGAGTAATATTTATGTGGTTTTGCAAACATTTAAAGGATACAATGAAAAGCTGTGTTAAAATTTTCAAATATGAAATTTTGATACAATGAGATTAAAGCTTGAAATATATTGAGTTGAGTGGGTATGTTTTAATCCTTAATGAAAAGTTAAATTTGAAATTGCATAGAATCTTTTTCAGATTTGAGGCTTTTCGTTGAGTTCTAATATTTTTATTTAATTCATTTCATAACAATTACATCAATTTTGGTAACACCCATTACAGTACTTATTATTCAAAGAGAAAATTCATCCAGTAGTATCGATCATTTATTAATAGTGTTACAATCTAGAATGACAACATTAAAAAGTTGAGATAGCGTGAAATTTTTAATTAGTTAGATTGACGAGTGTCGATATGTATATTGAGAGATGGTACTAAATAACATGAGTATAAAAAAAATTGAATTGATAAATATTGTTAATTAGAATAAATCATATTTAATAAAACTAACTGTTATAATATGATATTAAATTATGAAATTAGAATAATATGATGTAAGTCTCGATTATAAAAATAAGAGCAAGTATATATAAAATAAATGAGCATTATGCCTATATGAATATCAAATGTATACACACAAGTAATCTAAAGTTAATTTGGATATTGATTTGTTTTAAGTAATTTTAGTGATAAATGAAGTGATACTCTTGTTAGAAACATAACTGTATATAGATAATTATGAAGTGATATCCTTCAAATGGAAATAATAGAATTTCGATGATATATTTGATAATTTTTTTTTTATTTGAAAAGACAATTAAAAAAAATAAAATTGGTATATGCCACTAGTCCATGAATAACCAATTATTTTATGAACCAATATAGTTTCTTGTTATAGTCAATGGGGTCTCTTAAAAAGATTTACTAGATTCATTGAGTTATTTCGAAGAATAAAAATGACCAATTGTTAATAGAATCCATTGTCGAATTTCTGTAAATTACTCGTTAGGCGAGGATTTTTAAATATAACATAAGTTAAATAGGTACTGATAGATAATCAACCTGCAATAAATAAGGAAAGTATAGTAATGCTATGAATAAATTTGTATCACGTATAACAATATTATGTAGACAACTCCATTGTAATATATAAGGTAAATTCTAAATATTTTCAATCTTTTAATCAATTAATTTAATTTTTGGAACATTCATATGTTATTAGTACTCAATTTGATTGAGAGGTAACATGGCAGTTTTTACACACTTTGTTTTCATATTTGAATTTTTAGGTATATAGAAAAGATATTTATACATCCTTTAGAGGAAATAAGAAAATTAAGAAATCCTTAGATGTTAAATTACAATTATTGTTAACTAAGGAAAATAGTTTAAGATTTAAAGTAAATAAAAGCTAATTTATTTCACTCATGTAATTATTTGATTTAGTTCATCAATCTGACTTTTAAATAAGGAATATAATATAATTCTAAGCTTGGATTAGGATTCAGGTGTTTAGTTAACAGAATGACACAATAGAAGCATGGTGGGCCCATAATCCACAGGTTCCAAGAAGTAAAAATGGATGAGAACCTAACATATAAGACATAATCAGTGGCGAGTATAATCAAATAAGTCCGTAAACTTCGATTAACTCTTTGGTGAAAACCAAGAAACAAGAAACCATATGGGAAACTGAAGTCGTTGTAAAACAACAATATCTATATCAAATTTAGGTAAACAATTTCTTTGTAACTTTATTATTGAAATTCAGGAGGAATCTTTTAAGGGGAGAAATTATTATAACCCGATAACTGAGTGTAAGCTTTAGAATAACTATATGAAATTCGTCATGATCGAGTGAATAAATATCATACAAAGTAAAGTTTTATAAATAAATATTTATATATTTTAATGTATATATAAATGTAATGCAAGAATTAATTTATTTTTACTACATTGACTTGGAATTTGATTTTTACCTTATATAAATTTTAAGTAAGTGACACGTGCACATTTAGTAATGAGAGAAAGAATAATCATTGTATATAAAAATATCTACACCTAGAGTAAATTGCAGCACACGTTCTAACTCACTTTTACATTTTTTTTTTATCTCATACGCTTTTTCATTTCTTTTACCCTTCATTTTTCTGCACCGACTTAATACCTTTTCTTCTATTCCTGGTCGAACGTCACTCCTAGCCTTTGTTTCTGCTCTTCTTGTGGTTGCCGTTAATTCACCTTCTTACAGCCAAGTTGGACATCTAGTTTGCAGCCTCCTTTTTCCTCCTTCCCCTGCTTTTGTCTTGCTTGGTTTATTACACGGTCCTAGCTAGTCATGAGCTGTTGTAATCAATAGGAAGAAAAAGGGTGGCAGCGACCTTTGAGATCTCCAGCAACCGAGTTATGAATGGGGTTTTTTAGCCAGGAGCTCCATCTTAAGGGGCGGTAACTGCTGTGCTTGAGCAACGGTGATTTCTGCCTTGGCAGGACCAATAGGGAGCCATTACAACCATTGCAAATTTGTTTGGGGTGCTTTGTTTAGTCATGCAGCAAGTGTGCTTGGTCTCAATCTGTTGGTGGCTGTCTTCGGTAAGATTTAGTTCATGCTTTTAATGGCTATTTGGGAGGGGGTTGCAATCTACCATCGCTGGCAGCAAGAGGTCTCTTTAAGCAGTTACAACTTGTGTGACCATCCTTCATTTTTAGGTTGATAGACTTCTAATTTATAGTCTCAGTTTTGGGGTATTTTAGTAATTGATGATTTAGATTTAGGGATTAAGGGATTGGAAAGACTTAGTTTGAATTAGGTTGTATTAATTTTGGGTATATGTACAAATAAAACCTTTAAGTTACTTTAGTTAGCTAAGTTAATTTCAGGATATTAAAATATAGTTAAATAGAAATACAAATAGAGTTTTTGAAGAAGAATTGCAGGATATATTGGAGAATGTTCTTTTTGACATGATGTTGATAATGATGATTTAGAAAGACCTTGCAATAATCTATGTTGGGATATCCAACATGGAAATTGACTTTTCTTGGCACACCCAGCCTGGACGTTGGACCATAATCTTCAGGTGAAAGTTGGTGCTTTTAAGAATGAGAAAGAATTATCTTGAATGTGAGGCTACCTAAGAATAAGTGTGTTTATTAAGTTATACATTATGGTGTGTACCTTCTTTGCCTTTTAATAATAAGGCTTTTGATTGGTCCTTGGTTCTTACTAGGACAGGCTCATAGGCCAAAGAAGAAAGTATTTCCTGTGTTATGTACTTTTTCAATTGTGAAATTTATGCCCTGTCCTTTCAGATTGTGAAACATGTTTGGCGTTATTAGTAAGGCCTTATAATTTGGAGTATATGATTCATTTTTAAGTATTTGTGTAGAAAGAAATAGGACTGCTTTCTTCAAAGATGTGCCCTGAATGTATTTTCGGGTCATTTTATGCCAATAGAAATAGGAATGAGAATCATATGGATTAGTAAAGAGGAGATAAAATCTTAATTATTTAGGATAGGAATATAGAGTTTAAACTCTTGGTTAACCATAGATAATTAACTAATTTTAATTCAATTATCAGAATATGAGTAATTTTAAGATTTGTGGCATTGTGTTAGAATAGGATAGAAGGTATGTATATATATATATATATATATACATGGCTTAAGATAAGATATGCATATTAGGTATTTGACAAAGAGAGCTTACATGTTTTTATATGCATAGAAGTTAAATCATAAAGATAAATTCTTGAATAAGTTAAAATAATTAACTTTGCTTTAAAATACTCGATAAAGTGTTTAATAGGAATTAATCCCCAAGTAGTATGAAAGATATATATATATATATTGGTAGGGTTTAGGAATCGTAGAAGTAATTATGTATTGACTATTTTAAATGATATATGAATTTATGATTTTCAGCTCCAGATCGTGTTGAAAATATTATAACATCCTCCCATTTCAAGCAGAATGACAATTCGCATTCGTAAACTTAGTAACTGAATTACGTGCACTTTGGTTGTCAAATTATTATGTGCAAGTATATGTGTATTTGAATAGATGCTATATAGAAAAATAAGCAAAGGCAACATTTCAGTGATTTATTTGAATTATAATTGTTTGATATTGCTTGTGGTTGATAAGGGCCAACAAAGTGAAATTTTTTGAGGACTGATTTTTATTTATGAAAGTGAAATCCAGGTGCACCTAGGATATTCTTATTTGAAATTTTGAGACATTCTGATTCAAATAAATGTTTTGGAAAAAAAAAAATTTAATTGCTCAGCCCCGGTGAGATGGACTATAAACTGAGATTAATCTGTTGTGTGGGTGCGTAAATGCCGGGTAAGGGATGATACTGTTGTACTGGGTTGAGTTACTCATTAGCCCTTTGTGTGTTTTATTTGTTTTGATTGCGTTAGTTTGGAATAATAAACTTTGGATATTTGAATTTGACTTGTATATATTGTGAAATATGTGAGTTGTGACTTTATTAATGTTACTATATGAGATTAAATAATGATATATGCTATTATGTGTTAATTGATGCTGGTACCATCAGCGTACGTGATTTGCTTACTGAGTCCTTGTGACTCATATCTTTCTCTGTTGTTTTCTTTAGCATAAAAAAAACACAGCTTACTGCGTCAGAATTTGCTACCTGCTGACACCGTTGCGGCAAAGTATATCTTATAGTCACAGACTTGAAGCTAATAGGGCGACACTTGCAGTCATTTTGGATGTCATGCATTGTTGTGTATATTGAGTTAACTGTGGAAACTTAATGTGTTGTTAGGAGCGGAGCTCCTCTGAGTACTTTGATATTATAGTTTACTGGTGAATTGTACCAGGTTATTAGTGTATGTACTGTTGGGCATGTTCCACCTTGTGTGGAATTCCTTTCGAATTTTCAATAAATATTTATGTTTCTTAATCAATTTGTGACTTTATTTTAGTTTAATAACGTTTTTTTTTGTCTTATATAATTTGTTTAAGAGTCATTTGTGTTCAACCATTGTAAATTCAGGGTTATGGAGGTTTGGTTATACATTCCTCTGGCCAATCATACCTTTATTTGAGAGTGTGACAATATAGACCTATGAGCATTCAAATGCTTAACTTAATAGGTTTCTAGAGAGATAAATGAATATAAAAAAAGAATGAGAGATTTCAGAACCTAAATATATATAGGAGGCTTAGGTTCTTATATATTGAGGAGATATGTCAATCATATAGTGACAAGTGTCCCTGCTTGAGTGGTGTTACATATAGTCTTTGAATTTTCTTAAACTAATCCTGTATTAACAATAATGAGCACAATCTTTCATGAATATTCTTTCCATTCTTAATCTTGATAAAAATACATAATTTGCAGTGTACGCAGTTGTGCCATTTATCATGTTAGCTAATTAACCTACAATAAGCATAAAAATTAGTTTTTTTTTTTCTTTTTAATTTACTTTGTGGGGTTTCATTAATTAATTAATACTGGAAAACCTGACTGGTATATCTTTGTCGTGTCCACTCTCTCGCTGTCTAATGTATATATATACTTGCACCTTTTCTTAGTTAAACCCTAAATCTCAATATTATATCATATGTGGAACTAAACATTCAGATAGGATTAGATTAGTCAGTAGTAAACAAAAAAGAAATATATTTTATATATGTTACATATATAACTAAAAAAAATCAAAGTCTAAGATATTGGTAGCATGATCTTGATTTTGAATATACTTGTGGGGTGTAAATTGTATGTATATTATTTCAATGACATGTAATATTCAACCATGGGGACTAAGGCCAAAAGTCTAAGGTCCCCCTTAAAGTGTTGAAAGCGTGTGCAGGAGCTGTGGTGCCTGCTCACGACTTACTGTATGTCCACACAAGTTTTTGTTTTTATTTAATTTAATTTAAAACATGTCACATTCATTGCTATAAATTTGTCTTAGAACTATAATTAAATTGATCATTGTCAGTCTTTTCAATTGGTCTATGATTGTAAGTTTGTATCAGAACTATGATTAAACTAGTCATTGTCAGTCATTTCTATTTGTTTATGTTAGTTTAGTATACAATATAGGATAGTATTCTTTAGGCTAAATCACACTTATAATCCCTAAACATAAGCGAGAATGTTAGTTTAGTCCCTAACTATAATTTCCAAAATCATACAATGTAGTTTTCCTCGTCAGCTCCCATCAATAATAAGATAATGGAAGCTAACGTGGAAGGATGGAAGCCTATGTATCTTGCTCACATGGGCAAACGTTCACATTCAGACCCATTATAGGGTCACTTTTGCTTCTCACGTGGCCTAAACATCTTCTTCCTCCCTTATTCCCTCTCTTCTCTTTGCATGAATCAACAAACTTCAATCCTAGTCTCTGCCATTGTTAGGGTTTCAGAGGTGGGCAATCTTTGAAATTGAGGAATAATATTCAAATCAAATGGGTGGATGTTCGATGGAAGCTTTTGCCACTTCAAATGCTAATTCAAATATCTCTTCAAATAAGTGTAATGATGTTCAAGAGCTCCCATGATTTTATGATTGTGGTGAGCCTGCAAAACTTGTTATAGTTTGGGACCATAACTCTAGAAGGTATTATTGGGCTTGTCCAAATTTCTACGTATGTTAGTCATTTGTTAGTTTGAATTTTTTGTGCTTTGGACATTTATAATTTTTCTAATTGATTGTGTATTTATGCAAGATGGATTTTCTTGCAATTACTTTGTCTGGATTGATGATGAAATATGTAAGTGTGGTAGACATATTATAATACAACAAAGGAAAAGGATTACTTACTTGCAAGGGAAGGTTACATAGTTAGACACAAAGGTTGAATGGTGGAGGCAAATGACATATGTGGCATGCTTTCTTGGTCTATTAGCTTGGATTCAGTGTCTGCTTCTTAGTTCATAAGAAATTGATCTTGTATTTGCAATATTAGATAGCTCTATAGTTAGGTTGTGTTGCTTTCAGTTAATTTAGGTTATGGCACACTTTCTGATAGTGTAATATTGTTGCTTGAGCATGTTTGCAAGGACTTGTTACTTGCATTGTAATATTGAAGAATGAAAATTAAGTTTTTAGTTTTAACCAAGTTAGTTTCTTAAATCGAAAGATATATCAATCAACCTTAACCTTAAAAACTAAATAACATAAAAAAAAAATATCACTTATCATTTCCAATGATAATAAAGCATTCACTACATTGTTTATGATAAATGATAAACAAACTGGTAACCTTTTTTAACTAACAAAATCAAAACACATACAAACAAACTGCTGCTAACATTTTTATACCAAAGCATTCATTACAGTTTGGAACAACTAACAAAAAACTATTTCTTTAACCATAAAATGGTCTTCATTTGTTGAGGCTCATTGAAACCATTTAACAAAGCCCATACTTAATGCAACTCTGCCTATACCCTATCTACTCACTTCCATTACTTTTCCCTTGTGAAGCCCTTCCTGCTTGTCTTTTCCTTACAGCTTTACCTCTACCCCCTCTACTGCTGCTTGCAACTTTTGAATCCCTTCTTGCTTGTCCACCTCTGCCTGCACCTTCTTATCCTACACCACTGTTGTCTATTTGTGAACCAATACTCCCTCTACATTGTTCACCCCTAATTGCTCCTCTTCTACCCATAGAACCTCTGGCTGCATCTTTACCTCTACCCCTAGTTTGGATTATAACCTTAGGTCCAGGTCCAATATTTATGTTAGTAGCTTCAAGTCCAACAACTTTAGGTCCAGCTACTTCAGGTCTAGCAGCTTGAAGTCGGGGTCTTGTTTCCTCAGTAGACATACTCACAGTAGTCTTGCAAGTCTTTCTATTGTGTCCATACTGTAACGATCTCCCAAACCTCAAACTTGTATTTGTTGTCATCCTCTGTATCCTCTTGAGCTTTAGTTGGAACTTTTTGTCTTTTTTTTTCTTAGACCTGCCAGGTGCCTTAAGTTGTTATGGTAGTCTAATTGTGTCTCCTTGTGCTTTTAGTCACATCAACTCCTCATTAATAGGCTCAATGATTAATTCATAACATTTAGAATAAGCTTCTTTCCTATAGTAACCACTTATAACTTCAGCCTTTTTCCCTTTAAAGTATATGCAACTTATGGCATGTCTACATGGCAGGCCAGTCAATTCCCAAAACCTATCAATTGAAAACAATTAGTGACATACATAAACAATGCATATAATAACATATATTAAATAATGCCTTATAAATAAACAAAACATTACCTACAGCTGTATGTATGAGCATCCATCCACTATGAACTTCTCCCTTAGGAATGAAGTTTCAAACTTTCCATTACTTGCCCACTTGGGTCTCCACATCCCACAATGATCTATCTCTTTATTCAACCTTCTCTTTATCTTTGGCATAATGTTACCCTCATATCTAAGTAATTTCTCCATTAGATTTGTGAACCTATTCATAACGTAGTCTCTGATCCATTCAAACATGCTTATGATAGGCTTGTCTCTTGCATTAAGAATTACCTTGTTGAATGCCTCAGTTATGTTGTTCATAAGCATGTCACATCTTGGATAAAAACTGAAAACATGTCTGCACCAAAACCTTCTTGGAGTCTCTAGCAACCAGTCATATGCAAGAGAGTTTATCCTCTTTAGTTCTTCCATATACTTCTCCTACAAACCAAAATAAGGTGTTTTAGTAGCGGCATACATCAAGTCTCTTAACTCTATGGATCCACAAAATCTCAGCTTGATGTTGGCATATAAGTGTTTCAAGCAAAACCTATGCTCAACCCCTTGCAATAGATCATCAAGAGTTAGGACAAGTCCCTACAAAAGAAGTTTATGACTATATAACCATGAACAAAATTCAATAATAACAAGAATTAATTGAAAATGTACTTACTTTTTGCTAATATGAAATGAACACTCATTTATGCTGCCTAATGTCACCTATATGATCCAACGACCATTCAAGGAACCATGTCCAACTATCTTTGGTCTCCTGCTTAACCACTGCAAATGCTAATAGGAAGTATTGATCATTAGGATCAACAACAACAACTACCAAACTGATCCTTATACTCACCCTTCAAATGGCATCCATCAATGCCAATAAATGGTTTATAGCCAGCTAAAAACTCTCTCTTACATTCCTCAAAACAAATATAAAGCCTTTAAAATAAAGGTGTTACATGAAGCTGAGGTCTCTATAGTCTAATCTGGCATGTGGTCCCTGGACTAGCTCTTTTTAACTCTGCACAATAAGCCTACAACTTATTGTATTGCTCTTTATGTGTGCCTTATATAATATTCACTGTATTTTTCCTTGCTTTGTATGTTATTGTCTTTGATATTCCCACAGTGTATTTTTTCCTAAAAGCATCAATCACATCACTCAACTTTATTTTGTAATTAACCTTCAAGCTGTCCATTATGACCTTAGACACTTTTTTGGTTCTTGTAAAGTGGTTTTCAAAAGATTTGTTGTATGTGTGTGTGGGTAGGGGGGAAGGGGGCTACAGTCTTAACTCTAAAAACCCCTGCACCACCTGCCTTACTACATAACACCCACCATCCATAACCAGACTTGCACTCTGCTCTACACCTCATATCATCATTTTTTTTTTTAAAAACTTGGTCCTTCTTTTAGTTAGTAATGAAAACTTAGTTATGGCTTTTTTTGAACTCAGCCAAATTATTGAACTCCATGCTTGTCTTCCATTCAAACTCTTTGTCCATGTCTTCATTGTATCTAACATTTTTAGCTTCATTATCATTAGAACCCAAAGGGTTATCCAACTCATCAATGTCATAACAATCTTCTATGTCTATGGGACTGATGTATAAGTTAAAGGCACTGCTTTCTTTTTACCTTTTGATTTTATTTTTGTTTTTGGGAAGCAGAAGCACTCCCAATAGCTTTGTTGTCACTTTCTTCATTTTCATTAACATTCATGTCAAAATGATTATCATCCATCTCCTCATCACTGTCCGGTAAGTCACAACTCTTCACGTTATTATCACTTTCATCATAAGCATGGATGTCTAACTCTATATCAACATCTTGTACACTTTCTTCTACCTCATGTAAGTCATCTTGGCTATTTTCTTCAACTATCCTATGACTAACATATCTTTCATCACAGACTCCCATTTGTATATTTATATCAACATCAGTCACGCCCCAGTCTTCATTTTGTAAGTTATCTTAAGTGTCTACTTTAGATTGAAGTGCAAAGGATGGCAATGCTAAACTAATCAACTCAGGATTTTCTATACTATGCTCTACATACAGAGCAACATTCATTTCAGAATCATTATAAACAAAGTTCATTATTTATGTGGCATCAATGTCAGTAGAAAATTCCTTAAAAAAATAATACAGGGTAACCTAAAGGGTCTCCAAAACAACTTGGCATAGTTGAAATACTCTAACTCCTCCTTAACCATATCCTTAGCATGGAAATAATTCTAATAGTTTGGTAATACAATGTAAATTTCTTCCTTTCCCTCTTTGTAACTTAATACTCCCTCCCTTCCCCTCACTTTTATCATCCTCAAAGTGCCCCCCATGAAAAAGTTGAACCTCAATGGGTAAAATAGTATCCATCTACAACATAACATAATAAAAAACTATCACCACAAAGCACAGGAACCCTGAATCCCAAAAACTGGTCCCCCACAACACAACAAAATCAAAAACAAACAGTTTATGGTATCAGAATATCCACATCATGAACAATGGTCCTACCACTCAGACATTTACAAGAAAATCATATAAATATCATTTAAAAACTAGTGTAAACAGAGAATTTGAAAAAGAATAGAAAGCAAATGAAACAATTCTCAAAATTATAAACATACCTAAACAGAACGCAATTTCACTTCAAATTGGCTTCATCAATAGAATGCCCAACAACCAAACACTTAGCAACTTTCTTAGTTCTAGATGATTTCAATTTCTCTCTCTTTCTCTGTGCAAACCCTAACTTTTGTGGTTAATCAAATATGGGAATTGGGGGGAAAATGACTAGGGAAGAAGAGATCTAACGAGAGAAGCAAGTGACCCTATAATGGGTCTAAATGCGAATGTTTGTCCACATGGGAAAGACACATAGATTGCCATCCTTCCACGTCACCTTCCGTTAGCTTATTATTGATGGGAGTTGACGGGAGCACTACATTGCACGATTTTGGAAATTACGGGCATGATATTGTCAGATTTTGAAAGTTAAGGACTAAACCGACTTTCTTGTTTAACTTTTAAGGATTATAAGTGCATTTTAGCCAATTCTTTATTAGCATAATTATATCTTCTCTATTTCAAATGGTGGCTTTCGTTTATGGTAAAAATGGTGTCGTTTGCCAGAAACAAAATTACAAGTTAGATTAAGCATGTGCAAATAAAATGGCATGACAATGAAGATGCTAATTTTAAGAGCAATCCTAACACATTAACTTTGAAAGATTCATTGTCAATTATTACACAAGAAATACACTTATAGTCAACGAAATAATAAATTTAGTGATACAAATTTGTTAATAATTAGACATTCATATTGTAAAATTACAATAATGACACATTATTTTCAAATTTTATGATTTTAAATCATTGTTGAAAATTGTACACGTAGTTAATTTAGATATGTCATCTTTTTATATGTGCAATAAAAGCAATCCACAAAAATAGCAGGTAATGAAGGTTATTTTTTTTAAATGATTAATTGAACTTTGAATAAATTATAATTAATTTTGTTAATATTAAAATTTTATATCTAGTTTGCACCCTATAAATGAATTATTGTATGAATAAAGTGAATTTTATAATTAAATGATTTATATTTTATATATCCCAACTATATATACAATTTCTAATTTAGTGAAACCACTTGATTTAATGAAATTTTGTTTATGATGTATGCGAGGTAGGCAATGTGTGATTGGCACTGACCCTTATGGTCAGAATTATGGGGTTTGAACCATAAATGGGGGCAAGTCCTGAATCGGGGCCAAGAACCTATATTGACTTTGTGTTAAGTGACCAGTTGATGCCTATTATCTAGGAATAATTGAGACTAGGAGCTATACTGATGGCTAGACACGTTTAGAAAAAGCATATCCAAAGTAGATCAACTGGCTATTTCCATTCTCTAGAGGACTTAAGATACTAGAACTATCTAATTTTTTGGGGGAGGGTAGTCAATCGACCAAGGAACACGTATGTAGATTCACAGTCCAATATGGAGATGTGAACGACTATGTCAAATTTAGGTTATTCGGGAATTCTTTGATAGGAACAACATTAAATTTGTATGTCTTTTTGCCACCCAATTTGTCTAGTATTGACCGCAAATGGAATGCATGTTTTACACACAATTTTAAAGGATTGAAGTCACCATTTCTAACCTAGTCAAGATTTAATAGATGGCTGAAGAAATGGTCCAAAACTTTGTAGCTCGGTTAAATAAGTCTAGGAATAGATGTTTCTCCCAAATCCTAGAGAGAATTTATAAATATGGCTAAAGAGAGTTTAACCTTCGAGCTAAGGGAAAAAGTTTGATGACCAAGAGTTTACTAATCTGTTTAGTTAGTAAAATGCATGTCCAAATATCAACACCTCTTCAAACAAAAAATTTGTAAAGGAACCTATTACAGGGATCCAAAATTAGGGGTAAACATGGGAGATAGAATTCGAGCCAAGTTTAGACACCGAAAATCAATTTCAACAAGTTGGTCCAAGGGAAAGTGTCTAATTTTTTTCACCAAGGGAGACCATGGCACAACTAGTCTACTGTTAACAAAAAAAAAAAAAAAAAAAAAGAAGGCTCAGAGTAGTACATACTCATTTTTCATCTTCAAAGTTGATCTGATATTCAACTAGTTACTTAGAGAAATGCATATTAAGTTTGTTGAAGGGCATAAGCTACTGTAACCTAGTAAATATGTTGGTAAATGCTATTGTAAATGGCATGACTCTTGGTCACATAATACTAACAATTATGTTATTTTTTAGAATGCCATAGAAGAGGCTTTCAATAAAGGATTACTTAATCTACCGGAGAAGCCCACTATGTTAGTCGACAAGGATCCATTTCCAAACACCTATAGTGTGAATACGGTGGAGATGATTTTTCTATGTTCGAAGGTCAAACCTTTAAGAAAGTAGAGTCAAGTCACAATTATTATATTGAGCTCGGGGGGTCAACAATAGCATCTAAAGCCCTTAAATCGTATTACCTTGCAAAGCCTTTTCCTGGTGCCGAAGACAACGATTTAACATCGTGGCTTTTGATGCAAGAATATATAGATGCTCTGTATGCTAAAACCAAAGAACCTAAAAAGCAGCTCATTAAGAGTTTGATTTTAAAAAACCCAGAGACTTAGTTTTGGATGCATTACACGAAAATAGTCTAGAGTGTACTGAACAAGAAATATGTCCCAGATGCCGAAGCATAACAGGAGAAGGAAAGAAGCTAGAAAAATCCTAGTGGTAGACCAATAACATCTTAAGGTACCCATACTAGCAGTACTAGAGGGAAATAGTAAGAATGAAGATGATAACCACCTAGTGAAGACAAAATGTACATTTTCCTAAAGCAGTCACTCCTTTCTTCTAGCATAGTTGAGATGCAAAGGTTCAAAGGGAGATCCAGTTGACCATGTCACCATCAAGCTTCCAGTTCACGAGCATCTACTCGATTGGGAAGCAATTATGGCTCACCACCTAAGAGCTGGTCATCACAAAAGATTTAACACAAGCTGAAGAATTTTAAAACCCTAGATGTTGCTGGGTAGTGGTTTAAGCATAAATACCAACCTTTATAAGCTTATGGTTTGTCTCCTTATGCTGAGATGACCAAGACTCTGAAAAGAAAGTGGCAGAGGTTCAACTAAGAAAAGAAAGGATGAGCCAAGTTAGAAAGTTATCACTACTATATTCGCCTAAATATATGGATAAGACAAGAACCGATTGTACCTCACCAAATACAACTTAAGGGAAAACCATAGAGCTGAGGCAAGGAAGGCTAAAGATTATCAAACTTGTAAAGAAAACGGCCAAAACCGAGAAGAAAGACTATGGCCCAAGGAAAGAGTCTTAGATATAGGGCAAACCCAGCATTACTATCAAAGTTAAGGATAAGGATGTTGCTGATAAAACCAAGACATCTAATAAGGTTGGATCCTTTGTCTAGTCTGGATCAACTAATAGTATTTGACCAATGTCATCGAAAGCGACCAAGCAGGTTATACTTCAAAACAATAAGAAAGGCGTGAAGGTCAAAAAAGAGGATGACTTGCTAAAAGTAACTTCAGATGACAGAAAAGATCTACTGAGTGATATCTTCAGCTGAATGATTGTTAATATTGGTGTCTAAGTGTCAATCAATAGTTGATTGTAATGCCACATCAATTTGTAGTATGAAATTACATTATCTAGGCAATCTTTAATTATAAGTTTAAATGAGATTTATATAACCATGTTTAAAGTCCCTAGAATCATAACTTGTGTGTATGCATAGTTATGATATTGATCATAATTGTGAGATATGTCATATATATAGTATTATTATGAATAATTACTAGTTCATGAATCATTAAGAATAAGGATATTGACGATCCTTCAAGACTAGCATATGTTGTGTCATTCTCTTATAAAGAGAGTAGTGATCTCATAACTACAAGCTTGGTAATGCTTAGACAAAACATATAGGTGCTTGTTAGTTGAACAGTGCACTGAATTAATCCTTCATAAAAAACTATTTGCAGTCTTTACTAATGTGTCAATATAAGTTCTCAAAATGTTGGTGGTGTAAGTGATCCTTTGATTTGAGTTTATTTTATTACCTTATATGTGAATCTACTTGTTTCGATGTCATTCTACTTCTCTTTTAAAAAGGATGATACATGGATGATAGTTAGATATGTAATGAAGTGTATAAAAGTAAATGAATGATAAACATAATTCATCCCCAGTAAAGAGGATGAATATCTCATGGCCTTTTGAGACAAGTATGTCATGTTTCAGAAATCTTTGTAAAATAAAAGAGATTAAGAGATGTGTTTTTTTGAATCTCTCTAAGGAACAAAACTTAAACTTGGTTTCAAGTACTAATGGATTTAGACAAAGTTAGGTTTGATACTAGAATTCATGCCTTATGTCTAACTCGAGATATGTATAATGAAAGGATTGAATTACACAATAACCAAGTCATAAAAGGCTTGATCAATGATCCTAACTTTGCTTGTACTTAAGTGATCATGATACATTGCTAGATGTCAATCTTGATTTATAAATATAAGTTAGTTGGTGTTAGAAAACCTAAGTTAAATAAAAAATATTTTGATTTAACCGTACTTCTTTGGAAGTGCCCAATTACATTTATTGTCAACATATAAGAATGGGTTACATACTATAATTTACTTAGGTTAAGAACCTAGAAGGATTAATGGATACTTAGAATTAATAGATAAGTTCCTAGTATATTAGAGTAAAAAGTTAATTTGTTACATATATGTGATAAGACTAGTTTTCTTGAAAGTCAAGAAAATGACCTTATTACAACCCTCATAACCTGATATCGTAAAATCAAATTTTTAGTCACAATATGTAAATTTTTTTATAAATAATAAATACGTAAACAAATTAGATAAGTAACAGTGTAATTGACATATTATAACTCAATATCAAAATAGGAATTTGAACAAATTGGTGTAACTCTTGAGTGTAAATAAATTATATAAATACAACTAAACTAAATCTTGGTTGATTTAAAGCTTGACTTTAGCTAGCGCAAATTTTTAGTGAAAAACATGTATGAATTTAGTAAATAAGATCAAATAAACAATTATATATATATATATATATGCATATTAAAAATTAAAAAAAACCTACACCACTAGTTTTACTTTTTGACCTTGACTTAAAGCTTTTGTATTTTCTCTCCCTTCTTTTTCCTTGACCGAAAATCAGGCCAAGAAAGTGCTCCACCGCCTTTACATTCCTTGCCATTCTTGCTGACTATTCTTCTATTCGACTTCCTTTTTCTCAATGCCAATTCAGCTTTAGTTACTAACTTAGGTGGTGGAAAATGGAAACCTTGCTTGCTGTAGTCAAGTGGAGGTATAAGCTTTCTACTGTCTTTCCTCTTTGCTTTAATTTGTTCCTTTTTCCTTGGGTGTCTTGGAGGTTGATTCAAGTGTAGGCTTGATTTCTTGATAGTTCATATTGGTTTTGAAGTGCTAAGGCAATATAGAAATAGGTACAGGAAACCTTAATATCTTAGAGTTTTGATTTTTGTTAAATTGATGATGTTAAACTCTAGTTTGGGTAAGCTATTGGTAAGTTCTTTAAGTTTAACTTGAAAGGGCAAAGTAATTCAGTTAGGATACTCAAGAGGTGTTTCAGAAATTGTATTTGTTTAAGGGTATATTTATATAAAATTCTAGATAAATGAAGATTTAGTTAAGAATTAGATGTAAATTACTAGTTGGCTATAAAAGAAAATTAAGAGAAACAAGGGAAAAAAAAAAAAAAAAAACGTAGGTAAGAATGAATTGAATGATTGGGAATTTGTTGTGTTCATGGTAGGAAATACAAAATTCAAGTATTTTAGGTAACTTTAAATAATTAAGTTAAGTTAAAGTTAATAATTAAGATATAATCAATGTTAAGTTTACTTAAATAGTTAACTAGAAGATATTGAAATTGACTGTGTTAAGTTAAAGTTTAATAAATGTAGTATAAATAAAATAAATTAAGGAATGGTGTAAAGTTTTGATAAATTTATGAACATACATGCAAATATATTTAAAGAAATGAAATATGGTTTAAGACATTTGATAAAATGTTAAGAGGGATTAATGTTTAAGTGAGATGTTCTATATATAGAGAGAGATGAGGTAGCTTATGAATTAGAGTAAGTATTAGAAGTGAAATATGAATAAGATGTAAATTGATGGACATAGGTAAGTTTCTTGGTAAGTATATATATAGGTATACATGAACATGAGTTAAAATAAAATATGCCTACAAGATGTTTGTGAAATTGCCAAGAAGAAAAGCAGGGTCAGATTTCGTAGGTCAGAGAAATCAAGTATTTCAGGAGCTTTTGGGACTAAATTAAGTTAAGAGTTCTAAAGAGAAAATGTACCTTAGGGTCTTGTTATAGTGTCTGTAAAATTTCGTAGCTTGGTTCCAAATATGTTATGAGTTATAGCTGTTAGACTTCGGCTAAGTCAGGTAGGATTTATAGTGCCCTGTTTTTGGTTCATGTAAGAAATTGAATGCGTTCAATACTGATTTTAGCAAAAATTCTAAATAATAAAGATAGATATACTTGTCTATTAACAAACCCAACAAACAGAATCAGATTTTGTTTTTCCTAGAGGAAGTTATGTTCAATTAACTAAGGCAAGGTCAAAGCTGTCAAAATCCTGTGTTTTATAAAATTTGATACAACTTCAAATAATAAAATGTATTGATATACAAATCTAAAAATTACAAATGATATACCATTATAAATCTACATGTGTTTAGTATTTTATAAATTTTACAAAACTGGATTTGAAATTTCCTAGAGAAAGATATGACCGTTAAAGTGGACACTGGTCCAAACCTCAAGTTTGGACAATTTCAACATCTCCAATTTACTAAGTGATTTCTATCTTTTCTAATGGTTTCTTCTACCCTATGCATTGTCAAGACATTTAAAATGTTTCTTCATCTTTAACCTTATCACATAAAGTATAATTCATACTACTTGACATGTAATAGCTTAATAGAAAACTTTCATAAAGAAATTTACATAAGTTAAGATAGCAGCTTAGAAATAAAAAGATTATAACAATCACGTTTATGAACTAAGTATTATTTGGAAATATGAATTTTAGTTTCGAATTCTAATGTGGACCTGATAAGAAGCATGGACACAAGTGTGAGTGACTGTGGAATCAGTTACGGGTGAGTGGTTAATTGCTGCTTTTAGGGACTAGATTAGTATGTGTAATTATATGTTTATTTGAATATACATGATATATGAAAAGTAAGCAAGTTGAATATTTCAGTAATTTATTTGAATTAAGTTTGTTTGATAGTAGGTGCTTTGTTTGACATTGATTGTGGTTGATAAAGGCCAACAAAGTGAGGTTTTTGTGAAAAATGACTTTTATCTCTGAAATTAAAAGTCCAGGTGCACCTAGGATGTTCTGATTTAAAATCATTAAAAAATTTTGATTCTGATAAATGTGTTTTTTTTAAATTGAGTGTTCAGCCCCGGTGAGATAGATTGTGTACAGAGATCAATTTGTTATGCAAACGCGTAAATGCCTGGTAGAAGGTGGTAATGTTGTGTGGGGCTGGGTCACTCGTTGGCCCTTTGGTTGCTTTGTTTGATATTATTGCTCTGATTAATTTGTGATCCTTTGTTTCATGTAAATTATGAAATTATGACGGTTATATATGTTATACGTTTGTGTTGGGTGATGCTAATACTCTCTGGGTACGATTTTCCACTCACGGAGTCCGTAGGACTTATCCCCCTTGTGAATAATATTTTTTTTCAGGAATCCAATATATGTTGTCACCGAGTTCGTTGACCTGCCGACAGAGTACGGCAAAGTATTTTCTAGGATCTCAAACTTGAAGTTAAGAATGAAAGTTGCAGTCAAACTAGAATGGTGGAATATTAAATTTTGTATGATGTAATAGTCTAGATATTTATCCTTGTGTTGTTGTGTGAAATTAGGAACACATATATTTTATTTTGAGACATGTTATATAAATTTTCAGTAAGTTGCTATTTGTTTCAGAAAAATAAACTTTTACAGTGAACTTTTATTCTATAAAAGTTATTATTATTATTATTTTTTGTTGAGTTAAGAGTTATGGTTATTACTTTGTTTTGAATTCAGGGTTACGGTAGTTTAGTTATCCAACCCTCCAACCAGTCATGCCTTTATGAGGGGTGTGACAGACCTAGTGAGAATCCTAATTGAATTTGGGCCATTAGGAGTCTAAAAGGCCTATTAACAATCCTATTATGATTATAGATTACTAAAGGAGCATTGGACTACGAACTTTGGGCTTGAGGGTTAATTGGAATCCAATGCATTGGATCCAAATTAAACCACAACCCTAGCTGTCACCTATATAAGCATAGCTAGTGAGGAATTTGACCATTACCATAGCATACACAAGTGAGAATGTTTCGGCCATCAAGGGATTTTAGAGCTAGAATGAGTTTTTATTAACTCCTCCTCCATAGTCGAATACCTACCTTAAAGCAAAACAATTTTTGCTTAAAGATTAACATCCTCCATTGAATATTCTCCTGAGTGAAAGCTAGCATGTTCCTTAAAGGTTGAATTGATTTTCTTCCACTGACTGAAAAGGTAAAGTTTTCTTTAGGGTTTTAAATCTGGTCTATTGTGTAAACTATTTTATTAGAGGTTATACAAATGAATAACTACTAAACATTATGTGAAATTTTTATGTTTAAGGGGAGCATTGCTTTTGACGATGCAAGAAGTAACTCCAAGTCTCAATGCTAAACAATCAAACTAGCAGCATCAAGAAAGTTTCAAAAGATTAGTAGTTAATCTGTAACTGTTGTTATATAATTATTTCATTAGCCTATGTTCTTGGTTTGGGAAATTTTATTATTCTGCTACGTGAGCATACGATGTATGATCCTTGTTTCCTAACACTGACTACATTACTTAAATTGTTGATTTTTACATTTCAGTCGATCATACTTACAATATAAAAAGAAAAACAATGTTTAAAAGTTAACTAATTATTGCAATTTATAGTTAATTATTTAGTTATCATCAGATTCAAATTTAAGTATTATTGAATTAAATTACTCATTTGATTCAATAATCTCTCTTTTATTATGATTACAAAATAATAAATTTTTTAGAAGAATAAAAATTAGAAGAAAACTCCCTTTTAGTATAGGATTTTTACCTTTGCATTTTAATTCATTTTCTCCTATTAAGTTAATATAAGACCAAAATATCAAAACTATTCTCAAACTTATCAAATATTTATCATACATTTTGTGATCAATAAAAGTAAAAAATTTAGGAGTGAAACTTATAAAGTAAGCAAAGAATAGATAGTATACACAACATACTTGAAAAACAGAACAAATTGCTCAAATAAATGACATTGCAAGAAAAGGCATTATCTGCAGGTCACGATACAGGCGAAAGAACGAATTTACTTCTACACACAAATGCAGATAAGCTGATGCAGTAAACCTAAACTTAAATACTATTTTTTGCCTCAATATAGATGCAGAAGTTATCTGTGTTTTGCCTCAATATAGATGCAAAAGTTATTTGTGTTTGTCAGGTAAACACAACTTATAGACGCTAATAATTATTTAGCCATATATAAGAGTCTAACTTCTAAATACAAATACAATTGCATCTGTATAACAAATACAAATTTTATTTCTTTTATTTGCGTCTACAAAAAACAGACAAAGAAATTAAATATAATTTAATTATTTTATTAAAATTTTAATATTATACTTATAAATATCTGCTTCAAAGGCATTTTTTAAATTTAAATCCAAATTTTATATAAATAAAAAACATATTATACAAAATTTTCATAAAAATATTATTTACAATAAATAATAAATGAAAAACAATGCATAAATCTAAAAATTCTCATCTGCAAATCCTAAGTATTTGTTATCTCAAGTTTATTCATCAGCCTAAGTAAGGTGCAAAAACTCAGATATAGGAGGTGAAACCTGAAATAATCAAAATAAATATGTTATACGCGATACTTAAATTATTATACATATAAATTAAAACTCTAATTAATTAACTTGGACAAATTAAGTAAAATTTTCAAAGGTTTTGCCTTAAAACTAAAAGTTTAGCCTAATATCGTAACCATGTATTCAAATATGATTATGGGAGTAATGGTATAACTGTGGGACGAATAAGACTTGTAGAAAGAAACGAAAATCCTAAATGGACTTGTGTTTGACTAGTTTTATCCCCCTAAACCTAAACTTGGTAAGTGTTTGCTTTGAAACTCAAAGTTTGGACCTAATATCCTAACTGTTGATCAAAATGAATTTTCAATTCTTTTTACAAGTCTTATTCATCCCCATAGTCGTACCGTTACTCTCAGAATTAGAAATAGACTTATATTTGATAGTTTTGCCCCTAAACCCTAGTATTCAAAGTTTTTGCCTTGAGACTTAAATTTTTCCCTACTATCTTAACTGTTGATCCAAATGGATTTCTATTTATTTTTACATGTCTTATTCTTACCAATGATCATACCGGTACTCCTGAAATTCGAAACGGATTTATATTTGACCGTTTTACCCCCGAACCTAAGTTTTCAAAGTTTTTGCCTTAAAACTCAAAGTTTGGTCTACTATCCTCACTGTTGATCCAAATAAATTTTTATCTCTTTCTACAAGCCTTATTCATCCCTACGATCGTGCCAGTACTCTTGGAAACCTAAATGGATGTGTATTTGATTGTTTTATCACCTGAACCTAAACTTAGCAAGTTTTTGCCTTGAAACTCAAAGTTTGGACTACTATCCTAACCGTTAATCCAAATGGATTTCTTTTTCTTCCTATAGGTATTATTCATCCGCACGGTCATGTCATCCCCATGGTCATGTCAGTACTCCCGAAATTTGAAACAAACTTGTATTTGACCATTTTTCCCCCCTAACCCACACTTAACGAGTTTTTGCCTCGAAACTCAAAGCTTGGTCTAATATCCTAACCGTTAATCCAAATGTATTTATGGTTCTTCCTACAAGGACTTATTCATTCCCATAGTCATGCTTGTATTGTGAAATCTAAGACAAACTTGTATTGACTGTTTTCAACATGAACAAACACATGGCAAGTTTTTGTCTTAAAACTTAAAGTTTTGCCTAAAATCCTAACCGTTGATCCAAATATCCAAATGAATTTTAGTTTTTTTTTTTCACGTGTCTTATTCATCCACACGGTCATGCCGGTACTCTTAGAATTTGAAACATACATGAATTTGATGGTTTACCTCCCAAATACAAACTTGACAAGTTTTTGCCATGAAGCTCAAAGTCAGACCTAAAATCTTAACTGTTGATCCAAATGTATTCCATTTTTTCCACTATGTCTTATTCATCTCCAAGGCAATGCCAATACTCTTGTAATCCTAAATGGATTAGACCGTTTTTCTCTTATACAGAAATTTGGCAAGTTTTTGCCTTGAAACTAAAAATTTGGCCTAAAATCCCAACCATTGATCTAAATGGATTTTCGTTAATTCATCCAGGTCTTACTATTTTTCACGGTCACGTTGGTACTCTCGGAATCCAAAATGCACTTATATTGACCGTTTTGCCCCCCAAATCCAAGTTTTTCGAAATTTTTGTCTTAAAATTCAAATTTTGGCCTAAAGTCCTAATTATTTATCCAAATGGATTTTTGTTTTATTCATCTCCAAATTCGTGTCAGTACTACTGGAATCCTAAATAGACTAATATTTAATCCTTTTACCTCGAAAACCTAAACTTAGCAAGCTTTTGTCTTGAAACTCAAAATTTAGCCTAAAATCTAACCATTGATCTAAATGGATTTTTATTTTTTCTTACAGATCTTATTTATCCCCATGGTCATGCCTGTACTACTAGAATCCTAAACAAACTAGGGATTGACCATTTTGCTCTCTGAACCCAAGCTTGGCAAGTTTTTGCATATGAACTATAATAAACTAAAACTTTTGCATTATGAAAATAAAATTAAAAGTATATATATCGAAGATGGTTGAGGTGGGGTGGTGGATCTACCTCAGCTTTTTGCAGCTTTCTCCTAATTAACTTTGTACAAGCACCATATGATCTGAGGTAAATCCCAAAAGAGATGGACATGTAACGAAAGTCATAGCAGAGTTGTTAGAAATGGTGGTAGAAGCAACGGAGCCTGAAACTTTGCCTAGTACTTGTTGGAAGTTGATACAACCCCTAAACCTATAGATGAAACCTTCTTTTTTGCCTCTTACTAGCTTCACAAAAAGAGTTAGATCAATCGCAAGGGCCTTAGCAGGTGCAACAGGTGTATTAGCACTATCCTGGTATCCGGTGGTAGATTACCCCATCAACCTCGCCTTTAAAGCTTATACTTCTCTTGAAAATGAAAACCAATTAGTTATGTAAAAAAAAAAAAAGGACAACTTTTTAAAACAAAAAATAATAATAATAATACTAACACAGATGGCCTTTAACTTTCTGTCAAAAAAGTCACTGGACTTTCCCTTGTTAGTGCAGTTGAAAACCTTAATAACTATAGGTTCTCGACCCAACTCTTTATTCTATAAAAAAATTTAAAATAATATTAGTTAAAAAGGTTGTAATAAAAATTAATAACTAATATTATTAAATAAAATAATAATAACCAATTGTTTCTTGTGAACAGCTGTAAGACAGAGTCAGATGCATAGTGAATAAGCTCACCACCCACTCACCTATTAACGACCATCGTCCAGAAGCATCTTTAGAAGCCAATACTCTCCCACTCGTGACACAACGACTCCTACCAATTATGTGGGATCCAATTTGGGCACCTATCTTCCTTCCAAGTGAGTGGGCCCGATAGTTGCTTCTAACTCAATTCAGAACATAGCTTCTGAAATACATCATTGCATATCTTCATGGCTACTACATCAAACATAGCCTGAGATACATCATTTTGCTCGAGAAGGACCCTAAACTGTCTTTGTAGCATAAATTACAAAACAAAAGCATGTTCTCAGTAATTTAACAGCATATTAAAATAAAATTAAAACTTAAAAAAAATAATAATACAATTGAACTTACATAAAATCATTATAACTTAAGGTTTTCGTGTACATTAGGAACTTCTGGTACTAGAAGAGTGAACCTGGAAGATGGTTCATGATAATAAAAATGGTAGTGCCCACCTTCGTGTTCTTTAGTGTTGTCCCCAATGAATACTCTACAATACAAAAAAAAAAAAAAATGAATGTTAGTATAATACATGGTATAAATGTAATTGAATACAAAAAAATAAAAATAATTTACTTACATGTGTCTAGCTATGTGGATGAGTGGGAGATCTTCTTCATTATTATAGGGAAAGGAAATCTTATTCTTGCCTATCTTCCCCATCTGTGCTCTTGCACTATACTCAGCAACATTGCCAGCCTCATGGGGATGTTAACGCCCTACACACAAGGCTCAGAGATCCACATCATGCTCGACATCCTATCATTACATGTAACTGCAATATAAATTAAGTAGGGTAAGAACAATGAAATTAAACTTGAAATTGTAACAATCATTTCAGTGTAGATTCTGAGCTCGATGGGATCTGATTTAAGCCCACGTCAAAAAGGTCCCGAACATACTCCTAGGATGGAACAAGTAATAGAACACTAGCAAGTGGAGCTGTAGAGGGAGGTGGAGGTGAAGGTGGAGATATAGCCATAGAGGGAGCTAGTAGAGCTGTACCTGTAGAGGGAGCTGGAGGTAGAGTTATAGACTAAGATAAAGCTCCTTGGTAGGGGATAGCAGTTCCTTTAGGCATGGCTATATAATAATAAGCTAGAAACTAATTACAAACTAACAGGAGCTTAAAACTCAAATAGAAATGCTAATAGTTTCTATTCAGAAATGTAGCTTACTTTACTTTAGGTAAATCAGTTTTACTTAACTATATAGTTCCAACGATCCTTTTTACCAGCATGTCTTTTTAATCTCCTCTGGATTATTACTTCATTAGCTACGTTAATAGTTACTAGTTTTGCTTGTAAAACTATGTAAGTTTTTACTTTCCTATAGTTACATGGATTTAAACAAGGAATACTAGGTTTTACTTTTAAAAGCTTCTTTTGGAATAAAATATATATTCACATTTCTCTTTAAAGCTTCTTAACCAATATAGTTACTATGCATTTGTAATTACTTCCACCACATCGATCCTTCATTCAAGGCTTATAAGTAAGCAAGTATAATCGACAACTACAAAGGGTTGACACCAATAGTAAAGTAAGTAAGAAACCATCACTACAAAAGCATGTAATTAATCCACCTTTATGCATGAAGAATCACTAGAAAAACATAAAAAGAATAAAAAAGAATTAACCATCCAATTATCCAAAGTTAATAAACTTATCATCACTATACTTGATAGAGTTAGTGTCCAGCATGCTAGAGCTGGACATGGCTAGCAGAAATCTGTTTGGCTGATACTTAGCTCAAGTTACCACATGCAAGTGTATCATTTCAGAAGCTTCACTCAAAAAAATTAATGGAAGGATATAATGAAAATTGGTTAAACTTAAGACAAAATGGAAGGTGAACGATAGGAGTGCATTTGGAAATTTGAAAAACAAGCTCGTACCATGAGGAGTTCATATGAAGAAATTCAAAAGCAAGCAATAAAGAAAGAAAATTTTGTACACCCTTATTAAAGAAAAAGCAAGCTCGAAAACTACTTATAGTAAGGTAAGTACTCTAGCTTCTATATTCCTTCCAATATAAATGTATTAGATTGTCGAGGTTAATTTTGGTTGCAAGCACAGAAGAGAAAAAAATAAAAAAATAAAAAATAAAAATAAAAACACAAACATTAACAGAACATTCTTTACTCTTTATGTCATAAACTACCATAGTTAGATCATATAAAATAAGTAAATAAGGGATTCCATATACTCATAAGCAATATGGAATATGGATAAATGTCAAAGTGAAACAAGAGGAAAAAGAGTAAAACCCACTTGAATCAATGCATAAAGGATGTGAAGTAGAAGACCTTAACAACAGAAAGCAACAAAACAAGAGGCTAATGGAAAATACACCTCTTATGGCACCAAATAGATTACTTCTGCCCCTTACCAACTGCTATGTCTTTCACTATTTCCTTCGTTGGCATGTCTACTATCTACATCTTTTCATGTTCTCCACTCTCTTTTTAACTAAAATTCTAGTCATTCTTTAATAAATCTTCTAGAAATCACTTTCTATCTTTTTTTTGACTTTATCTTTTAAGCACACTGACACATATCAACGCCAATTCACCTTATCTTCAATGTAATTCAACTCTTGCTCTCTCACACACAAAACACAAAATAGAAAACTGTATCCCATCCTATCTTCTAGAAGTTGAATTTCTTTTCAAAACTCAACTTTATTCCTTCCATGCTTCTCTTTTTCTCTCACATACACACACACAAGTCTTTAATAAAATTATTGAACACTAGCATTCAAATCACAAAAATGGCATCATGTGGATAGTTTGCTAGGTTGACTTTACATAAATTGCTATTAAATTTTAAAGTAGTGAGATGGTTGAGATTTGAGAAGAAACACATAAGGCCAAAACTACAAACTTGCCAAAATTACTGTAATGCACAAGTTCTAAAAAATAAAAACCTTTTACTTGGGATTTGGAAGGAAGAAGAGTGAAATGTAAAGCCGACCAGTTATTTCAAAAATAGCTCAGTGATTTCTAATGTTGGGAGACTCATATGAGGGAAGAGAACAGCTTTGTTGCAAAGGAAAGATGGAGAACGAGAAAGAAAATTTGCAGGTTAGGTTTAAATTTGGGGAAAAGTATTTGCATCTACCAATATAAATGTAAGTACATTAAGTGACAGACGCTAATACACATTATTAAATTAAAAAAGATTCTTTTCTACTTGTGTCTATCTTTGCAGACGCAGACAATATGTAAACAAAGATAAACCCTCGAAAAATAGTGCAAAAATTAAACAAGTAAACGCGTCTGCAAAATAGTATTTGCATCTGTGTTTACATTTTTTATGTACTTTTTTTCTTCAGTGATTATGTAGACTCAGATAAATCAAAATACTTTTTTGCTTCAGCTATTATGTAGACTCAGATAAATCAAAATACTAACACAGATTGTGGTTTTTTGTATTTGTATTTTCTGAATCTGCCTACTAGCAGATGTAGTTATAATAATTTCTTGTAGTGTCATAACCATTCCAACAAGTAGAGTACACATAAACAAACAATAGTATGTAAAATTATAGTATAAACAAAATATGCATATGTATAACAGAAGAAATGCAACGGGAATCTCAAAAGTTTATTTCCATATGAGTCTAGCCCTTGACATCCCTTCTTTAACTATGTCATCAACCTCTTTCTAGATGAATTTCATAACAATACAAGATACCATTTTCTCACAGTATGATAGCACATCCTGGATAGTGACTGTAAGCTTCTTAACTAAAGTCATGGATTTATTTGATAGAATCTTTATTTCACTAATTGTTTCCTTTATTTTCAAAGCTAATGTGTGTCTGTCGAGTTCACTTAGTTCTTGATCAAACTTGTGTTGAATTGGACTAGATTCATTGTCTTTTAAAGTACTTGAAGACCAACTAATGATGGATTTGTAACTTGTTGTTTTATCAGATGTTGCAGGTGTTTAATATGAACTTTGTTGCCAGTGAAGTTGTCCAATAGCATGCTGCTCAAATCATAGAGAGTTTTTACTCTCCAATTTTGTAAATTGATGTGCAAGACCTTCAAAGTGGGGAGGAGTCTGCTTTCTAACTCTTGTGAATTTTATGGTTGAGAATCTTAATGATAGTTTTCCTTTAGTTGAGTTGGCCAATACTTCAAGATCTGAGGGAGTTTATGTTGGAACTCTTTGACTAGATGTGTTAGCTTTTTCAGTTATGAGGCAACTTTTCCTTAAGCAAGAGAGGCCTCTTCATTATATTTTGATTCATCAGGTAGAGCTTTGCCTTTGGCTCTTCCTCTTTCTCTTATGACATAGTGGTTGAGGAAGGCGGGCTATTTATAATTCAAACACTTCTATCAGCATTTCCTCCATCTGCATATGCCCAGTCTTGATGGCGTTTTCAATTTCCTGAAACTTGAGGTGCAGGGATTCTACTAGTTAAGGGATGAATTTGAGCAGAGTTTTGAACATTCCAACTAGCCACGTCATCAAATGAGTTATGGTTATTTTATTGGCCATGTGGTTGTTCATCTCAATTTCTAACATTTAAAGATCTTTAAGAAATATATATATATATTATTTTTTAATTATTATTATTATTATTATTTTTTTTTTTTGGGTTGCAGAGCTATCTTGCTAAATTCAAATTATCTAAGAATTTGATCTAGCTATTTAGCTCTTTAACCATATGTTGTATGATCTTATGGAGTTTCTTATCAAATGTTTTAGAAAGTTCTTCTCATGTTTTTATAATAGTTAGGGCTTGATTGAAGGAGGAGATTTTAGGATGAAAAAGGAGAACTCTAACCATGCATCAGGGAGATTAGTGGTAGAGTGGGAAGTGAAGATAATGACGACAAAAAGGGTAAGCTCATAGGAAAGGCTAGTAAAGCATATGAATGTTGTGTATAGATAAATGAGTGTATAAGGAAAATATTTAAAATAGAAGAAGATGGTAGGGAGTCAATAACTTGAGAGGTTGGTTCAATAGGTAGGAGTATAGTGGAGTATCAATTGCTTGGTTTTTGTTGGTTGCGTTAGATGCTAATGGTTTAATTTGCATTAGATCCTCAAGTTAGCTGCAGGATTAGTAGCACCAATTTTAGTTGAATGAGGTTGTTAGATAGGTGCTGCAGGAGTTTGGTTAGCTAAAACTGCATATGTTGTCTATTTAGCAAGGTTTTCAACTAATGTTTGTACAAATATTTTATTTGGTTAGCTAATGGCTCAATTGATGCAAGTTCAGCAGTGGGATCATTTGTACTATCTTTCTTTACCCATGATGTATCTATGAGTTGTTTCAAATTCCTTAGAGCAACTGTTGTTTTGAATATGTATATTGGTGGATTGGAGGACTTTAGGCTGTTCAAGGGAATCTCAAAATGTCTAAATGTCCTAGTTAGGTATATTGCATTGCTTAGTCTACCCTTCTTTTTAGTTCTCTATATGTCATGGCAATCTATCATTTTCATTCAAAAATAATCCAGAGACATTCAACTGAGTTTTTATTACCAAGGCCTATACCAAAAACATTTCATCTTGAGAGATTGAGATTGAAATTATAGCTCTTGGAAAATAGTTTATGTCATAAATAATAAAAGATTATGTGTTTAACTTGGAGTTGGGTTGAAGCACTGATAGATTTTTCATATTCACATATCTTCTTCGATTTAGGCTTGTTTGGGTTGAAATTTCAAATACTAGTTATAGATAACCCAGACATTTCACTGAGGAGTTTTTCAATCAAAACTCTCTAGTCTCGAAACCCAGCTTCTCAAACCATTTTGGTTTTTAGGCATATTGGATAGAAAAGCCTGACCAAATCAGGGTACACTTTGTTTGAGTAGGTTGCAAAGTGCTCCAGAGACAAGCTCGAAATAGCTCTAGTGATTGAGACTTGAAGCAATTGTATAATTCTAAGTCAGTAATGGTGCCTAACAATGGTTTCAAATTAATGAAAACCTCAGAATAAAGCATGTATTACTTAGCACTTTGATGGCAATTTATATCGAATTCTGAGTATCAACCCAAATAAGACTTGAAAATAGTCTTCAAAAGATGAAGGACTCGCTGACTTTTTCTTTGGTGCCATTTTAGCATGAATAATCAAATCTAAGAAATTTGAAATTTGCTCGAGAGGTCGAAGAACAAAGGTTTGGAGTGAACTTTGAAATTTATGAGATTTTAGAAAATATGAATGTAATGAATGAATGTCATTTGATTGAATTTCACCTAAAAGTTATTGATCAATCAACTTAAACACATCAGTTGATTTTCATCATCATTCTCATCATTTGTAGTAGAAGACATTCTCATAAAAATTTTAGCTAATACACATATCAAATTATACAAAAACAATTATGAGAAACTTAATCAAACTAATAAATTAGAGTAAACATCCCAAATTCTCTTTCAATTTTGCAAATTTTTTTATTAAGGGGTTTTCTAAATATATTAGTAAGCTAATTTTCTAAGTTAATAATGTTCAAATCAATATCCACTTTTTGAATATGATCTCTAATAAAATGATTTATTACTTCAATATGTTTTGTTATAGAATGCTAAATGAGAATTTAGTTATGTTCATGACTCTACTATTATCACAAAAAAACATATTCAACTTCAGCACTAGATAAAAAAATTGAATGATGTTTCTTACTAAACCAAAAAATAAGAGAGTGACCAAGAGATATTAACATGTGCCACTATTACTCTTCTTGTCAAGCTTATAACCATAAAAGTCAACATTTGGGGTATAAAAGAGATTGTGTTCCAATAAAATATCTAAAAATTCTCTTAACATCAATTAAATGTAATTCTTTTAGACAAAATTAATATCTAGCACACAAGCAAATACTAAACATAATATATAACAAGAAATTGGAGCTTCAAGGATAGAAAAATGATGTTTCTGATAAGATCATTATTGTGGCAGCAACAGGGGCTGTAGTAGATAGGTAGATGCAAATTCATTTCTTGCGACATGTAAAAATCAGATGCAGCTAATTACCAATAACATCATTATGGATGCAGATAAATAATGCCCATGCTTACAAGGATATGTTGTCACTAACAATTATTTACTTCTACTGAGTTCTCAGAGATAAGTGGGCACTAATGATTTTATTATTTGAGAGAGCATGGTAGACATTGATAACTTTTCTTTTATTTTAAATTTTATCAACTTTTGCATTTTGTTGTCGTGGATAGATTATTGTTGTTGTATATAAGTCTGTAGATTTTCAAATTTTTTTATTCAAATTGGGTTTTTTTTTTTTTTTTTTTACTTGTTAAATTAGAAATAAATACCACAAATAGTTCAAAACAACATTTCATTGAACAAAATATCATTCTACAAGTAGAATTCAAATATCGAAACAAAATATAAAAAATTAAACTGTTAAATAGACAAACATAGAAATAACACTACAAGTCTCCTATATCTTCATCATCACCTCTCTACTCATCATCCATGGCCTCGGTGTGATTCTGAAGACCACAAAGAATAAATAATATTTTGAAATAAGTAATATAGGTAAGTTATAAGGTTTAGTTTGGAAAAAAAAAATATTTATTTAAGTTTGCACATATGAACAAATATAAGACATTAAAAGTTTTCAACCAGAAACTAACACTTATGCATAAATTCCTAGTTTTTAATCTAAATTCCAAACCATTTCTTCTTATAAATATTATTTGTCATGGTTGTGTCAGTTCACAACTCATAAAATGGACTTGAATTTTATGATTTTTTCATCATGGCCTAAATTTCAACTTATCAACTAAAAGCAAACTTGTGCATAAATTCCTAACATTTAATCCAAATTCCAATCATTTTTTCGTACAAGCTTTATTCATCCTCACTGATATGTTGGTACTTTCAATGAACGTGTATTATTGATTTCAACCTTCCAAGGCCTAGTTTTCAAAATTTTCAACTAAAATACACATTTGTGCATAAATTCCTAATGTTTAATCCAAATTCCAAACTGTTTCTTCTTACATGTCTTATTCATCCCACAAATATGCTGATACTCCCAACATGCCAAACAAAATTCTATTTTATGATTTTACTCCCTGATACCAATTTTTTAAATTTTTTAACTAGAAACGCATACCTATGCATAAATTTCTAACGTTTAATCCAAATGACAAATCATTTCTTCCTACAAGTACTATTCATTAACAAAAATGTGTTGAAACTATCTGCTTGTTAAACAAACATTTATTTTACAATTATACCCCCTTAGTTGATCCAAACATTTATCTTCAATTGATCCAACCATTCTTGGAATACACACTTGTGCATCAATTACCCCCAAATCCCTAATATCAAACACCTAATTTTTTTCAAAAATTTCTCATAAATTTCAGTCACAATCCAGAAAACAACATAAATGTAGAATAATTCTCAGAACAATTTATGATTCATAATCAAAAAATAAAAAAATCTAAGTACATACATAGGTGTATACAAGCAACGACGATAAACGTTAGTGACTGGCTAATAGAAACCACGAATGGTTGCAAATGACAACAATGATGATAAAAGTTAATTAATTATTGTAATATATACTTAATTATTTATTTATCATCAAAATCAAAATAGAGATATTATTAAATTAAATTACTCATTTGATTCAACAAAAGTGATTATTGAGGAGCATGGTTTCCAAATCATCCACTCTACTCCTTATTATGCTCAGGCCAATAGGTAGGTTGAAGCCTCAACCAAAATTTTGAAAAGGATAATCATGCAAATAGGTATAGAAAATCCCAGGTATTGACACAAAAAAGTTTTTGAAGTTCTTTGGCTAGCCGACGAACAAAACAGAGTGGAAGGGATACCACCTAATTTTCTTTAACATATGATGCAATCTTTCCAATGGAGTTGCAAATCAAGTTATTAAGAGTGGCTTTTCAAAACAACCTAACTCCAGAAGAGGTCAACAAAGCTGTGCTTGTTGAGTTAGAAGGACTTGATGAAGTATGTTTGGCAGCTCTTGATAAACTTAATGCTAATAAGAAGCATGTGGAAATAACCTCCAAAAAGGTCTGACCAAAAGAGTTCAATGAAGGCTAATTAGTTTGGAAAACTATCTTTCCATTTTCATAAGACAGAAAAGATAAAGAATATGGCACTTAGTCCACAAATTAAGAAGGATCATTCAAAATTGAGATTTGTTACGAAACGTGTGTATCAACTAGATGACCATGAAGCTTAAGTCATAAAAGGTTGATTTTTTTAATCAAATGAATATTATAATTCAATAATAACTTACTTTGATTTTGTTGATAACCAAAACATTAAGTATGTATTGAAATCATCAATAAATTAACTTTTAAATAATATTTTATTACATGTACAGTTAACGACTGGAGAAATGGAGTCAATCAACTGAAGTGATCACTTAGTGGATCTCTCAATGGATCACCTACTCAGCTGGAATACAATATGATAGCATTTTCAAGCAGCTGAAGATTAGTCAAAGGATCTATCAATCACCTGAAGCACTTAACTGTAGTCTACTCTTAGTCAGCTGAAAATACAACGCACCATTTCATTAAAGCTAGTCGCCTGAAACACTTAACTGAAATCTACATTGTCAGATGAAGCTTCAAATTAGCTAGTGGAATTAAATTAATACTACAACTTTTCAACTATCACAATCAACTGAATGTCCATTAAATGGACATATCCAGTTAATGAGCTCCCATTCTGCTGAATCAAAATGAAGTCATTTCATAAATCAAGTTAGAAGTGAAGTGATGCTAGTACATTTACCTCGCTTGGATTTTCCACTTCCAGCATACCTATGCCATGAAGTGATGCTAGTACATTTAAAACATCGTCAATATTTACTGGAGAAGGAAGTGTGGTATCTTCTTCTTGAAAGAATTCTATAACCATGGACACTACATCTTCATTATCATCTTCACCCATTGGTAAATTAACAAGCCCTCTCGCTTTCATTTGCATACTCCCCACTAGTTAAGTCTTTCTCTTTTCTTAGATAGATATTTTGCATTAAATACTTGTGTCACTTGATATAAAAACACAAATAACTCGTCTGAGTTCATTATGGACTTATGATTAATCTCAATCAAACCATTTTCAATGTCAAGTTTATGACCTTTCTCAGAAGAATCTTACCATCAGCACTTGAACAAAACAACTTTGCCATTGAGACCACAAACTCCAACTTAGCAACATCAGTCACATATAGAAGTTATGCTCACATGCATCATAGTAAATTTCCTTCATACACACACCACTATTTATTATTTTTCTTGTTTTTTCTATAACATGTGAAACCTATAACTGTTGACATTGTGGAAAGTTTTTCTAACGAAGTGTCTGAAGTTGCTCAAGTATCAATAATGCATTGTATTGATACACAAAAATTGCATAAAATTATAGGTAACATGAACGAGAAATTGAAAATTGGAATTAATGTGAAGAAAAGCAAAAAATATTAATTGGACATACGGCCTAATCTCTTCATAGTTTAGAATGACATACCTCACCACTTTATTGTTATCAAGGTTTTTTAGCTTTTTGGTTGTAGGATGACCAATAGTTTTTTTAGGATAGCAAAATATTGAATTACAATCAATTTCCACAACATCACCACCATCGCCATTATGGCCAACTTCCTACAACTTGTATGAACATTTGTAGCAAAGTATATAAACTAAAAGTTTAAGTTTTCTTCTAAAATATAGGTCTCCACAATAGAACCTCCAACACTGGCTTTGTTGAAAACCTTTTTCTTTAAGCTATGCACTCACTTATTCAAAAATGAAGAATTTTTTAAATAACGTGAAAATTAAAGGAATTACTAAAATCATTTAAAGTATGTCACCTTTCAAACAAATGCATTCACTGATATTGCATAGGGCCACCCATTTTTGCTTCATAAGCTAAGTGAATTAGCAAATGTTCCAATGGGTCCTAAAATCTCGGTACTAACTTTGCTTTCTCAATTGCAAAGTGTCGATGGAATGTTTGCTTCAAGTCACTTCATATATTGAACACTCAACTTAGTTACATATAAATCTCTGAAGAAAATGCTAAGTCCAGTAACATGCTCCTAAATAGGTTTTGGAATGCAGTCGTGGAATGCCATCGGTAATAATCTCTGCATAAACATATGGCAATCATGCCTCTTCATACTATATATTTTACATTCTTTCAAATTCACACAAATAAACAAATTGGATGCATAACCATCTAGGAACTTCAAATCATTCTTAACCTATTCGCAAACCAATTTCTCATCATCATTGTTCAAAACAAAGGTTGCTTGTGTTTATAAAATTTTCCATTTTGCTCATGTAATTCATATTCAACATGATTACATAACTCCTTCAAAACTTCACGTGCTTGTGGATTGTACTTGGTTTTACATTTGAAATCCTTTGTAGTATTGAAAATATGAAAGACATTCTTCTCAATGTGCATGATGTCCAAGTTATGCTAAAAAAGATTTGTAGACTAATATGTCAATTCTCAGAATATACTCATTTTCACCCAATTATGATCCTAACACTTCTAGTCCTGGGGTTTCCGCGCTTGAAAAAAAAAAAAAAAAAAAACCAGGACTGTAGCACTCAACGTATCTAGCTAGCTTTGGCTACTCAAGTGAATGCACCATGGATAATGCTCATAGCTAAATATCTTAACATGTTCAAAAAGAAAGGAAATTGCTATCATAAATATTTCTCTCTTTTTTTTTTTTTCAAGCTCAAAGTTCTTGATTTTTTTATTCTCCTAATGGTGAAAATTAGGTAAAGGCTAGAAGCGGTCCTAGCTTTCTCTTTATCTATAAGTATATGCTTAGGATGGAAGCTTCCATGCTGCAAGAAGTGAAATCAGAACTAAACCTTGTCAATAGGCCTAAATTTTTTCCTCCAAGGGCACTTGTACAATAAATAGCATATATAAAGGTATAGTCCACATGACCCCAATCTGCAGAACTGCTTTGGTTACCTACAAACACTTCTGAAGGTGACCTTATTAAGTTTTTGACTCTTTCCTAGATTGAAGTAGTTGTCTTTTTTCCAATATTTAGTAGTTCCCTCTCTATGCTCATATCTATTTACATAGATTTTACAACTCAAGCTCACATATCGTCTTCAAGTAATAAAATTTGAATTAGAGATCGTTCCCACGAGGAGTTAATGCAAATATTAAGTTAAGTCCTAAAATTAGCAATTTTAATTTTATTCAAACGGTTGACTTTAGGTTGATTATAAACTAAAAAATAATAATAATTAACTATAGAATATACCGGAGATAAACCTAAAATTGCAACTTCCTTTAACATTACACTTGATTTAATATTATCATGTTTTGCTCAGGCATGGCAACGAATTATTAATATAGGATTCTAAATTAATTATAATAAGCATATTACTATGTTTTATAATCATATATTAACCAATTCATTATATTCCTATTCCTAATGAGTTAAGCTTAACTCATTAAGATTATATCTAAATTGGCTATATAAGAAATATAAATATATTCCTATCCTATACACAAATCAAACTCAACAATCATATGTATGAATTCAATCATGTGTTAGTTCATTCAAGGCTAAACGTAAATTCCTTTTCCAAGCTCCTTTAGGTTTCTTAATTCAATCTAAAAGATGGTTAGTCAATTAGAAGCATTAAGTATAGAATGAAATAAATAATCCTTTAACAAACCCTAAGCAACCCATAAATAGAATAATAACAAGCTACATGTTAAGTTAGTTACAATTCTAGAAAGGAAACTACTCTATGTTACTTACTGTAAATATAGGTTCAACAAAGATAAATCCCAAGGACAAGAATAAAAGTAAAGAAGGAGTAGATTGAGAAAAACTATAAAGGTCGTTAGTCTTCAAGCTTTAAAGATCCTTGATCCTTTTGCTTCCTTGAACCCTTGACAAGCTTAATACTCTAGAAAAACTCAACTAACTTGTGTCTTTTGAATCTCTAAGCTAATCCCCTTTAAATAGGCTTTAAAACTATGAATTTGAGTTCAATTCAAACAGGGAATAAGGCCAATGTCAATGCTCTAACCTTCCTGGCACTACAACTCTAAAGGCTGCTGAAAAATCGATGTGCTGGACAAAAGTTAGCAAGCTTGACGCTACGGCACCCATGTCTTGGTACTGTTACTTTGGGTCTTCTATCTTGGGTGCCGTGGCACCAGCTTTTGGACACCTAGACATCCCCTGAACTGTCTAGTTATAGTGGCTTGGCAAAATTCCAAAACAATTTCTAATATTTTCACATCTGTAAAGACCAATCTTGAAGGATAATAAGAGGTTTCCAAACCTTAATAGAGATTTGACGCCTCTTCTAATGTAATCCAACAAGCCGATCCATATCCCAAAATGGATTTGGATTAGAATAATAGAAAATTAGCCTTTGATCCTTTATAGTCCTAGAACTTATACGAACCGACAAAGATTTTAGAAATCCAAGTATAATTTCTTTTTCTAATTTTTTTTTGCATCGCCACTTAATTTGGAATCACTTGCCAATATAATACCTTAGGATATAAAAAATGAATTAAATAGAGCCCAACCAAGTACCCATGAACTGATCAACAACCAAACAAGAGTGAATCCAAGCGAAGTGAATGAATGAGTCAAAGGTTGGTATAGATCCAAGGACTATAAAAAACAATACCCAGAATATGAGTCTTTTTTCAACTTACTTGGCTATAATGAATTGAGAAAACTAAGCTGCTGCCAATGCTAAATTGGCTAATGTAACGTATATGCAAATTGAAAGAATCTCAACCATCAAGTCCTTAAGTATGAAAATCTAACTTAAGTGATTCTAACCAGTAACAAATGACTAACCAAAGTAGAAAGCGTAGTTATGTTCCAATTTGCAGTTAGAATGGAGGGGACATATTCCTTCCTTTCGCCAACAGACTAGACTCTACAACCCTAGTTTCCTATGTGCATAAAAAAGGATGAGTGAAAACTATTAATTCTAACAACTTATTATAGATCACTCAATAGATGTATCTGGTCAGATAATTTACAATATAACACGAGATGATGAAATGCAGGGATGGATCTCATTTTAGCATTGAATGCATGAAATGACCAATAAGGAAACACCACTTCATTTTAGGAAAAGACGACTTCATCTTGACCTTATTCGGATTCCAATTCTTCAAATTCCCTAAATCGCCAACTGGAAAGATAGGCTATTCCTTTTCCAGCTGGAAATGGAGGCTAACAAAACAGGTGGCCTAATGAGGAGTTTTGAGAAAATTGCAATCAACAAGATTTTCCTATTCCTCCCTTTTCGAAAGGAAGAATATAAAATTCTTTTTCCTTTCTGCTAGGACTAGTAAAAACCTATGTGTTCCCCTCTATTAACACTTAATTTTCAATTCATCAATTTCACATAAAGCTCATACATTCAATTAAATTCGCTTCCCATATGGATTTGCCAGAGCATTCCAATTATTGGACCTTAAAGAATCTTCCTTAGCCTAGTAGGAAGGACTTCTTTCATTTCTTTATTTGGTGTCCAACTAGACCAAAATAGTATGCTCTGTTGTATTATTCAATCTATACTTCTATCATTGAATTATTATTCAATGATGAAACATTTTCCCAAGTTTATTCTCGGGATTGGTTTCTAGACTATTCTCAAGCTCAATTTTGTCTTCAATAACAGGCCTATCAAAAATATAACTATGCTCTGAGGACATTGCACAATCTCCCTCAAGCACAGTACCTTCAATTTTCATACCTACACATGTAGTATTTGGTTCTTCTTCACCAACTGTGCTTTTCACCATATGCTAAAAAGTGTAAATATCTGTTCCACTATCCTAATTTAACTGATAAGTCTACGAAATAGTCTTATTACATGTCATATTATTTGTTGTTATAACCCTCACAACCCAATAACGTAAAAAAAATAAAATTAAATGTTGTGTTTCTGTTGTCATAAAGTAAATAACATTGTGACCAAGTAAATCCACGTGAGTGAATAATTATGTATAGCTATAAATATATATATCAATATTTAATCTTCACCAAAAACAAATCAAATAAGTAAACAATACAATTAACACATGTATATATATATATTGTACCAAGATTATTTTATACCATAAATTGGCAAGACTTTAACCTTGACTTTAATATTCTTTTATTTTTATTCATTTTCCTTTCTTTGCTTAGCTTATTCTTTTCCTTTTCTTGTGCTTAAATTGGCAAGACTTTGACCTTGACTTCAATAACCTCCCTTGTCTTACTTCGTTGCCTTGTTTCATCAACCTTTTGGCTTTCCCCTTATTTCAGCCAAGTGACAAACCATCCTTAACAACACAATTTCTCTTCCTTCCATGCTCTTGCTGTCCTCTTACTTTGCTTAACTGTGTAGGGTGATCAAGAAATACCTATGGCAGCTAGCATCATCCCCTGTTTCAGAGGACAGCACTTGTTTTAAGCCATTCAGCAACCAAAACTCCTAGTTGTGTATCTGTATGCATGTTTGACCATAAGTAGAAGCTGTGAGAGTGTGGGTTTAGTGTTGTAGCCGTGAGCAGTAGCCTGTCTTTGAATTTCAGCAGTTGCCTTTTCTCTTCTTAGTATTATGACCCTTATTTGAAAGGGTTGTACCTGCTGGGTTGAAGGGACAAAGTAAAGGAGTGCTAGTTGGCATAGCTGACAACAAAGGACCCTCAATTAAGTCACTAAGTGCGTGCAACTCTACTTGGCTTAGGTTACCTTAGTGTGGTATGATCCAAGTTTCTTTTATCCCACCTAATCTTGTATCTTTCCTTAAGATTTCATGCTTTTCTTTTAAGTAATTATTGAGACTTAATCTTAGAAGATTAGGATGATGATTGAAAATTGAAATTGATGTATAAGGATGACGTTAGAAGAGGAAAGTTTAAAGTTGGAATATATTAATATTATAATGTGGAGTTCAAGCTTGTGATGAGAGCTAGATAAATAATTTAACTTTAAAGCTAATGTGAGGATTATAAGTAATGTGAATTCTAGGGATTTATGTTGAATTATTGGGATAGGGATATATATATATACACACACACATATCAATAGAAATAATTTATGCACTAAAGGTATTTGATAAAAAGCCTAAAAGAAACTAAGTGTGTGAATCCATTCAATTTTTCCATATTTTCTTGAAACATAGTTTTTTTCTTGTGGTGTGGTGGGTTTAGATTTGGGGAATTGTTACTTAAAGGGTTAATGAAAGGGGAAATTTAGGAATTTGAATCTCTAGATAGTTGGAAACAGGTTTAATTCAAGCTTCTAAGTTCTTGGATTAACTAAACTAATTCGTAGGTGAATGTTAGAATATAAGTAACATGGGAATTGATGCTTAGAAAATGATTGAAAGGTATGAACAAAAAGGTTTTTAGTTGTTAGTAAATTGAAGGAAATGTAGGTTAAGTGGTAAGTGAAGGGGATGCAGGGGCAGACTTTAGGGATTAGAGAAATCTTGGGTTTCGGGTGTCTTCAAGACTAAATTAAATTAAGAGTTTAAAATAGAAAATATAGCTTAGGATCTTGACATGTTGTCTACAAAATTTCGTAGCTTGGTTCCAAGTATATTGTTAGTTAAAGTTGTTAGACTATGGGTAGGTCATGCAGGATTTTTAGTGAATCTCGGGCAATCCAGAAGATTTCGTTGAGGGTTTTGGATGGAATTAGCTTTGAACCTTTGAATGAAAGTTGTTCCTAACATCTTGAAACACCAGACTGTAAAGTTTTGTAATTTAATTCCCAAGTATGGGAATTCTATAAACATCGAAATTAAAGTTTGACAACTAGGAATTTTACGAATGCTCTATTTTTGTTTATGTGAAGAATTGAGTGAGTTCAAGGCTGATTTTAGAAAAAGTTTCTAAATAAGAAAACTAGCTAACTTTCTAAAGTTAATGTTTCAGCTTGGTCTTATTAAATTTGATTTAAGTATGTAAGTGAAAATAAACATATATCCAAGGAGGTTGTGAAATACCTAAAATGAGTAAACTTTAAATAACTAACTATACTTAATATACACATGTAAATAATAAATATGATACCTATCTAGAAATATATACTTGTCTATTAATAAATCCAACAAACGGAATCAGATTGTCTATTTCTTAGAGAAAGTTATATTCAGATAACTACGGTAAGGTCAAAGCTGCCAAAATTCTGTATTTTACAGAATTTGATGCAACTTCAAAGAATAAACTGTATTGATATATAAATCTAAAAATTTTAAATGATATACCATTATAAATTTACTTGTGTCTAGTATTTAATAAATTTTACAAAACTGGATTTAGAATTTTATAGAGGAAGATATAACTGTTAGAGTGGATACTAGTCCAAACCCCTAACTTTGGACAGTTTCAATATTTCTAACTCACTAGTGTTTTCTATTTTTTCTAATAGTTTCTTTCTACCTTATGCATTGAAAAGACATTTAAAACTATTCATTATCACCTTCCCATATAAAGTACAATTCATACTACTTTGACATGTAATAGCTTAATAGAAAACTTTCGTAAAGAAACCTATATAAGTTAATATATAAGCTTAGTAATTAAAAAATTATAACAATAATGTTTATGAACTAAGTATTATTTGGGAATATGAATTTCAGTTCTGGATCTTAATATGAACTTGATGAGATACGTGAAAGTAAGTGTAAGTGACGAATGAAACCTGTTAAAGGTGAGTGGTTAATTGTTACCCTTTGGTGGCTAGATTATTATGTGTGTTTGTATGTGTATTTGAATAAATGTGTTATATAGAAAAATAAACATGTGCAGTGTTTTAGTGAGTTATTTGAATTATGTTGATGATTAGAATTGTATGTGGTTAATAAGGGCCAACAAAATAAATTTTTCTCCGAAATAATTCTTATTTCCGAAATTGAAATCAAGGTGCACCTAGGATATTTTTATTTGATATTTTGATATGAGATATTATGATTCTGACAATTGTTTTAAAAAGAATTGAGTGCTCAGCTCTAGTGTGATGGATTGTGTACAGAGTATTAACTTGTTGTGCGGATGTATAAATGCCTGGTGAGGAAAGATACTGTTGTGCGTGGCTAAGTTGCTCTGTTGGCCCTTTCCTTGCTTTTTATGCTTTGATTTCCTTTATTGTTTTAAGTGGATTATACAGTACATTAATTGAATTGTGTTTGCTAAGTTTTATATTTTCGTATTTGTATATGTGTAATCTTAGTAGTTTTCAAATATATGATATGTTGATATTAATTGATAATATATTCTATACATGTGTTAGATAATGCTAGTACCCTTTGGGTACAATTTTTCACTCAAAGAGTCCGTAGGACTCATCCCTCTTCTGTGGTTATTTTTTTTAGTAACAGGATCTCGAGGATGGTGGTTACCGATAATAGACTTTGTCGAGTGTTTCGCGGCAAGGTAATTTTTCAGAATCTCAATTTTGAAGTCAAATGATGAAAGTTTGCAATCACATTAGAGTTATGAGATAATAGTCTAGTTAATTGTTATTATGATAAAAATCGGAGTGGAGCTCCTTATTGTCTTTGTTGTTGTGGTTGTTATTGTATAACAACATAAATGTATGTGTGTGTGTTTTTATATATATATATATATATATATATATTTTACAGGTATGTTTCACTTTATGAGGAGCCTCCATCGAAATATTTAATAAATTATTATAAGTTCCAGGCAATAATTTTTATTTTTTTTTTGTTAACTCATGTTTTATAAAATTTACTTTTACTCTAGTTTAGTCAAGTGTCATGTTTGTTTCTTGTTTTTTTAGGTCAACATTATGAAGGTTTGGTTATCCATTCCTCCGGCTAGTCATACCTCCCATCTGGCTAGTCATAACTCCAAGAGGGGTGTGACATTTGTTATGTTATTGAGTTTTAATTTGATTGTTGCTTAATTAAGTCATTCATTTTAAAGTGTTGAATTCTAGTTGAGTATGCTTAGGATTTAGCCTTTAATTAGGAATTATATTAATTCTTAACTTAGTTTGTATGTTTTGAAGATTTAATGCTTAAAGTAAACCCCTTTAAAGTAAAATTGAAGTTAAACAAAGAGTTCTTATGCGTCGGGTGCCACAACTCCCAAAATTGTGCGAAACACCATCTAGGCAAAGAGCATTGGTGCCTAGGCACTGGGAAGCTGGTTTTGAGGCACCCGAAGCTGGTTCTGAGGCACCCAAGACAGTGGCAGCCAGCACCTAAGCACCAGAAAGCTACAGCCTAGGCGTCCAAAGTGATCCTGAAATCTGATTTTCAGTACTGAGATGCCGGAACTTCAGTGCTTGGGCGCCGAAACGATTCCTAGTCTGAATTAACTTCTTTTTAAGGGTTTTGAAGCCTATTTAAAGAGGTTTATGTTAGGGAATCAAAACAAACAAGTTTAGCTAAGAAAATCTAGAGATTAAGAGACAAACAAGAGTGCAAGGAGCAAGAGGAGCAAAAATAGCTAAAGCTTGAAAACTGACAACCTTTATAATTTTCTTTATTCTACTCCTTCTTTACTTTCTTTACACTAAGTAGCATGTAGTAGTTACTTCTCTATAATTGCAATGGAACTCAACATGTAGTTTGGTTTTATTTTATTATTTGATTAGTTAGGGTTTTATGCTTCTAATTAATTAACTACCAATTAGATTAATTTGGTAACTTATAGGAATCTTGATGAAGGAAATCTAGGTTTAATCTTAAATAAGATAGCACTTGTTTTAATCCATTCATATGCTTGTTTGAATTTGATTTATATATAGGATAGAAATATACCTTTTATAACTTGTGTAGCCATTGTTAGGCTTATTCTTAATGAGTCTAGCTTAATTCAATTCTCATAAAAACATAGTGAATAGGTTAACTTAAATATTATTATAAGCAATTCGAAAATACTTATAATTTAATAAGAACCCTAGGTTAATAATTTCGTGTTACAATTAAGCATGATAAGATAATAATAATTCAAGTGTTGAGAGAAGTTGTAATTCTAGATTTTTCCTTTACATTCTTACGTTTGCTTGCATATTTTATATTAGTTTAATTATAAATCTATCAAAGTTCATTCGTTTGGATAAAATTAGGATTGATAAATTTTAGTACTTAGCCATTGTTAGATCTAATTCCTCAATGGTTTGACACTCTACTTCTATCTACATTACTTGATTAACGATAAGTGCACTTGCGTGGTAAATCTAACAATATTAACCCCACCTAAAGCTAGTTTTCAAGTCGTCCACTCAAATTCTTATTTTATTAAAATTACATTTCATGAGAGAGAAAAAGTGAGATAGAGAGAGATAAAGAGAGTCATAAAGGTGACATCTGAATCAATTAATTCGAACGCGAATCTAAAAAAAATGAATTCAAATTCAAATTTTACTTTATATTCAATGTTTTTTATTTAAAAAAGTTCCATAAAAATATAATTTTTTATAATTTTTTTTATTTATCAAAATACCTTAAATATTCAAATCTGAAATCAAATATTTGAAATTTTATTAGAATTCGATTGTTTGAAATTCAATTTGAATTTGAATTTGAATTTCAGATTAAGTTCATATGAATATTTGAATTCGAATTCAAGTATTGAAATTTGAATTCAAATAATGCCTTATTTAAAACTATTTGATTTGAATTCCACCCCTAGAAAGAGATAAAGAGCATGCATATGAAAGAGAAGTATATGAATGAAAGCTAGGTAAGAAAATATATATTTTTAGCTCTATATACACATATCAGAGACTGATAAGAAGAAAGAAAGAAAAAGAAGCAATGAATGAGATTCAAATCGGTAGAAATAGAAAAAGCATAGGAAATGCAACAATCGCATACAGCAATAGTCCAATTATCAGCGACAGTAATTTGGATAAGTTATAAATGATTCTATATGAGAAGGGTGGTACACAGGGAGAGAAGGTTAAGTTGTAGAGAAATGATAAAGATAATTGCAAGTAAGGTTTACAATTGGAGGAAAAATATCTACAACAACAAAACACTATCGCAAATACTTTAATAGGTGGAATAGTAGCTTTGAAAAATTATAAGAAAATTTATCATTTCTGTGACAGTTTGTTATCGCAAATAGTTAAAAGTTGATGCATGTATGGTTATGCAAAATAGCACTAATGAATTAAATTTTATACAATATTATACTATATATACGACATCAGGATACTTGCAGGTGCAAATAATTTAGGACTAAATGATGCCAAAATTATTTCTTTATCAACTTCTATAACAAAGTATCAGCTACAACAATCAAAATTTGGCGTTCTTATAAGTGGTAGTGGTCTTGCTATCTTAAATAGGCAAAATTCTGAACATATAACATTTTCATTGTCATTGGTACTCAATTTTCTTGTAGTGGAATATATTGATCCAAGTTATGCAATAAATTGACGACACATGGAGACCATAAGGCAACATATTTTAGGCTGTTAAGGTCTGCGTCTTTGGTTAAAACTAGTTAAAAAGTGTGACCACTTGGGTTAGGCACCCTACAAGAAATTGTTATATCTGCTTCTGCCATATTGTAGACATAGAAAATGCAGACACAGATAGCTATTATCTGGGTATTCAATTATACTATTTAAGACTTAGATAATAATGAAAAAAAAATTAGATTTTAGATGCTGATACTTTATTATAAATGTAGAAATTAACTAATTTTGGCATCAAATTCTATCAACTTAACTGAGTTTACATTATTTTTTATCTGTGTCTGCTATTTGTAGAAGTAGATATGATTTTTATTTTTTTTTTATACAAAAGTTCCATTTGCATCTGATCTTATGATAATGCAGATATCTTTATATGTTTAAATCCCAGAACGCGGTCTTTTCTTCTTTCTTTCTCCATTGTTGTCTTTTCTCCCAAGCTTGATCTGAGATAGTCCAGACCTTAGCTGTGCTGCCATCTAAGCTACCTGTGTTGTCCAACCTACTACCACCGACCTTCCTCCATCGCTATGCATCTCCTTGCTGTATTTCAGGTACTATTATAATTTTTCCTAATTCTTCCACGCCCTTATTCAATCTTCTTTTTTTTTTATTTGTATTTTGGCAAGAAGTTTTTCTTATTAATTAAACCATTTGGGTTTATTAATTGAGTTATTTAAACCATTTTATGAAATTATGCCTCTAATAACTAAATATATCCCTTTACTTTGGATTGGCACCATCTTTTTCTATTCACTTTACTTCTATGTTATTGTATCATTGTTGGGAAGACTCTGTAATAGATTAGTTCTGCCACTCACTCTTGCTCGCTTGGATTTCTAAATTACTAGACTTAGTTTATAGCTCTTTGTTTCTGCTTTGGTTCATCTTTTCCAATATTAGTACTATAGAGTTTATAGCTCTTTGTTTTTGCTTTTGTTCATCTTTTCCAATATTAGTACTATAGACTATGGCAATGAACATAAGAAGCAGAAGAGTTGGCAGGGTACCATGGCGGGTGAAGAAAAGATAATATAGAAGACAAGCTAGAAGAGATGATGTATCACATCAAGTCTTGTGTACTTTAGGCGAAGCTCAGACCTGATTATAAATCATGTATGCATGCAAAATTGTGTGTGTATGTATATGATAGATAGGTACAGATATTTGTTATGTATGGCTATATGATCTTGCTCCATATGTAAAAAGAGGTTCCATGTAGTTATGTTTTTGTTGATGGTAGTTTTCAGAGGCATTAAGTAAAATGTTAGCAAAAAGAATAATCATGGAGAGCATGAAGACCCTTGCCAATTATTATCTTATGCTTTATTCTCTACTAGAACTAACATTGAACTATAATGGTTCATTCTTTAGTTAGATCGATGACTATTGATTGAAATATAAAAGGAACACATATAATATAGGGTATCATAATTGAAGAAAACATTATATTTTATTTACTAATTTCTCAAAGAAGTCAAAAGTAATGTTGATTGCAAAACTGGAATCAATCTAGGCTTACTTTTAATAGATTCTTAGAGCCATGGTGAAGAATCTACCTAAAATTGAGTAGTGCTATTACTCATGATGGAGTGGTAAATATTAAAGTTATAGCCTGACTTTGAGGCTGTACATATTTTTTGTTTCTTATATACCTCATACTCAAACTCACACTCACTCACCTCTTGTTAGATAGTTGGAACATCACTTACCGTTTTGGGTTTGGACAGAGATTTAGAGAAAAATAACACCATTCGACAAGCATACAATTCAAATTGAAAATAAATGAAAAGTATAGTGAGTATCTGTAAATAATAACTTTTCTAATCAACTTAATTAAGTATTTGTAGAATAATTTATTCACATGCCAAATCATTATTTTAATTCACCGAGGATCCTAGTTACAGAGATTAACCATTTTCGGTAATTTAGCTTCAAATTCGAACTTGTTTTACTTGAACAGAGTTTGAGATTGCTAATTTCACGTAAGTTAGACTATTTTTGTGTCGATTATCCTTAGTTTATGGCTGTAATTGGCTTTCTATCTTCTTAAGCAAATGAAGTTTGCATTTTTATTGTTTACTTGTCTGACTCTAAGCAAGGGCCTAGGTCTAAATGGTCATGAATAGTGAAAGGGGGGGTTTAGTGGGAGAGTTATAGGTTGACCTTGGTTGTGGATTATGTCTGGTATGCCTAGTTGAATGGCACAATTGAGAGACATAGAGCTTATGAAGTTGAACATGTATTTGCACATTGAAACAACTCACTTGCTTCAGTGCCATGAATAGAATCCATAACTGAGAAGATTAATTTCTAACTTTTAAGGTCCTTATAAGTTTAACCTTACTTTATATAAATTTTCAGCATAAAATAATTTTATTGTATTGTTCTCCTACTTGGCTTAGTTTACCTTTATGCCTTTCTTTGTATACTTTTGTTTCATTTTGTTTTTAGGAGCAAGTTCCTCAAACTATAATTTTATTGGCATGATGTACATTGCCACCAGTATTTCAATAATGCACTGGCTTTAATTTTGTTTCCTCTAGCACCAGTTTAAAATGATAGAAAAAATATATTGCAGGGACTATGAAAGGTTATGCTGCCTTTTTTATTTTTCTTTCATGTGTTGGTTCTGCTATCTTGTTTATTTTATATAAATGCCTATTTTTCTCTTGTCCCTTTTAATAATCCATCATAAGCTTTAGGTATAGTCAAACCCATATATAAACCTCTACCAGAAACTTCTTGATATGATGTTATCTTTTTGTTTTTCTCTAGTTTAGATGGTGCAGTAAGTGTATATACAATATGCTTCCTTCTCTTCCTTGTTGCCATCTATAGCTTATGTTTTAGCAAAGAATTCATACTGAACAAGTAAGTGCATTAGGTGCCTCACATAAACTAATGACAAACACAGTAGGTAGGTCTATTAGGATCAATGTGTTAGTTAACATCCATAGGAGTAGCATAATCTTTTTTATGGATTCCTAGCTAGGTTATGAGTTCATTAGGATCAATATGTTGATTATTGGGCTTAAGTTCCCTCCATCAGTTTAGAAGAAGTGGAACTACTATAAGAATGAATTTCATACACACCATCGATTTCTCGATACATTTATATTGTTGATTTTTTATTGCAAGTTAGAAAAGTTATTATGCCGAGTTACTTGAAACTTTGTTTCTTTAAGAAGAATTTTGTGCTTAGTTGTTAGATTATGCTTTCTGTTTAAGATGCCTAGGTAGATGAGAATGACTTATTAGTTTCTATCTTGTTATTACACAGTCATGCCTAGAGGCGTCGTACCCCCCTCCGAGGACATTTTAGAGCTTCATTGTCTTCATTCATTGCATCGGCTACATCTTTATCCACCATATTAGCTGCACCAGCTCCCTATATAGCTGCATCTCCAATACGGCCTCTATCTCCCTCAATAGCTAGAGCTCCACATCCTAGTGTTCCTTTACTTCTCTATCCTCGGAGCAGGTTAAGGACCTTTCTGACTTGGGCTCAGATCAAATCCCATCGAGCTCAGGATTTGCACTAACATGTAAGTTACAATTTTAAATTTTGATAATAAATTTTTTTATTTATTGAATTTTTATGAATTTCATCATTCTTACACTATTTAACTTATATTGCTGCTATAAGTCATGATTTGGATGCTAAGCATGGGAGACATCTTGAGCCTCGTGCGGAGGATCACAACGTCCCCTATGTGACGTTGCTGAGTGTGCTATAGGCACAAAGAGGGGAAAGAAGGACAAGAATAAGATTGTCCCTCCCCATGAGGTTAAGGAGGATCACCCACTTATCCACATAGCTAAAGATAAGTAAATTATATTTATAATTTTGTATTCATATAATTTGTATTTTACAAATGTTAATTTTATTTTTATTTTTTATATTGTAGAGCATTCATTGGGAACGATCCTAAGAATACCAAAGTGGCAACTATTATTTCTGGTATAATAATGAAACACCTTCGAGGTGCTCTTTTCCAGCATCGAAAGTTCCCTGAGGACATGAAAACCTTTATGCTATAATGATTTTATGGTAAGTTCAATTTTATTATTTTTTTAGTTTTAATTTCATTTTGCTGTTAAATTAATGACAACATGCTTTTGGGCACTAAATACTTTTCTAGAAATTTCTTCTAAATCACTAGTATGGCTATCGAAATCGTGAGCATCAGTATGTAAGTTCTAGATCCACGTAGTAGTATCAAGTCCTTGAGCTATTATTCTTGAAAAATGACCAAGGTTTGACCCATTCATCGAAAGAAGAAGGGAGTCGGTGTTTTGTCATTTATGCTATAAAGATGATTTAGAGTTGTGCTTGAGGAGAGAGTTGCATCTTAGGTTGTGTTTGATGTAGTGGCCATAAAGAGATGCAACAATGTCTTCCAGAAGCTATGTGTGAAATTAATGAGGAAGTAGCCATCGGGCCCACTTGCTTGGATGAAGGATAGGCGCACATATTGGATCACAAAAATATGAGGAGTTCTTGTGTAACGAGTAAATGAGCCTTTACTTCCAAAGGCACTCCCAGATAATAGACATGAATAAGCGAGTAGGTGGTGAGCATATTCATCATGCATTCAGCTTCGTCAACATAATTGTTCACCAGATGCGACTGGTTAGTAATAATATATTTAATAAATATTAGCTATAAATTTGTATCATAATATTTTAACAAATATTATTTTAAAACTTTTGTACAAGAGCAAGAGTTGGGTCGAGAACCTACAGTCATTGAGGTTTTCGACCACACTCATAAGAGAAAGTCTGATGACTTTGTTGACACATAGTTAAAGGCCATTAGTGTAAGTATGAATCAATATTTTTTTTATTTTACATAATAATTATTATTTTTTACTTATATAACTTGTCTTCATTTGCAAAAGAAATTTAAGGCGTTAAAGGCAATGGAGCTAGAACAATCTACCATCGGGCTGCAGGATAGTGATGATACACCTGTTGCACCTGCTAAGGTCCCTGTGAGCGACTCTGCTCTATTCGTGAAACTAGCAAGCGACAAGAGGAAGGGATTCATTTACGGCTTCGGGGGTTATATCAACTCTCAGCAAGTAATAGGGGAAGTCGTAAGGTCTACAACTTCTGCACCACTGCTCATAGCTCCACTACAGCTTCTACTACATCTCCATCTCCTGTGGGATTCACTCTAGAGAAAATGGAGCTTGTACAGGAGTTAATTAGGATAGAGCTGGAGAAAGATGGGGTACATTCACTACCTTCAACACCGCCACCTTAACCATCTTTAGTACATACTATTTAAATTTCATTTTCATAATGCAAAAATTTTAGTTTTTTTTTTTTTATTTACATGCAAAAACATGCCAAATTTGGGTTTGGAGGACAAAACAATCAAATACTGGCCTATTTAGGATTTCAGTAGTACTACCATCCTACGGGCAAATAAGACTTATAGGAAAAATCAAAAATCCATTTGAATTAACAATTAGGATTTTATGACTAATTTTAAGTTTCAATGGGAAAAATGGTCCAAAATTAGTCCTTTTAGGATTCCGGGAGTATGGGCACAACTGTGGGAATGAATAAGACCTATAGAAAAAGCCAAAAATCCATTTGGATCAACAGTTAGGATTTTAGTAAAAAATTTGAGTTTCAAGGTAAAAACTTGCCAAGTTTGGGTTCGAGGGGCAAAACGGTCAAAAACTAATCTAACTAGGATTCCCGGAGTATCAGAATGATCGTAGGGATTAATAAGACTTGTAAGAAAAACTGAAAATTTTATTTGGAACAACGGATAGGATTTTAGGAAAAAAAATTGAGTTTCAAGGTAAAAACTTGCCAAGTTTGGATTCAGGGACAAAACAGTCAAAAACTAGTCCGTTTAGGATTCTGGAAGTACCAAAATGACTGTGGAGATAAATAAGACTTGTAGTAAAAGCCAAAAATTCATTTGGATCATCGTTAAGGAATTTAGGAAAAAAATTGAGCTTCAAGGTAAAAACTTACCATGTTTGGGTTCAAGGGGTAAAAAGGTCAAAACTAGTATGTTTAGGCTTCAAGGAGTACCGACACGACCATGGGGACAAAGAGACTTGTAGATAAATTCAAAAATCTATTTAGATCAACAGTTAAGATTTTAGGACAAACATGACAAGTTTGGGTTCAGGGGGGATTAAGGTCTACACTAAACTGAAGGAGACGTCTCGGCTGAAGTAGACTGTCCACTAATCAATGGACAATCTCGAATATGATGGTCCATGGCACCATATTTAAAACATGCACCGGAACCTCATTTGCACTGTCCCGTGTGTCTAATACCACAAGTAAGACATATTTGAACTTTAAATGCTTGAGGGTTACTCGACGATGCCATCTATGACTGCTTCAAAACTTTGTTTCGTTTGGCCTCTACCTGCTTAAAACCCTCCACAAAAAGAACCATGCCTAGAGGTAGATTCACCTCCAAGCCTACTAGAACCTTCAGCTCTGGAAGTAGAAGGACCCTCCTGTTTCACCTTCTTGTGGCTCTCACGCTCTGTTTATCTCTCTTAAATCTATGTCTCCAATCAGTATACAACATCAACAACCTGAGTATAAGTAGCAATGTCCGTGTCAAACACTAACCTAAATAAAGAATCCGTCAAGCCATTAACAAACCTCTTCACTCGCATATATTTAGTAGCCACCATATGAGAAGCAAAATGAGATAATCTGGTAAATCGAGTCTCCTATATTGCCATTGTCATACCCCTGATCTGAACTAACTGCTCAAAATCTTGAGCATGCTTATCCCTCACACTTTTAGATGAGAAATGGTCAATGAAAGCCCTACTGAACTCTAGCCATGCAAGTGGGGTAGGCTTTCTCTACCACTGCATGAACATCTTATACCACTGATAGCTACATGAGGCAAGTGATAGCTATCTAACTCAATAGACCTAATGGGATCACACCCCAGAGCTACATATAGTTTGTCAGACTCCTCCAAGAAAGTATAAAGGTCTTGCGTAAGGTCCACACCTGAAAATCTCGGTTGCTGCATCTTCTAAAAGTCATGCAACGACACAAATGCTCTTAGGTCCTACTGAACTGGAACGGGAGATTTTACCTCTTAAGGAGGCTGAACAGGTAGAGCTTCAAAAGGTTGTTGCTGAGCCTGATGTTGTTGGGCCAAAATCCCAACTAGGTCATTTACTGTCCTCTGGACTCTATCTAATCCTTATACAAGCTGCTTTAGGCTAGGACTAAGGGCTGTTGCTAGAGCGAGTTCAATAGCTTTACCTCTACCTCTACCTCTAGCTATTGATACCTAAGGACTGGTAGATCCTTGGTTAAAGCCAGCATCCTATTACCTCCCTCAACCCACAATGTAGTCACTACATCTCATCATATATAAAATAAACACAACGATTTCAATATACATTTGTTATATAAAACAATGAACAGTGCATTAGAAAGTCATAACTTGAAGTTTCAGGACAAATTAGGACATATTACTAAGTTCACATATGCCTCAGGTAACGTACGCAAACAAAGCAACAACATTCCACATTTCCATTCACGAACCTTTAAACCGAAGCTCTAATACCAACTTGTCACACCCCCATACGAAGGCATAACTGTCTGGCAAAATGGGTAACCAAATCTCTGTAACCCTGATTTCAAATTAAGAAATTCACATATGACACTTGACCAAATATAATTAAAAATGAAAGTTTTCATTGAACAAAATTATGAACAAAGACTTATTTATTAAAACACATAACACTTTAACTAAAAAATTTAGGAAAGATTTCCTGTAGAATGGAACATGCCCGATAATACAAACAAATATGACCGAGTTACACTCAACCAGTCAACAATAGTAACAATATCCACAAAGGAGCTATGCTCTATTCATATCATAAACAATAACAATTAGACTATTACACAAAGCAAAATACGATAAGCCAAAGCCTAATGTGACTGGAAAATCATCCTTTAGCTTTAAGTATGCGATCTCAGATATATACCTTGATGGAATACAACTGGCAAGTCACAAATCTATCAACGAAAAATGCTAGTCTCCTTATATTATAAATAAAAATAATAAATAAACAACAACAACAACAAACGAAGAGAGAGTCATAAAAAAAACTCAATGAGCGAAAAATATATCTAAAGGGTACTAACATCAACCAACACATATTTAAAACATATAGATCAAGTAATCTAAAACTAACATGAATTGCGAAATAATTCAATTTCATACATACGTAAATGCAGATAACGTAATAAAACAAACAAATATTATTCAAGTAATTCAATATGCACACAAACTAAACAAGACAGCCAAAAAAGGCTAATCGGAGTAACTCAACACCCACACACCAAATACATGTCCTCCTCTGGGCATTTTTGCTCCTGCACAACTAATAACAAATATAACTCCTCACATATCTACCCCGGAGCTGAGTTACTCGAATATTTTTAATTGAATATCAAATAATCAAATCAAAATATCCTTTAGGTGCACCCAAATTCTATTTCGTATGTAAAAATAATTTGGGATAAAATTTAGTTTTATTGGCCCTTATCAAACACAAAAAAAGTCACATATCAACCATAATTCGACTAAGTCAATTATAGCACTACACATTCTTATTTATCTTTATACAAACATATTTATTCAAATACACATAACAATTAAACACATTAATCTAGCAACTAAAGAATACATTATCCAATCACAAGGCTTAACAATTTGGTTCGTCATTTCATCTATAATGCGAAAGTGTCGGTATATCCACAACATGAACCGGAACTGAAAATCATAAATTCATGTTACTTAATGTAATCATTTTATACTTAATTATATGATTTCTTAACTCTACATATATACATTTCATGTATTACTTTTGAACTAATTCCTCTAAACATTTATCGAATACCTTAAAGGCGTATTTAATTTTCTTGAATGTGTATGTATATATATATTTATACATACACTAAAAAATTACACACAACTCATTAATTCGACTTTACTCATACTCTAATTATTAAGTTTAAAGTAAAGTTAATTACTTCAAATCATTCAAGAAGTCAAATTCTATAATTTAATCTTTACATAATCAAATTCCATGTTTCCTAACCATTTAACTACTACTACTTCTATTATTTTCAAGTTTCTAATCACCCTTTCTAAAGTCCTCAATTTTCAACTTTCAATCACATATCAAATAGACAAGGTCCTAATTTAAAAGACATCACCATTTTAGTTGAATATGAGACATGGAACTATAAATGAAAGAAGGTGGCAACTGCACCTCTTTCGCTACTATGGATAAGTTAGTGCTACCAAAGGAAAAATGACTTGTAGCCTAACTCCTATGCTTGCTGCCTTGCTACACCAAAGATCACCTAAAAGCCCTCCAATAAGATGGATAAAAAGGTCAAGGAAGGCAATTTAGTTGTTGCCCAAAACAAGAAACGGTGACACTAAGGGAGTTCCTACATGGCTAAGCCATAACTAGACCCCAACAACTCCTCATCTGCTGCAAGTTTTGTGGTGGCTACAAGACTAAATATACAAGGTGGGAAAGCAAGAGCAGGCCACGGCTGGGCATGCACCAAATGGCTACAAAGCTTAAACAAAGCAGCAAGTCCTTGATTGCTTCTACCACTTCCAAACCGAGTAAAACAACTTGAAACAAGGCAAGGAAATGAAGGGAACTCACAAAAAGGCTAGAGTTGGCTTCCAAGATAACAAGTGCACGGCAGGAAGGAAAATTAACCATGTTTGGTACAGGGGACGAGAAAAATAGAAGAGGTTCATGCCAAGCAACATAAAAGAGTTAGCCAAAAATAAAAAGAACAACAAGGAAATAAAGAAGAATAAAAGGAAAAACGAAAAGGATGAGATGATGTCAATAGTCTACTCCTTTAACTAAAGTTGTGGTGTATATTCATTTTCTTGATTTTCTTATATATATATATATACATGTTTGTTTAATCTAATCTACTTGATTTATGCATGTATTTCACTTAAAACAAAAAAATCTCACAAGGTAAAGTCAAGCTCCATGTCAACCAATAATGTGGTGAAAGTTAATCCTTGTATTACATGTATATATACTTATATATATTTGCATGTGTTCATTTACTTTAACTTTACTTTATGTAAAATTTTATTCACCTAGACACAGTAAGTTACGTACAAACATTCTAAAGCGTATATTAAAATATCGGGTTATAACACTCTCCTCCCCTTAAAAAAAATAAAAAATAAAAAATAAAAATCATCCTTGACGACCTCTACCTTTGGCTGCTAGTACCTAAGGGCTGGTAAATCCTTGGCTAGAGCCAGCATCCTGCTGACTCCATTGGCCCGCAATGCGTCCACTATGTCTCATCATATTTAAAACAAACACAACCATTTCAAAACAACAAACAGTGCGTTAGAAAAATCACAATTTGAAATTCCAGGACGAATTAGGACATATTACTAAGTTCACATATGCCCCGGATAACATACACAAACAAAGCAAAAATGTCCCACATTTGTAGTCACGGACCTTTAAACCCAAGCTCTGATATCAACTTGTCACACCCTCATACGAAAGCATGACTGGCTAAAGGAATAAGTAACCAAACCTTCGTGACCCTGATTTCAAATTAAGAAATACACATATGACACTTGACCAACAATAATTAAAAATAAAAGTTTTATCAAACCAAATTATGGACAAAGACTATTTTATTAAAACACATAATATTTTAACTAAAAAATTTGCCAGAGGTTCCCCGTAAAGTGGAACATTCTCTATAAAACAAACATGTATAACCTAGTTACACTCAACCAGTCAACAACTGTAACAATATCCACAGAGGAGCTCCACTCCATTCATATCATAAACAACAATAATTAGACTATTATACAAAACAAACATGATAACCCAAAGCCTAATGTGACTACAAACTTCACCCTTTGGCTTCAAGTATGCGATCTTGGATATATACCTTGCCGCAATATAATCGACAAGTCATAAATCTATTGGCAATGAACGCTGGTCTCCGAATATTAAAAAAAAATAGCAACAAAAGAGCAGTGAGTCATAAAAACTCAATGAGAAAAAAACATAATAAAATAACAACAAAGAGTGCTAGCATCAACAAAAACATATTTAAAACATATAGATCATGTAATCTAAAAATAACATGAATTGCGACATAATTCAATTTCACACATACGTAAATACAAATAACGTAATAAAGCAAACAAATACTATTCAAGTAATTCAATATCCACACAAACCAAGCAAGACAACCAAAATAGACCAATCAGAATAACTCAGCACCCGCACACCAAATACATGTCCTCCTTGGGGCTTTTTTGCTCCCACCCACCAATAACAAATATAAGCTCACATATTCACTCCCGGGGCTGAGTTACTCAAATATTTTTAATCGAATATCAAATAATCAAATCAAAATATCCAAGGTACGCCCGGATTCTATTTCGTATGTAAAAATCATTTTGGATAAAAATTAGTTTTATTTTCCCTTATCAAACACAAAGAAAGTCACATGTCAAGCATAATTCGAGTAATCAAATATAGCACTACACATTCTTATTATCTTTATATAATATATTCATTCAAATATGCATAAATAATTAAACACATTAATCTAACTTCCAAAGAATATGTTATCCACTCACAAGTCTTAAGAATTTGGTTCATAATTTCGTCTGGACTGCAAAGGGGTCCGTATATCCACGACGCGATCCGGAGCTGAAAATCATAAATTTATATGTCACTTAATTTAATCATTTTATAAATAATTCTATGATTCCTTAACTCTACATATACTTACATTTCATGTATTACTTTCGAACTAATTCCTCTAAACATTTTATCAAATACCTTAAAGGTGTATTTAATTTCTTTGAATGCGTGTGTATATATATATTTATACATACACCAAGAAATCCCACACAACTCATTAATTTGACATTACTCATACTTTAATTATTAAGTTTAAAGTAAAGTTAATTGTTTCAAATCATTCAAGAATTCAAATTCTATAATTTAACTTTCACATAATCAAATTCCATGTTTCCTAACCATTTAACTACTATTGCTTCTATTATTTTCAAGTTTCTAATCACTCTTTTTAAAGTCTCTAATTTTCAACTCTCAATCATATATCAAATAGAAAGTGTCCAAATTTAAAAGACATCCCTATTTTAGTTAAATAAGAGATATGGAACTATCAATGAAAGAAGGTCGTAGCTGCACCTCTTTTGCTGCCATGGAGAAGTTGGTGCTGCTAAAGGAAAAACAACTTGCAGCTTACCTCCTATACTTGCTACCTTGCTGCACCAAAGATCACCCAAAAGTCCTCCAACAAGACGAATAAAGAGGTGAAGGAAGGTAGTTTAGTTGCTTCCTGAAGTGGCCAAATAGTGGCATGAAGGGAGCTCCTACATGGCTAAGCCACAATCTGACCACAACAACTCCTTGACTGCTGCAAGTGTTATGGTGGCTGTAAGACCAAATATACAAGGCTGGAAAGCAAAAGCAAGCCATGGCTAGGCATGCACCAAATGGCTGCAAAGCTTAAACAGAGCAACAAGTCCTTGACTGCTTTTGCCACTTCCAAACCAAGTAAAACAACTTGAAACAAGGCAAGGAAATGAAGGGAACTCACAAAGGCTAGACTTGGTTGCTAGGAAGACAAGTGCAAGGCAGCAAGGACAATTGACCATGATTGGAGCAAGGGAAAGGAAAAATAGAGAAGGTTCACGCCAAGCAGAGTAAAAGAGTCGACCAAAAATAAGAAGGAACAACAAGGAAATAAAGAAGAATAAAAAGAAAAGGATGAGATAAGGTCAATAGTCAACACCTTTAACTAAAGTTGTCGTGTATATTTATTTTCTTGATTTGTATATATATATATATAGGTATCTACATGTTTGTTTAATCTAATTTACTTTATTTATACATGTATTTCACTTCTTTTTTTAAAATTCACACAAAGTAATGTCAAGCAAGTCAACCAATAACGTGATGAAAATTAATTCCAGCATTACATGTATATATACTTATATAAATTTACAAGTATTCATTTACTTTAGTTTTACTTTGTGTAAAATTTTATTTACCTAATCATAATAAGTTATGTATAAACATTCTAAAGCATATATTAAAATATCGGATTACAATAAAAATGGTCAAATGCTAGTCCGTTTAGGATTCCACAAGTATCGGCAAGACCATAGGGATGAATAAGACATGTAGGAACAAACGAAAAATAAAATACAATTTTGAAAATTTTGCTTAATTTGTCAAAGTTAATTAATTAGAGTTTTAACTTATATGCATATTAATTTATAAGTGTATATAACTTATAACATATTTATTTTGATTATTTCAAGTTCCACCTCTTTCATCTAGGCATTCGCACTTGAGTCAAGCTAGCGAAGAAGCTAGAGATGATCACGAAGACTTAGGATTTGGAGATGAGGTCGATATTTAGTTTTATGTATTTTACTTTCATGTATATTTATTATAAATAATATTGTTACAATCGATAATTTTTGTATATTAATTTTATATGTATATATAAAATTTGGATTTAAATAAATAAAAAATTCTTTTGAAACAGGTAGTTACAGGTATAAAAATAAACAAAATAATTTGAAAACTTTAATCATCTGCATCTGCTTTTATCTTTATTGCATCTGCAAGATGCAGATGTAGATAATTTATTAAAAAAAAATTAAAAATAATCTTCGTTTGTTTTTCTGTGTCCTGCTATACAGACGTAATATATTTGCGTTTAAGTTTCAGCGTCTGGGTCCCAAACGTTGATATGTGCTACCCCAATTATTGGAGATTAGATTTTGCATCTATGGCGCAAAAACAGATGTACAGCCGCAAATAAGTTTTATGTCTGCATAGACATAGAAACTTTTATCTGAGTCTGGCTTACTGCATCTTCTTTTCTGTGTCTGTGTGTAAATGCAAATCTGTATTTGGACATTCTGCGTCTGCTTATGACAAACGCAGATAATGCTTTTTCTTGTAGTGACATGACTAAGATTAAGGCGATTGGAGAAAAGCATAAACCGGTTGTTACATGTTTAGGCTAGTAGGTAATTACCTATGTTAATGGGATAAAATTTTACTTTCCAATAGTTAGCCACCTAGATTAGAGAATCCTAAAAAGCCAAATTAAGAATTTATATTCAAACACAATAACATTTCTATTCGAAATACCAACTCGTCTTTAATTCCTTTATGTTTGTTGTTATTTATCTTTTATTTATAAGCTTTCCTGCCCTTCTCATTTCCAATATGTAGATATTTATCTTTCTTGTATTAGATTTACAGCACTTCTTCGTAGAAGTAGTTTACATAAAAAAATTAAATAAATAAACACCTAGTTGTTAATGATTAGCATTAGGGCTTGAACTGGTAGAAAAAGTCATTTTGCACAATTTGCTTTTGTTTTGTACTTTAGACAATTCACGAGCCTATCTTCCAGTGTGGCCATGACAAGTACAAAACGCCTCCCTTCGATACACAACGCCTCAATTCGCTCAATCGGACATAACATGCTCAGCTCGATCCTCCACCTTCGGAGTCTGGAGTCTTCATGGACATGATTGATTAATTAATTAATTGAAGCAACTAACTAATTATTCTTTTACATGAACTGCAACGAGCTGATTTCTTTATACATACGGTTAAATTATTAATTAATGTAAAAATGTGCAAGATGCGTATCAACCTTTTTAGATTTTGTTTATTGTTCTTGGCCATTTCTTACTTGTTAGTTTGGATTGTGCTACTGCTACAATGAATTAGCAACCTAATTAACACAATCTTGAACACCCTTTTTAATTTCATAAATAATTAATTAGTTAAGAAGAAGGACAACATACTAAAATCCTCAAAAAACCAAGTTTTTTGCTTACACATGCATTACATCAGTCATTCATTCACCGTTTGATAGAGGAAAAAAGTAGATAATTATTTAAAATCAGTTAAAATATATCAATGAATATTTTCTTTTACTGAAATTTGATCATTTATTTTGGTGTCAGACCGTAAAATATTGAGTTCGAATACAGCTTCCCTCGTCTATACTTTCATTTAAAAATGATAATATTTACATGTCGGGCTGCCATTGAAAAAAAAATGAGTTCCCGTGGCAAAAGTTTTCAAATATACAGTTATTAAATGTATTTCCCTCCTTACAAATTGAAGTTTTCAAATAAATTATGTGGTATTTATCAACTTTTCACTTGTTTGTAATTTATAAATGTTATATGATATGAGTGCATGTATTATACTTGCATTTATTGCGAAAAGAGAGAGACACAAACTTTAGTCCTCTCATGGAAGTAGATCTGGAAAAACAAGATTGGGAGTGTGATTTTACTTGGGAATGAGGAACACCTAGAAATGGAAATATTAAACTCTATCTTTTGTTGTTTTATTACCCAACTTTACCAAGCCCTACTTTCCTTGAATATCATACATGCTCTGTCTTGTTCCCCCTTAGGTCTTAGCCTCCTCAAATAAAATATACAAAAGACTTTTTAATTTGCCCCACCTGTATTACAGAAACCCTCCACGAATTACATGGCAGATTCCTCACTCAACCTGTTTGCTATTTATTTTTTTAATTTCCTTTATATGGTCAAGGATTCCTGCACTTGGCCAAGCACCATCCTTGAGATAAGTAATAGAAAATTTCAGGTTGGTTTCGGCATTCATTTGCCAGATATTCTCATGACTCTCGTCACATACAGAGTATAGACTTTCAAATTATTTTTATTATTTAAAAGATTTATTAGATCTTCAATATACATCATCAATATATAATTCTTCTTTTTTAATGTAATTATAGTATGACTTGAATTTTGAACCTAAATTTGCTTGTATTAGAGAAAAAGGTAACATTTTATTCATTGCATTGTTTACTAGGGATTTATCAACCTGGGGAAAGATGGCACAGAAAAAGAGTTGTTTGTATTAGAGAAATTGATGCAAAATATATATATATAATTCCAACATGTTACATGTAGTACTTAATTTAAAAACGAAAACATGCAGTTCAACAATTTGTGGGCTGAAAAGGGTGCCTGAATCTACCTGGAAATTGAGGTGTGTTTTGTCTCTAAGTCACACAAAAGACATAATCTAACTAAAAAAACAAATAAGTATGATGAAAATTGATTGCATGCTAGATGTACAGCCAGCCACAGGGCCAGAGAGAGAGAGAGAAGAGGTTAGAGTATATATGAGAGGAGGGGATTCAAACACGGCTACCCAAACCAGAAGGCAGAATGCAGAAGGTGTCTTCTCCAATTGGACAAATCTTATCTCATCTCTCTGCTAACTGCTTATTGGAAAGGAAAGGGATCTCTCTATTTTATTTTTATTTTTTTCTTCTATTAATATTTAATTTTGTCATAACACACATTCAATCGTTTGCTTGCTAACTTTAGAAAACTAGAAATGGCCAAACACCAATAATGCTGTCAGGCACGTGACATAAATGCTATTCCCTCATATCCTCAAGATATATATATTATGGAACTCCATTCAATGCATCAACCAAGTTTAAAACATATTGCACCAAATGAAGTGAACACATTTAGAAACAAATATGTGTAAAATAAAAGTGGCACAATTTTTTGAAACCTCCTACCCTCCGGTTTCACTTTACTTTTGCATAGTTGTTGATATGCCCTCCACCCAAAAGAGAATAAATCATCTCTCCTCCTCTCTTTCCTAGTACTCGAATTTTTATTTTATTTTTTCAAAACTCATCTACTTTGATCTTCTTTTTCGCATTTAATTTTTCTCCCCTTCATGCTATAGTTCTTCTCTTCTTCATCACAACCAAATTAATGGTGTGTCTAAAAAGACAAAATAAGAAACTCAATCTAGGATTCCTAGTTTTAAATTAAAAAAAAAATTTAATTATGTATCTAATTAATCACTAGATTGATCATTAATGATATGTCAGTGTGCATTACTAGTGATATGTGAATAATAATAATGCTCAATTGCAATAACTAATGATTAATGATTTTAATTAAAAAAAATAAAAATTAAAAAGATAATTAATTAGGAGATTATTAGTGATAGATCATAAGTCCACTACTAATGATCAATGAACCACCAATGTGCTCAATCAGAAAAAATTAAGAATAATAATTTTAATTTAGAAAAGAAATTTGAATTAAATATATAATTAATCACTAGATCATTAATGATATGTCATTTGCACACTACTATAATATGTGAACAATCATATTGATCAATTAAACATGATTAATAATTTAGTTTAAAATAAGAAGAAGAAAAATTAAACTAAGTATCTTATTAATCACTAGAGTAGAAGGTCATATGTGCAGTACTAATGATGTGTGTATAGCCATCGTGCTCAATTGGAAAAGTTAGGATTAAATGATTTTTATTAAAAAAATATTTTGAATTAGTCATCAAATTGGATCATATGTGCACTAATGCTCAAATAGAAGACTTATGATTAATATTTCTAATTAACAAAAAAGAAATTTGAATTATGCATCTCATTAATCCTCAATCATTAGTGATAAGTTATATACGTAGTACAAGTGAGTAGTGAGTGATGTTCAACCCATCATAGTGCTCAATTAGAAGAATTAGAATTAATATTTTTATTAAAACAAAAAATAATTTTGAATCAATCATATAATAATTTGTGACTAGACCATTGGTGATATGTCATATGTGCACTATTAATGATATATGAACAATCTTCATGCTCAATTAGAATAATTAAAATTAATAATTTTAATAAAAAAAAGTTCAGGTGAACATCTAATTAATCAATAAATCATTAATGATATGAATATGTTGTATTTTTTATGTGTAGACAAACATAATGCTTAGTTAGTAGTGTAATTTTTAATTTTATTTTTTTATGAAAATTTAATAGTGGTGATTAGTTAATTTCTTGTTGTTAAAGAAAATTTAATAGTGTGAGTATATTCTATGTTTTCTTCTTCTTTTTTTAATTCATGGATACATTTTTTATGACTTCTCTAGCTAATATGAATGATTTGCCTTTAATTTATTTTAGAAAATAAATTAATCTAAATATATATAAATTGATTGATTAAAATCAATAAATCATTGCTGATATGAATATGCTGCTTGTGATGAATAAATAATTATTAGTTCCCAATTAGTACTATATTTTTTTAATGAAAATTTAATGTGATTAGTTAATTTCTTGTTGTTAAAAAAAATCACATACCTTGTGATTAAGAAAAGTAAATTAATAGTACGAATATAGTATTTTAGTCTTAGTAAATAATTTTTAATAATCTAAATTGGTTAGTCTATTTTTAATTTAACAATAAGTAAAATTAAATATTGTAATGATCATCCAAGATGAATTTTTACAGCTATATATGCAGCTGAAGATATTCAAATGTATAGGCAGTTGAAGATATTCAACTGCAACTAATAACTTTGTCCTCAGCTACAACCAATGACTTCTAGCATCTGCTGAAAAGAAAAAACAAGTGGGTCTCCATCTCCCTAAAGAGAGTCATCTCAATAAATATATTCTTTTCTTTTTTTTAATTCAAAATTTTGAAATAATTATATTCAATACATTTTTTATGAATTCTCTACCTCTAATATGAATCATTTTTCTTTAATTAAATTTTAAAAAAAATTAATCTAATTATATATAAATTGATTGAATAAAATCAATAAATTATTACTTGTATGGATATCCACTGTTTATGATCTGTAAATAATTATAGTGCTCAATTAGTAGTATAATTTTTATCTTTATTTTTCTATGAAAATTTAAGTGTGATTAGGTAATTTCATATTGTCTTAAAAAAATAAATCACATATCTTTTGATTAAGAAAAATTAATTAATAGTGTGAGTATATTATTTGTCTTAGTAAATAATATACATGTGGGCCTATGATCTCAATAAATTTACTACTTTTTAATTCAAATTTTGAAAAAAATAAAAATAAATTGTAGTGAAAATTTTTTTTATGAATTCTCTCTCTAATAAAAATGATTTGTTTTTAATTAAATTCAAAATTAAGAAAAGAATTGTAATGAACACATTTTTTTATGAATTCTCTATATCTAATATAAATTATTTTTCTTTAATTAAATTTAAAAATTAAATTAATCTAAATATTTATAAATAGATTGATTAAAATAAATAAATTACTACTGATATGAATATTCACTATTTGTGATGTGTCAATAATTATAGTGCCTAGTTAATAGTTTAATTTTTATTTTTTATGAAAATTTAATAGCGTGATAGTTAATTTCCTATTATTCATGTCTTGTGATTAAGAAAAATTAATTAATAGTATGAGCATATTTGAGTTTGTCATACAATCTAAATTTCGTTAGTCTATTTTTATTTTAACAGTAATTTAAATTAAATTTTATTAGGATATTCAGATGTATAGGCAAGTGAAAATATCCAGATGTATATGCAGTTGAATTAGGCAGCTAAAGACATTCAGCTGTAACTAATGATTTTGTCTTCAGCTTCAACTAGTGACTTCTGCCATTAGCTAATGACTGCAACATTACCAATGATATGGCACACAATTTTTATCTTACACACATTTTTAAATATTTGTAGGCCTTAACCAAATGTTGTACTTGGGAATAAGAATTTGACATGTGTCCATTGTCCCCACCTTGATTCCATTAATATGACTTTAGTAAGTTAAACAAGTTCAAAGAGAGGTATAATTAAAATGCTACCTAAGAGAGCCTGTAATCTCAATAAATAAATCTTTTTTTTTAATTCAAAATTTTGGAAAAACATTCTAATGAATACTTTTTTTTTTTTTTTTGAATTCGCTATCTTTAGTATGAATGATTTGCCTTTAATTAAATTTAAAAACTAAATTAATCTAAATATATTTAAATTTACTGATTAAAAAATACAAAACAACCAAAGAACCCATTTTTTCTCTATATTACAATATCGCGATAAATTTTATTTTTTTTTCTGGTAGTTATATACCCCAAAACAAAAAATCTAAATGCAAATTAGAATCATATGCCACCAAAAGCAACCTAGTAGTACACAAGAACTAATAATGATATGAAAGGAAAAATCAGTGTTCCATCTTGGACCTTCACCTTCATATCAACAGTAATCTCAATAATATTTCTTCCTAAAATTAAATTGGTCTTGAATCTTATGATTATCACTTTTTGACTTTTTAAACATTCAATTATTTGTTAATCAATAAAATAAATAAAAGATAAATTATAAGATTTTATCTTTTAGAATAAAAATATTGGTAAAGGTTTAATTAAGAAAAATAAACGAGACTAATTTGTAAAATAAAAAATAAGTAGGGTTACCAAATTTAGTGCAACTTATTCACAAATAAACAAAATAATATCCTCATTTATTATAAGAAAATATAAATAAAAAGAAGGTAGCCTCTTAATTGAGTTTTTATAAATTTTTTGTCATTTTAAGTTTACAAATGTCAATTTTAAAAAATGTCCACATCACCCAACAATGGTTGGTTACAGTGATAAGCGAATTGCAATCTCGGAAGGAAGCTAAAAGTTCGAATCCTAGAATTGCCCTTTTGCTCCTCTTTAAAACATAAGAGTATTAGTAAAAAAAAAAAAAAAAAAAACCATATCTCATTGATCATCATATCCATTTTTCTGATGCGTAGAATGATCTCCTATATATTATCCATACATTAACCAAAATTTACCTTAGCACAAAATAAGAAGAAAATACTGAGCCAAAACTTCAAATTAAATTACAACCTATATATGTGTGTATTTTCTCACAACAAATTAATATCGATGGTCAACTCTACTTTTGTTGCATAATTGATAATTCAACAATAAAGATATGGATAAGGAACACTTATTTAAGTAGCTACAAAGTATGTCTTTTTCTTATTATTTCTTCTACACTTTACATATTATTAATAAGACAACTTATATTACTTTGTCTTCTTAGTTGACAGAGGAACAAAAAAAAAAATTAAAAATTAATGTTAAACCTTATGCCAATCTATTATCTACACAAATTCATATATTATATTTAATTGATAAAGTCTGTTGATGACATTTAAAAATTGAGACTTAATATAGTCTAATAAGAATTAATAGATAATGAAAGAATTATCTCTCATTATATAGCTAACAGGACAAACTGTCTCTAAAATACGAGAAAACCAAACTCAAATTGCTGTGTATCATCAATAATTTTTTTCTTAGACTTCAAAGTTGTAACACGTAAATTGTGATTTTGTGATTTGATCAGTTATATAAAACTTTTGTCTCTCACCTTTAAGCATGTCTGTGTAAGTATAAATTTATTTGAATGTCGTTTACAATTTACCTCATTAACTAGCACATATTTTATAGTATTCACAATAACTATCAAACTAGAACGTAGCTCATTTATTTAAATCTATAGTAACAAATAATTCGAATTATCCAAGTTAATCATCAACTTTAATGGATTAATTCAAAAAGAAAAACTAAACTATCTTTTATATATATATATATATATAACTTCACATTTTTACTACTTTTTTATGTAATTGAACTCTCTTTTAGCATTTATAATGACAATATTTGAATCTTTCAAGGTTTTTATCTTCTTATTATAGTATTCAAATCATCATCAATACATATGAAAGTATCATTTAGTCCGCTTAAAAAAATTATATAAGTTATTGATTCCTTTTGCTTTATTAATCTCTTATGGTATTCCAATTTCCAAATATATTCTAAATTTGAATCAATACACAGAGATAAATTACATAAAAACAAAAGAACAAAAGAACAAAAGAAAAAAAAAAGTAGAAAACAGAAGACATAAAAAATATATATATATATAAACGGATAATTTAATCATTTGTAAGAGTTAACAACTATTTAGATGATTGTGGTTATTTACAAGTGGTGACTCCTAATTTAAATATTAATATAACTAATGAGAAAATAATCACACATTTATTTGATGATGAGTTTTAAATATGTGACCGTTATATCCTAGCAGTTTCATTTTTTTAGCCAATTGAACTAAGATCTAATCAGCCTAATTTAATAGTTGATGGAGTAATGCAATTGAAATTATATTTTAAGAGAACAATAAATTATATATATATATATATATATTGATTTAACAATCAAATATGTCTAGACCAGTTTACACACACCTTAACTAGTTGATTTAGATCCTCTAGAATTTTTTATTGGTTGTTTGAATTTCTATAATTATTTTAAGCTTAGTCATTTACACTATTTTTTTAATCTCAACTTTTCAAATAATTTAATATAATTTTTTTATTTAAATAATAAATTAAATGTTGTATTAAAAATATACCTAATTTTTATTCTAAATCTAACCCTAGCCCTAATCTTACCAAATAGAATTCTCTTAATTGTTTTTATACAGCTCTTTTAAAAAAAAATTAAATTAAATAAAATAAGATTAGTCTTGTAGTAAGGATTTGGAATAAAAATAGGATATACTTTTAAATACAAATTTTAATTTATTAATTAAATTAAATTATTTGAATAATAGAAATTTAAAAAATAATAATAATAATGTAAATGGTTACAAAATTGTACAAAATTCTAACTATAAAGAATTTTAGAAGGACCGGATCTCAAATTAATCAGACATATAATTATATAAAATAATTTATTAATTAGTCCAAGTATATGTAGGGCCCACCACCGGATTTGTTTGCTAATTAAGTAACATGGGTTGTCTCTATTTATATGAAAATTATAAATTTGGAATCTCCTTATTTCTCAAGATATTCATATATTATATGATCACAAACATACAAGTTCTATATCTATCTTCCTCTATCTATAATTATAAATGTTTCATACTTTTGTGAAATTAATAAAAGAAAGAATTGGTACTAGAAATTTTTAATTAATAACAGGAAAACAAAACACGACCATAAATAAAATTTACCCAGAAATTAATGATTGAAATTCTTTTACCCTTCATCACGCATAACCTTAAAAGTAGTCTCGTGTAGTACCACACAGACACCCACACAAAATTACTCCCTCAAACTCTCTCTCATTGTCATATCTTTGCTGGCTACATCAAATAGTTCCCACAGTTTCCACATCAAACCCATAATCATCACGTCTCTCCTTTCCTTTCTCCCAATTTTTCCAGACAGGCCACAATCTCTCTTTTTCTCCTCTTCCCAATTCCCCAAGTGCTGACCTCAGAATTCAAATTGTCCATAAACCACTTCTCTTCAGACAATCCAGAAAATCTCTGGTGGAATCAACACCACCACCACCACCACCACCACCAACAACAACAAGTTGTCCTAATGGAACAAGCCCAAAATTCCCCCAATTCTTCTATAACTGGCGCCGGCCAACTCTACCGCCACCACCAAGCAAATTCCATGTACCCCTGCACCCAAACACAAACACAAACCCATTTATCCACTCGTTTCAACCTCAATCAAAACGATGAAGATGATGAGGACATCGAATACAACACTCAAACAGCTAATTGTGATGAAGAAGAAGAGGAGGAGGGAGTAGTAGCTGGACATAAAAAAGTGGCAATGTTTGAGAAGCCATTGACACCTAGCGACGTCGGCAAACTCAACCGTCTTGTTATTCCAAAACAACACGCCGAGAAATACTTCCCACTCAGCGGTGGAGATTCGAGAAGTAGCGGCGATTCATGTAAAGGCTTATTACTGAGTTTCGAGGACGAGTCAGGCAAGTGTTGGCGATTCCGCTACTCGTATTGGAATAGTAGCCAGAGTTATGTTCTAACCAAAGGTTGGAGCCGTTACGTCAAGGACAAGCGTTTAGATGCGGGAGACGTCGTTTTGTTCCAGCATCACCGCAACGATCCTCAGCGTCTTTTTATAGTGTGGAGGCGCAGGCAGCAAAATGACCCAGCTGCTCCTTCAGCGCACGTTAGCAGAGCGGCGTTGGCGGCAAGTAATAATAATTGCAACGGCAACGCTAACGGTGTGGCTATGGGTATGGGTATGGGGTGGACCAGAATGTTCTATCCTACGCATCCTTGTTATCCTGCGCATCATCAGGACTTGCCATACCCACCTGACTGGCTTCATCCAGGTCTATCTCTTTGCCTTTTATAAATACGATTGTTTGCATTCTATTAACTACTTAACCCTATCTCTTTGGAAAGGGTTTTTGTGCTGTTCCAATAAATAGAGGAATTGAAACTTTTTAAAAAATAATAATTTATATATTAAATAATATTAAAATTATTATAATAAATGATATAAATATTTTATTAAAATTTTAATAAATAGTCTTAAGATAAATTTTTATAAAATTATTCAGTATATTAATTAATAGAAAAAAAAAAAAACTATAAATTGTACGCTCATGGGGTGCGTGTAAGTTACCTTCCAAGTGATTGGGACAAATGTATCAAAGATTCAAAACCCTTAGTTTATCATTTCAGATTGGGAGCACGAGCCTTAATCTGGTCTTCATTATATGTTGCGTGATGCATATGCGTCATTCTGCCCCGGGACAAAATGTTGATTTTTTTGCAAAAAAAGGAAAACTATATTTTTTTCTTTTTGCAGACAAAAAATTAAAAAACAAGAAAAAAATCTTCTAGAACAAAAATAAGTATTCATTAGAAAATTAATTATTTTTACTATAGCTGGCAAGAATTAATTATAGCATTAATTTAAGGTTTTGGGTTTTACTGCTAGTTCATTTGTTAAAGATGGGAACAAAAAGAAAGTAATGCTGAAAAACGATGGCATTTTGCATGCACGTGTTGTGTTATTACAGGTGGAGGTAGTGGTATAAGGTCCCCAGTTGAGAGGCAAACGACGTCGTCAGGGAGTAACTCCAAGATACTGAGATTGTTCGGTGTAAACATGGAATGCCAGGCTATTGAGGAGTCGGAGCCATCAACACCTGATTGCTCGTCCATGTCAAACCATGGTCCAGCCCCCCATCACCAGCAGCCCTCGACCAATCCTCACAATCACATGGTATGTCTCACCCTCCTCTATTTTCTACTTCAATTCATTCATAAATATTTTATAAATACAATTAATTTATCAATATTTTAATAAAAATAATATAATTATAATTGAATGTAATTGATAAATTCTTATGCTTCATATATGCAAGATTTTCATTTTATTTTTGTCTTCAAATTATCAAGAGTACTAGAGGATGTGATTAGTTTGTGAGGTGTAGTATGATTTTGTTGTTTCCTCAAACAAGGCAAAAAATATATATATATATATATATTTTTTTTTTTTTTGTGGATAACAGAGGAGACACGTTTCCAACATAATTTGATTCTCCGTGTTGGGGAAGGTAAAGGAATAAAAATAATAAAATCGTTAATTACAGGTCTTTTTTCAAAAGGTTCTTTTTTTTTTTTCCTCTTAGAACACCTCATGCTTTAATCCAGGTCATGCTAGACTTAGCTAAAGTCTTTGTTATATTTGGTTGTTTAAAATATATATATTTTTAAAGATGGAGACAAGAATATCATTTTCCCTTGTCACTAACAAAATTTATATATAATGTATAAATGAATTCATTTAATGATTGTCCTAAAAATATTTTTCAAGATTCTATAAATAAAATATTTATATTATTTATTTTAGTAGTTATCATCATCTTGGTTTTTAATGTTTAAATTTTTATTTTTGAAATTAATTTTTAAAAATTATATTTATTGTAATTTAACTAGTATTCTTAGAACATATATGAGAAAAATCCTATGTTTATGATATATCAAATTGAACCCATTTTAAAAAAGATAAAAATTTTGTGGAGCCCCTGAAATTATAATGACTTCAAATGTCTTCCCCTCCTTTCCTTTCATATTCATCTATCCATGATTTCCATTCCCTCCAAACCAAATCTAACCAAAAGGGAATAGCATAATTTTCATGTGATAAATATGCCAAGAGAGAGACACATAGTCACGTAATTAATGAGTATGTTTTGGATAATCACAAGTTAAAACACAAAGGACTAGGTTGATTTGTGGGCCATGAAATGAAACCAGATGTATACAAGTCATATAAATAGTTATTTTTGCATTAATTTCTTCTTGAAAGATAAGCATGCAGCAGCTTCAATAATACATGTTTGATTGTAACAGGATCTCACTTTCCCCCAAGATGTCAACCAGATGAGAAATCGCCCATGAAAATGATACTGTACTGGACGTCACATCCATCTATTCACCTCTACTTATTTGCCCACTAGTAAGGTCCCCCTTGGCCCTCTTTTTTTTTTTCTACAAAATAAAAATTTGGAACATATCCCTGATTTTCATACCAACTTCCCAAAACCAAAAGGGTGAGGGATCCTAAGGAAGGAATGGAGTAGTGGCGGGTTAGAGTGAGGGAAAGGGATTGCAGAGAGAGAGTAGGGTATGTGGGAATGTAGGAGCCAAAAGGAGGAAAAAGCTTAGGGCTGACGTCATCAAATGCAAATTAGAGATACTTGAAAAATCAGGAATACAGGAACTACTGTTGAGATTCTGGTTGGAGATTTTTCCAAAGAGCACTCATCATATCATGAATTCATATTTCATAATAATAATAATAAATGAGAGGTATGGTGCATTGGTGATGTCGATGCAAATGGATGGCATTGCCTGCTATAACCTATTGCCTTTGATGGTGGGTGGGTGGACTAGAACAATTCAAGGACTTGACTAGATGGACAACAGCCTGGACGTACCATCCCACTCCTCTATATTTACTCTCTACCCCATGCCCCCATTGTAGAAAAGTAAAAGCTGTAGCCAAGGTATTCCTCTGTGCAAATGCCATCTCTTTAGTTAATTGATAAAAAATTTGTTGCAAATGTCATCTCTTTGTCTTCTCTCCCCCTCCCCCTCCCCCCCCCACTCCCCACCCGAAAGCAATGTGAATGTGTTTCAAATTCGTGAGATTCAGGGGTACTGGACATGTGGATAGAAATGAGTTATATCTAAGTACGCAAACAATGAAAGCAAGCCATTTGGCTAGGGACCAAGGGGCCCCACTAAAAATTGCTGGAATCAGGTGCAGTAAATACAACAAATGAGTGTATTCAAAGAATATGAAAATTTTAAGCATCATTAGAAGTTTGCGTTGCCCATAGGCGACTTACTTATTGAGTTGCTGCTGAGTTGGCCTTGATGGTGTTTCCTACAAGCAAAACGACTCTACACTGGAAATGTTGTATAATGTGATGAACAGCAGTAAAACAAGTGCATCATGAAATAATGATTACAAAAGTACCAGACCAACACCCCTTCAAATAAGGGCTTTGATTCATGATGGAAGGCACGATACAAACCCCAACACCCCTTCTCTCCCACAACAAAAGGACAGGCAAAAAAAAAAAGAAGAAAAAACTTCAACCAAGCGCAACTTGCATTAATAAATCTGGTAAAGGATGACTTAAAAAAGTTTAGTTTGTCAATATGCGTTCAATACACCTACAAACATGCTTATGCAAATGAGCTAAACTACAAACCCAAGAGCAGAATAACTTTACGAGTAATCAGATACTGTGTGATGCAATGATCATTAGGACCCATAAAGATTCAGACAAGATGGATACCCATTGACCTCTGCCAGGGAAGGCGTTTAATGCTCAATGGCTCACTCGTTATGCAAGTGGGAGGGTCCCCAGATATGTGGGGTTATCATTGGCCTCCAAGTATGGCAAATGAAAGGATGAACGGACTTATCCTGTATAATGGGGTTGTACTGCAAGAATAATTCAATCAAGCATGACTAAGTACAGTACTGATGAAAAGAACACCATGTGAATACCTCTTCATTCCACTTAGCTTTCCCTAGCTCATCCACCTTTTAACCTTAGGACACTGGGATTAACCTCACCTGCACCACTTTTTATACATGCCAGGATCAAAGCAGGGCGAAACTGTAACTTGAATCTCCTTAATTAGGATGAACAGCAGCATGTCATATTGATATAAGCATAAAACATTAGATCCCTTAAATTTAAAAAAACACGACTAAAAGACACAACTAGAACCACAAGTTCTGCAAGTATCCGTCAGCTTAATGACAAAAGTAACAATAATTCCTGCATCTTTTTCAAACCAAAAACTGTTCAAGTAGCAGCAGTACTGCAAAGTGGATCAATTAATTATTCCTGACTCTGTTGCTGACTTGCAATTATAGGTTATGATCCTGAATATCATGGTCCTAAGAAAACACGGGGGACATGTACTTGAAATGACTTTGGGCAAACTCAGTCATGAGGCAAGAGGTAATATCAGATCCCCACCAAAATATAACTGTAGATATACCATTATATCTCAAAAAATTGTCTGCCACATACGTTTTCTCAAACCAATAGATGGACTCCCAATGCAGAAAGTGTTATTTCATAATAGTTTTATTACTAACATTTCAACCCACCAGATGCCAAACGATCCAGAGGATCAATGCTAAGAATGAGTCCCTCATGAAGCAAAGGTAACAAATATATATACTTAGTGAAATATTACCCATATTTAAGCAAAACCATCCTACAGCTAAATTTTCAAACAAGCAAATAACAATTGGGCAAGTCATTTCATCTTTAAGCATTGCCTTTGATATCACCAAAAGGAAAAGGACTGCAGCACTGATATTGTAATGAACGAAGTTATTATAGTGATTATTTGTATATGCATGCAAGGGGGTGGGGGAGCAAGTTTAGAAAACTACTACTTTCTTTCACAATCATACATACTTGGATTGGCACAGGGAAGCCACCAAAAGAAAAGATCAAGACAAGAGAGAAGACTTAAAAGTAGTTCATGCAAGCGATTAGGTTGGCAATGCAGATGCTCTTAAAGAACAATACAGAATACTAAAAGATAACTAGAAAACTAGTCCTCATTATATGATATTAGATTCCTCTGTACCCTGCGTGTAGGGATTGTGCAGGCTACCCAATGTTGGTCGTATATATCAGTGGCCATTACTTGGATTGCACATTACCAAACATATAGAACAAAGATGTTGCATAAAATAAAATATTATTCAGTCGTTAGCTGTACAAGCAAAAGCTAATTTATACAATTTGCTGGAAGCCTAGAAAAAAAAATATATATATATAAATAAGCAAAACTATTTGAATCCTAGCAATGTATAAGCAAAATTTAACACGAAAAAACAAACCCAATGCTACCAATGGACAAAGATACAAGATCTTATGGCTGGCTATATTCACATATTTCAGTTTTCGCACATAGCACATAAAGTTTGAATTGAAGGATACTGCCACAAATTTCTTCGTTGTAATGATGCTAGGAAGTTCTTATAAACTTAAAGTGTAGAAAAAGTGAGGTTGATTCACCAGTTGAAGTTCTGGACAAGAACTAATATATGTATTGCCTTGTTATATTAAAATTCAATTGGGTTTTTTCGGTATATTGGTATCTTCTGGAATTTCAGGATCTTCCTTTTTCTCCATGGTTTGTTGTATGCCTTCTTGGTATCCTTGTATAAAACTTTTGAGTGCATCTCTATAAGCAGAAGCTCTTGTCATGTACATCCGCTGCAACGCAGGTCTCAGTGTCTCCATTCCCCCTCTGGCAGCCACCGCTGTCAATTATTTCCGCAAATAAAAAGATAATTAGAAGGCTTGGTTAGAATCATCATAATAAACTAAACACACTGAAAGATCCGAAACATTGAATAACAGAGTGGCTTCTTGCCACTACCAATACAATATTCGATACTTTTGAAAGAGTAATTAATGTTTCCTTGTAAGAAATCATCACCGGTCTATTGTTTATAGTTTATACTCAACTATGCTCAGCCTGTATCCTAGATGCTTGGATTGGTTAAGAGAATCTGTTTCTGGGACATAGTTAAATTCCTCTTCTCATGAGTTGTGTTCTCCAGTTGTCCTTTTCCTTTATTAGATGACTGATAAATTTCATAAGAAGCGGCAAACCAATACACTTGAGGGTATACAAAGAGCACATCTCCTAAAGAAAAGAAGAAAAGGAACAAAAAAAAAATAATCTATAATGGTCTTAGGTCTTTCAAATCAAGGAAGAACGGGAAGAATGAAAAGAAAGATGAGATAAACTTCAAGTAAAAAGAATCAAAATATATTTTTTAATTAGTAAGTACACTAGTGAGTTATGTATCCACTCCAACCATAAAAGGATGAGGCAAGTCCATCATATCTTTGTAACTACAAACATCCCTTAGTAAAAGAAAAGCTTAAAACATCATTTGCTATTCATGCCATTTTGGTCTTCTCATTCTTTTGTTGTCCTACTTAAATATTCTCACTGCTGTACATCAGTGCGTTTGTCTTTAAAACAATGTACATGACCAGAACCCTCTTAATCGGCTTCCTTCATCTTCCCCTCAATTGAAGGAACCTCGATCTACAAAGATTCACATTTCCTACCTTATGTTTCTTCATGTGGGTAACAATTGTCCTTAAACACAAAAAATAATATCTTTAAAAATATTTTAATACACAAAAACTAGCTGCACTTCAATTCATTATCAAAAAATCTTAAACAGCAAATTGTCCTTAATCTCACAATGTTGTGGACATTTGACAAAGATAACGAGGAGTAATCCATTTGTCTCTGTGTGTGTTTCCTTTTATTTATTTCGAACCAAGACCTTTCTCACCTTCTCTATTTCTTAATAAACTTACATTCCATATCCTCACAGTCCTACTTAAGTTAAAGCCTCAAGATTCTAATGTATGTTCCCGAAAGTTTCAATTTGAAATTATCCTTAAATAAAATTGTGAAATATCTTTTGCAGAATAAGTATACCAAGGACAGTCATTTATCAATCTTGTGAGATCCTATCATAGAAGAAAAACAGAAGACTCAAGCTGATTCTTGATGTAAACAAAATTGTGAACAGAAATATAGGTTGAATCCTGACTACTCTTGCACCAATTACAACTCCTTAACAACTTACTTTTAATATAATTTCTATTATCAATGTTGTTATTATAATTTCTATCAATGCAGAAGGAAATGAGCTCAAAGCTGTAAACTTACTGTAAATAAAATCATGCTTCTAACTATTTTTTTGGCGAAATTTATACTACACAACAACTTATCTTTAATATGGGCTTCTACTAAAATGTTGTTATTATCTTATTGACCAATGCATAAAGGAATCAACTTAAACTTAATGACGAATGAAACTTTGCTTGTTTCTCCTTCTTGTTCTTCTACCATCTGCTAGTGCTTGAAACATATCTTCAATGTTAACTTTTAAATATTTTGTTTACCTGTTATTATTATTTCAGCTAGATGTCATGCATTTTGATTTTGTAAAGAGGTGGTGGGAAGACTGTACTTGATACAAGAAGATTGCCTCTGTGGAAGTTCAGGAGAAAAAAGAAGAATCATCAAGAAACTTTACCCGGGTAGAATCCAGTTTCATTAGGTTTCCTAACATAGATCCTATAGATTCTTGAAACAAAGAACAGTATAAAATCAATCTTCCTCTATAAACTTCAGAGCTTAAGCACTCAAAGCAGATTGGATTCATGATGAGATTTTTTTCACAGGTCTAATCAGAATAGCAACAATTTGAACAAATAATTCAAACCAGGTTCCATGACATTAAATGCAAATCAGTAAAGCAGAGAAAACAAACAGATTAGATGTTAATGAAATCATCCTCCATGGTATAAACACGAAAATGCCAAGTTGAAACAACATCGTAGATCATCAAAATGATTCTGAGACTGATATGGCAACAAAATATTCATCTAAAACTAGAGGCAGAAGGAGTACCAAGATCTTCCAATGTCGATGGTTCTTTTTCTTTAGTTGTCCTCTCGACTCCATCAGGTTTATCGTCTATAACTTCTTTCTTCTTATAGTCATTTGGCCGAAGTTCAGGACCAATATCACGCACCCAGCTTGCACCATAGAGCCTAGAAGCTTCCTTCAAAACCTGAAGAGCAAAATTAACATAGGGCAACATCGGTGGGTGTGGTGTCAACTTCCCAACTGTTATGGAAACACATCAGTAGAAAAGTACTTTACCAACAACTATTTCACTAGTTCTAATATCCTCGCTGACTAAAGCATGATACTTTCAAAGATATTTAATAAAAAAAGGAAAATAAAACAGAGAGGAAACAAGTGCCCGCTTTAAGGAGGAGCGTACTATAGTCTATACATACACTTCAAGGTCGGGTCAGTATCCCTGAAGTAAGGCCAATCTCTCACTGGAATCCCACAATATAACTAATACATGGAACTGTGCAAAACCCCTATAAACTTATCAAGTACTTTACAACTAAATTGGATAACAAGCACATACTCAGAGTCAAAGGCACGAAAAAACCAACACCATTTTCAGTAATTAAGTCTATGCTTGACAGAGATGAAAATGAAATGGACCGCAGATAATATTTTCACTAAAGTACTATCCTAAGTAGGAAATAGTACAGAAATTCAAAAGAATTACGGAAAATAAATTACCAGAAAACGCTCATGCCAGGTTAATTTTCTGCATTTCTTGATATGAGGAGGGTCGGGCAATGACGAAGGAAAAGCAATTTCCTTCAGATCATAGCGCATATAGTCGTAAACCTTCCTGCAAACTACCTTAACCTTCATTTTTCAGTTGAAGTGCAAAGGTACTAAATGTCGATACTTTACAGTTTCTTGGTTTGCCGGCAAGATACTATAGTGTATTGTCGAAAATCAACTGAGCCGAGCAAAACACGGTAGCATCGCCATGAATCGCGCGAAATGGAAGGAAAAGTCATTCCGAATCGACAGAGATATTGATAATGGCATGGTTGCGTGCGTTGAAAGATTGGTCTATGCAAAACAAGATCTGTAGCATGAGAGTAACAGGAAGAATGGATATGAGGAGGTGGTGGTGGAGGTAAAACACGAGGAAGAAGATAATGATGCTGTAGCAATAGTTGCAGAGAAGGGTAAAAGGGGAAGTGACGCCGTAATCTCTGAAATTTTCACCAAGAAAGATACTAGAGATAAAAGGGGATCTGTACCCAAAAGAAGAATGCTTTCTTTAAGCTAAAACGATGTAGTTTAAATGTTTTAATTGTTACCTACTTACTTTGGTTAAAACTGCCCCCATAATTTTGGTGAGTATTAATATTTAGATTAAATTTTTCCCACGATTTTATTTATTTTTAAAACCTCCATAAATTTAGTAAAATTTAAAAATAAATTACAACTTGACTCAAATTTTAAAGAATTTTTTTAAAAAATACCCTTAATTGTCTTATTATTAAGAGATATAAAAAAAAAATTTAGTTTTAACAAATTAATTTAATATTGTATGATATTATTAAATTTAAAATAAAATAAAATAAAGTAAATTGATATTCATTCTTAAAATTAAGATAATTTTTTTTTATAAAATAGTACAATTTTTTAAAGAATATGAAGTTGTACTTCTTTTTCTTCTTTTTTTATATTATTATTATTATTATTATTTCGAGATTAATTATTTATATTTTAGTTTATATGTCATTTTAAATTGAATAGTTTTACAATTATTATTGTCTTTAACAAGGACACACTAAGGATATTTTAGGTATTTTAGAGTTCAAGGAAAGTTAGTGTAGGTTAAAAAATATATTGTAAAAGAGATTGGAGTAATTTTAATCAATATTTAATACACTGACAACATATTTAATTTTTATGTTGTCAATAAATAAAATAGTGATATGTATCACTAACATCATCTCAACTAAGCCTTAAATTCCAAACTAGTTTGGAGTCTGCTATATGAATCCCTTTCCTTTATTCGTATCAATCCAAAACATTATTTTTAGTAATACTTAGGACAGACATATCCTTCTTAATGACTATCACATTTAAGTTTCGGTCTCCCTCTATCATTTCCAACACCTATCACCTGCACCAAGTCACCTTTCCTAACTATGGTGTACATTGGTCGATGTTGGATATGTCCAAACCAACGTAATTGATTCTCCCTCATTTTCTCTTCGATAGTTGCTACCTCCACCGTCCTACGGATCTCCTCATTCAGTATTCTATCCTTTCTTGTATATCCAGTCATCCATCTCAACATTTGCATTTCAGCTACTTCCATCTTATGTGAGTGTTGTTTCTTAATTGCATAACATTCGGAACTATGCAACATAGTCGGTCTCACTGTCATCCTATAAAATTTTCCTTTCAACCAATTCGGGATTTTAGGATCACATAAAACTACTGAAACACTTCGCCACTTCACCCACCGTGCCTTGATCCTATGGTTCACATCATGCTCAATTATGCAATCTTTTTGTATAAATGAACCTAAATACTTAAACACATCTTTTATAGGGATTGCATGACTATCCAACGTTATTTCAGTCGAGCCTTCTATAGTGTCACTAAAATTGCAGTCTATATACTCGGTTTTTGTTCGACTCAACCTAAGACACTTAGATTCTAATGCATTCATCCATAATTCTAGTTTAGAATTTAAATATTTTTTAGTTTGATCTACCAACACAATACTGTCGGCAAACAAGCATACACCACGAAGCCACATTTTGAATAGCATAAGTGTCACACCCCTCACGGAGGAATGACTGGCTGGAGGATTGGGAAACTAATCCACTGTAACCTTGACTTTGAAACAAAATAACAAACTTGACTCATGACGTAATTAAAAAATAAAAGTAGCTTTTCTAAAAAACTTGAAGTTTGCCATAAAAGTTTATTTCCTGTAATAATTAAAAAGTTACTGAAAATTTTGGCAGAGGTTCCCTTGCAACATGGAACATGTCTCAAAATACAAATATATATGCTCATGATTTCACACAACAATAACACAAAGATAACAAAGAGCTTCACTCCATCCACATCATAAACAAGACAAATAACTAGATGCTTACATCATTCGAAATTATACACCCCATAGTTCTAGTGAAACTGCAAACTTTCATCCTTTAACTTCAAGTCCGAGATCCTGGAATTACCTTGCCATACTCAATCCGCAAGTCACAAGCTCGGTGACGCCATGTACCGAACTCCTGTTACTAAAAAAAATCCACGAGAGAGGGGTGAGTCCTATGGACTCCGTGAGTGAAAAATCGTTCCCAAAGGGTACTAGCATCACCCAACACAAACGTATAACATATATAATAACTTCATGTAACATTGTTCATACCTTAATTCACATTACATGTATATATTATAATCGTCAAAATTCACACTTTAGATGTAACACAGGGTCACAAATTAATCAGAGCAACAATATCAAACAAAGCAACCAAAGGGCCAATGAGTAACCTATCCCCGCACAACATTATCACTCCCTGCCGGGCATTTACATGCCTGCAAAATAAATTAATCTCCGTACATAATCCATCCCACCAAGCTGAGTACTCAATTTAGAAAAAAAAATAAAAAAGCTTTTTTAACTTCAAATCCATTGATCATCTTCTAACTTTTCTTATTCTTAAATTTTAAGTTCTATAAATAGACATTGTAGGAATTAGAATACCCACCAACCACTACTATACACAACGTTACAACTCTCTCATATCTATCACTACTATAATACTCTTTTCTTTTTGGATTTTCCTTAACCCTCCATTGTGTCATAACCTTCCTATGACCAACATACAATTTAGGTTTAGAATAATTGTATCATTTTAGAAGGCATGCATGTTGATTTATTTTCTCTCTACCATCTCTTTCGTTTTTCAGATATCAAAAAATTTATTAAACGCATTATCATCACAAATTTCACGTTTTCTTCTACGATCATCAATGGAGATGGAATGGATTGTGACACATCTGAAAAAAAAAATAAAAAAATTTCAATCTTGGATTGAAAATAACTAATTGTTCAACATGGGGTGATTGTGTTTGTGAGTCTATTCCAACTTATCATTTACCAACAGATTTTTAAAATTGGTACCTTTGGGACTGAGAATGAAATTTTTGCTAGTTTTCGAACATGAATAGCAGCATTGATTCTGCCTGAAAAAGAACAAGAATATGATGATATGTGTATTTATATTGAAGCCATTGATGATAAATTGTGAGGAATTTGATTTTTTTTTTTTTTTTTCCTTCCTTTCTTTATGGTCTAAGTTTTGTGTGAGTAAAATGGTTGTGGTGGAACGAAGGAAGATAAGGCAAGTATTAATCTAAATGAACTAAAACAGGAAATGGTTCAGTCATGAAAAGAATTTTGTTTCTACAAGAAAGAAAAAGAAACTCAGCACAATTGAAGAGAGAGAAGAGAGAATTTGTTTTCTCTAGAAAACATGAAATAATTTGGATTTGGGGTATGAAATAATTTTTTTAAAATGTCCTTTATATTTTCATGTAGCATTATTTAATTACATTTCATATTTATATAATGAATAAAATATCTATTACTAGATAAATAATAATTAATTTGCAACATTTTTACAATTTAATAAGTTTTTAAGTTTTCACTTTTCAGTATCTACATCTATATCTATATATAAAAAAAGCTTTAGAGACATAAATTTTTTATTTTCTTTTATATCCTTATTAGTTTGTATTATTATATAGTTATGTTTAGTTGTTATTTTGTTTCAAATAGACTACTATTTTTTTTTTTTTTTTTACTTTTGTTTATTTTAATATCAATAGAATTGTAATTAGTTTCAGGACTATCGATTTCTTTTTTTACTAATTCTTCTCAATATTAAAAATCTATAAGTTTTTCAATAATTACATGTCAATATCGATTTCTAATTATTTTTATTTATTAAGTACCTAATAATCTTAATTTTTTTAGTTATTCTCAAATTTAAGAATTAAAATTTTAAAAATTACTAAAACTTAAAATAAATATTAAGAATTTAGTTTTCATGATTATAATATTGTTGTTTATCATAAAACAAAAATTATATTTTTTCAATAATTATATGTCAATATTAGTTAATATTGCATTTTTCATATTTTTTATTTAATAAGTTTCTAATAATTATAATATCTCTAAATTCTTCTTAAATTTATGAAATAAATTTTTTAAAATACTATAAATTAAAAAAAATATATAGAGTCTAGTTTCCACGATTATATATTGTTGCTTTAACTTTAATGGAAGAAATTTTATTTCTTAATTAATATAATTGTAATAATTTTATGGCTATTAATTTTTTTATCCTATTTCTTTTCAAATTAATAAATCTATAATTTGTCAATACTATACATCAATAGTAACTAATATTGAATTTCTCAATTTTTTTAATTTAATAAGTTACAAATAATTATATATATTAATTTTCTTTTAAAATACTATGAATGAAAAGAAATATTAAAAGTATAGTTTTTATGACTATAATATTATGATATTAATTCTTACTCCATCTTTAGAACTTTTTAAAAATAAATAAATTACATGTTTATATTATTTTTTAAAAACAATTTCTTGACATTTATATTAATTGTTATTTTTAAACAATAAAGAGAGTTTAGTGATCGCCTCAGTCGTAGACCTAATAAGGTGAACCACGTAAAACCTTGTGTCTTCTTTACTTTTTGGTTTCTTTGCCATCATTTTATTATTATTTGTTAACAACATATATAAGAGCTTTTGGTTGCAATGCATCTATTTATGGTTTTTTAGGACTGGAAGCAATGGCAGATGATAAATGAAAGATCGAGAAGTTCGATGGAACCAATTTCCAATTCTGGAAGATGTAGATAGAAGATGTTCTTTATTAGAAGGATTTGTATAGACCTTTGCTCGATACCAAACCAAAAACGATAAGGGAGGAGATTGGAAGATCTTTGGTAGGAAAGCAATATGGAAAATTAGGTTATATCTCTCATCGTAGGTTGCATTTTTGTAACTTTGAGAAAATCACGAGTGAGAACTTAGAGCATAAAGTTAAGCTTGGTAAAGTTATGCTTATGTTAAGCTCTATGAAGCTTGTTGGTGGTGGCTGAATTTGTTCATTCAAGTAGGTTGTCACACCCTTTACGGAGGCATGACTGGCCGGAGGATTGAATAACCAAACCACCGTAACCCTAACTTTGAAACAAGGCAACAAATATACCTCATCACCCAACTAAAGCATAAAAGTAACTTTTCTAAAACCGAAGTTCACTATAAAAATTTATTTTCTGAAACAATGAACAAGTTACTAAAAATTTTGGTAGAGGTTCCTTGCAATATGGAACATGCCTTCAAAATACAAACACATATGCTCATGATTTCGCACAACAATGACACAAAGATAATAAGGAGCTCCGCTCCATCCACATCATAAACAAGACAATTAACTAAACTCTTATATCTTATGAAATTAGACACCTCACAGTTCTAGTGTGACTGCAAATTTTTATCCTTGACTTCAAGTCTGAGATCTTGGAAAATACCTTGCTATACTCTGTTGGCAGGTCACTAGCTCAGCGATGCCATATACAAAACACCTATTACTAAAAAAAAAATCACAAGAATGGGATGAGTCCTATAGACTCCGTGAGTGGAATATCGTATCCAAAAAGTACTAGTATCACTCAACACAGGTGTATAATATATATAGTCAATTAACATCATGTGCCAATGTTCATGCTTTAACTTAAAATATACGTACATATTTGTAATTATCATAAATTATTTATACTAGTTATCAAATCCACATAATTTTTAATTATCTCAGTACGTATTCATACGTTAATTTACGATTAACAATTTAACTAATAATGTCTTAAAAGTTGATTTAATAACTTAATTACTAGATATATATTAAGCTCAATATAAACCACACTCAACTAATCAATTCCACGGCTAGGACTTTAAATTAGTCACTCGGCCAAGATTGAAATGCCCCGTAAAAACAATCCTCTCCCTCAGTTATCACAATCCAAGATACTCATGACTTAAAAGTAATTAGCTTCTTCAACCTAATTAAAATCATAACTTTGTTTATTAGATTAACATGCCATCCTTATCCATTAGGATGCAATCTATTGAAAAGCTCATATAGTTCAACAGGGATGTTATACTAACCTGTTAAGTCAGTGAAAGATGTGAACTTAAACGAACTACCATAAAGCAATATTTAAGTCCTCAATTTATATATATATAAATATATATATATATATTTTAAGTCAAAACTTAGAGAATCACGCATAACCTATTTTCTTGACAATTACATTGTATAGAATGAATAGTTGACAAAAAACATGGACCAATAGAACGTTTATAAACCCCTTGCAAACCTAGGACAATTTAAGAAACCCAATTCAATTTGCAGGGCCAAATTTTTAAACAATCTCCTTAACATGCCAATTAAAATAGCATCCTTTATCTTACATAATTACATCAAACACGTTTTCTTGAGAATTAAATCCTATTAACCCTTTATCTGAATAACTTAAAATAATGTTAATGAGTTCAATGTCGAGTTTCCTAATTAGTTATTTAACCACTGAAACTTGCATATGTATTCACTTAACACCCTAGTTGGAAACTAATTCCTTTTTCTTTCTTTTTTAAACCTTTTACCAATTATCTTAAAAGTACATTTAAATTCCTTGAACCTATAATTATATATGTTGATTCTTACACCAAAGGATGTGACATCATTAATTTATTTTTATTTGTTCATGTTACAACCATGGAGTTCAAATTAAATTTAATTAAAAACTTAGACTATTCACTTCCATTATTTATATGATTTTATTCCTATTCTTCCCTTTTTATTTGCATTGTTTCCACAATACCAATTATTCACTTTACATTTCTAATGAGACTTAAAAAGTTGCAATTAACTTAATATAACCAAACTAACAACAAGTCAATTAATATACCTACCTTAACTAAATCAAGGTTTTAATTCCATAAAACTCCAACATTTAACCCCTATTGCCAACTCTTTTTAACACCTCAAAATCCTCTTTCAGCCTAGCTTTTATATCCTGGTTATTACAAAGAGGAAAACATAACTATGGGACTGCTTTTATTCCTTGAAATTGTGCCAGCCATTCCTTGCTATTACTCTCACCTATGTCTCGACTGTAGGACACATAGAAAGCAGGGCATCCAGCAGCCCTTATTGCAGCGTCTTCTCTCTATCCTTTAACTAACACCAAAGCCCCCACACTATCACACATACCCAAACCTCCTTCAAGGAACCTAAGCTTCGAATACACAGCACCCCCTACCGCCACTCCTACAATTAACCCCCCAAATAGGACAGTCCCCAGTCAATTAGGAGGCAGCAAGTCCAGTCCTAACAAAACTAACCTACAAGGTCAAGGGAAGAGCCAAAAGAAGAAGCTACTATCTTGGAACTACCTTGCACCAAGAAGAGTGGAAATTCCCTAAGCTGGCTGAGGCTTCTTTAATGGCAAAAATAAGGAAAATTAAGTTATTGCCAAGACTTCCTTGTTCATCCTTCACGATCTACTCAACCCAAGGAGCCAGTACGAGCAAAGAAGAGAAAAATAAATCAGCTTCTATGCTACCACTCACTTGGCCAAACTCACCAAGAGATGCAAAGTTTTTCTTCAACTCCTTGGCTAACACAAGAAGATACACGACCAAATTAAAGAAATCTGCAACCCCACTCCAAGCCAAGCTACCATGGCTAGAGTTGGGAAAGTAAAAATTCAAGGCAGCCAACAAGTTGTCACGACAAAGGAAAAATTTCAAGAATCCAGCTTTCTCAAATGTCTTGCTTTCAATGATTTACATGGATATTATGAGCAGAGGAGGAAAGAAACTCGGCAAAGGAAGAAGGAGTGGAGGAAAAAAAAAACAAGTCGATGTTGCTAAAGTGAAGTAAGAAAGAAAGAGACAAATAATTTAATGCCCAAGTCAAAGTCATGAAATTAAATTAGTGGTGACTATTAAACTTATATATATATAATTTTCAAATTTGTTTATATCCACATATTTATTTTACTTTTCCATTAATTTATTCAATTTAATTTTCAATCTCCATGTCAACCAATAGAGTTGTAGAATTAAATACTTTCATTCTATGTATATATACTTATATATACAGTTATTCAATTTAATTTTCAATTTAGCTCTGAAGGTTGCTGAGCTATGTGAATTGAGTTATGGAGGTTGTTGAGCCTTGTGAATTCAGTTAAGTTAGTGATCTCTGAAATTTCGGTGAACTTTCTCAAGTGGAGTTTGAGAAGCAGATGTAGCTAAGGGTTTTGGTGAACCGCTATAAAAATCTTTGTACAATCTTTCTCTATCCCTAAACTCTTTACTTTTAGAAATCATCTCCATACTTGCTTATCTGTATAAAATGCATTTTTACTATAATCGAAAAGAGAGTGTTTTTAATTGGCCAAACTAGTCACGCCCCTTTAGTTTTCCATTCTTGGTACAACATAGGGATGCAATTAGAGTATAGGATTACCAACAAAGGCAAGATCTATAATTTTCTCGAAGGTCCAATATACATATTATAAGACCTTTTGAATAACCTCTAAACATGATGTAAGCTCCCAAGTTGTGGGATGAGTTTGGGGATTTGATCAAGTGCCTGTTGAATCTTGTTCATGAAATTCATATTAATAAAAATGTAGTTATCTAGCTGCCAATAAAAATACTCTAAGGAATTCCAAGAATTCTTGTTATAGACTCGTTCTAATCCTTAATTCTCTTTTCTAGGTTCATTGACTCCACTTTTCTTATGTTTATGTGATCCTATTCTCTCCGAATGAACTTCATGAGAGAAAGAAGGAACTCTTGTTCAGCAGGAGTCCAAAGCAAGGTGAAAGCGCGAGGAATGACGACGATTCTCAGATATCACAAAACAGAATGTGATACGAAATATCGTTACTATCATGACTATCATCAATAAATAAATAAAAATGCCCTTAGATTGGATTGAAAACATGAAAAATAATTGGAAAAATCAAAAAATAGTTTTTGATTTATCCTTTCCCGGAAGAAAGAATGTGAAATTCGAAATCCTCTTTATTCCTCTTGCCTAATTTTACGAAAGAAGGAATTTGCTTCTGATCTCCTTTTGCTCGATGAATAGATTTTCCTATTTTATTGGTTTTGGTTGGCTCTGTTTAGGAGTAGACGAATCCAAGAAATAACTATTTCATATATTCTATAGTTCATGACCATAACAATTTCTAATTTCTAGTCACTCTTATAAGGATAAACTAAGGATAAGGAAGCTTTTCTGATGGTATGCCTCTAGGAATCTCTGATACTTTCAACTTCATGATTGTATTCCAACACAATATTTTTATCCAAACATCTTAATAAAAAAATGTCAAATATTAAATCTCTCCACATCTACCATGCTTTTCTTCTCACCCATATACACAAGTACATAAAAACCATCTACGTTCTCTCCACCCTCCACATAATAACAGTTAATACAAACTATGTAATATAATTAAGTAAAAGCAGATTGAAACTTGTAGGCGCCAAGAAGGCATCACATTTAAACTTGGTTATATTACACTTTTTATTTTTATAGTTTGCACTAATCTACTATAATTTTTATAATTTAAAAAGTTAAAATAAAATACTCGTAGTTTTAAAATCGCCAATATAGCCATTGCCATCACTTTCCATCCAAATTGATTTAACGAAAAATAATATAGACTAATATAATCTTACATGGCCAAATAAAAAAGTGACATATCACTACAGCCGTGTTTAATAAAATATTATTTTTTGTTTTAATTCATAGAAAAATAAAATAATTAAAAATAAGAAAATATTTCTAATTTTCTTATTAAGGGTTGTGACCAAATTGAATAACGCTGAAACAATTACAAACGGCTCAAGAGGACAAGAAACAAAGAAGATAGGACATGTTGGATCCCAATAGACTGATAGTGCAAAGACATCCCCAAACAAAAAGTCAACTTATTATCATTCAAGCCAAACAAGAAATTAAAAATCAAAAAACAAAACCTAAATTACGAATAAAGATCAATTCAAAACAAAGTTCTTCCTAATCAACCTTACTGATTTGGCAATTACAATATTTTCATAATAAAGAACCATTTTTGTTTTGGTGATTGAAAACCAGAAATGGAAATAATCTCAAATATTAAATGCTAGATTCTGACCACTAATTTAGCTCTTGATTCTGATACAAATGAAATCATTACTTTCTTGTTTCGATCTGATTGTTTTGAGAGGTACCATAGAAAAGGAAAAAAAAATCAAATTAATAATATATAGACTATATGAAATTTAGACTATTGTTTAAATTAAATTAATCTAAAAACAGAAACTATTATATATACAAGGAAATTATCAAGATTTTTCCATTTTCCTTTGCCATTGTTTGTATTCCATCAATATAAACATTTTATTTTAGGCAAATACTATAGGGAGAAAAATCCTCCTTGCACAACAACCACTTAACTAAATAGGAAAAAAAGAAAAAGAAAAGAGAGAGAGAGAGCTCCATGTGGGAGTTCCTTAAAAAATCATGGAGGAAAACAATATAGCTTTTATTTTATATTATATTCTATATAATATAATTTCCCACGTTTTCTAATTAAATAATAAATGAAATCATCTATCATTGTAAACATGCGGGGGCATGTTGTAGGTGCAGAGAGAGACGTGTTGGGCAAAACAAACAAACCCACCAAGAATAATAGTCTCCAATTTATTTGGGCAAAATATATATATATTTTTTTTGAAGGAAAACAAAAAAAGTCGGTGCTAACAATATCCATTAATACACTTGACAAGATAAAACAGCCTCTACAGCTATATAAGCTTAGTCTCTACAATATTATCTGTCTCTTTCACCATCCGAGAGAAGAGAACGAAATCTTCAAAGTAAAAAAAAAAAAAAAAAACACACACGCAAATACTTGTCCTTCCACCTCTGATTCCAATGGATCAGCTTAACCAGAGCAACCTCATTAAAAAGAAACCCCTTCTTGCTTTTCCTCTTATAATCAACAAAGAAGTGAAATATACACTTTATTTTCTTGTCCTCGTAATATTTTCCATCTTATTTTCCAATCTTGTTACCCCTTTTGATCCACGTTCTCTTCTTCGTTTCGGTTTCTTATCACAAAAACCATCTCATGGAGCTTGTGATTATTCCAAGGGAAGGTGGGTATGGGATGAAAGTTACCCGCTTGGTTTATACAACGAAAGCTGCCGGTTTCTTGATCCCGGTTTTCGGTGTCATCAAGATGGAAGGAAAGATGAAGGTTATCTTAAATGGCGATGGCAGCCTAACGGCTGTGTCCTCCCAAGGTATTGAGTTTGTTATATATATATATATCATCTGTATGATTATGTTTTGTAGTCTTGCAGTGATGAAATATTGAGAACAAGAAAAATTCAACAACTCAATCTTAGTGATTAGGCAACAGTTATAAGATCCTAATTTAGAGGACGAGATTGATGAAATGATTAAGAGTAGGTAAGTTTCTATCCATAACTTTGTCCTAATCGATCCTATTTACACTCTCACTAATTTCACGCTAATTAAGCCTAATTTACCTAAAATATGATATAATAGAGGTTGTTTGGAAATATTGTTGAAAGATACTATGTATACCTGTTCTAAGAAAACTATTGCAGAGTAGTTATGTAAATAATCTTTTTGTTTTAGTGACAATTTGTGCGCACCTTAATTAAACAGTCTGGTCAATGGAGAGTAAACACATTCTCAACCAGTACGTCAATTCTTAAGATAAACATGTTCGTAATATTTAATTAGTTTAGCATGATTAAGGAATTTTATAAAAAATTGAAATTATTTTAATAACTACAAAAAGTTGAAGCTGCACTAGAAAACATCTTCTAGGTTGTTTCTTTTGGTAATAAAATTAAAAAAATAGGATACCTCACACTCATTGATAAAGAACATTGTTCTTATGTCACTATAATTATTTATCGTGAAAACCATCACCGCACTTGTATTGGGGCCGCCAAAATTGGAATGCTATCAAAAAGTTATAATAATCTAAAACTCTCTTTTTTTCTCTCTCGCACCTTTTCCTACTGCACATTGTTTAATATAATTATGACACATAACATTCATTACTAACCTTCTGACAGTACCAGTAATAATGGCATGGTTTCATACTTCCACTAACATGATTGAAGCTGTTTGCTTTTCACATTTTTGTGGCTTAATCTACTGTCAGATTCAATGCGAGTGAGCTCCTGGAAAGGAGCAGGAATGGACGTATTGTCTTTGCAGGAGACTCCATTGGTAGAAATCAATGGGAGTCTCTCCTGTGCATGCTGGCTCAAGGAATCTCCAACTTGTCTACAATATATGAAGTACATGGAAACCCTATAAGCAAACACAAGGGATACCTTGCAATGAGGTTCCAGCAATATAACCTCACTGTTGAATATTACAGGACACCTTTTCTGTCCACCATTGGTCACCCTCCTCAGAATTCACCAAGTCAAGTTCGAACCGCAATTAGGGTTGATGTGCTGAACTGGTATTCCAGACTGTGGAGAGGTGCGGACATTCTTATCTTCAATGCCGGGCATTGGTGGAACCATGAAAAAACTATTAAACAGTATGATCGATCAAATCTTCAAACTGATATACTTGTAGGTTTTGTAATATTAGAGCAACCAGTCTGATAAAATTGATGGTTTCCAGGGGCTGCTATTTCCAGGAAGGAGGGAAACTAAATATGACAATGGATGTAATGGAAGCGTTCCGTAGATCGTTACAAGCATGGAAATCATGGGTGTTAAATAATCTTGATCCTGAGATGAGTCATGTTTTCTTCCGTAGCTACTCTCCAGTACATTACAGGCAAGCATGCTGATACATTTATACACAAATCATACCACCACCTCCACTTTTTTTGGGCGGTCGGTCAGAAAACAAACTGTACTTCGTAAAAAAAAAAAAAAAAAAAAAAAAAAAAAACTTCGAATGTTGATACTTGGATGATAGAAACAAGTCGACTGGGAATTCGGTTCAAACCCCACAAAAGTGCAGCAGAGAGAATTAAGATGGGCAAATATAAAGGCCTCACAAAAGATAATTTAGTTTCTATTGCTTTCTATCTTTTTAATTCATGGTCTTAACATGAAGTTCTGCAGGAATGGCACATGGACTGAAGGTGGTCACTGTGATACAGACACACAACCAGAAAAGAACCACACAAAGTTGGAAAGTGAGCCTTACAACAATATTTTCATATCTGATGTTATCAAACAGATGAATTATGGCAACTGGAAAGTCCAGTTTCTAAACATTACATATCTGTCAGAGTTTAGGAAAGATGGCCACCCTTCAAAGTATCGGGAGCCAGGCACTCCACCTGATGCTCCACAAGATTGCAGCCACTGGTGCTTACCTGGAGTACCAGATACATGGAATGAACTTCTCTATGCTCATCTTCTCTCGAATGAGTTCAGGACTAAGTAAAGAATCAATTGTACAGGAAAAAAATTAGTCCAGATTTTCTTAGAATACAAAAGAATTTAACTTTTGCCAGCTGTACATTATCTTCATTGCTTTCAATCAAACAGTTTCGTCCACTTGCTCATCTGAGTTCGCTTCATTGCTTGTTATTTCCTTCATTTTCTCAAGCTGCCTCAAAAGAGCCAACCTTTCTGGGGCATATGTGGATGGAATCTACCAGAAAATCATTAGATTGTCATGAACCCTGATGACTATAATTTGAAATCTAAAAAAAAATTTGAAGGAATCTACCAAAGTTATAAGCCACGTACCAGAGCTGGTACATATCTCTGAATAGCAGCCAACATGGCTGCATGCCCAACTGCAGTAACCTGTGGGACAAAAATGTTTTCCTCAGTAGGACTGTTGAACCAATAGTTAAGATGAAGGACTACTTTTTCCTTGCATATGAAAAATATTATCAACCATAAAAGTGTAAATAATAAAGGTTCAATCTCATGTTCCTTTTGGTTCCTCTTGCCTTTACTTCCAGGTGTGAGTAAAGTCCTATGAGGATCCTTTTCAAAGCCCTAAACACAACTCTCTGCCAATCTAGCTGAAACCTTATGGGGACGTTACATACACATTATAGTTCAGAACCATGGTACTAAGGAAAATAAATGGTTTTCTCTACAAGTTGGAATATTGTTTATGGAATTAGTTACTTGAGGACAGGAATTAAAGCAACCAAGAATCAAAAGAACTAGCTGGGAAAAAAGTGTGGAGACATGGATTATGAGGCTATCAACCCAACCCGTAGTGTCTACACTACACTTGGGAATAAATAGACAATGAAATCTGATTCAAAACATAGCTGCTCTATGTAGCACCGAGTTCATATGTAACTTAATGATGTCAAACAAGCACAACAAATTCACACACAAACTCAGCCAAAAAAATAAAAACAAAAATGGAGAAGCAAAATCTCTGTCATTGATGTAGGGACCGTGATAAAGTTTATAAATCTAGTACCAGTCTGTAACAAAGCGGACTATTAGCAAAACCAAAAATTTGGATACATATCTTCCACCATCAATTTCAGGAGTTGCTGCATAAAAATTCTTACGAGGGCAATAATATTTGGCCCTGGACATGAACAACTTTTATGACTTGTGTTATGCTATTTGGCCATTTACTTGGTATGACTATGAGACAATGTGTTGAAATTCCATCTACATTATCATGCAATAAAGCGAAGACACACAAAAGGAAATAAAGAAAAAGAACAGGAATTCCCAATGTTAAAGGGTAATAACTCACAGGAAGAAGCATTAAAATGCCAATTGGGACAACTGACGCTAAGTCAATCAGAGTTCTTCTCAGGGCTTTCTTCTCTTTCTCAGTCAATTCATCACCTAGCACAGACCTCCTAAGCAATTCCATGGCAGCAGCAGCATCAATAGCCAGAAGCTGAGTTCCTTGCCAGACATCCTGCTTATTTTATTAACAAGACCCTTAGCCAAGACAGGAAGGACGATAATTTATTTTTTTTATCAAAACACGACATATCGTAGTTAGTCTTCTTATTATGTATTACATTATAACAAGGAGATAACATTAACCTGTTTTGCATACCAATAAAATTGATTCAGTCTTTGGAAAGAGAAGAAAAAAAAACCTGTTAATGGAACTGATATGTGATATAGGAGACCATATATCAATAAATAAATGATTACAATGAGCATTGCCACATCAATAAGATGATGTAAATGGCCCACCATAATAAATTAGACCATACATGATATTTTGAATAATGAAATTCTTTAGACATGCATACCGTGCCAGTTTCTTTTAGTTTCCCAAATGATTTTTCAATGATATTTCCTTTTCTCTGAACCTGGACCAGCTGAGCACCTCCAATATCATCACCATAATCGGCACTATCATCCGTGGTCTCTGTATCCTGGGGGAAGGAAAACATACATTGATCAAGATTCTGGCATAGGAACAAATTTGACAACATATTTGATATCGATGTACTTAATAAAAAATAGCATGCAATTCGAAACAAATTAACACACCATACAATCCAGAAGTTTCATTCTGAAAACATTAAGTTTTTTTTTTTTTTTTTTCCAATTGATATACTTAATTTTTTTTTTATTGTTTTAAGATGTGAATTACATTACATTTTTCTAAAAAAACAGGATCTAACAATTGAGATCTTAAAGAATAATGAATTTTGAAAAGATCACTTCTAGATATAGAAAATACCAAATATGGAAGGCAGGATATCTTTCCCAATTAGTCACCAATTTTTCTCACATTAACCAAATAGGAGTAAAGTTGTTAAAAGAAAATTGAATAACAGTGCTGTTGCTACACTTGGTGGACCAAGAAAGGGTAAATAATTACAAAAGGACATGTGGATCCACGTAAGGAAAAAAAGGAAAAATGCATCCCACAATAAACAATGACGTGGAGAGGGAAGAATTTTGTGTCTTCTGCTGTCCTTTTGACAGGCCATGTTATTCCATTAACAGAAAAAAAGTACCATTAAATGAATGTTTTCTGAATACACCCGGACCATGGGATAAGCACACCAAAACTTACACTTCAAAGCAGAATAAATTCATTATAAAAAGTAATACTAAAGTAGATTTTTTAACTCAGAATTTGACCACCGAGAGCTTAGCTTGAGGGGTTGGTACCTGTCCCCCACCCCCTAGTGCAAGTTCGAATACTCCCAATGTACCAAAAAAAATTATTAAAAAAAAAACTCAGCATTTGAATGGGATGAATCCTATCTCTCCACCAAATGCTGAGGAATCAATATGTCTCAATCAGATCACAAAGGTCAGATTATTAAACACAATAACTCCAAGATTGCACAACAAAATTTAGAGAAAAAGAAGGACCAGGGAAGAAATAGAGACGGATCCAAAACAACCGATATGTTAATAAAGCAGTTAGTGCCATGTTACCAAATGGTATAGGAAGTTATTGTTACTAGCTTATTTATTGTCCTTTTAGCTGAAAGGAAATTGTGATAGAAAGAGTTCAAATACGAGACATAAGGTTAGGATGAAACTGGCGTGTGGAAGAAAAGACATGTAATATTGATTCTTCATACTGAAATTCTACATGTACACAAAATGTGAACAATGAAATGTAAAATTGTAAGTAAAATGTTGAATAGTTTGAGAAACACCTCCTCATCTTCTGATTGATAAGCACTTCTTTGAACCCTTCTCTCAAGTTTTATTAGCTCATTTCTTAGAAGTTCAAAGCGGTGAATCTCACAGGATTCCATGTCCACCTCTCCAAAATTTGAAGTAGACTGCTCAATACTTTCATTTTCCTGCAAAAACACATTGAAGTCCAGATAATTTCCAGCGAATCATCCCAACTTCGAGCTTCATACTACATACTTCAAATTTATCAACCAAAGCAACTAAGCACACTTCAACTTTGCAGAAAATAGGAATATTATAAATTTTCTGGTGATACAACTTGCTACATACGCCCAAAACTTTATCTGTTTGTTCTCACCCTAACCCCCTTTAGGACCCACTTGTTGTAATCTTTTGACACGAGAAAATTTATGTTGATATCAATAATCAATTATGTGCTTGGTAAAACATAAATTGTTTTTCTTCATCAATGAAGAATGATGAAATGAATTTTAATGGTCGGAAATTCCCTTTGTTTTCAAAAAACTCCTGAAGACAAAAAGGAAACCCCAGATGTGTCCACTTTGGAAATATAATACATAAATGAGATAAGAGCCCATCCAGCTAAATTACTTCAGCATCAGAAGAGACTACCTCTGAGAATTTGATATGATGTCATGTCAAGTACAAAGAACTAAGAATACAACAATTACATTTACATACATTAAATTATAAATATAGCTTCTGAAGTTCAGTAAAGTCAAAAGACAGAGTGTAAATGCTTAACAAGTATGAGATGAACATTACTTGATAGTTTATTTCACCCACCAACCATTTCAGGGACCCTAAAACTGGAAAAACACTTCAGACTTAAAAGTTCATCTAAACTTGGTTACATTAACAAACTGGTTCCCGAATTAATCCGTTTCTGTTGCTTTTAAGTACTCAGGATATTTTCTAGTAAAACTTCATACTGAAAGACCTCACCTGGTTACCTTTTCTTTGTTTTTTGTGTGAAAGCAGGGTATGAAGCACGGACACTTCTACCATGTAGTGTGTCAAATGATTCATGCTCCCTGCCAGGCATGATATGACAGACAACACACAAAAGATATTGGTACAAACTTGTCCAGATTTGCTGGATCATCTTGTCAGCATTGCCATGTCAGCTTCTTAGCTCCCCTTGTAACTTAAATAGAAGTCATTCATTAAGGACTTATTACAGATTTCCTTCCTAGCTATAAAAGAAATATCTGACAATTAATCTTTCACCCTGTTGACCTTTGACACTCGTTCTGTTAGATAGACAGAAAGCTTTTAATTGCAGTAATTTCCAGAAAAAATGGTCTGCACTGATGGTAGTCTTTTAAGCTCTTCACTTACCATCAAAACCCATACGATTTTATGTGTGTCAGACCTAAAGAGCTACATAAAAGTGAAATGCCCGTCCAGGAAAGCCTATGCAAGTTGGATTCATGCTACATTTCACAATAGGAAGTCGGTTCTCTGCTACGTAGAACAAAATTATAATTTGGTGTGCAGTAGTTATGGTCTACCCAAACATGATCAAAACAAGACATCCATTGGAATCATATCCAATTTTCACTAATATTTATTAGTTGTGACTTGTGAATTGTGACAAATTGTTGATGATAGCATAGTACATCTTTTCCTTTCCATAGCTAAAATTCATCACAAAACTACCAGAGGGGGCAAACCCTAGTACACGAGTTATACAAAAATTGTTGGTAATAGCATAGTAGATCTTCTAATAACTATCTAGACAAAAGTTGAAATTACATACTTAATTTAGCTATATGACTAGGAATGGCAACTATGTGGAATGGGTTAGGGATGCCTCTCTTACTCCCTTCCTGTTCTAGAAAACCCTTCTCTGTCCCCACCCTGTTTCCTGAAACAGGGAATAGGTCCCCCGTCCCCGTGTCCCTATTCCCCGCTGGGGACCCATCTCCATTTCATAAACTTATATTTTCATGTGTTTGCAACATTAACATTCAAGCATCTGAATTCATCATATATCAAATAAAACATTCAAAAGAAATAATAAGACTTTAGCTTCTAGTACCTATCATCCATACAATAGTCCATCCCCATCCCAAATGGGTGGGTCCCCAAGGTCCTCAGTTTCAGCTTTGGTCTTCTATCAAGATAGGCACAAGTGATTGGCTACAAATGTATCCTGACTATCTAATTATTAATATGCAGTCTGGAAAAGCAGAGAATGAGATTCCATCTAAAAACAAGATAAAGCACAAATCTACTTAACATCTTAATATGACCATCCTTCATCTATACAATGGTGATTCCGCTCAGTGGTGTAGAAATTTTCATTTTCATTATTATCCTTTATACTAGAAGTTCGGCAAATTCTAGATAAGCATACAGAATAAGACTAAATGGTAAAACTTATAAATTTGAATTTTCTATGTAGAAAAAGTAAAAATTAGTGAAATGCCTACTGCTTCCATCCCGTAAAAGATGTTTGATTCTCATTTTGATTTGTCCTAGATGTGCACTGTTGCAAGCTTTGCGAGCTCAATGCAATGAAGAGAACAATAGACTCGCCACCAACCACAATTGAAATAGGTCATGGCTCGAAGGACATTTGAATTTAATAAGACTTGTGGTCTTTTTTCCAAAAATCTGAAGTTGGGGAGTTAATCAATAACATTGGGAAAGTATATGACACCTCAAATCATCCACCAAAGTGGTGACCTAAACAACTTGTAGAAATGTTATTTGGACCTACAAAATTAGGAATTATATATTTATATTACTCCTTTTGTCCCACTTCAGGTGTCACTTTTCTTTTTTTATGTCCCAGTCAAAATGCAAATAATGCAAAAGTCAATATATTTATATAATGCATACCAAAAAAGTGAGCATACTATTGACTTTCCCATAATACCTTTCTACTATACCAATAAATTAAAGCATAACTAAACATCACAATTACCCTTTTTACACTTTCCTAATCTGAAGTCTTATTCAGACTGGAACGATGTCCATCATATTTTCATAAATCTAGCCAAAATCAGCCTTCTTTTGTCAATAGTTTTTTGTCGAAGCGAAATGGTGGAAACCATGCCTTTTCCATAGAAACTATAGGGTATCGTTTCTATGTTTCACTTCGGTCAGTGTGGAAAACAAAGTATTTTTCCCGTTTCTAGAAAATCAAAACAATTTTTTTTTTTTCCTTGGGTACGAGGTTACAATACCCCTACCAAGAAATTTTCTAAACTCTTACCTGACCCTTTACTCTTAATTAAGGTCAGATAAGATTGGGTAAAACTAAAATTCCTAATTTGTTTATGATGACAATACAAAAAAAATCATCTAATCAAAAGAATATAAAATTTAAAAAAAAAAAAAAAAGGCATAGAGGCACAAAGCCGAACCTAGGAAGCACCTGATACATATACGAATATTAGAAACGATACGTATCTGATACGGCAATACGGAAATTTTTAAAAATTAAGATACGATATGCCTAGGATATATTAATTAAATAATTTAAAATTATATATATTAAATCATAAAATAAATAAATAAACTCATATTTCAATTACATTATGCATGCACAATTTCAATTTCCATTTAATTTTTATTTATTATCTTAAATTGTTTACTAAAAAAAATATATATATTTCTCGAGTATTATTTTCTAAATTAAATGTATAATGTTTAGTTTTTAAATATTTTTCTTAAGAGTTTTTTTCTAATATATGTATTGGTCATAATTAACTAATATAAAATTGCCCATATAATGTTGACGGACTGATATAAAAGTAAGGACTGATGTCCTTACTTGCCCCAGTTAAGAGAGAATACTTTTCTCAAGAACAAGACATTTTCCTCTGCTTCTATAAAGTAAAAGAATAACAACAATGGTGTCAGGTACCGTGTTCTTCTGCCCCTGCTTTGTCCTTTCATTCCCCAACTAGAAACATTGAGAAGGCGAGAAACCAGATCAAGCTTAAAGAAACCAGAGCAGCAGAGCTTGACTTGCTTTCGATGGGGATTCCGGGCAAACGATGGAGCGAAACCAAGAGACCAGATGAGAGATCAGAAAATTCCTAATTGAAGTGAGGGAATGAGGTAAATAACCACGGAATTGAGAAAATCAACCAAAACACAACTTTTCGTATTAGAGGAGTGCCTAAGCCGTATCAAGCTGTGTCAATGCGTATTGGAGTCGTATCCAAGCTGAGTCAAGCCGTATCTAAGATGTATCACAAATATTTTTTATTTGTTTATATATTTTTAAAAACTAATACTTACTCGATAAGTATCAGAGCGTATCGGGGCTGTATCCGTATCGGATGTATACCTGATACCGGTATGCCTCCCATATGGAAGTTGCGGTGCTTCACAAAGCCGAACAAATGTGAAATTTAACAATTAAAAGTGCTTCAAAACCAACTAATAAGAATATTTAAAGGAGGAAAACAAAAAATCAAACTTCACGAAAATATCAAAAGCATCAAAACTTCTGGAAAATGTCATAAAAGTCTCAGTTTTCTTAGATTGAAATAGGGGGTCAACAACCATTAGGAAAAAAAAAATTAAAAAAATTGAATAGCTAATTGATCAATTTAATAGTTATACTGCTAACCAAACACCATCTTATTGGAAATTAATACATGAAATTCAAAAATACATAAACTGTGAGGTTGCATCGCAGTTATTGAACCTCTTTATTCGTACATAGTAAAAGAAGACATTTTACAGAATTTAGGGAGTAATAAATAAGAGAAATAAAAAGTTCACCTAATCTCTGATACTCTTTTCCTGATAGTTGCACAAATATTATGTGAATCAACTAAGATGATAAAATGATTTAAAATAAATCTGAACCTCTATTACCAATTAATAGTCAGAATAGGATCCAGTAATATACAGTCATGAATCAACTCAATCCAAAATTGATAATACAATCATGTGGCCAAATATATGTTCAAACTAATTTTTTTGGTAAGAAATTTTTTGAAACTACTTACAATAGTGCAACTGATTAACTAACCAACAAGACCAATCAGGCAATTAATTGTTTGTATTATCGAATTTTTTTATGCACTGTAAGGTTCTAAGTATAGGAAACCGTAAATAATATAAAGCTTTTTTGGAAATTGAATACGTACAAGTGCATTAATATCCAAATTTGGTTCAACTTTCCCCGGTACTGGTGGCATAAAGGACCTCCAAAATCCACGAGATTTTCCAATATCTCTGGAAAGAACAAAATAAAATGTTATATATGTACATATACATAATATATATACATGCAATGAGCTAAAACCTACTCCAGGAATTACACACCTGGTGCTCCTGCTCGCCATTACATTAGCATCCTTTCTCTTTCTTCCTCTTACATACTGTGTCTGCTCACCAACCGTATTGCAGGTGTCATCTCCCTATATCATTAGTAGAAAAACACACGTGATGGAGAAATATATGAAGCATCATAAGCAGTGTTATTAAAGGCGCGCCTAAGGCGCAGGCCCCCTTGCCTTTGCACCTCTAAAGGAGGGCGCTGACACTAAGGCGCAGCCTAGGCTCACTAGGCAGCAAGCCTTTTCCATGTTTTGAAGGCACATTCAAGGACACACAAAAGGCACTGCAAGTTTTTTTTTTTTTTGAAAAAGCCTCTTCAGTTTTTTCTTTTTGAGGAAAAATCTTCAGTTTTTCAATTTTCTCATAAATAAGAAAAGTCAAACATTAAGAGTCCTAATAGAAACCTGAAAAGTCCCTAAAACATTAAAAAACACCCTAACACAACAGCTGAACCAAAATCTTGATTCTAAACAGCCTACAAAGTCTTGAGTTTCCTTGTTACCCGACCAAAATGCAAAGCATATTTTAAGTGTAAGTCTGCCTATTATCTATCATGTTTTATAATTTTATAGTTACTTTTTAAGTCTTCTTCATATTCTGCTTATACTAATCCTTGCTTAGTCTAATCTCTGCTATTGTATACAAAAAGCAGAGCTTTTTTGTGGCTTAAACCTTAACTATCTCTACCCTGTTTTGTACCTGAAAAACAAAAGATACTCAGCAGTAAACCTTAGCTATCTCTGCCTTGTTTAAGAAAGAGGAAGCATAAATTTAATTTTTGCTTGTTAGCTTAGTCGACTTCTTGCTTGACATATTTACTTTACCTAGATCGTTTTTTATTAACCTTTACTTTCTACATGCTGGAATTCTTGCCTATAAAAACTGTTTTCTATGTCATAACTTAATGGTATTAATTTTTACTTGTTGTAAGCTTGGAATTATTGTATGTAGATTTTTTTTATTATATGTGCGCCTAACTTTGCTAAGGTGTGCGCCTTGCGCCTTGCGCTTTGCGCCAGGGACCTTGGGCGCCTGGAGCCTTTGATAACACTGATCATAAGGATGTGCTAACAGTGTTATGTTTTTCTAGTTGGAGTAGCTTGGTTCATAAATTTATTCAATAAGATCCTAGTGACTAAGAAAATGTTAGGATGAGTGGAGGAAGAGTACGTTTATTCCCATTTTTAAGAATAAATAAAAGGAAATATACAAAGTTGTATAGTTACCAAGGATAAATATTATGAGTCATACAATGAAGTTTTGGGGAGGGTGATTGAGCGAAGGCTTAGAAAAGCGACCTTACTTTCGAAGAACCAATTCGGGCTTATGCCAGGAAGATCCACTATGAACTCTAATCTTACTTAGGGGATTAATGGAGAAATATAAAGGAAAGATGACTTTCATATAATCTTTATTGATCTACAAAATCCTATGATAATACTAGAGAGATTTGTGGTCAGCTCTTGAGAAGAAGAAACTACTACGTATGTAGAAGTGATTAAGGATATATATGAAATAGTAATGACTAGTGTGAAGACCGTAGGATGATATGACTAGAAGTTTCTAATCACCCATAGTTAGTCGTAAACCCATACTTATTTTCTTTAGTCATTGACGAACCTACATATACCATTCAGATAGAATTTTATAATGCATGCTCTTCACCAAAAATATTGCATTAGTAGATGAGACTAGAGCGGTAGTAAATTCAAAGTTCAAATTGTGGATCATTACTTTAGAATCTAAATGTTTTAGGTTAAGTCAAATGAAGACTGAGCACATGGAGTGGGACATAATTTAGTCACACCAAAAGAGGCTTAAATGAAGTGATTTTGGATCGGCATCAAGTGTCGAAGACTGAGGTGTTTAAGTACCTATGCTCTTGTGAAAAGATGGTGCAATTGAGTACGACATAAACTACAGAATTAGGGTTGGGTGGACGAAGTGGCAAAGTGCCTTGAAAGTTTTTTGTAATCCTAAAATTTTGAATAGGTTGAAAGGAAAAGTCTATAGGACAGCTATGAGACCACTACATTGTATTGTATAGCCCTAAATGTTTGGAAATTAAAAAACAACATTTGCACAATATGAGTGGTTGAAATGCTGAATATTGAGATGAAAGACCGGACATACAAGAAAAGATAGAATATGAAACAATGAAATACTTAGAAAGGTTGTGGTTGCACCCATTTAAAAGAAAATGCAAGAACCACTTACGTGATTATATATTATCTAATGTAAGCCAATGGATGGTGTAGTTAAGAAATGTGACTTAATGCATGTGAAAAAGGTTAGCAAAGATATAAGGAGACCCAAAGTTACATGGGAAGAAGTTCTTTAAAAGAATATGATTATTATGCGCGTCACCAAAATAGCACCTTGATCGATGCAAACAGAGGAAAAAGGCTTATGTAGCGAACCCTAATTAGTTCAAGATTTAAAACTTAGTTTAGATGAGTATTTTTCTCTTTCATGATTTTGTTTTCTCCACTATTTGGGTGCCAGTGCACCAGTTTTAAGTGGAATGAGATAATCCACTAAAGGTATACATCTTTCATATAACTTTTATCCATTGGTTCTATTGCTAAAGATCTTATTTGTATGATTATTTCTCTTTCTTTCTTATTGCAAATTTCAAGAACTGAGAACGGGGAGATCACTTAGTAATGGTAGAGATCATGATGGAATATATACATTGTAGGATGGTCACGGTTCCTTAACTCCTAGTCATGCTTTGCAAAGTAATTTTATGGTATCTAATTATGAACAATTGGTTAAGTGGCATCAAGGTTTAGAGCATCCATACTTTGGGGTTATGGGGAGATTATTTCCCAAATTTGTTTAGGCATAATAATAAGACTACTCTAGTGTGTCAAGGATGTGAGTTTGCCAAGCTTCTTACTCTTCCAATAATATAAGTACAACTCTTTTTACAATTATTCATTCAGATGTTTAAGGTCCCAATCAAGTTGTATCTATCCAGCTATAGGTGGTTTGTTACTTTGCTATAGTTGAACAAGTTGGGTATACTTTTTAGAATGTTTCCCAAAATGGTTTCTACATAGTTTGACATTCAAATTAAATTTTTGAGGAATGACAATGGCACAGAGTTTACATATGATTCCAGAATTAGCTTAGGATCATAGAATTATTCATCAAACAAGTTGTTTCGATACACCTACTTAAAATGAAGTTGTTGAATGAAAGAACAAACATTTATTAGAGGTTGTAAGGTCACGAATATTCACCATGAAGGTTCAAGTCTTATAGGGGAATGCAATTCTTTCTGTAGTATATCTCATTAACAAGATGCCTCTAGAAGCTCTTGGATTTAAAACTCCCTTAGAGCTTCTTTATGGTAACACATTATGTTGTTCGTCCAAAGGTACTCATGTTTTCTTAGTACGTGACACCATAACTATCATAAAAATATTGGAAAACTAGATCCTAGAACATTGAAGTGTGTGTGTTAATTGGGTGTTCTGCAACATAGACGGGTTACAACTACAAATGTTATCATCTACCTACTAAATTGTCAATATGGATGGAACTTTTCACGAGAGCTGAGTTATTTTTTTAAAGGGCTAGAATATAAGCAAGGAAGCATTAACATCTTTAGATACCTTGTTTTCAAAGTTGCAAGACATTAAAGGAGAAGGTGACAAAGATTAAGTTGAAGTGGGAGAAAACAAAGAATTTGGTAGAAGGAGGGAAGGATAATATAATTGACAAGGAGAAAGCAAATAATATGAATGAAGAGCAAAGAGGGAGTTATAAGATGACAATAAGACTTATTAGGGACAATTTATAAAATTATAGAAGGAGGAAAGTGGATAAAGTCGTCCAACACACTATACCTAATCAAGAGTCAACTACAGATTCAATTCCAATTCAACTTCTTCTCCGCCTTTTAGTAAGTCTCCAGGCTTGGCTACCAATTCTTCACTTCCTGTTGTTAATGATCTTGATCTTCCCATTGATATTAGGGAATGAGTTCGAAATTACGCTCAACATCCTACTTCTAACTTTGTTTCATATAAATCTTCAATTACATCCTAGAGCGTTTTTTGTCCCCTTTGTCTTCTATGTCTATTCAGCAGGATTGGAAAGAAGTATTGTCTAAACCTAAGGGGAAGGAAGCCACGGTGGAAGAGATGAAAGCTTAAGAAAGAATGATACTAGGGAGAATAAGTGTATATAGAGAATCCTCATGATTTGATTATGAAAATTCAAAGGTAAAGGTCTGTAGGTTAAAGAAAGCTTTATATGGTGGCTTAAATCAATCCCCCAGAGTTTGGTTTGGTAGGTTTAGTAAGGCTGTGACCTTTCAATAGCATCAAAGTAATGTAGATGACACAATGTTCACAAGACAAAATTGGTAGATTAGTATACAAATTGTATATCAGTATATGTTGATGATATAGTGGTGACTGGAAATGAACCTAAAGAGATGTCGAAAACTGAAAGACATGCTTCTCCACGCCCAACGAGATGCGCCAACCTCAGGATTTGCAGAAGCTACGTTATTTGTTGATCCGAAAAAAAAAGAAAAGCAAATGAATTCTAGAAAGATGAAGAAGCTGTAACAACTATAAGAAAGGTAACTCTGAGAGTAGCCACTCAACCAGTAGCCAGGGCTATTGCTGTTTAAGATTAAGGATTTGCAGAAGCTACGTTATTTTCTTAGGGTTGAAGTGACTTATTATGAGTGACATCTTCATTTCACAACAAAAGTATATACTTGATCTACTTAAAGAAATCGGTAAGCTTGGATTAGACCTATAGAAACTGCTACTGAGGTAAATCATCGATTGAAGAGTGGTGATGGACAGTCTGTTGATGCTAGGAGTTATCAAAGATTGGTTGGTAAGTTAATTTATCTTTCTCACACTCATACAAACATATTTTATGATGTCAATATGATTCGTAAAATTGTGCATGATTCTCGTTCCTCTCACTTAGATGTTGTTCATCACATATTAAGATATCTAAAATTTACACTTAAGAATGGATAATCTCTTTCAAACCATGGATACTTGAAGATAAAGGCTTTTACATATTTTGATTGGGTTGGCAAGTGAATTTATGCATGATTCTCATTAATCTCACTTAGATGTTCATTGCATACTGAGATATCCAAAATCTACTCTTGGGAATAACAATCTCTTGCAACCCATGGGCACTTTAAGATAAAGGCTTTCACATATGTTGATAAGGATGGATCACCTGATGATATATGATCTACATTAAGGCATTGTACTTTTGTTAGGGGAAATCTGGTCACATCGAAAAGTGCAAGTTGTGGTAACGAGATCTATTGCAGAAGCTGAGTACAGGGCAATGGCACAAGGAGTCTGTGACTTTTGTGGCTCAAGTAGTTGAAGCAAGATCAAGGAAAACATACAAGAGGCCTCTGCTACTGTATTGTGATAGAATAACTGCCATTTACATAGTCAACAGTCAAGTTCAACATGACAGGACAAAGCACGTCACATTTCATTAAAGACAAACTTGATAAGCGGTTGATTTGTATACCTTCTATAAGATTTGAGAGTCACTTAGTTAACTTTACGAAAGGTCTTAGCAGTCTTGTTTTTCATTCTATTGTTAGTGGAGTAGTTATGTATTTTTCTCTTAAGAAAAGACCCAGTACAAAAATATGAATGTGAATCTTTGATTATTATAAAAAATAATGCTTTCCCTACCTTCCTAGTATTCTCCTTCTCTTTTCTATTTCCAACTGTCATATAGTGGGTACACATACAGAGCCAAGGACTCAGCAATGACCTAATTAGGCACAAACTTCATTAGTTTGTAAAAGCAAACTATGAAGACACCATATATATGTATTTGGCAAGAAAGCAAGCTGCCTAACTTAATTTACACATAAATCTGCATTCCATCTTCGTCAAATTTTCTATGGAAGGTTTAAATGTTGAATGCTCAAATCTACATCAACATCCATATAATCAACCAATCTACCATCACTAGTGGAAAAAATGTCACAGAAAGAAGTTTAATAATATTAAATTCCCTAGAGAAGAGAAAAATGCTATAATAAAAGCAAAAGGCAGAGATGTCCTACTGTCATGAAAATAGTAATGTCAGAAAATTGTCATGTCTTCAAGAGTTAAGGTCAAAATGCTGATATCTATAATGTTGTATATATGTCATTTAAAAACAAAAAGAGTAAACATGAAAACCTGTTGCAGCGAAGCTGCCTTTGCTCTAAAAGATGCCTCCAGAAACTCAGCTTCTTTCTTAAGTTTCCGTATTTTCTCAAGGTCTGAACAAGCTGCTTTTAAGTGCTCTTTTCCAGAACTTGTACTTGATAAGTGCAATTCTTGCATCAACTTTTCTAGTCTTACCAGAGCTTCTTCAACACTCTCCAATGCCTGAACTCAAGGCCAACATTCCAGTAAAGCATCCAAAAGCTCCAATGAAAAGATACAGCACAAAAATGGATTACAGAAACATAACCACAATGGATTTATTAGTTGATCATCACAGCAAGAGAGCAACCAAACAAGTCATACGATTTTTCATTGTGCTAATATATAGGCACATACAACTATAATGGTGCATAGTTGTGTTGTAAAGAATGATAGCTGATAATGCAGCAACATAGAAAATTGCAGGGCACATGAAGACTATCAAGAGCTTAGCTCAAACGGTTCGTATCTGTCTTTGCCCCCTAGGTGCCAAGTTCAAGCACTTCCTATGTAAAAAAAAAAAAAAAGGCAGGCACATGATGTGAACCATCTTCTTAAAGCATTATCTTAATCCAAATTTACTTTTAAAAATGGAGAGTAACAAATATTGCAACTTTTCTTCTCAGCATTCTGTTCATCATATAGTTTAACTTACACCTTGCTTTTTTTTTTTTTTTTTTTTTTCTTCTAGTGCCCATTAGAAGGTAATATACTTTGTTCTATCTTCTTTTGATAGAAAAAAGAAATGATGATATTTATGTCATCTATAATACAAATATTAAGCTTCTATTGTAAAATGCAAGCATTTAAATATACAACAGAGTTACAACAAGTTACTAGTCCTGGATGTTTTTCCATAATGTCTTGTAGTTACTTTCGTTTACTCCTAAAATTTAACAAATTCACAGTATGATTTTAAAGGCCTCCCACCAATCTCAGGTCACCTTTCAATTTCTGTGGAAGTTAGCAGCCTCTCTTAACCTTGTCTCTCACTTGAGCAACAACAATAAAAAGAAAAATGTTACTGAAAACAAGAAATGAAGAAAGAAACCTTATCGAAAGAATCTGACTTTTTCTCAGTTGAAGGGGGAATTCTAGATCTACTCCTCTCAATAGTAGTGTTGCTCTCCATTTTCTCATCCCTGCATCACATTTTTATGTAATCAACAACTCTTAATTATTGTGAAGGTGAAAGATTATCAGCACACTCAAAACTTTGTACCAGAAAGAGTTTAACACCAATCATGTGCCATTAATACCAGTGAATAATAAAGACATAAAATAAAAAAGGTTCAGGCTCTAGATGATCAAATCCTTTGCCTGTATACTTGACTTGATATATTTCCACCACTATGAAGCTTCTCACATTGTTTTTTATAGGTACCAAAACCAGATATTACATACTCTGTATTTTATCCTAAACAATAAAATCTAGTGATTAGGTAAGTTTGAGCCCTGAGTGTGTCTATGGAAGTACAAAAGCGAGAGAGGGCAACAACTTGCACTCAGTATCTTACTTTTTTATCCCCAATTCTTCCACGCACTCCATCAACTTGTTGTGCCTGATGAAGATAGTAGAAATACTTGTAAGAGATACTAAAAAGAAATGCTTCTCATTTTGCAATATAAATTTAGCAAATGAAACTTGATGCAATACCCTCTAGAAAGAAATTTTGCTGCTTTCACATTAGAAGGATTCTCCAGCCATGTACTGTATTTAATAAAGCTTTGAATCCAATGAGAGCAAACATCTAATGCTTGGGGGAGAGCATCCGCATTTGGAGGACCTTCTTGTTTAGTTTTATGCAACCGGAACTGTCTTGTGCTGCCCACGTTGCCTAGGATAAAAAGGAAGCCAGTCCAGCTCTTCACAAACTACCTATGGAGTTAAAAGGTGTTATTAGTTGTCATAATTGAAATGGTGAAACATATTTAAGATGGTAGTAACCCTACATGCTGACCTCCACATACAATTGATATGAACTTATAGATGATAGCTGAGGGTAGTATAAAACACTGCCCCCGATAAGGTATCTGCAATGAAGAATCAGATAAATATTTAAGTAAATACTATGACAGAATTAATAAATAAAGGCAAGAGACAGGAACATCATAAAACAAAAGCTCTACCTGATGAAATCTCCAACAGGCTCGTGCATGTTAACAAAACCATTTGCAGAAAGGAAGGACTGTGTACTTCTGCCTAAGGCAATAAAGAAGCCAAATATGGCTAAATCCTTCTCCAAAACCTGCAGTGGGAACCTTACTGAGTCTAAAACATCTTATGCTTGTTGAACAAAATGTACATTCATGCCAGAAAATCAGATATGCCTTTATCATACTCAACTCATCACTTAGGCCTTTTTTCTTTTTCTTCTCATTTTCTTTTCACATATTTGTATGTTTAAAATCAATATTTCTTTTTCTTTTTCTTTTTTTCTTATTGGGGAGGGGGAAGGGGGGATAAACCCTCAAGTAGGCTTCTAGAAGAGTTGACCATTGGACCTCCTGGATAGCAGGGAATGCTAGGTGCTACTGGACCACAAGGGTCCTGGCTTTTAAAATCAATATTGCACCATGCCTTTCACTTAAAATATTTATGAAATACCTCTCTTGTTTTGGAAACCCATTAAAACAAAGCAAAATGAATGTATTGATATTTGAGGCTTAAATTAAAATGTTAATATTATTACATACCAAATACAAAGACAAAAAAAGTGTATAGAGTGAAGATAGTGTCTCCTCATTTCTTTTCCCGGCAATATACTGTTTTTATTAAATTGAAAGCTGCACCATTTTAACATAAACCTTTCTAGTATAATGTGTTTCAAGCAAAGGGGAATTATAGGCCTCAAATTATAGTGTAGTAAGTTTAGACATCTCAAGCGAGCATGTATTTTAAGCTTTTCACTCAATAAGACTATTTAGAAGGGACAAAAACGGTTAAGCTGCTTCTGGAGTTTCCATAACTAACCTCGATGCTTTCAGATGTTGTTAGTCTTGACCATATTCTCTCCCTGTCAATAGCTTGCTGGAGCTGCTTCTGTACAAGATTTACCCAAAAAATAACTTCTTCTGAATCCCGCTCAACTTTCACTCTAGCTGCTGCAGCTTGAGGACCAAAATGGACAAGAAATTCTCTCTGTAGGCCAATATCCGTTATAGAATTATAAGCTTGGCTTATGGGAACAATATCAATCAGCATGTCCAACAATCTGCCAGTTATCTCCATGATCATGGAAAAAAATTGAGAGCAAGAAACTTTTGCTGGGCCAAGTTTAGTGATTGCAGCAATGCAAGTTAGCACAAGCATGAGGAGTGACATTTCACTCGCACTGCCAAAACCCAGGACCGTACCTTTTTTGGACCTGGGAAGTCGATCAAGAAAATAATTCTACATTATTTCCAAGCTTAATCATCTCATTAAAAATATCAGTTTGCAAAATCAAGACAATTAAAACATACAAAGAAGTTACAGTGGTAAAGCGTGGATCCCCTTCAAAGTAATTAACAAAGGATGTCACTACAGCTGGAACTTGCTCAGACCAAAACCATTCATAAGCCTCAGGTTGTTTGCCAGATAATTCATCCCTTATTAAGCTCTCCAATGGAGCAAATAGCCTAAACAAACTGAATGATTTCAATAGCAAACAGTTAGACAAATTTAAGGCATAGAAGAGTAGTGAGTAATATAGATAATAATGAAAGAGGGAAAAAAAGTCATGAACAAACCAGATTCTCAAATCCAAACTACAGATAGTGTTCTTACTTCTTCCAGATGAAAGCATATAAAACACTTTTTATTATGAGAAACCCGAAGTATTTGGGTGAATTGGTTGAGAATTCCTCACACCAAGACAATATATTTATACTATGAGATTGTGCAAAGCACAAATTACTCAATTGTACACAATAAGGAAACTAGCTATAAATAAGGAAAACTGACCCACTAACTAAACTATCTATATTTACACTCTTAACACTTCCCCCAAACTAGAGTATATAGGTTTTATGTTCCAAGCTTGTTATATAGGCATCAAAGCCGGTTACCTGCCAAAGATTTTGTGAATAGGCCTGGTAATTGTTTTTCGAATTTTGTATATATAGTCTTTGTTAGAATACTGAATAATTTTTTAGCATTAATTTCCTTGATTAGCTCCTTGACTATTTCCTTAATTAGCTCTTTTGACTATAAGCTTGTTAGTTTCTTGATTGGCTCCTAGATTATAACTTGTAATAGTTATTTTACACTATAACTATATGTTCATTGTGTGAGAAATACTCACTCAATTCACCCACAATTCTCTTGGGTTTCTCTCTTTCTCTCTAAAGTATTACATGGTATCAAAGCGAGTTTGATCTAAACCCAAGTCCAATCTTGGGGCTGCTGCCCCTCATTGGCAAGCAGCCCTAACCTTAACTCTATCATTATCTTTTTTTTCTCTATCCCTAGTTATCTATTTCATTTAATGGATAGCTCAACCCCTCTCCTCTTCTTCAAGCCTCTTTTGTTATAGGATTTCATGGCTCAAAGAATTTGACAGCTCAAATATACTCATGTGAATTATTCCGTTGTGTCTCTTTCCAGCAATGTTGCTTTTATTTTTCCAGAAAATCCCGTTTGTTTCTTTCCAGCTGTGCTTCTTTTATTTTTCTGGCAAGAATATTGTTTACAAATACTATTCAAGGGTACCGTTGCTATAGCCTATTTTTTTCACATTGAATCGAGGCTGCATGAATGTACTAGTTGATGTTCGTCAAACAGATTGAAGCTTGAACTATCATTCCTTATGTTGTTGTAAGTGAAGGAGAGTTTTGAGATTTTCAATTAGGTTTTACTTGTAACAAGCTTAAAACGTATTACCTATATGCTCCAGCTTGAAGGGGAGTATTGAAATAGTGAATAATTTTAGCATTAATTTTCTTGATTAGCTCCTTGACTATTTCCTTAGTTAGCTCTCTTGACTATAAGCTTATTAGTTTCTTGATTATAACCTTGATTGGCTTCTAGATTGTAGCTTATAATAGTTATTTTACACTATAAATATATGTTTATTGTGTGAGGAATACTCACTCAATTCACCCACAATTCTCTCGGGTTTCTCTTTTTCTCTCTAAAGTTTTACAATCTTGATTATGTTATACAGAAGCTTCTCACAAACAAAATGGCCGTCAACCTAGATTTGAGGTAATTTGTAGAGCAACTTGGATATCACATACTAACTCTATATATAGATTTTTCTAACAGATTTTTCAGCCAAACCATCTCAGCAATGGTATGAGTCATGGCACTGTATTCAAATTCAACATTGGATCTTGCAACAAGTCTATTTTTTGCATTTCTATGAAACAAGATTTTCTCTCAAAAATATACAGTATCTTATAGTAGATTTTCTGTCAAATAGAGAGTCAGCCCAATCAACATAACTATAACCCTGAATTGAAGTAGAATCTTGTTTCTAAACTAACGTGTGACCACGACCATGTCCTCGAATCAAAGTGTGCTCATAGTTTTTGTATAGTAACCACTTTCCAGGTATAGTTTTAAGGTATCTAAGGATACGAATAACAACATTCCAATTAAGTGTTCGAAACTGAGAAAAAAATTGATTAACCACGCTAGTTGCAAAAGCAATATTTGGTCTAGTGACTGTGATATTTGCTTAAGATTTGTCAATAAATCCCTCATATGGTATAAGTTTAGTGTTAGGATCCTTAGGAGTGTCTACAAATTTTGAATCTAATATACATATATCACTCAAGACACCCAGACAATACTTTCTTTGAAAAAGAAAAATCCCTAACTGTGATCATGCAACCTTATTCCCAAGAAGTATTTTAATTGTCTAAGTCTGTGGTTTGTAACTTGGACTGTAAGAATGATTTTAATTCTTGAATCCCGTGGTTATCATCACCTGTGATCACAATACCATCCACATATACAATAAAAAGAATTCCGCCCTAAGATGTATGTTTGTGGAATACTAGTGATCAACAATACATCTCTGAAAGCAAAACTAAGGACAACTTCACTTAATCCAAGGAATGAAAATTCGTGTCGATTCGCTCGAAACGGGCGAATCGATTCGGTTTCCACACATATGGAAACGAATCACATGTACAGAAACGAACGCATGTAGTTTCGGTGGAAACAGAGCCGATTCCACCGTTTCCAACTGAAACGGATCGACTGGGTACAATTTTTGGTGCAGGTCTGTAAGTACGAAAGGGGAAGAAAAAGCAAAAGCAAAAGAAAAGCAAACAACTTTGAAGAAAAAAAACGCATTAGATAATTGAAGGCAGAGAAAAACTTATCTGGGTTTGAAGAATCTGGGTTTGAAGAAGAGGATGGGAGACAGGGAGAGTAGATCTCTTCACTCTTCAGTCTTGTTGATGATAGCAATCCAATCTCTTTCTTTTTTTATCATGTAAGCTTTATTCTTCTCTCACTCTTGAATTCTCTTGCAATAGAATATGACTTTTATTGTAGATAGAAGAGTTGCAGACTTGAAGAATAAGAGAGTTGCAGACGGAAACAGTTGCAGAAAGAAGAGTCCCGCTTGAGTTGGGTTTTTTTTTTTTTTTTATCTCTTTTAGTAATTAGAATATTGGGCTAGGCTATGTATATATGTGTTTTAGGCTTTTGTATAATAATTGTAGTTTAATATAACATGTTAACCCATTTTTTTTACTCTTTTTTTTTTTTTTTCTTCTTCATTTTTTGATAATAAATTCATTTATATATATTATATATATCAAAATATTTTTTGAAATAGAGAAAAAAAATCAACAAATATATATTATTCATATATATTTACTAACTTATAACATTAGTAAATATAAATAAGTTAGAAAATAATTTTTATATCATTAACTTATAATATCAGTAAATAAAAATAAATTAGATTTTTTTTACAATTGTATTTATTATCTGTTTTTTCTATTATTTAATTTATTTAAAATTTTAATTATTAATATTTATTTATAGATAGCACAATGAGGTTTTTATTTGAAAGTTAGTTTAATTTTTAAAATAGTGAAAAAAAAACAATAGATATAAATTATTTATATATGTTCATTAACATATAACATAAGTAAATATGAATAAGTTAGAAAATAAATTATTCATATTAGATACTTACAATTATTATAATATATATTTTATTATAAGTTTTCATGTGTTTCCAAAAAAATTAACGTTTCTATGTCGTTTCCATACTGTTTCTTGAATCGTTTCCGTTTCCAGACTTGTCGAAACGGTCCCTCGAAACGAAACTGTGTTCCTTGACTTAATCTATCAAACCAAGCTCTGGGAGACTACCTCAAGCCATATAGGGACTTCTTCAATCTACATGCCATACTTGACTCCTCCTGAGCAACAAAACCAGGTAGTTGCTCTATAAAGACTTCTTCATCGAGGTCACCATGGAAGAAAGCATTCTTGATGTCCAACTAATAGAGCGAGCAATCAAAAATAACAGCGAGAGATGAAAACAATGACTTAAGCCATTATAACCATGGTAGAGAAAGTCTCTGAATAATCCACACTATAGACTTGAGTGTAGCTTTTTGCGACCAATCTAGCCGTTTAGCTATCAACATAACCATCAAAATGAACTTTCACAGTGTATACCCATTTATAACCAACTGTAGACCTGGCCAAAGGCAAAGAGACAAGTTTCCAAATACCATTAGTATGTAAAGCATCCATTTCATCAACCATGGCCCACCGCCACCTGGGATGATCAAGAGTATCATTGGTGGACTTTGGAACAAAAACATAAGACAAAGAGGATACAAGTGCATAATAAGGTGAAGATAAATGATGATAACTCAAAAAAATATGAATAGGATATGGATCACGAGTTGAACGGAAACCTCTTCAGAGAACAGGCAGGGAAGTAGGATACGAGGCACAGGAAGGCATTGCTGTAGAGTGTGAGTTATCAGGTACATCAATAGTGTCAACTAAAGCCTGAGAACGACGATGATAAACCTGGAAAGGACAATCGGATGAGGTAAAGGACCAAGAGCTGGTGTAGCTGGTGTAGCTAGTGCAAATAGTGCTGGTTCATATGTTCCAAGATAAGGAACCGGAAGAGCCTCAGAGATAGAAGGTGACTTAGGAATAGTTGAGGAAATGAATGGAGATTCCTCTAAGAATGTGTTATCAATGTTGTTCATCGGCATTGTTTACAGGGTGAAACCCTTTTTCACGTCTTATTGCTAGTTGATGTTCATCGAACAAATTGAAACTACAACACTTTCTAATTATATTTACTTCTTAACCTATTGTTTTTAGGTTGTTATAAGTGAGAGGGTGGTTAAATTGATAATTGGGTTATAGCTTCAATCCATTTGACGGGCATCAACTAGCAGTACTATGTGAAAGAGTGTTGCACTTGTGAATGGTACTTTATGAACAGTGCCGATGAGCGACCAGATCTGGGCAGTCGGTCATATTGCTGGAATGAGACACAAAAAGAAGGAGGTATGCTAGAAAGAGACACAACAAGAAAAATTAGGGTTTGCTCCCTAAGCTCTAATACCATGTAAATGCTAGAAAGAGAGAAAGATGAAGTATTTGGGTGAATTGGTTAAGAATTCCTCACACCAAGTATGAGTTTGTGTGGATAACAAGTAAATTAATTGTACATAACAACAAAAGTGTGGAGTAAAAGTAAGTCAACTGTACATAACAAGGAACTAGCTATAAATTAAGGGAAACTGAGCCACTAACTAAGCTATCTATACTAATACTCTTAACATTTACCATAAAGTTAACATAAATAATCAACCCTAACTTTATACCAAGTGTATTTCACAAATTAAATAAATGGTTAAAACCATTAAGAAAATTAAGGTAGTATCAATTCTACTACTAAGATAGGCAGTAGCTATACAAGATGTATCCTGAAATTCCTGCCTTCGTCTAATATTCATTTAAGGAATGTGAAATATTTCAGAATACAGATATTAAAACGTCAAACATGTTTTTCTTGAGTTGAATGCCAACATAGCAGATAATATATGAATCTCAAATACAAGTAAATTACAACCTCGTTTGGACAAATACATTGATGTTTCTGTCTCTATCATCACCTCGAGATGAAATTTCACTTGCAGCTTGCAATAAGGAGTACACAGCAGCCTGATATAATTGATGCACTCCGATTGTCAGTTTTTAATAATGGAAAATAGAATAGAAAAAAGAAAAGAAAGAAGGCTCAAAGATAGAATTGCAGTGGACAAAGTAAGCAAAGTAACGGTAGCTGCAGTGGCAGTAGGGAAGCAAAATGCATTCAATTTCAATGAAAGCTGATGCAATAAGCAATAGCAAAGAGTAAAGAAACCACTAACAATATGGATGATGCTGGTGGCAATAATGAAGGAAAGAAGGGGCTGGGAACTTGTGTTTACAACATAGATGGTGCTTCTTACAAACTCAGAATAAAACGCTGGGCTGTGCATTATATGTAATTGTTTCTTCTTGAGCACTGTAACAAGATTTCTTAAAATTTAGTTTCTAAAATCAGCCTCAACTTGAGTAAATAACATCATATGAGGTTAATTTTAACTAAATAAAATCACTGGTTTATAGGAATACTGTGTTTCTTTTAAAACAAAAAAGGGAAATGCAACTGTTATGTCAATGTAATAGTGTAATACTCAACTCAACTCAACTCAACTAAGCCTTAAAATCCCAAACTAGTTGGGGTTGGCTATATGAATCCTTTTCCTCCATTCGCATCGATCCAAGACAAGATTTTCATTAATTCCTAGCACAGTAAATTCCAGAGTCTGCATCACAAACTGGCTTTGACAGTCTATTTGCAGTGAATATGATAGTCTTATTGAGACTGTGGTCCACTATAACATACACATATCGGCTCTAGATATGATTGGTATACAACGAAAGGGATAAGAATTTGTTTTGTTGAGCTTGGACATCTATGCCCTAGACTACATTCACACTAATAAATAACCTTCTCATAACCACAACAACACTCAAATACAGACATATGGCAGTGCATCTTTAATTTGACAGGACTTAGGAAGATAAGAGAGATGCAAATGCAAAAATTAAAGTAACACCCCTGCTTTCTCAATTTATTTATCATGTGGATCCAGCTTGCAGTAGGAATTACATGTATCGCCTAATATTCATAAAATAAGAAGTCCCAGATACTTATACAGGATAAAGGCCATTAATAACTATCAAATAACATTCAAGAAAATACCTGATAAGAAAGTGCCTTCACCCATGAATTTTTGTCTACACCAAACCAGGCAGTTGAAAACCAAGATACTTTTGATAGTGAGTTCTGCTCTATGATTGCCAACTCAAAAACCCTGGCAGCATCATGTAAAGATTGGAGAAGCCCATCACTATAATCTTCATCTTGCAATGATTTATTCAGTTTGACCCTCATTTGCAAAAGGTCAGCAGTGGAGCTAGCTTGGGGACTTCCATTAACTGTTACACCTATCATCAGCAGATGCAAAAGGAATGACATATCCTCTCTGTCTAACTTTAGAAAATGATAAATAGTACTTCCTGCAGCCCAGCAACCCACGACTACAATTTCTTGATGAAGCAAGTCTTATAAGGCATCTCTTTCTTGAACTACCCCATTTACTTAGTAGGTGATCCAAATCGGACACTTTTTTGTAAGGATAACCGAAATCATGTGGGTTTTCTGAAAGAAATTGGTTTAGAGAGCTGCAAAAGAAGAAACAAATTAGAAGCAGAAAACACGTACAAGGAAGTGACCCAGAAGGTCAAGAACCACTGTGATGGGATGTCAAAAGAAAAAAAAAAAAATACTAGTTAGACTGGAAGTAGTTCCCTAGAATGCAGAGCCCACATTGTAAGAATTCTATGGCTATGAATTTACACATTCCTTGCAAACAGCAGATGTTCAACTACAATAGGCATCTCTTCCTTCTCAATTATTTTAGTGAGTAATTCAAATACAAATAGCTTTCACAATAGACTGGAATTATTGTGTGTGCCTCTTTTCTCCTTTTCCTTTTCCTTTGGGGTGTGGACGGCCATGTCATCTAAAAACTCATAAAACTCCATTATTAACAAATTCGGTACCAAGCTAGTGAAAAAAATAAGTTTTCCAATTGGCTAGTCTATACCTTGTCAACAATCAAATGATAATCTCTCTTCCAAGACATCTTCCTGTTTAGAGGAAAGCAAAGATATTGTCCTAAGCTCTGACTAATGGGGACTAGACAAAGACCTAAACTCATAGAAAAAGAATTCATGGTCCTTTCCAGAGAGAGGAAATGTTTCTAAAAGTTCAGAATTTGTTAGATAAAGCTGGTAATTGGAAGCCAGAGTCTCTGTCCTGTCTCCCTCTGGACATTATCAATTCCATTCAAGCTAGCCCTGTAGAAATCTGGCATTTTGCTACTAGTGCTATTAATTGTAGAGAGTTCTTATTTAAAGAAGCTTGCTGAAATCCTAAATTTGTCCATGTCCTTGAGACTTCCCTGAGTTAAGAAAGACTTGGTTAGATTGTTGTCCTCACTTGCCTTGTGACTTTTTCTCAATGGCTAGCATTACCACATAGTTGGGGTATAATTTGAAAAACAATACCTTTTCTTCTTTAACTCAACTAAAGTTCCATGAAAATGTTTTTTTGCTCATAATTGTTGCCATTTATGGACTTAAAGAAACAGGTTCATTATTTAAAGACAACCCCTTTCTTGCCCCAAAATATTTCGCTCTTAAGTATAACCAATCCAGGGATCAATGGGGCTGGTGGGCCAATTAGAAATGACTTGAGAGGACAGGATAGTGAGTTTTTAAAAGATGTGGGGCATGAAACGGTCACCCTTGCAGAGTGTTTGGCTCTTGAGTAAGGCCTTTCCCAGGCTACTGCACAGAGAATTCAGCCTCCTGATGTGGAAGTTAATGCTAAGATTGTTATTTCTCTACTTGACTGAGAAAACTGACACTGAAATGAATCACTATGGTACGCTTATATTGCAAACAACTTCATAGATGTAAGATAAGCCATGTATGCAGGGAGACAACTTGGCAAAAAATAGGGAATCCCAGGATGGAAACTGTATGTTGTAATTCTATGTTCCAGATTTTATGTCTCCAATATTTCAGCATGACTTTCAGGGAAATTATACCCAAAGACTTATTTGTATTTGGATTATCTCTATTGGACCCAAAAAAAAATTGTATTTCTCAACCAGGCCTGGTATCCTCAATTTTTCTCAGGAGTATTGTATAATCCAAGACAACAAAGTACAATGAAATTGGATTGCAGTCTTACCACCACTGAATTTCACACAAAATTTTCCCATGTCAGCAAACAAAACCAAATAAAGTAAATGTTCCTCGAGGTAAAATTAAACAAGGCATTAGAAAAACTAGACAAGAAAGATAATTTTCAACATTTTCTGTTTGAACAACGATTAACATTAATTATAAATTAATTGAATTACTTAGTTGGTTTAGGTACAATACAATGGACAATAGCATGTTTTGAGTTCCATATCTTTCCATTAATACAGCAATCCAACTACATAGCATATAACATATAACAATAAATAAACAGAAGCAAAAAGTAAATTTATTTTATTTATTATCATGAAAAACCTAGCTGCCTCCCTATTACTCAGCCCAGAGGATAAAGGAGGAAAAGTAACTCAAAGAAGGAAATCACCTTGGAGACAAGAAGCTGTTATGGTGTAATTTAACAACAGCCATGTACCACTGAATTGAAATTTCGTGAGAAAATTGCTTCGATCGCCGGAAAAGCTCAGGGAAATGGTGGGAAAAGTAAAGTGCATAGATACTGTTGGAGTTTAGAGGCAAAGAAACTACGAAAGGATGATAACGTGGCGAAGAGGATTTATCCGCATACGTGGGCAACCGAGCAATCACATAAGGAATTATCTGTCAGTCTCCGAGAAACCCCAGGGCAAGGTTGTGGTATGGAAATTGTGGTACACTTTAGTGAGTTCACGGTCGTCACCACTACTAAGTCCTTCAAAGATTTTAATTTTAACCATTTGGCCTCTTTACTAATTCTTTATCTTTAATTAATTTGGTTTTTAAATAATTTTTTGTCATTTGAGTTCAAAATATCCTTCAGGCAATTTTATCATTCCGTTAAGGAAATTGATGATAAATGGATTGAGCGTATATCTAATATACATTTTCTCCCAATACTCTCATGTTCATAGTTTATGTACCCCTTCAACGATCAATTTTTTTTTTTTAAGAGGAAAAATGTAAAGAAATTGAGAAACCCCAAATTAGACTGAAAACTATTGCTAGGGCTGGACAGAAACTGATCCAATCCGACTTGAGTCTAGAATTATAAAACAAAAACTCGAACAAGGGAACATAATAAGCTATTCAATCAATTATGGGATATAGGTATTTGGTGGGTCGGTTGAAATTATTAGGCCCCAAAAATATGGAGTCAGTTGATCGATCTACCTAATATTAATAAATTATTTTTTAATTTAATTTTTTATGAATAAAATTTACATTTTATTTCTAACCATTAATCCTTACTTACTTTTCTCATCCAATCTCTTAGTCGACTCATCTCACCTCTCACAAAAAATTGTCTACTCATCACCTTCGCACATCATGTCTCACTTAGAACCTCACCCTTCTCTATCATGTGCCTCCGTCTTCGATGACCATGACAGTAGCAAGTTGGATTTCTTCATTACTTCTCTTGTCTTTCTCGAATTCTAATAGTCACTTTTTGTCTCTCTCAGTCTAAGGTACTAATTTATTTGTAATTATTACATGTTTATCCCTTTTAGGTGTTGAGTTTTGGAGTTTAGTTGTTGTTTATTGAATTAGGTTCAGGAATTGATAAATTAGGGTTTGATTTTTGGGATTTAGAAAGTTTAGGTGAATTAGTACTGGAAGTGGATTGTTTTATCTTGTGTCTTTCTAATATATTGAAACTAGAAGCCATTTATATTTTATAAAGGTTTCTTATTGTTGTTGTTGAATAAAATAAAAAAAGAAAAGGGTTGTAGCTTGAATGATCAATCAAAGACTACACCTCAATATTTACTTATACCAAAAGATCAAACATAGTCTACCACATTTAAACAATGTGAGACTACATGCTACTCATATATATTCTAATATTGCCATCAAGCTAGAGCATATTTATACTATTCTAAAAGCCATAACATATTTATGGTTTCTTACTTTAGAATAGTATAAATTAATTCATTTAAACTAATTAAAAAATAATCAGAATATTAATTTGTCTCTTCTAATAACTACTCGTTATCCCAGTAACTCACATACCAATTACAACTTCTTTATCTTTTACCTAATAAGAATTATCCACACCATTCTCATTCCCACTCCCACTCACACACTAACTCTTATTTTCTTTTTTCCAAGTAAAAATGTTAAAATGATAACTTTATATGTTCCGAAGTTAGTTACAAATATAACGAAGTCGAGTACCCCAAATTAAAGACTTAGTAATTAAATCTGTCAACTGATTCTTTGATTTTACATATGCAATTTTGATCGTATTATCTAGGAGCTTTTTCTTAAATAAAGTTACTATCAACTTCTATATGTTTTCTTCACTTATGAAAAATCAAATTAGAGGAAGTATAATATGCAGTATCACAAGCTAACTAATTAGGCTATGTATATTTAAAAGTAAGTTCTGCTAACAAGTTTTTCAACTAAACTAACTCAACAGTAATATGAGTCATGACTTTATATTCAGACTCAATATTGAATGTGCTAACAATATTATGCTTTTTATTCTTTCACGAAACAAGGTTTCCGTCCAAAAAAATATAGGGTTGGTTGACCAATCTACCCAATATTAATAAATTATTTTTTTAATTTAACATTTTGTCCATAAAATTTACAATTTACTTTAACCACTAACCTTAATTTACTTTTCTCATTCTATATCTCAGACTCTCAGTCAACTCATCTCACCTATCTCTAAAGAAAATTTCTCCACTCTTCACCTTCACGTATCACATCTCACTTAAATCACCACCCTTCTCAGTCGAGAGCCTCCATCTTTAAGACCATGAAAGTAGCAAACTGGATTTCTTTGTTTCGTCTCTTGTCTTTTTTGAATTCTAATAGTCACTCTTTGTCTCTCTCGGCCTAAGGTATTAATTTATTTGTAATTATTACATGTTTATCCTTTTAGGTGTTGAGTTTTGGAGTTTACAGGTTGTTGATTGAATTAAGTTGTAGGAATTGAAAAATTAAGGTTTGATTTTTGGGATTTAGAAATTTTAGGTGAATTAGTACTGGAAGTGGCTTGTTTTATCTTGTGTCTTTCTAATATATTGAAACTAGAAGCCTGTTTCTATTTTATAAAGGTTTATTATTACTGTTGTTGAATAAAATAAAAAGAGAAAAGGGTTGTAGCTTGAATAATCAATCAAAGACTACACCCTCAATATTTACTCATACCTAAAGATCAAATATAGACTACCACATTTAAACAATGTGGGACTATATACTACTTATATATATTCTAATATTCCCATCAAGTTGGAGCATATCTATATTATTCTAAAAGTCATAAGACCTTTATGGTTTCCTATTTTAGAATAGTATAAATTAATTCATTTAAAAAAATAATCAGAATATTAATTTGTCTCTCCTAATAACTACTCGTTATCACATCAAATCATGTACCAATTATGACTTTATCTTTTACCTCTTAACAATTATCCACACCATTCCTACTCATACACTAACTTCTATTTTCTTTTTCCTGACTAAAAATCTTAAAATGACAACTTTAAATGTTCTAAGTTAGTTACAAATATAATGAAGTCAAGCACCCTAAATTAAAAACTTAATAAACAAATCTGTCAACTGATTCTTTGATTTCACATTGCAGTTTTAATTTTATCTGAGCTTTTCTCAAAGTAAAGTGACAATTAACTTCTATATATTTTGTTCACTTATGAAAAATCAAGTTAGAGGAAATAGGTAATGCAGTTGATTATCACAAACTAACTCAATAGTAGCATGAGTCATGACTCTATATTTAGACTTAGTACTAAATCTGCCAACAATAATATGCTTTTTACTCTTTCACGAAATAAGGTTTCCCTCCAAAAGATATATGGTCTGTAATAACCCGATAGTCAACGTATGCTTTAGAATGTTGATACATAACTTTTTGCAAGTGGATGAATAAAATTTTACTCAAAGTAAAATTTTAAATAGAAGAATATAGATATATATATAAGTAATGCAATAGTTAAATTTCATTTCATTATTTGTTAACTTGGAATTTGGTTTTTAACTTATGTATTTTATTTTTTTGAGTGAATAAGATACATTTATAGATTTATTTAATTGGTGGAGGAAAAGTAATATATATATACATACATACTTAGATTAAATGTTTACCAATACTTTTACTAACTTTTGAAAATTTTTTGTTGTTGTTGTTTTTTTTTTTTTTTTTCCTATTTCACTTTTTCTTTTCTTTCCTTTGTTTTATTTTCCTCCACCACCTCTTCCTTATTCCTCTTTTCTTTCTACTGAAAAACTCCTTTGTTTCTTTTTCATATGCCATCTTGAGTTGGTCTAGAAGAGGGTTAGAGTTTTTCCTTGTTGCAGCTGATTGAGGTAGAAAAATCCTCCTCCTATCTTCCTTCTTACCTTGTATGTTTTTTTTTTTCCTTTGTGTTACTGCCTTTAATGGAGGTTTGGTTGCTTTGTTTTAAGGGCAGCAACCAGAACATTTAGTCATGTTTATTATGGGCTCAAGTTCCTTAGGAATATGCGTCTTGTTGTGTATATGTGAGTGTGTATTGGAGAGTTAGCAGCCTTGGGAGGCAGGCAAGCAACCAAGCTGTCGTCTCTTGTTATGGGGCAGCAACTTGGTTGCTCATTCTTTCCCCATGGCCAGTTAGGAAATACAAATAGGGATCTTTTAGATTGTGAATCGAAGATGTTCTAAAGGAAGCTTATGTTGATTTAGAGGGAGAAGGATTTCAGTTGGAGTTCTAGGATGGAGTCATGAGGTTTGTATGTTATGGATTTTGTTAATAAATGCCAAGTGAAAAAAAGAAAAGAAAAGAATCTCCTTAATTTTTCAGTAATCATTAATGAAAGTATAGGAATCAATGGACATCCAATTTATGGCCGTTGCCCTGCAGTTGTAGAGCTGGACTTTTAACATCATAATGTAGTAAATGCTTTTAATAATCCTTTCAGAAGGTTATTCTATGACAAACAATATCAAGCTAAGGATTGAGAATATGATATATAGATGATTCAATTATAATGACAACACTGCTTACTTTAATGTAACAAGTAAGTTGTTTCTTGTAAACAATGGTTTTGGAAGTAACTCCACCAGTTTATGGTGGAAATAAGTGTTTAGTTAGAAACTTAAATATTAATCATTCTTAAGGTATATTAGTACTTTTGAGAAAAATAACGAGTTATGACAGCCAATACCAAGTTGTTCACACTATTAGAAAGATCTTGCTTGGGATTAATACTATCCATGGTTCTAAGCATGGTCTCTAATTCATCATAGGTTTTACCACACAATAATATCAATTCCATATGTTTTCTTTAGGAAGATTAGACTGTAACTTTTAAACAGACATGGATAGGATAGAGACTAGAGAGTTGCTTGGCTAAAGGTAATATAATGAATAAAGAATTTGAATAAAAAGTAGTAAATTGAAATCTTCGAAGTCTTGTTAGTTTAATTGGTGCATATATAATGACTCTTTGATGAATAAGGAAGTAGTTTAGGAATTAGGTGAATGTGAATTACATAGTAAAGAATAATTGATTAAGGTAGTGATTTAAGGAAATGAGTAGTGACAATGAACAAAAAATGGTCAGTTGTGGGTAAAGTGTTAAAAATGAGAGTAGATTTTAAATAATTAACTGTACTAATATACACATTCAAATTATATATGATACCTATCTAGAAAGTTATATTTGTCTATTACTAAATCCAACAAACGGAATTTGATTTCCTTTTTTTTAGAGAAAGTTATGTTCAAATAATTAAGGTAAGGTCAAAGTTGCCAAAATCCTACATTTTGCAGAATTTGATGTAATTTTAAAGAATAAACTGTATTGATATATATATATATATATGTAAAAGTTTCAAATGATATACTATTATAAAGCTACATGTGTCTAATAAACAAATTTTACGAAACTAGATTTGAGATTTGCTAGAGGAAGATATAACTGTTAGAGTAAACACTGGTCCAAATCCCAAGTTTGGACAGCTTCAACAGCTCTAATTCACTAGTGTTTTTCTATCTTTTCTAATTGTTTCCTTTTACCTTATTCATTGTCAAGATATCTAAAATGTCTTTTCATTATCAACCTTATCACATAAAATACAATTAATACTACTTGACATGTAATGGCTTAATAGAAAACTTTTATAAGGAAACCTATACAAGTTGATATATAAGCTTAGTAATTAAAATTTTACAACAATAACGTTTATGAACTAAGTATTATTTGAAAATATGAATTTTAGTTCCGAACCTCTTTTGTGGGCCTATGTGAGCGCAAGAGAAAGTGGCAAACAAGATTTGTAAACTAGTGAGTGGTTTATTATTACTTTTGGGGGCTAGATTATTATATGTAAATTATATGTGTATTTGAATAGATGTAATATATGGAAAATAAGCAAGTGCAATATTTCAGTGATTTATTTGAATTATGTTTGTTTGATATTTGTTGTGGTTGATAAGGGCCAACTAAAGTGAGATTTTTCTGAGAAATGATTTTTATCTCCAAAATTGAAATCTAGGTGCACCTAGAATATCCTGATTTGAAATCTTGAGATATTCTAATTCTGATAAATGTTTTTGAGTGCTCAGTCCTGGTGAGATGGATTATGTATGGAGATTAATCTGTTGTGTAGGCGCGTAAATGCCTAGTAGGGGTGATACTGCTGTGCGGGGCTGGGTTACTAATTAGCCTTTTATTTGCTTTGTATGTTGTGATTGCTTTGATTAATTTGTGATTCTATGAATCATGTAAGTTGTGAATTTATGACGATTACAAATGTGTACGTGTATTTTGAATTAAATCATAATGTTATTATATATGTTATATACTTATGTTGAGTGACTCTAGTATCCTTTGAGTATGATTTTCCACTCACATAATCCGTATGACTCACCCCTTTTTTTATGGATATTTTTTTTAGTAACAAGACCTAAAAAAAAGTTAACCACTAATACAGGGTTTACTAATGATTTGTTGACAAGGGTATTCTTTGGAATCTCATAATTGAAGTCAATGATGAAAATTTGTAGTCACATTAAAACTGTGGGGTGTCTAATTTTGTATGATGTAAAAGTCTAATATTTGTCTTATTTATGATGTGGACGAAGCTCAGCTCCTTGTTATCTTTGTGTTGTTGTTGTGTGAGAACAGGAGTTTATCAGTTTGCATTTTAAGGCATGTTTTATATTGCAGGGAACCTCTGCTGAAATTTTCAGTAAGTTGTGATTTGTTTTAGTCAACAAACTTTTACCGTTAACTTTTGTCTTATCAATTTTTAGTTTTATTTATTGGTTGATCAAGAGTCATAGTTATTTCTTTGTTTTTGAGTCAGGGTTATGGAGGTTTGGTTACTATTCCTCCAGCCAGTCATGCCTCTGTGAGGGGTGTGACAGTTGATTGACCGATCTACCCAATATTAATAAATTATTTTTTTAATTTAATATTGTATCCATAAAAATTTACAATTTACTTTAACCACTAACCCTAATTTACTTTTCTCATTCTATATCTCTGACTCTCAGTCAACTTATCTCACCTTTCTCTTATGAAAATTTCTCTGGTCTTCATCTTCATATATCACATCTCAATTAATACACAACCTTTCTTAGTCGCGAGCCTCCATCTTCGATGACCATAACAGCAAAAAGCTAGATTTTTTCGTTTTGTCTATTGTCTTTCTCTAATTCTAATAGTCACTCTTAGTCTTTTTCGGCCTAAGGTACTAATTTATTTGTAATTATTACATGTTTATCCTTTTAGGTGTTGAGTTTTGGAGTTTAAGGGTTGTTGATTGAGTTAGGTTATAGGAATTGAAAAATTAGGGTTTGATTTTTGGGATTTAGAAAGTTTAGGTGAATTAGTACTAGAAGTGCCTTGTTTTATGTTGTGTCTTTCTGATATATTGAAACTAAAAGTCATTTATATTTTATAAAGGTTTATCACTATTTGTTTGAGTAAAATAAAGAATACAAAAGGGTTGTAACTTGATTGATCAATCAAGGGCTACACCCTCAATATTTACTTATACCAAAAGATCAAACACAGACAACCACATCTAAACAATGTGGGACTACATACTACTCATACATATATATATATATATATATATATATATATACTAATACTCTCCCTTAAGCTAGAGTATATATATTACATGTTCTAAGCCTGTTATAAATATAACGAAGTTTAGTACCCCAAAAGACTTGGTAAATAAATCTGCCAACTGATTCTCTGATTTCACATGTGAAGTTTTGATTGTGTTATCTAGGAGCTTTTCTCAAATAAAGTGACAATCAGCTTCTATATGTTTTTGTTTAATCATGAAAAATCGGATTAGAAGAAATATGTAGTGTAGTTGACTATCACAAACTAACTCCATAGGCTGGGAATGTTTAAAACCAAGTTCTTCAACCACAGTATGAGTCATAACTTTACGTTCAAACTCAGCATTAGGTCTGCCAATAACAATATGCTTCTTACTCTTCCACGAAACAAGGTTCCCCTCAAAATGATATATATAATACTTTGTAGTAAACCTCGTATCAAATAGACAATCAGCCCAATATGTATCATTATATCCTTATACCAAAATGTGATCTTTTTTTTGAACTAAAGTGTGTCCATGATCATGTCCTCGAACCAGATCAGTATGGCTATGAGATTCTTATATATCAAGCTCTTACTTGGTGTAACTTTGAGATACCTCCTAATATGAATAACTACATCCTAATGAGTAGTTCGGGATTGAGTAATATATTAGCTACAAAAGAGATATCAGGTCGAGTTACTGTTAAATGTTAGATAATTTAGTTTTCCTACATATCATATATACAGTTCTAGATCTACCAAGAGCTTCCATCATCAGGTACAAGCTTAATGTTGGGATCCATGGGAGTATTAATAGGTGTTGACCCTAACAAACACACATTACTCAATAAATTAAGACAATATTGTCTTTAAGAGATACATATACTTGACTATGATATAGCAACCTTAATGCCCATGAAATACTTAAGTTGTTCTAAGTCCGTAATTTGAAATTTGAACCATAAAATTAGCTTCAATTGTTGAACTCCTTGGCTATCATCACATGTAATTATAATATCATCAACATACATAATCAATAACATTTTACAACTGGGTAGAAAAAAAAGTTGTTAACCTTACACTTTTGCAAACCAAAGCTAAGCATGACTTCACTAAACCTTATCCAACCTAGCTTTGGGAGATTGTTTCAAACCATACAAAGATTTATTTAGCCTATAAACCAACCCAGACTCCTCTTGAGTAACAATTCTCAAAGGTTTCTTCATAAAAACTTCTTTGTCAAGGTCACCATGTAAGTATGGTTTTTTTATGTTCAACTAGTGTAATAGCCCATCAAAGATATCATAAGAGAGATGAAAACTCTAACATATATAACCTTAACAACTACAGAAAAGGTCTCAGAGTGTGTTAAAACTTCAATGGCATTTCTATACTCAGAGTGTGTTAAAACTTTAAATACAAATTTAGGAATAGGATAGACAGTACTAGGATGAGAATAAAGATAGGGACATGTGTGTTTACATTTCCAAACGGAAATAAGAAGATCAGAGATGCTAGTAACTAGATTTGAAGGCAAAGAAATATCAACCGATAGAGCACTTGCATATCTTGGATAGTCTTATCTACTTGATGTCGAGTGTAAATCTGCAAGTCAAGGAATGAGAAATGACCATATACACTTAAAGGTGGGTTAATGGATAATGGACTGGGAACATGACGAGCAACATGAAATGAAATAAGTGTATCAAAATCTATGGTGAATGCTTGGTTTATAACCATGTGTGATTCAATATAATATAGAGTGGACTCAAAGAAGGTAACATTTGCATAAATAAATAAGCGATTTAAAGAAAGACTATAACATGTATACCATTTTTGTGTACGAGAATATCCTATAAAGACATATTCAGTGGAATGATAATCTAATTTATCAATACCCTGAGACAATTGATGCATAAAAGACACACAACCAAAGATACAAGAAGATAATGAAAACATAGGGACTCCGGGAAAGAGCATAGAAAAAGGTATGTATTTTACCATTAATAACATATTATGGCATTTGATTGATAAGATAACAAGTTGTAAGAATTGTATCACTCCATAACATTTTTGCCACATTCATTTGACATGATAAAGTACGAGCAACTTTTAAAATGTGAGGAACTTTCCTTTTAGCTACCTTATTTTGTTGTGAAGTGTGTGAAAAAGAAGATTAGTGAATCATCCCAAAACTAGTCATAAAGGTGTTAAATTAAGTGCTAAAGTATTCCTTAGCATTGTCACTGCGAAGAATATGACCAAGTAAGTTAAAACGAGCTCTTGCCTTTTGGCAACAGGAGTGTCTATAGGTTTTCTATCTTTCATATTGAACTGTTCAATGATCTTCTTGATGTAATTCTCTTATGATAAAGTAAGAAGTCTCTTTGAACGATCCCTCCGGATCTTAACTCCGTAGTTAGCATTTCTCTTGTCCTTCATCTTAAAGCTTGAGGACAACCACCTTTTGATGGAGACAATTAGCTCCAAGTCATTTTCAACCAACAAAATATCATCGAGATATAGGAAAAGCATCACAAATCCATTCCAGGGTCGTTCCACATACACACAATGGTCTTCATTAATCATCATAAATCTATCTATAATGATAACTTAATGGAATCTTTGATACCATTGTATGGGTGATTGCTTAAGACCGTATACAAATTTCTGCTTGTACATTTTGCGCTACTGTCCTTTTGATATAAGGCCAATGGGTTGGTCTATATAAATCTCTTCATTCAATTTCCTATTAAGAAATGGTGTTTTAACATCCATTTGGATTAGCACTAAATCCAAATGAGTGACGATAGCCAGAATTAAGCAAATAGAGGCAAACCTTACTACTGGAGCAAAGGTTTCCTTAATAGTTTACATCATCTTGTTAAGTATAGTATTTCGTCATTAGGTGAGCCTTATACCTTTCGAATGGATCCATCTGCCTTACCTTTAACCTAGAGAACCCACTTAGTTTCTGATGGTATTACATTTCAAGCGTTAGATCAACCAAGACCTGTACACGATTACCACTCATAAGCTTCATCTTATCTTCCATGGACTAAATCCATTCTTGACTAGCAAATGATAATAGTGCTTCTTCTACACTTATATGTTCATCAAAACAATGCGAGGTACAAATCCACGTGTGCTTCTACGTGGTTGGTGAACCTAAGTATCCTGATCCATTGGAACTAATCTACTAGAAGGTATGTCACTCCTATTATCACTAAGAGGATATGGTATCACCTCATGCTCCTCTAACAGTTGACTGGGTGTACCAAGGTTAGGACCCTCCATCCCATAAAATTAGAAGTCCTTTTTTACTTCACCTTTGCTAGGGAATTCCATCCCTAGGAATTCGATATCATGTGACTCAATCTCAATTACACTTTCATCAGTATTCTTACCTATAAACACATGTCTCTTAGAATGTTCAAAATATCTTATAATAATGCATTTCGTCACCAGACCACCACTCATATATTGTGGAAGTGACTGCCTATAGCTATGAGGGCACACAGTTAAGTACATAAACAACAGTCAACAATGCATCTACTTAATAGCAGTTTGGCAAGTTCACTTGAAGCCATCATGGACCTAACCAAGTTTAAAAGGATCTTATTTCTTCTCTCTGCAATACCATTTTGTTACAGAATGCCAAGAATAGTCAGCTATCTAGTTATACCCCTTTCATCACAGAGCCCCTTAAACTACTTAGATAAATATGCACTTCCATGATTAATCTTAAGAACCTTGATGCTATTGTTTAATTGATTCTTAACTAATGTCACATAACATCTAAAACACTCTAATGCATTTGACTTATGTAAGATCAAATGGATAAGACTATAGCATGAATAATAGCATACAATTGTGATGAGGCATTTCTTGCCCTTACATTCATTGGACCATATATATCTTAATAAATTAATTATAATGGACTTGTGGCTATAGTTTCTTTGTCAAATGGCTTCCTAGTTGATTTCCCAGCTAAACAGTGTTCACATATTGGTAAGTTAACTTTCGCGAGTGGACCCATAATGCCTACTCTAATTAACCTAGTCATCTATCTTTCAATATAACCTAATCTAGAATGCCTAAACAGATTTATCAACATCGAAACAATTATCCATATCAGATAATATGGAAAAACAAACATTAATGATATTCTTTTGTGCAGATTCGACTTACCACTTTTGGGCTTGGATTTAGGTTACTTTGAATGTGATCCATTTTCTTTTGCACTTAGAGCCAGATGCTCTGTGCGAGCTAGACTCAACATAATGCAAGTGGTGACCCAAATTTCGTAACGGAAGTGCAGGTTTCATTTACAAGTAATATAGTGATTAATTAGAGATTGTTCCCACTAAGAATTAAACTACTTTAATGCTAAGTACTAACAATTATAAAATTTAGTCTTAATCAAACAAGCTAATTTTTAATGATGGGATTTTAAACTAAGCAAGCAATTTAGGTAAACTTTATTAAACCAAGACCTAGTTTCGCAATACCCTCGCAACTCATGCAATAACTCCAATTATTAACCTAGAATTCTTAATCAATTCAAGAATGTTCCTATGTCTTTAAATTCTATATTTTCCTTAGCTAATTAACTATATTCTTATTTGAATTATACTAAGACAAATTCATTAAGAGTTATTCTAATATGGTTACCTAGGCTAAAGAGTATATTCAAATATTTTTAACAAATTAGATAATCAAATTATTCAATTAGATGAACAATCCAATCAAAGGCTATGTTGTTTAAGGCTAATCCTAAATTCATTCTTCCAAGCTAAATTAAGGGTTCCTAACCAAACTAACTGAGAATCAAGCAATTAGAAACATCAAGATCAGGACAACATAAACAATTGGAAACTAAGCATGCATTAAATTAAAGCAAATGCCACATAGGTTACATATGAGTTCAATTGCAACCTTATAACAAAACTACCCTGTACTAGCTATGGAAAACAAAAATATAATTAAAGAAGTCATTACAAGCAATTAAGAAAATAAGAAAAAGAAAGTTAGAAGGCTAAAGTTATCACGGCTGCGGGTCTTCGCAAGCTCCTTGATATCTCTCACTCACTTGCTCTGATGTGTCTTTAAATCCTAGCATTCACCTCATTTTATAGGTATCTTCCTCCAAGTTTTAATTAGGAGTCTTAACTGAACATGGAAAAGCTTCACGACACATACTACCTTAGTGTTGTAGCTCTACACTTATTGACTTGTCCTTATAAAACCTTACTTTCTCGCACCACAACTTTCTCATACATAGTGTTGCAGTACCAAAGGCTCTATTTACCAATGAAAGTCGTTTTCAAATAATAACGTTACGGCCTCTACCGTCACGATGCAACCTTTTTTGAATTGGTGATTGAAAATTGATAATATAGCATCATGATGCTTAGGTCTCTATTTTCTTACTAGAATTCTCAGGAGTCTGGCATTGCAGCCTCAGGTGTTGGACCACCGTGGCGCCTTGCTCTTGAACTTGAAGATTAATTTTTGCTTCTCAGATGTAGCGGTGCCTAGGTCTTTCACGCCATGATGGAAGCCTACAATGTACTCTTCTTTGTTTTGGATTAGAACACTGCTCAAACAATTTAAGACAAATTAAATAACTATCTTAATAAAAACTACTCACAATTAAATTAAAATACTACTAAGTCTTAAACAAAACAAACTAGACTCAAAGCATCAATTTTAATTTAATTCTAACTCCACACTCAAGGATTTAGCACAAAGTAGGACTTCAAATTGTAGCAAAATAACTCAAAACATTTTGCTACTCCCAAGCAAAAGAATGAAAACAACAAAACGAAACAATAGTTAGATTGCCAATGATGAACTAGTTAATCCATTAAAATCATCAAATTTTATATCAAAGACTTGACTTAAGATAAAATATAAACATAACTTCACTTTATCATGTTCGGACAAATTTCATGCTCATTTGTGTAAGGCCTATTTACCAAGTTTCAACAAATTTGAAGAAATTTCTACTGGAATAACCTATAAACTAAATTAAACTCTAGACATTCATTTATCCTTCCTATCTCCACTAATGTAGGCTATCACTTTGTTGAAAATCAATAAGGCTTAATATAGCTTGTAATAGGAGGCTAAGGTAAAGGTTAGCTGAAATGAGATTTTTAAGCTCACTTACCCTAAACATAGTAGATCTTAATTAGATGTACTTTTCTTTTCCATTCTTTGTTATCCAATTTCACTTAACTCGGGCTTAATTTTTAGCTCGATTTCTTTCTTTTGTGGGCATGAATTATGAAAGCATCCTTCTTTTTCTTCCTTTATCTTTGTTTTATTTTTATTTCCAAACTTTTGGTTTACAAGCTACAAAAAAGATGTCAAACATATCCCCAAACTTATTTTTTATTTTGATGTAGGGATGAAGAAGAGAAAAAAATCTTCCTTGACTCACTTACTCCCACTTTGCTTTTGTCTTATCTTTGACTAAATTTAGACTCATATTATAACTTATAGCATGATCATTGTGCTCAAAGTAAAAGGGTGCAAATGGAGTATATCAATAAAAGGATTTGGCTAAAATGGAAGGTTATAAGAAAGAATAGTCTCTAAGCTCTAGGCTCAAAATGGGTGTCTAAGGTGTAAATAAAAATTGATGGGTAAGAAAGGCTCAACCAGTCCAAAAATGGCCTAAATCATGTTTTTAACTAAGCCTTGCCTAAGATTTCACCTTAACGGGAATTCAAAATAAGTTTAGGGTTTAAAGATAATCTAAGGGTCATTCGAATATAAATATCTCTAGACAATAATGAACCTAAGTAAATAAAACCACATGCATGAATGTATGGAATCCATCCTAATTACAATAATAATAAAAAAAAAAAATTTCTTGTATTTCATCAAAAATCAAGGTATAAATGGGGTAGTATCACACAACTAGAGGAACATTAACATCAAATCAAGGCTAACTAAAAAATAACATATAATAATTAAACACTTCATCATAAGATCCACAGCTCAAACTAACAGTCAACAATCTAAACAATGCAATTGAAAAGAAACATAATAGGAGATTACAACTTAAAAGAAACATAATTGGAGATTATAACTAAACAACAACAAATTGAAAATTTCCCCCTCCCCTCCCCTCCTTAAACCTAACCTTAGCAGTGTCCACAGTGTGTAAAATAAGAAAAGAGAAAATAAAATGAAAAAGGAAAGCAAGAACAAAAAAGAAAGACTCATTCATTCATTAAAATCTATGTTCTCCTTGAACTCTTGAAGCGAGAATGGGGTAAGTGGTCATGGGTAAGGCAGGAAGGTGCTCGAATCCCTTCTTCTATCCACCAAACAGTCTCGAAAGAATTAGTTGTTTTGTTGCAGCCAAACTCATTCTGCTTTGCCACCTATAACTCTAATTTCGAAATACGTTAACCCATTATAAGGGGCGCACGTTTGTCGACTCCAGGACGAATAGAGTAGCTCCACTACCTTCTCTAGCTTCAAAGTTCCTCCTCATGAACTTATCATCGATTAGTTGCTTCGGATGCTCTAGCTCTTCAGTGTTGTCCTAAATCACTCCAGCCGAGCGACAACAATAATTAAGGAAGGAAACCATAATCCCTATTCTTAGCATTGGCACTCTGCAAAATAGCACTATAAAGAACTTTACCAATGACAATTGATTTACTTGTGATGATGGCATAGAGCAAGAGTGCTCTATCCTTGGTGACATCACTGGCATAACCGCTTGGAAGCAGGTTGGCCATAATAAAATAGTACCAAGCCCGGGATGTGGACTCTAGCTAGTTGGCTTTGAAATGCATTGGTTCTCAATTCTTCAGCTTCCATTGGGAGTCTCTATAGCAAAGAATATTGATGACCTCAGAATAGGCCACTTGGCCCCATACGTATTGCACGTACTCGTCTTAGCCCATAATGTTTGGTGTTTTATAGAAGGCATTGATAAACCTGGTTGTTGAAAGAATAGTCTTAGAGCCATATTGCAATTAGGAAAAAGGCATTAAACATGCTAACTATATACCTCATATCTAATTTCAACATGTAAATCAACAACATTATTCCCTAACAAAGAAAGCTCATGCATACCCCTTTTTAAGCATATCCAAATCAAAAGCAACCTTTCCCCAAACATATTACTCTATCAGTGTATGCTCTCTCAAGCCAAATATATTAAGAATGTGGATGGGGAAGCAAGTAAGGCACAATGTATACCCAAACAACAATTTATTAATGTAGAAGCATGGGTGTATATATGTTATAGCCCAAAATATAACCCCTACATAACCTACCTATAAGTCAAAATTCAAAGAAGCAAGAAACTAACAAGTAGTGTACCTAAATATATTATCTTGGCATATTTAAATAAAGAAACATCCAAGAGTTGAACAAGTTCCCATGAATTCGTACATAGAGAGAAAAAGTAAGAAAAACTTACTTCGTATGTATAACTCTCTACAAGACGAGTGAATTGTGTAATGGATGAGGTGTTGTTCGTGAAATCGAGTGGATTCAAGGTCATGACTAATGGATTTTAGGGCTAAAAGTTTAATTTAGAGAGAAAATTGGTTTGGGATGGTGTTTGTATGCTTTTGGGGTTATAACTTTATGTTTTAAAAAGCTAACTCTTAACATGGTGTTAGGGTGCTAAGACCTAATTTTTTGAAATTTAAAATACACATGATTTGGCCCGCGGCGCCTAATGCAGCTATGCATTGCTCTCTGCTTGTAACCCATATATTTTATTTTGAGGACATTGTGACGACACATTCTTGGCTGCCATGACATCAAATTCTCTTACTTTAATACGCTTATGTATATGAAGCCGTGACATAAAGCTCATGACTTATGGGGTAAAATAAGTATTTTTGGGTGCCGCAATGTAAGCTTATAGGAGGCTGCGACATCATCACTTCTGAGTTTAATTCAAATTCAAAAGGGGGATAAGCTTTGCAGTAGTAGTATGTATTAGGCCACTGCGCCTATCTCTTTGACTTACTTACCTAGAACTTGGGCATGGGGCACTATGGTGCCATAGCTTCTAATTGATTTCCTTACTCTTGGCTCTTTCTTGAACAAGTAAAGGCAATGGCTGAATGAGTTTTTAGACTTAAAAACTAAAACTAACAAAAATTAATTTATTAAAAAAAAAAAAGAATTTAGGAACTTGGGTTGCCTCCCAAGAAACACTTGGTTTGAAGTTCTTAGCTTGACTTGGTTGTGGTCAAGTGACATTGTTAAGGTAGCTGGAGGTAGTAGTTGATCAATTTTTCTTCCTTAATAATGCTTAAGCATTTATCCATTCACTTTGAATGTTCTATCCGAATTAGTGGTAGTTAGCTCCACGGCTCCATAAGGAAATACTTTAGAGATGGTGAATGGACCGGACCATATTGACTTAAGCTTTCCCGGGACAAGTTTCAATCAGGAGTTACACAATAGGATATGCTGACCTTGCTCAAAGTGGCATTCAACAATCCTTTGATCATGCAGCATTCTGATCTTCTCCTTGTATAGCTTGGCATTATTGTACATGGTGTATAAACTCATCCATCTTATTCAGTTGGAAGAGCCTTTTTTGTCTAACCACCTCAATATCAAAGTTTAGCTTTTTGATATGCTAATAGGCATTATGTTCCAACTCAACTAGTAGATGGCAAGCTTTGCCAAAAACCAGTTGATATGGTGGTATACCTTTGGGAGTCTTGTCGGTAGTATGGTATGCCAATAATGCATCATCCAATCTCTTGGACTAGTCCTTCCTAGAAGGACATACCAAGTTGGAAACCTCAGCTTGTCCACTAGATTGTGGGTGGTAGGCCAGTGCCACCTTCTTTGGATTACTTATATGAGAAAGACCCTTGCCAACTATATAGTTGACAAAGTTAGCATACTAAGGTAACCTTGTATGAACAACTTGGAATCCAGGAAGGTTTCATTTTTCACAGTTGGTTCGGCCATCTTTTCTTCCCCTTCTAGCCTTGAAAGGTGGTCAGCCACTTAGTTTTCAATACCGTTTCAATCTCTAATCTCCAAGTCAAACTCTTATAGTAGTAAAATCTACATTTCATCAACCTAGTCTTAGCATCCATTTTGTTAATCAAATACTTCATAGCAAGGTGGTCAGTATAAACAATAACTTCAGTTCCAATAAGATAAGAATGAAATTTATTAAAAGAAAATACTACTACTAACGATTCTTCTTTAGTGGTGGTATAGTTCAATTAGACACCAGTTAATGTCTTATTCGCATAATAAATAGAATAAAAAATATTTTCCTTATGATGTCCTTAGACTGTACCTTCCACAAATTCACTTGCTTCATACATTAATTCAAAGAGTAGGTTCCAATTAGGGCAAAACAATTACAGGAACAATATTAACCTCTTTTTCAACTCTAGAAATGCAGGTAGACATGCATCATCAAAATTAAAAGGGGTGCCTTTTTTAGGAGATTACAAAGGGGTTTAGAAGTTTTTGAGAAGTCTTTATGAATCTTCTATAAAAGCCGGCATGACCTAGAAAGCTTATAATACATTTTTTGGAAGTAAAGGGGGTAATTTTTCAATAGTCTCAATCTTAGCTATATCGACCTCAATTCCTTTACTAAACACCTATGTCCTAAAACTATACCCTCTTGTATTATGAAGTGGCACTTTTCCCAATTTAAGACTAAATTAATCTCTTCACAATGTCTAAACACACAATGGAGGTTATGGAGACATGCACCATATAAATCACCATGTCAGTGAAGATGACTATCATACACCTTTGAAAGGTGGCAGGGGCAATTAAAAGACCAAAAAGAAACCTTCTAAAGATGAAGGTGCCATATAAGCAAGTGAATGTAGTATTTTCTTAATATTCTGGGGCTATTGCAATTTAGTTATACCCCGATTAATCATAAAAAATGCAATAAATCTCCTTACTTGTAGTACATCCAACATTTAATTGATGAAGGGAATAGGAAAGTGATCTTTCTGTATGGCCTTGTTCAGCTTTTGGTAGTCCACGCTCACACGCCAACTAGTCATGGTTTTTGTAAGAATGAGTTCATTCTTTGTATTAGCAACGATTGTCATCCATCCTTTCTTTGGTATGCATTGTATTGGAATTACCCATGAACTATCCGAGATTGGATAGATAATGCCCTGCGTCCAGCCACTTTATGATCTCTTTCTTGACTACCTACTTTGTGATCCAGTTAAGTCTCCTTTGATGTTCTAGTAGTAGCTTTGGGTTTGCTTCTATAAGGATCTTATGCATACAAAAAGAGGGGCTTATACCCTTTTATGTCCGCAATGGTCCATCCCAATGCCTTCTTGTGCTCTCTCAATACACGAAGGAGCTTATGTTCCTGTATATTAGTAAGAGATACAGAAATAATAACAAGAAAGGTAAAAGAATGACCAAGAAAGCATATCTTAAATGTGTAGGCAAGGGCTTGAGCTCTAAGGTAATTGATTCTTTAATTGAGGGTTTAGACCCTGAAGGAGAGGATGGTGGGATGTCCAAGTTCTCAAATTTAAAATTTGCTCTAGGCAATTGTGGTGAGTCATCTTGTAATCTCATACACTTAAAAAACTCATCATCATCTCTATCAGTGTAAGAAACTAGAGAAATCCCAAAAGGGTCATTGGCATAATTTTATAAAAATATCTCTTGACTAGTGTTACTTACTACATTTATTGAAAAGCATTTATCATGTTCTAGAGGAAAATTTCATAGCTTGAAAAACATTAAATTTAACCTCTTGATTTTGAACTCTCATAGTGAGCTTAACTTTTTAAACATCGACCAATGTTCTCTTCATAGTGAAGAATGGTCTTCCTAAGATGATAGGGATTTTCATATCTTCTTCTATGTCAAGTACTATAAAGTCAGCCGGGAAGATCAATTTATCTACCTTAACAAGAACATCCTCTACAGTTTCTCTAAGATATTTAGTGATCAATCGGCTAATTGTAATGTAATAGAAGCGGCTTTTACTTCCCTATTCATAATTTTTGGTAGATCAATAAATGCATCAAATTAATATTGGCTTCTAAATCACTGTGCCTTTCCAAAATATGGTGTGCCTATTGTGCAGAGAATAGTAAAGCTACCTAGATCCTTTAGCTCAGATGGAAGCTTATTTTGAAGAATTGCATTGCACTCTTCTGTTAGTGCCATTGCTTCATAGTCACTAAGCTTTTTCTTCTTGGACAGAATGTCCTTTGCATAGCTTAGCATTTGTTCAATTGCTTCAGCGAATAGTATGTTGATATGGAGCTTCTTGAATACATTTATAAATTTCTGGAATATCTTGTCAAGGTTCTGTTTTTGGAACCTTTGTAGGAATGGAAAAGGTCGGGTTGGTCTTAGTGTTTTAATTTGCCCTTACTCTTCCTTCTAATTAGTTGGTAATTCCTCTTAAGTTACTTTATTAAGAGCCTTAATTTTAGTCTTTTTCTTAGGCTTTTCTAATTCTTTGCCGCTTCGAGGGGTAATTACCTTACACTGCTTATTGTTTTCCTTCGTTGGATTTGTTTTCAGTGTCACTAGGAAGAGCATCTTGGGGTCTATTTGTCACTACATTGGTCAGTTGTCTAATTTGTGTTTCCAAGGTCCTTAATGATGCTCATTGGCTTTGGATTACCGAATCAGTCCTAGACATGTATTATAGAAACATTTCTTACAATGAAGGCCTCTGAAATGTTTCTATAATACATGTCTAGGAATAAAGTTGGAATCAGCCTCTGAAACTTTTGTTGGAATCAGCCTAATTTTTCACCTGGATTTCCAAGGTACATGTCTAGGAATAATGTTTCTTACAATGAGCTTGGAAATCCAGGTGAAAAATTAGGCTTTATAGCATTGCATGTACCTTGGCTATTCCAACAAAAGTTTAGATGATTCCTCCACCCCAGACTGTAGGTGTTAGAATAAAGTTGTTTTACGGTTTGTAATTAGCCACATATTGTACCACTTCAGTATTTATGCATTGGTTAATTGAGTGACCTCCACCACATGCTTCGCAAACCATAGCAGTAGCATTAGGAATTTGTTGCACTCCGAGATTATCAAACTTCTTTGCTATTCTAGCCACTTGTGCCGTTAAGGCAGTGATGACATCTAGTGATTAAGAAGAGATAGTCCCAAGAGCAATTAAAATGCTTTAATGCTAAGTACTAATAATTATGTAATTTAGTCTTAATCAAATAAGTGGATTTTGACGATGAGTTTTTTAAGTAAGCAAGCAATTTAGGTAAACTTTAATAAACTAAGCCCTAGGTTTGCAATGTCCCTCATACTTCACTTATGTTTTCCTTACTTTTATTTAATTCATACAATAGCTCGAATATTTAATATAGAATTCTTAATCAATTACAAGCATATTTTTATATCTTAAAATTTTATATTTTCCTTAGCTAATTCACTATATTCCAATGTGAATTATACTAAGACAAATTCATTAAAAGCAATTCTAATCTGGTTACTTATGGCTAAAGAGTATATTCCTATCTCTTTAACAAATCAAATTATCCAATAGATGAATAATCTAATTATAAGCTATGTTGTCTAAGGCTAACCCTAAATTCACTCTTCTAAGCTAAATTAAGGGTTCATAATGAATCAACCCAATGATCAAGCAATTAGAAGTATTAAGATCAAGACAACATAAACAATTGGAAACTAAGTATGCATTAAATTAAATCAAAGGCCACATAGGCCATATGTGAGTTCAATTACAACCCTAAAACATAACTACTTTATACTATCTAGGAAAAACAAAAACATAATTGAAAAAGTCATTATGAGAAATTAAGAAAATAAGAAGAAGAAAGGTAGAAGACTAGATTTTTCACGGCTTCGGGTTTTCATAAGCTCCTTGATATCTCTCACTCACTTACTCTGATGTGTGTTTAAACCCCCAGCCTTTATCTCCTTTATAGGCCTTTTATTAGACAGGTGCCACAGTGCATACTACCTTGGCCCTGCGATGCCACGTCTAATAACTTGTCCTTATAGAACTCTTCTTTCTTGCATTGTGGCTTCCTTATACATGGTGCCGCGGCACCAAAGCCCCTGTTTGCCAATGAAATCGCCTTCAAATAATGGTGTCATGGCATCTACCTTTATGGCACAACCTTCTCTGACTTGGTGCTTTAAAATTGACAATTTGGTGTCGCAGCATCCCTTGATGTGGTGTTGCGGCTCTTAGGTCGCTGTCTTCTTATTGGAATTCTCAGGTGTCTGGCGCCATAGCTTCAGGTGATGGATTGATGCAACGCCTTGCTTTCTTACTTGAAAATTAATTTCTCCTTCTCAAACACCATGGCAGAAGCCTTTAATGTACCCTTCTTTGTTTTGGACTAGGACATTGCTAAAACAATTTAAAACAAAATAAATAACTTTCTAAACAAAAAATACTCATAATTAAATTGAAATAGTACTAACTCCCAAACAAATTAGACTAAACTTAAAACACCAATTTTAGTTGAATTGTAACTCCACACTCAAGGATTTAACATAAATTAGGATTCAAAATTGTAGTAAAATAACTCTATTTTACAAAGTTATCAAATGAAGTGTGAGGTGGATTTGGTAGCCTCTAAGCGCTCAAATTTCAGCTCTAAAGTGTTTGAGATATTGTAAAGTGTTTTGACACTTGCACTGTGCAGTCGTAGTCACCTTCGTAAATTCCCAAGCTTAGGAAGGGAACGAAGGACACTACGAACCTATTGCACATCAATAAACACATGGTTAGTGTGCTCACTAGTGCTGCTTCATGTCATGTTCATGACACATCTTATAGGTGTCAAACCTTATAGTCCGTACTTGAAGCTTTGCTGCTGAAGTTACTCTATACTTTAACTTGAGCGCATCCCACATGTCTTGGCATTTTCATGCACCTCAAATTTTCAAAGGAGATCGTTCTCCATGCTACTCAGTAACGTAATGTGAGCCATAATGTTTTTCTCTTGCCATTTCTCGTGGGCATGAACCTATGCAATAGGGGTAAGGGGTACTGTCCACAGGTGCATCCACAGTATGCTTGAGGGCCTCCATGGCCTCTTGCTCATCAAAGAGGTACTGAACTTTTTGGTTCAAAATATCGCAATTGTCATCGATCAGTTTTTCCCCTTGTTAAGGTCAACAATAATACTCTTAGAAGCAATTGAACTACATTTAAGTTTTGAGACATCAGTTTTTCCCCTTTTTAAGGTCAACAATAACTAATTTAATTATGTGCAATTAATAAACTTTAAGATGAGTAATTCCAATGAATTTCAAGTTCCCGCTTGATGCATTATTTTCTAGCACATAATTTCAAAAAAAGAAAACATATTTATTCAAATATATATACATGCTATTTTCACAAAAAAAAAAAAATTGCATCTCACACAAATAAGCATATTACAACTAAACAATTAAACACAATTTTAATTATTTATGCAAAAGCTTATCATTTTCAAGCCATAAAAATAAATTTTATTTACCAACAATTTCATACAATTCAAATTAATCTCTCACATAATAAATAAATTTGTTTTATTCTTAAACAACTAGAATAATTAAATAGAGTTACTGAAATTAAAATCAATTAAAATTAATAAATACACCATTTATTATGATTTTTAAATATTCAGAAGTTAATAAATCAATTTTTTTTTTCCGTAAATCAAATCGCATACCTTATTATTCCATAAATCCAAAAAAATGATTTTGAATGGTTACATAAAAAATGGGAGATATCTGAGGCCGAAAAGCTTGCCAATCTTCCTCACGTGCTCTAGCCATGAGTGGGCTTCGTGTTGGTAGCCTGCCAGCTAACCAGGCAATAAATATTCTCCCATGTGCCACCCTAATAATCTTTTTTTTTTTGGAAATGAAGTGACATCTCTAACCCTATCGGTGAGATGAGTTCAACTGTGTGCTAAATTCGTCCATCAAATTCTTATTTCTTGAAGGGTGATATGCACTCTCTCGATACAAGAGCTATTATGTGGTGAGGTGGTTATCCCCAATCTCTGACCACTTAAAAATTTGATTTTTTTTCAACCATCTAGCCTTAGATCTTGTGAAAGCCATAACTCACTCAATTCTTATATGATTTTAACAAACTTTATATCAATTTAAAGCTCTTGCTATCCTCTTTAAAACATATGAGTTTTATCACATGAAGAAAAAAAAAAAAAAAAAAAAAAAAAAAACCTTAATATTTAGATATCTGATTTCAATCAAACTTTGCATGTTTAGGATGTATATAATCACATTGTAGACACCAAAATTGTGAAATTTGTGTTCACACATATATTAGATTCAAACTCAAAATATAGAAAAAATAATAATTTTGCCATTATCAACCATATAAACACAATTTTTCATACAATCATAAATAACAAAAGATAAAATATCAATTCACGGATCAAGAACAATAAAAAATGGCTATGATACCAATGAAGGGGAAAAAATGTATAGATTAGGCTCATACCTCTTGTAGACTACTCTTCTTTGAGAAGCGGATCAACTGCCTAATTGTTGCACTATCTCCAGTATCGATCTTCACAATAGCCTGATGTTATGAGGAATCTCAAATGGAAACCATCCACTTTCTACATCACAAAACAAAAAGGGAGGAGGGAGAGTTCTCTAGTTTTTGTGTTCTATCTGTTAACTGGAATCACCACACTTATATTATTGAGGAGAAGAAAGAATTAGGAACAAAGAACTTATTCTTTATAAAACTGCACAATTTACAACTGAATGAGAACTCCTATTTATAGGACTAAAATAATAATCATAAATAAAGTTAAACTCTCTAAAAGATAAAACCTAAAGCAATGCAACATCAATTGAAATAAAACTCTAAGAGATAATCCTAATGATAATCTTAGAGATAATCCTAATGAAATATTAGAGATAATTCTAATACTAACAAGATAAATCCTAAGAGAATTCTAAATAGATAATCTAGATTAATATTCAACATCCTCCCTTAAACTAGATTTTGTCAGAGTTGTCATTCCCATCATTTTCTTTAACTTGACAAAAGACTCCGTCTTCAAAGGCTTTGTGAGAATGTTTGCAACTTGATTTTTCGACTTGCAGTACACTAGCTTGATTACATTATTGTTGACCTTCTCTATAAGAAAATGAAAGCGAGTATCAATGTGTTTGTTTCTTCCATGAATAACTAGATTCTTTGCTAAATCAATTGCAGAAGAATTATCCACATAAATCTTCATTGGCTTTGTAATTTGAACATGAATTTGACTTATCAAATTATTTTACCAAATTGCTTGACAAGCACTTGAAGTAGCAGCCATATATTCAGCTTCATATGTAGATAAAGCAACAATATGTTGCTTCTTTGAACACTATGAAAATGATATTTTTCCATACTAGAAAACATAACCAGATGTACTTTTTCAATCATCTTGATCACCTCCCCAATCACTATCAAAATATTCTACAATATCATAGTTGTTACCAGATGAATAAAACAAACCATGATTGTAAGCACCTTTAATGTAACGCAAGATTCTTTTAGCAACTTACAAATGAGACTGATGAGGTGTGACTAGACCAACTCCATAGGCTATGCCAGGCCTAGTGCAAGAAAGATACCTTAAGCTTCCAACTAAGCTTTTGAAATATGTGGAATTCACAATTGCATCTTTTCCTTCATTTGACAACTTTGTTCCAAATTCAACTAGAGTTCGTATAGTATTACAGTCAGACATGTTGAATTTTTTCAAAAGTTCATTCGCATACTTCTTTTGACAAATGAAAATCTCATTATTGTTCTGCACAACTTCAATTCCTAGAAAATAGGACATAAGTTCTAAGTTTGTCATACTTAAAATCATGCATCACTGCCTTTTTAAAATCATCGACCATACTTAAATTGTTCCCTGTAAAGAACAAATCGTCAACATAAAGTGAAACAATAAGTATATTGTTAGACTTATTGACTTTTCCATATAAGGCATGTTCACACAAACACTTCTCAAAACCATTCTTCTAAAAGAATGCATCAATTCTTTTATTCCATGCTCCGGGTGCCTGCTTTAATCCATATAATGCTTTTTTTAGTTTATGGACCTTATCTTCACAAAACCTTGTGGTTGCTTGACATAGACTTTTTCATTAAGAGGACCATTCAAAAAAACTGATTTCACATCCATTTAGTGAATTTTCAAACAATTTTGAGCAGCTAGAGCAATCACCAATCTAATAGTTTCAATTCTCGCAACTGGAGAAAAAACTTCTTCATAGTCAATATCAGGGCGTTGTAGATAACCCTTTGCCACCAATCGTGCATTTTACCTTTCAATCTCTCCATCTAGCTTGATTTTTGTTTTAAAAACCCACTTCACATCAATAGCTTTATGTCATTGGGGAATATATGTGAGTTCCTAGATGTCATTCTTTTGAATTGCATTCATCTATTCTTTCATTGTTTCTACCCATTTGTTGTTTTTTGTTGCTTCTTCGTATGTAACTGGATCACAATCTACAAACATGGCAAATTGAACCAATTCTCCATCATCATTAGTTATCTCAAAATCCCTTAACCTTGTGGAAGGTTGTCATGTTTGACATGGTCTCACTGTGGTTATTGAAGTTAGAATGGGTGGCTCTTCAGTTACAGGTGTCACAACATTAGTTGTTTGTGTTTCAACAGTAGGGGTTGTATTGCTTTCTGCATCAAGTTTGATATGAAGAGGAGTTTGTTGTGAATCTTGTTCTGCTTTTGTCTTCCAATCCCATACACTTTCTTCATCAAAGATTACATCTCTGCTAATGATCACTCTATTTGTAGTAGGGTTAAACAACTTGTACCCTTGCTTGAAATGATAGCCTGTAAAGACTGTCTTCTTTCCTCTGTCATCTAGCTTCTTCCTACCTTCCCTTGGAACATGAGCATATGCAATAAAGCTAAACACCTTCAGATATCTTACACTAGGCTTGAATCCGCTCCAGGCTTCTTCAAGTGGATATATTTCACACTTATTATAGGAGATCTATTCAACAAGTGAACATAATATGAGACAAATTGAGCCCAAAAATAATTTGGCATACCTTTAGCTTTTAGCAAACTTTTTGTCATGTCCATAATAATTTGATTCTTCCTTTCTACCACTCTATTGTGTTGTTTTGTGTAGGGAACTATCACATCATGCTCAATTCCATTTTCAGCACAATATTCTCTAAATTCTCTAGAATTGTATTCACCACCACCATCAATTCTTAATATTTTTAGGGGCTGGCCACTTTCTTCTCCACAAATGCTTTGTATTTTCTGAAAGTATCAAAAACTTCACATTTTTTGTTTAAAAAATAAACCCATATTTCAAATCATCAATAAAAGTGATAAAATATTTACTTTTTCCAATTGATAAAATATTCATCAGACTACACACATCAGAATGCACCAATTCTAATGGCTTTGTAGCACGCCATGTATTACTTCCCACAAATGGTCTTCTGTGTTATTTGCCTAAGACACAACCCTCACAATTTTTTAGGATGTTCTATCATAGGCAAACCCTTCACCATTTCACATCTTGCAAGCAAATTTAGACTTTTAAATTTAAATGCCCAAATCTAAGATGCCATAACCATATTTCATCTTTTACAATCACACTAAAGCATTGATATACATCACTGGAAATTTTTACTTTAAACATACAGTTCTTTGATAAGGGAGCTTTTAGAACGAATGTACCTTTGTCATCAAATATTGCAATTTGTTTGTTATGCATTTCCACTTGCATTTCATATTCTTTTTAAAGAAGTTGTCCCAAGTTGAGACGATTGGTTTTCATGTCAAGAATATAGAACACATCTGAGATGTATGTGTGATCTCCATTTTTCAGTTGAATAAGGATTCTACCTTTTCCTATCACCAGTACTATGTGATCATCTACAAACTTGAAATTGGATCTTACAGATTCATTGATATCAACAAATAAATATCTCATTCTGGTCATATAGTTGGTGCAACCAGTATCAAGATACCATATGTTACTCTCAATAACTTCTATATTTGAAGCTACTTAACTTTCATCTTTATCTTCTTGAACAAAACAAGTTTCTTCTCCATTCTGATCATATTTTTTTAACCAGCAATCATATTAGCAATGACCATATTTTTGACATGCATAGTACTGAATATTTGATTTTTCATATCTGCCTCTACCTCGTCCTTGACTTTGACCTTGATCTTGACCTCGAACTTTTTATATCAGAGCGATATGAATCTTTCTTTTCTTTCTCATTGTCACGAGCATAGTAATTGCTTACTCCTTGTCTACCATGGTGACCTTGTTGGCCTCTGCCTTGACCTCTACCTTGGCCTTTACTCCTTCTTTTGGTGCTTGCATCTTTAGCACTTTTGTCACTTTTAATTGAAACTTGGCTCTAAAAAGCTTGCTCAATTGATTTTTTTGAGGACTTTTCATTCAACCGCTGCTTGTGGGCTTTTAGGGAGCCTTGCAACTCATTAACTATCATCTCTTCTAAAACTTTTAACTCTTCAGTAGCCATGATAATGTGTTCAAATTTCATTGTCAATGTTCGCAAGATCTTCTTAATAATGGTCAGGTCTTCAACTTTATCTCCATTTGTTCTTAATTTATTTACCAAAACAAGAACTCATGAAATATAAACAAAAACAGTTTCATTATTTTTCATTTGTAAGAGTTCAAATTGACGCTTTAAAGTTTGAAGTCTTACCTTTTTCACTTTCTCAACTCTTTTGTAGGAACTACCTAAGATGTCCCACGCTTCTTTTGGGATAGTCTTTCCAGCAATCTTCTCAAAAATCACATTACCTATACTTTAGTGGATAAAAAATAAAGCTTTTTGATCAATCTTCTTGTTGTCACGATGAATTTGTCTTTGAGCTTCAGTGAAGTTCTTTGCAAGAACAGAAACTCTATTCTCAAGCACATCCAAAATTTCTTGATAACTAAAGAGTACTTTCATTTATGTACTCTATCTATCAAAGTTAGTCCCATCTTACATAGGAAAATTAGGATTGAAACCACTATCAATATTTGCCATTACTTAGCTCTAATACCACCATTAACTAGAACCACTACACTTATATCATTTAGGACAAAAAATAATTGAGAACAAATGACTTTATTCTTCATGACACATTTTAGAACTGACCGAGAACTTCTATTTATAGGACTAAAATAATAATTAGAAATAAAATTAAACTCTCTAAAAGATAAAATCTAAAGCAATGCAACATCAATTGAAATAAAACTTTAAGAGATAATTCTAATAATAATTTTAAAGATAATTCTAATACTAACAAGATAAATCATAAGAGATAATTCTATATAGATAATCTGGATTAATATTCAACACTCTCTGCTCTCTATATATTATGTGTAACACACTTACACTTTACGTGTTGAAGAGAATTATACTTATATGTTAAATCAAATTATTTAGGTTAACTGGTGGGTTGTAGACATAAACCATAATTAGAACGACTCTATTTTGTGAGAAGTAGAACATATCAGTTGGGTTGCCAGTTTTGCTAGCTTACTTCTGAATTGTTAGAGTAAACATAAGAAACGACTATACAATCCTAGCATGTAAGAGTATAAACCATATGTTGTAATTTCATTTCTTCTTGTCCATTTGATGAAAGAAATAATTTTTCAATAGATTTTCTAGCTCAATTTATTGTTTCTTTCTTAATTTGTGTTTGACTAACTCTGAAAATCCCAATTACCAAAGAAAAAACCTAACACCAAACTAGTGTAAAAAATTGAACTTCAATTACTTAACTTCTAACTAAAGAAAGTGCATTGCATTAGTATTTCACACAAAATTCTAGCTCATATACTCTAGAATAAACTTTACACTCATTTCTCTCTAAGAAGTCTAGTTGGGTTTAAGCCTAATTTTTAAAGTCATAACCTAAAACTCAAATCTAAATTGTTCAAGATTCAAAATTAAATGAATATTTAAGTAGACAAAAAAAAAAAAGATTGAGAGATCCTTTACAATTGGAGATTGAGTTTATTTTAAGTTCTAGCCTTATCACTATAAGAAATTATATTATCTTTGTCTGTCAGTGGTAGAAGCAGATGATGCTTTTGCAGATACAGAAAGTCATTCACATCAGCCCTTAGACCTTGACAAATAGACGCAGTTACCCGATACACATATAGTATTATCTGCTTCTATGCACATGCAGATAACTAATTGCGTCTGGCACCAGACACTGAATCTAAACACCAATAATTGTTGACAAAATATTTACATCTAAAATGCAAATGCTGAGTTGAACTTATTTATATAATTTTTAAAATTTTTATATGCTTTGCAAATAATTAAAAGGCATGCGAAGTTAGGAAAAGAATTATTTTTGAAATATATTTATAGTTATTTCATTTTTTAATATTTACTTATAAATACCTGTTCAAAAGAAATTTTTATATTTAAAATCAAACTCCTATATAAATAAAATATTATATTACAAAAAACTAACCTAACAATATTTATAATATATTAAAAAGTACATCGATCTATAATCATCTCATAACCCTAAATTTTCATCATCTCAATCTTACTCGTCATCTTGCTGACTGAGATATGAAGGGCCAGATATAAGAGGTGCAACATGAAATAATTAAAATAAATATGTTATAAGTCTTGATATAATAAGTTAAAATTAAGAGAATTTTAATTAACTAGATCCTTTTGTCCCCCTAACCCCATTTTGCAAAACTTTTGCTTTTAAATTCTAACTTGGGCATAAATCATAACTGTTGATCTAAATGGAATTATGTTTCTTCATACATGTCTTATTCGTCCTTTCAGTCATGCTAGTACTTCCGAAATCTCCAAAAAAATTGAACTTGACTGTTTTATCCCCCGAACACAATTTTCAAAGTTTTTGCTTTGAAACTCTAACTTGAGCATAAAATCCTAGTCGTTAATCAAAATAGCATTCCATTTCTTCCTACAGGCCAATCTTATTCGACCACACGGTTGTGTCAGTATTCTTAGAATCCTGAAAGAACTTAAACTTGACTGTTTTTCCCACGAACCTAATTTTACATAGTTTTTTCCTGGAAACTCTAATTTGGTAATAATATCCAAACATAATTGTTTTTTAACTCATTACTAAGGCTATAGGGCTTTATAACTTGGCATATCCTCTTGATATCAATATAAATTGATTACCTTGTAGATGCAGATATCAAAATACGCAGACACAGATAGCTCGCGAAAATGGTGCCAAAATTAAATCTATATATGCGTATATGCAAAATAGTATTAGCATCTGTATTTTATGATAGATGCAGATAGAGTAATTTCTTGTACTGTATAAACAAAAGGCAATAATAAGCTTGTATCACCACACCCTTCCAATTGCTGATGGTGTTCAATTGCCCTTGTGATAATAGGCATATTAGCACATAGCGTTAAGGCTAAAGTTTAGTATCACATATTAATTACTAGATGTATTTAGCCTTTATATGATGCACGAATTATTTTAATTTTAATTTTGTTTTAAATTTATTTTTATTTTAAAATTTTTAAAAATATAATTTTATTTTTTGAGATTTTTTTTTTCAGTTTGGCTAAGTTTGTTTGATTTTTCAATTGATGGCGTGTGTCACTACTTTTGAAAATTGTTAAATAATTCAGTTCAACTTCCAAAAAAATTCTTGTTAGAGTAATGCTCTTGTTTTGTTTGTTTTACTAATTGTTATAAGATGATTAACAATGGCCTATTTTTGGTTGGTTATTTTACTAATTGAATTCATTTGTTGATTTTTTTTATTTTTATCTTATATGTATTTTCCTTCTCAAGTCATGCTTAATGCTCCTAATTATATATATGTTTTTTAATAGAAAATTTTAAGTGTTTCATAAGTGATAAGAGAGAAGAGAAAGAAATCTAGGAGATTGAACAAGTAGAAATTTAATTGCATGTAATTAATTAATTTAGGAGAGATGAGAGATTGTTAATAGGTGATGTGGCTAGATGGTATAATTTGAAAACAATTTGAGAGAATTAATGGGTGATGTGTCTAGATTTATTGGGCTTTCGTCTCATGTTTGGATTATTTCTTATTTTAAATTTATTTTTTAAAAATAATTTTAATAATTATTCTTTTCTTTTTTCTTTTTTGAGATTTATTATTAACAACATTGTTAACTTATATTTATTATTATATTTTAACAATATTAATTTGCAAGATAAAATTAAGCTATTGTGACATTAAAATATTAATTGATGTGCTAGCCTATTTGTTACGTGTCATTATATTTAAATATTATTCTTCTAACGATTATATTACGTATTATGAATATTTAACTTTAAAGAAAATTTTGTTACTTAATTTTAAGTTTGAATTTGCATATATCTTTTATTAAGACAAAACAATATTTTGAAATTTGGCATCAATACTAATTTATAACGTGATATAAACATATATTTGCCTTAATTTTTTCACAATTGATCGGCTCTAATAAGTAATGAATTATTCAAAAAATTAGTCATTATAATATTTTTTTGAAATTAAGTCTTCTTTTTTCTTTTTTTATAAATGGAGACAAATTAAATTAGGTTTATATATTCAAGTACATATATATATCTATATATATATATATATATATATATATATATATTATTGTTTGTAAAGTATATAGAGTGAGAGTAAATTAATTTTTTTCTATTTAGAAAAAAAATATTTTAAAAAACACAAAATAAAATTACAAAGATAAGAAAGTTTGGAGAAAAACAGAAAAAACTTTATGAACCAAAATGGAAGAGAGATCAAGATATTATGAATTAGGTTGAAGAAATAGAAACTTATATTTTCATAATTAATTTAGGAGAGATGTGAGAGACTTAGTAAGTAATGTGGCAAAATAATATAATTTATGATATATGAAAGATAATTAATGAATGATGGGTTAACATATTAGATATGTTTATTGATGATGTGTCAACATCATATTCTCTTAATTCTCAAGTATCAATTATATTATATCTTATAGATTATAGATACTAGATTAAACCAGAGATTAATTCATTTTTATTTTTTAATTATTTTATACTTTAGAATTTATAAAAATAAAAAAAAATTCTTACCAGTATTAGACTTTTTCTTTTAATGTGAGATAATATAATATTATGACCTTGATTATATTTTTATTATTTGGTTATATATATAATTTTTTGGCTTGAATCCAATGTATGTTCTATTTTGATTACATTATTGTATGAAAAAATAATATTTCAAATTATTTATGTGATAATCTGATAACGAAAAATTGAGTTTAGATGTAATGGTTAAATTAATGTTATCAAATAAACAAGTTAATTAAAGAAAAGTATAGTTAAATATGTTATAATTTGATACCTTAGTGTAACCTTAGTATACATTTTAAGATTTTTTTGGTTTCGCAAAGTAAATAACATTTTTACCGAATAAATCTAAGTGGGTGACTAATTAATGTATAGGTATAAATATATCAAGATTTAATCTCCACCACAAGCCAATTTAAACAAGTGAACAATACAATTAAAACAAGTGTGTGTATATATACACAACTAAGAAGAAACTTGAACCACACATTCAAGATAAATATATATATATACACATTTATATGCAATTTTTTTTTTTTTTTTACCAACACATGTTTTAAGACATGTGACTTTGACTTGGATTTTTTTTTTCTTTCTTAACTTTATTTTCTCTCCTCACTTTGACTGAACCTTCCTTGCTCATTCTTCCCACTGCCATAGCTTTGTTTCTTGAAGTTTCTTCATCCCTCTCGGCCACTTCAGCTCCCATCCGAGAGCTTCACCTCTATGTCTTGCTTTTGTTATGGATTTCAACTCTTTGCCGCTGCCTGTTAGGGATTCTTCCTCTTTCTCTTTTGTTAAACGACCTGATTACTTTTTTGCTTTACTCTAAACTTCAACCATGAAGTAGTAACTTGGCTAGCCATGAAGAAATCCAAGTCCAACCAAGTGACATTTTCTCTTTTCTTATGGGTTATGTGTGACTCCTTTAGATTCAACACCTTTCTAATCAAGTTGCCGTGAAGTCAGATTTGGATAGCAGTTACTTGTTTACTTATGATTGTACTTTGCTCTTCCTTTCCCCTGTTTTGGGCTGAGATGAATTCCTTGTTGAATTGAGCTTCATAACCCTCTTGATGCTGATTTCTTTTCATCCTTGCTAGTCGTTCATGCTACTCTCAATCTTCACTCTTCAGCTGGCCGTGAGCAGCCCCTCTGGCCATGACAATTGCCTTGACTGTGAGCTGTTTCAGACATCCCTTGCTGTCTATCTTGCTTCCTCCTCCTCTTAGTAGCATATGTACGTGGTATCATCTGAAAGCAGCCATTTGTAGGTAAGGCAGTAACCTTAACTATACCTTTCAATCTCTTTTGTTGGTATTTGTTCATGCTTTGTCTAATTATGATAGTGGTTATATGTGTGTGTGTGTGTGTGTGTGTAAAGTCTTTGATGATTAAAGAAATAGCTTAAGAATTAGAAGAAGTTTTAGAAGTGGAATATGAATAAAAGGTAATTTGATGGACTTATGTAAGTCTCATGGTGAGTATATATATAGATACATGCTCATAAGCTAGAACAAAACATGCAAAGGTATTTGATAAAATCTCTACAAGAAACTAATTGTAGCTTAATGAGTAAAACTTGGTTGGATTGATATTGGAAAGTAACAACTTAAGTTCTTGATTGATTCTAAATCACTAATACAACTTTGAACTTAATTGGATTAGGAGTAATGTTAGTGAATTAGTGTTGAAGTGAGGAGTATGAATTGGAGCTTGAAAGTGTTGGAAAATGAGAGTTAAGTGGGTTTTGAAGGGGGTGCAAAGGCAGATTCGCAGATGAAAGAAATCTGGGTTTCAAGTGCTTTTGGAGTTGAATTAAATTAAGGTTTCAAAAGAGAAAGTGTAGCTTAGGGTCTTGAGGTGATGTCTGCAAAATTTTGTAATATGATTCCAAGTATATTGATTGTTAGAGCTGCTGGACTGAGGCTAGGTCCATGCAAGATTTTTAATGACCTTTAGTTAGTTCAGGAGACTTCGTCGGTTTTGTGGTTAGAATTAGCATAGGACCTCTAAATAAAAGTTGTTCCCAGGATACTAAAGAGAAAATATGGAGATGTACAAGTTTTAATATCTTATTATAAATATTTTGGAGGTGGTGGAAATCAGGGTTATGATATTCGGGTATTGATTGAACCTGTTTTAGTGTAACTGACTTTAGAGGGTCTTACAAGATGAATTAGGAGAAGTGTGCTGAAAATTAAATATTCCTAACATCTTGAAATACTATACTAGAAATTTTCATAATTTATTTCTTAAGTATAAGAATTCTACAAGCATTAGAATCCATGTCAAGAAATCAGAATTACTGAGTGCCTTGTTTTTGGTTCATGAAAGCTAGTTAACTTCATAAAGTTAATTTCTCAACTTGGTTTTATTAAATTTGATTAAGTATGTAAGTTAAAATAAACATGGATCCAAGGAGGTCGTGAAATGCCTAAAAAGAGTAAACTTTAAATAGTTAACTATACTAATATACTCATCCAAATAATACATATGATATCTATTTAGAAAGATATACTTGTCTATTAATAAATCTAATAAATAGAATTGGATTTCCTTTTTCCTAGAGAAAATTATGTTCAAATAGCTAAGATAAGGTCGGAGCTACAAAAATTCTGCGTTTTGTAGAATTTGATGCAACTTCAAAGAATAAACTGTATTGATATATAAATTCAAAAATATCAAATGATATGCCATTCTAAAGCTACATGTGTCTAATATTTAATAAATTTTACAAAACTAGATTTGAAATTTTCTAGAGAAAGATATGACTGTTAGAGTGAACACTGATCCAAACCCCAAGTTTGGACAATTTCAACATCTCTAACTCACTAGTGCTTTCTATCTTTTCTAATAGTTTCTTTATACCTTATGCATTATCAAGACATTTAAACTGTTTTTTCATTATTAACTTTATCATATAAAGTACAATTCATACTACTTGACATATAATAGCTTAATAGAAAACTTTTATAAAGAAACCTATATAAGTTGAGATATAAACTTAGTAATTAAAAGATTATAACAATAACGTTTATGAATTAAATATTATTTGGGAATATGAATTTCATTTCTGGATCCTAATGTGGACCTGATGAGACGCGTGAATGCAAGTCTAAGTGACGAATAAAATAGGTTAAAGGTGAGTGATTAACTGTTACATTTAGTTGCTAGATTATTATGTTAAATTATATGTGTATTTGAATAGATGTGATATGGAAAATAAGCAAGTGCAATATTTCAGTAATTTATTTGAATTATGTTTGTTTGATATTGGTTGTGGTTGATAAGGGCCACAAAGTGAGATTTTTCTGAGAAATGATTTTTATTTTCAAAATTAAGATCCAAGAACACCTAGGATATTTTGATTTAAAATTCCAAGATATTCTAATTTTGATAAATGTTTTAAAAATTTGAATGCTTATCCCCGGTGGTATGGATTATATACTGAGATTAATTTGTTGTGCGAGCGTGTAAATGCCCGGTCGAGGGTAATACTGTTGTGCGAGGCTAAGTTACTTGTTGGCCCTTTACTTGCTTTGTATGCTTTGATTGCCTTGATTGTTTTAATTGAACTGTGTTTGTTAAGTGTTATGTTTCGGTAATTATGTAAGTGCAATATTAGTAATTTTGTGATTTAGAATATGCTAATATATTAAATGACTATATATATAGTATATTATATTACTTGTGTTGAATGATATTAGTTACTATTTTCCACTCACTGAGTCCATAGGACTCACCCCTCTTCTGTAGTTATTTTTTTAGTAGCAGGATCTCGAGGAAGATTATTATTGATTTTTGGAGTATTTAATGGCAAGAGCATTGTTCAAAATCTCAATCTTGAAGTCAAAGGGTGAAAATTTGCAGTCATACTATAGCTATGGGGTGTCTGGTCTTACATTATGTAGTAGTCTAATTATTTGTTATTGTGATGAAAAATGGAGCGGAGCTCCTTGTTGTTTTTATGGCTGTTATTGTTATTATCATATAAAAATATGATTATGTGTTTGTATTTTTGGATATGTTTCATTTTACAGGAATCTCTATTGAAATTTTCAGTAAATTGTTATTTATTTCAGTGAACAAACTTTTACGGTTAACTTTTGTTTTATAAATTTTTACTTTTATTCATTGGTTTACTCTAAAGTCATAGTTGCTTTATTAGTTTTGAAGTCAGGGTTACAGAGGTTTGGTTATCCATTTCTCCGGCCAGTCTTGTCTCTATGAGAGTGATGAGCTTTTCTTTCTCCTTTTTGAGATTATGCTTTTTGATTTCTTGTATTATCGCCTTTGAGATTGTTGCAAATGGATCATAACAGTGCTATTGTACACCGTCTTGAGTTATAGAATTTGATGATCAAGTTGTTTTTTTCTGGTATGGATGATTACTCCAAGAGTTTAATTCAAAAGTCATCTCTGACCGTTTGCCAAATAAAGCTGCACTTCAAAACTGTATGGCTGCTGCTTGGGGCCATCCCACAGGGTTTCGTATAGAAGAAATTGAGGATGGAATGTTTCAATTTTTCTATGTAGATGAGTATCACCAAACCTTTTACTGCGTACTCTAATTACAAGATGTAAGCAAGGTGTAGAGTACACAGATGAGTTTCGCTATGAAAGACTTTTTCTCTTTTGCTACTATTGTGGACTAATTGGCCATGAGGAGAAGAATTGTTCCAAAAGGTTGTCAGATGAACAAAGTGATACTCTTCAAGGCAGTAAGTGGGGTGGTTGGCATCGTGCGGATCAAGCAGGCTGGCTTCTTGATGAAAATACTTAGTTCCATCTCTTCCTTTAAAGTTTAAAGGTTGGATGAATGTGGTAAGCACTAGGGATCCTCGACCGGAAAGTTTGATCTGGAGACTTGCTGGTTTGTCTGTGAGTGCGGATGGAGGATTGGAAGGTAGCAATAATAATGATTTATCACCAAATGCGGCAAACGTTACTGATGAATTAAATACCGATCAGGGGAGTAAAGATGGTGATGATGAGCAATTAACTTTGGGATTAGAATCACGACACACACACACACACTCTCTCTCTCTCTTTTTCTGTCAGTGGTGGACAGGGAGTTGCTAAGAAGAAACAACAAGAAAGGTCTGCCCATTTGCAAAGGGATTCTCGTGTTTCTGGGATTGGAAATATTGGTCAGTGAGCTGTTTCAACTTGGTAAACGAAGTAGTAAGGATGAATCAACTGCAGAACTCAAAAGAATTTGTAGACCGGGGGGGGTGGGGGGGGGGGGGGTTGTTGATCTTAGTGACAATTTGGAATCGGTGGAGGCATCCAACCGTGAGTGGCCCTAGTCTAATATATGAATGAAACTGCTCTCCTGAATTCTCAAGGTACGGGGAGTCCCATGACAATCCCCTATCTAAAAGAGCTCTTCAAGGCTCACTCCCCACAGGTTCTTTTTTGGCAGAAACCAAGAATAAAGAAGCTATAGTTCGACGTTGGCTTTGTTTGTGGATTTTTAAATTATTATGTGGTCGACCTGGAGGGATTATCAAGGGGTTTGGCTTTATGTTGGAAATGTAATGTTAAATTGCAGGTGTCCTCTTCGTCTCGATTCTATGTTTAATATGAGACAGGTGACAAGGAACGTAGTTTGGAATGGGTTCAATGTTTACCTAAGTTGTGACAACAGTACTCGCAGAAGTCAGTTTGAGGCTATCAAGATTATGGTGAAGGCATGTTCCAATTTTGTCTTTGTAGGAAGGGATTTTAATTCTATGTTACAGCCAGATGAGAAGAGTGGTGGCAAAGCTTTGCAGCACTCCGAAATGGTGTATTTGAATTCTTTTGTTGTTGACTGTGACTTGTTGGACACATGTTTTGATGGGCATCCATTTACTTGGAGCATTCATAGAGAATGAGCGAGGCTTATACAAGAAAGGTTGGATCGTTTTGAGGTATCAGGATAACTGAGATGCACTTATGCCATTGCTAGAGTGTTTCATCTGAATGAGTTGGGATCGGATCACAGACCAATTCTATTGGATTCCAATCCTCTTAGAACCAAAGCGAAGAGGCAGTTTCGTTTTGATGCTCGATGAACTAAGGATGGTCAAATTTAGGAACTAGTGGATTCTTCTTGGAATTTTGCTAATGTCCACGGATCAAAGATGTTTAAAGTCTTAACAAAATTTAAGATTTGCAGGCATGCTTTGGTTTGGAATAGAGAGCACAATTCAAATTTGAAGAGAAAAATTAGAGAACTTCAGAAGGAATTGGGTGTGTTGAAGAGTAACCTCAATGTATATGACCAAGGCCGTATTGAAGCTGTTGAATATGCTCTGATTAAAGAATATCGAAGGGACGGACAATACTGGAAGCAGAGTCTCGTTTGAACTGGCTGAAATGGGGTGACAAAAATACACTATTTTTTCATACATCCACAATACAAGGAGACACTCGAATAAGATACCGGGGTTGGAAGATGAGCATGGAGTATGGTGTTCTGGTGATCATGAGGTGGTGAACATTGCCTCTAATTATTTTCATAAATTGTTTCAATCTAACAGGCCTTTATAGTTTGACTAAGATCACAAATTCCATGAATAGAAGGTTAACTAAACCAGTCCAATTCAGAATGCTCCAGGTGACGATGGTTTTATTGGTAAATTTCTCCAAGAATATTGGAATATCATTGGCAGAGAGGTATGTGGTGCAGTCCGTAGTTTCTTTTATGGTGGTAAATTGTTGAAGATCATACCCTCATCTCTTTAATTCCTAAAGCGAAGCCTCCTAGAAGTATGCAGAATATTAGATCCATTAGTCTCTGTACTGTCTTCTATAAGATTATTTCGAAAGTCCTTGCTCTTCGAATGAAACTGGTTATGTCTATAGTGATCAGCTTGTCCTAAAGTGCTTTCCTTCATGGTAGACTAATAAGTGATAATATTTTGGTAGCACATGAACTTATGCACCACTTGAAGACCAGAAATGGAGGATCCTGTTACAATATGGCGATCAAACTTGATATGAGTAAGGAGTACGACCGTGTAGAATGGGAATTACTTCGTCAGATGATGTGTAAGCTCAGTTTCAGCTATGGGTGGATTATGGAGTGTGTATCAATTGTATCCTATTCAGTATTGGTAGGAGGTGAACTAAAAAGTTTCTTTAAGCCATCTCGGGGACTTTGACAAAGTGATCCCCTTGCACCGTATTTGTTTCTATTATGTCATGAAGACTTTTCACATTTTTTGTATAGAGCAGAGCAGTGTGGGGACATTCATAGGCTTACGATAACTAGGAGTGTCCTTCTGTCTCTCATTTGTTTTTTGCATATGATTCTCTCCTGTTTTTCCATGCTTCATAGCAATAATGCTCTAAGGCGCTGGATATTCTAAGGATCTAAGAAATGGTAAGTGGACAGCAAATCGACTTGCAGAAATCAGCAGTGTTCTTTAGCAAAACACTACTCACCGGGTTCGATCACAACTGGATTAAAGCTTGGGAATAAGCCATGTTAGCACAACTGACAAATATCTGGGATTGCTGGCTTTAATTTCCATATAAAAAAAAAGCTACTTTTTCAGAATTAAAACAGAGGTTGGTTGTCAAACTTCAGGGGTGGAAGGAAAAATTCTTGAGTAGTGCAGGGAAGGAAACTTTGATTGAGGTTGTTGCCTCGGCATTACCTGTGTATACTATGTCATGCTTTAAGCTTCCATGTACTTTCTGCAAGGAATTAAATCGTATTGTTGCTCATTTCTAGTGGGTTAAAAGGATAATGAGAGGAAAATACACTGGATTTGTTGGGATACTATTTGTAAATCCAAACAAACTGGTGCTTGGGCTTCCAGGACTTTGTAGCTTTTAATCTAGTCCTGCTGGGCAAACATGGTTGGACGCTAATGCAGAATGAGAACACTCATTGTTTTTTCTTATTTTCAAAGGCAAGTATTTCCCTTATATGAGTTTCACTCTTGCTAAGGCTTGTGGTAATTGTTCTTGGGCTTGGAGAAGCTTTTTTGAGGGAAGAAGGGTGATAGAGCAGGGAGCTAGATGAATGGTTAGTGATGGGACACAAATCAATATTCGAGAATCTGCTTGGCCTCCTCTTGGCTTCCCATATAAAACTCAGGTTTTACCTTCCGCTCCTAATGAAATTAAATGTGTCTCCTAATTGACTGATGAACATGGTTCTTGGAATTCTTCTACCCTTAATTATTTATTTATTTTTTATTTTTTTTCCTTGAGCAAGTTGCTCTTATTATTATTATGCCTATCAGTACCACTAGAGCTCCTGATCGTGTAGTTTGGAATTTTTAACAAATGGGTTCTTAAACTGTTAAATCTACTATGACATTCTTTATCATAGTAGAAACATGGAAGGAGGATGACTTGAACTATCCTATAGGGAGAAAAATGTGGCAAATAAAATGAAGAGTTTTCTTTAGAGATTTTGTCATGATAGGCTTGCTGTTTTGGTGAACATCAATCGATGAGTTCCATTATCATTTGTTTCATGCCCTGTATGTTGTGACAGGGACGAAAGCCATATCCATTTATTTGTGGAATGCCCATTTACACAGCATGTATTGATGTCGTCTGCATTGCATTACACTCTATCAATATGCACTCAACGTCACTTGTAGCTTGGCTTCCAGCCACTTTGGATAGATTTCCAAGGGAGAAGGATGCTACTAAGATTGCTTTCATTCTTTGGCATATAAGGAAGGCTAGGAATGACAAACATTTCAGTGGTAAAAGCTGAGGTGTGCAACAGGTTATCAGACAGGCAGCGTACTATCGGAATGAGTTTCGGATTAGTTTAGTGGATGACGATGACTCTCGGCTTACAGTTAGTCCTATTTCTGGAATTGGTAATCAATGGAGGGCTCCATTGTCAAAATCAATTATGATGCAGTAGTGGATTGTGCAAATAATAGAGGATCAACTGGATTTGTGCCTCGGAATGGTGAAGGACTGGTGGTGGGGACAAGGTCTCAAGTGGTAGAAAATCTCATTAAACCTGCTGTCTTAGAAGCTACTGCACTTCTAGCAGCGGCAAAGTTTGCACAGACGAAAGGATGGAGTTCAGTCATTCTAGAAGGGGACTCTAAAATTGTGGCTAATGCTGCAACAGATAAGAACTTTACAAACGTTAACTCTGGCACGTTATCTTTGATGCCATAGAAGTTACAAATAGCTTTAGGTACTATTATTTTTCTCATGTCAAATGAATGTGTAATTGGGCTTTCATTGCTGTGGCAAAACAAGCACTTAGGAATCCTCATTTTTTGCAAGGCCTCGTCGCAGTTGACAAAATGGCTTGTTTCTAAATTCTGAAGAGTTTGAGATTTTCATGTAGTTTTCTTCATCAATGAGAAATATTTCTTTGAAAAGAAAAATTAAAAAACTAAACCTTCGGGAGAATTAAATCTAAGACCACATGGAGCACAAATCTAATTACAATCCCAACTCTAGCATGAATATTGGTTGACATAAAACAAGAAAGTAGTTATAATAAGAAAAAACCCTAAAGAACGAGGAATACCAAGCCTTTGGATCAAATCATGCACTTCAATCATAATTATAAATATCAAATCATAATTTTTTTTTATTGCACATAAATGAAACATTTAGAACAAACAATAAAACTCACATCAATTTTTAAAACTAAATATGAGTTAAATTATTGTAATATTTTTCATTTTTATAGTTTAGTACAAAATTTGTTTTAGTTCTTACATTTCAAAGTATTAAATAACAAACTTATAATTTTAAAATCCGACAATGTGATTCTTACCATCATCCCCTTTTCAATCAACATCATTTTATATAATCAAAAAATTAGATGAAAGCTCCATATTTAGAGCCTTAAATAGAAGGCCGTAGTGGAAAAATCTTAGGTCTTTAATGTGTATGTCAACAACAAACCATGATTCCATCAGCCATCTAATCCTCTCTTTCATTATTCCATGGCGATGACGATATATTGAAGAAAAAGATGGGCATAGTTGGTTTTATTTTATTTTATTTTTATTTTTATAAAAATTTATGATTATTTTATATTTAGTTGTCTGATACAAGTCATGTAAATATTCTATTCTTCAATTATAACACATAGGTAAGCCAGTTACGACATTGTTGGACATAATGTTGTAAAAATTAAACCGATGATTGATTCAAAAAATTTATTAAGTATCGACTCATTAGTTCAACTAAAATCGGACCAATGGTCAGACTAAATGATGTCATAAATATATTTTAAATATTATAAATATTATATAAATTTTTTATTAATTACTAAATACATAAGAAAACAAAAGATAATGATTCAATATTCATTAAATATAAGAAAATCATATTACAAATAGTTAGATAAAGTTATTAATAGTTAATATGATAACTAATTGATTTATTGTGCATCAACATTCAAGTTTCAACTTATGCATCAAATTAATAAAGACAATATCAATATAAAATATAATTATTTCACTCATCTTTAATATAAAATACAATTTTTTCACTAATTAATCCTTAATACAAGTACTAGTTAAAAATATCAGTTCGATTCGATTAATCTGACACTGGTTTTTATGATTTTTACTAATTTTTACCTGTTTAATCATCAAAATAATTTTTTGGTTCAAACCAATCTGATTTGTCACCCAATTATGATCTGGCTGGTTCGGTTTTCAAAATATTGCTTGGACATGTTACCTCTTTTAAGCTAAATTAAAAGTGTAGTTTTAGACTACCAGATAAAATTAATACAAGATAAAAGTGGGATTCAATGAAAGAAAAAGTTTAAAAGTATGATTTATTGATATATTAAAAATATAATATTCAAAAACATTATATCAAACAATTGCTTCCAACAATCAGCAAATAAAAAATGACAACATTAAATAAAACAAAAAGAAAATATCAGTACAAATCAAATATCAAGAAAAAATTTGGCTAACTATATTTTTGGTCCATGTAATTTGAGTTTTGTCACCTTTCGTTAAATTGTAACATTGACAAAAATAATTTTGGATTAACAGAAACTGCATTATACATTATACAGAGTGTGGACAAATAAAAAATTGTCATGTGGACAATATAAAGCACAAATCTAATTACAATCCTAACTCAAACATGATCACAATGGTTAATTCACATAAAATAAGAAATGTAAATATAATAAGAAGACTGTAAAGAACGAGGAATACCAAGTCATTGGATCAAATCATGCACGTCAAACGTAGTGACATATATAAAGCATTAAGAAAAAACTATAAATCTCACATCAATTACTTTAATCGAGTGAACTTAAATTAAAAATAAATATGAGTTAAATTATTTAACTATTTTTTATTCCTATAATTTAGTCTTATATTTCAAAATATTAAATATAAAACTTATAATTTTAACAATTCAACAATGTTATTGTTACCGTCATCTATCCCATCCAATGAACATCATTATGTATATCAAAAAATTAGATAAAACCTCCATATTTAGAGCCTTAAATGGAAGGCGGTTGTGGAAAATATCATACCCCCAAATGAAGGTATGACTAGCCAAAGGAATGGATATCCATACCTCCGTAACCGTAAATATGCAAATAGTGTAGATCACAATTTGAAAATACATTGTAGTCAATACTATTAAAATATTATAGAGTTAAAATAAAATTCGGTACCGATAGTTAAACATAAAAAGATGACTGAAAATATTGGCAGATGTCCCCGTACAGTGGAACATGCCCATAATATGACAAACAACCTGGATTCAAGTCAACAGTAAATTGTGATATCATAATATACAGAGGATCTCTGCTCTTAACAAAACATGACAACACCATAATAAATACAATATATACAACGACCATGCATGACACCCTAGGCGACTACAAGTATTGTCCTTTACGCTCCAAGTGTGCGATTTCCTATATATGCCTTGTCGTAGTAGAATCGGCAAGTAGCACTTTCATTTACGACCAGTAGTAGGATTCCTGAAAACTAAAGCAAACAACCACAAAGGAAAGAGTGAGTCGCGGGGACTTAGTGAGTAAATCATGTACCCTAAGGGTACCAGCATCACTGTTATAACCCAATATAAAAATAAATTTAGTTTTAAAAATGATGTGTAAAATTTTGGTTATGACATAATGAATACGTAAATGAATTAATTAATAGTGATATAATTAAACATATTATAATCTAATATTCACAACATATTTATAAGGTATGAAGTATTTATAATATTTATATATATGACAAGGATAAATGTGTACCACATATTTAATATCTTGACCATAGATTTTTTTATTAGTTGGAATTAATTGTTTTTCTTTTGTTTTGTTTTATTCTCTTTGTCCAATCTCGGCCAACCGACATTGTTTGCTTTCCTTTTTCTTGATCTAGAACTTTCTGCACTAGGATGGCTGGCGGAGACCTTCACTCCTTCCTTTCTCTTGTTCTTGTTGCGTTGCTTAGATTTCACTTGTTTAAAGTGTACAGGTCCAGCTTTCCATGGTAGCTGCCATAGATCATCATAGCGCTGAGTTCCTTTTTCATTTTTCCTTCCAATTTCCCTGCTGCGTTTTGGATGCTGTTCCGTTTCTTTTGGCCATGGGTTTACTTCCTAAGCTGCCGTGTTCATGTTTTAGGTAAGCCCTTTTACTGTTTTTGTTGGCCGGCCTTAGCCGTGTGGTTTTTACAAGGGTTTGAGAGCTGAAATCAGCTTAGGTGTGAGTGGGTGTTGGCAGCAATGGGCGCTGCTCTCTTTGCTCTTCGTCATTATTGGTTCTTTTTTTTCCTTCATAGCTTCGAAGTACTTGCAGAAAATTTTAGGAGAACTCAAAGTGCAGGGGCAGTAGTTTGGCGCCCTGCCTCTTGCATGAATGCCTGTGTTCTTGTCAAACAAAGGGCTGGCCGAGGTAGCTGAAGATAATCGTGGGTTCTTGGTCTTCATGAGGTTGATTTTGGGTGGGGGAAAATCCATATAACAGAAGCTACAAGGGTATGAATCTTCAACCCATAAATTCTTTTTGTTAAAGATTTAATCATGGAGGTCAAGTGAGGATTTGAGAATTCTGTTAATTGCTTGTGGTTATGTTAATTTAGGTGATTGGTGTTTAGAGCTCCTTGTAGAGTATTAGTTGGTGATAATAAAAGGGTAAGATAAACAAGAAATTTAGAAGTAATTATGTGAATTAGAAGAAGAAAAGATGTGAACACCAATTGTATTCATAATGAAATTATATATAATCCAAGCATTTGCCTAATTAAAAGTAATCAAGTTGAATTTAGTGTATGGAAGTTGAGCGGAGTTATACAAGTGAATTAGTGTTGAAGTGAGAAGTATGAATTGGAGCTTGAAAATGGTGGAAAATAAGAGTTAAGTGGATTTTGAAGGGGGTTCAGGGGCAGATTCGTGGATGATAGAAATCTTAGGTTTCGGGGGCTTTTGGAGCTGAATTAAAATAAGTGTTTAAAAGTGAAAGTGTAACTTATGATCTTGCGATGTTTTCTACAAAATTTTGTAGCTTAATTCCAAATATGTTGTGAGTTATAGCTATTAGACTCCGGCTAGGGCAGACATGATTCGTAGTGCCCTGTTTTTGGTTCATGTAAGGAATCGAGTGTGTTCATTACATATTGTAGAAAAAGTTTCTAAATATTAAAGATAGATATACTTGTCTATTAACAAACCCGACAAACGAAATCAGATTTCATTTTTCTTAGAGGAAGTTATGTTCAATTAACTAAGGTAAGGTCAAAGCTTGTCAAAAATCCGACATGTTGTAGAATTTGTTACAACTTCAAACAATAAACTGTATTGATATAAAAATCTAAAAATTACAAATGATATACCATTAGAAAGCTACATGTGTCTAGTATATTATAAATTTTACGAAACTAGATTCTTAATTTCCTAAAATAAGATATGATCGTTAAAGTGGACACTGGTCCAAACCCTAAGTTTGGACAGTTTCAACATCGCTAACTCACCAAGTGCTTTCCATCTTTTCCAATGGTTTCTTTTACCCTATGCATTGTCGAGACATTTAAGATGTCTCTTTAATATTAATTTTATCACGTAAAGTCCAATTCTTATTAATTAGCATGTAGTAGCTTTATGGAAAATTTTATAAAGAAACTTATACAAGTTGAGATATAAATTTAGAAATTAAAAGATTATAATAATAATGTTTATGAACTAAGCATTATTTGAAAATATGAATTTCAGTTCCGAATTTTATTGTGGATCGATAAGACACGTGGACGCAAATGTGAGTGACGAGTGGAATCGGTTACAGGTGAGTGGTTAATTGCTGCCTTTAGGGGCTAGATTAATATGTGTGATTATAAGTTTATTTGAATATGTGTGATATATGGGAAGTAAACTAGTGAAGTATTTCAGTAATTTGCTTGAATAATGTTTGCTTGATATTGGTTACTGTGATTGACATTGATTGTGTTTGATAAAGGCCAACTCGTGAACATTTTTTGGAAAATGATTTTTATTTCAGAAATTAAAAATCTAGGTGCACCTTGGATATTATGATTTGAAATCATGAGAAATCCTGATTCTGATATATTTTTTAAAATTAAGTGCTCAGCCCCGGTGGGATGGATTGTGTACGGGAAATTAATTTGATGTGCAGGCGCGTACATGCCCGGCAGGGGGTGATATTGGTGTGCGGAGCTGGGTTACTCGTTGACCCTTTGGTTGCTTTGTTTGATATCATTGCTCTGATAAATTTGTGATCTTGTGTATCATGTAAATTGTGAATTTATAACCAGTTACAATGTATACGTGCAATGTGAATTAAGCTATGGATAATGTTACGTAGTGTTATTACATATGTTATATGCTTGTGTTGTGTGATGCTAGTATCCTTTTGGGTACGATTTTCCACTCACGGAGTCCATAGGACTCATCCCCTCTTCTGTGAATTTTTTTTAGTAACAGGAATGCGTTTCATGGCGTCGCCAAGCTTGTGACTCGCCGATTGAGTACGGCAAGGTAATATCAGGATCTCAGACTTGAAGTTAGAGGATGAAAATTTGCAGTCACAATAAAACTATGTATGTCAAATTTAGTATAATGTAATATTCTAGTATTTGTCTTATTGATAATATGAATGGAGCGGAGCTCCTTCATTGTCTTTGTGTTGTTGTTGTGTAAGAACAAAAGTTTATATGTTTGTATTTGACGGCATGTTCCATATTGTGGGGAACCTCTGCCAAAATTTTCAGTAAATGGTAATTTGTTTAAGTTAACAAACTTTTAATGTTAATTTTTATATATTTTTTATATACTTGGTTTTATTTATTGGTTGGTCAGGAGTAATGATCGTTTATTTTTTTGAGTCTGGGTTACGGAGGTTTGGTTACCATTTCTCCGGCCAATCATGCCTTAATGAGGGGTGTGACAATCACACAATACATATATCATAGATTTAAGTGCATATTAGAATTACTTAGGTACGTATGTAATTACATTTCTCATATGACCACAAATTACTTTAAAGCACGGAATTTCAATGCATCAATTCAAACCATTCATACAACCATGCAAATAACAAACAATTTAACAAGCAAAGGACCAATGAGTAACTCAGTCCCGCACAACATTATCTCTCCTTAATGAGCATTTATGCACTTGTACAACAATTTAATTCTCCTTAACAATCCTTCCCACCGGGGCTGAGCACTCTATTTGTTTAAAATAATTATCAATATCAAAATAAATCATGTCAAATATCAAATTCAAATATCCGAAGGTGCACCTAGAATTTAAATTTGAAAATGGAATTCAGTTCTTAGAAAATTTCACGTTGTTGCCCCTTATCAATTACAATCAATATCAAACGCATATCATTTAATTAAATCAATGAAATAATTTATCTATTTATTTTACTTTATATAACAGCAATTCAAACATACTTATAGCTGCACACAAAAATTTGATAACCATAAAGTACATAATACACTCACAGGCTCACAGATGTGACTCGTCAAACCGTCTATTCTGTGATAGTGTGGGAATATCATCAACACGCTCTAGAGCTGAAAATCATAGATTCATAGGTTACTAATAATCACTTTTAAAATTAATCCGACAATTTCTCAATCGTACGTACTTATGTCTAATATGTTTCTTAAAACAATGTTAATCAATTGGATATATTTATTAATTTAACTTTCATAATTTAACATTATACTATATATATATATATATATTAGAATTAGTCTCCATGTATATATTAAAATTTAACTTTACTAATTATGTTGTAAAACATCTAAAAGTAAGTTATTTGTATGTGCCCACATTTATATTAATTGATCAACATTAATTAATTAAATTCTTCCTCATTACCCACATGTAACTAGTATATATATATATATATATATATATATTGGATTATTAATATCATTTCTTGATTTCTTTCATTCATACATTTAACTTAATTCATCTAATCCCTAAATTAAATCCCTCAAGTCACGCTCCTTAATTTTCCACAACCAGTCATCCCACCTTCTTTAAGGTGAATCTGCTCACTGCTCCAACTAGCCAGTCCACCTCTTGTAGCCACTCAAGAATACGGAAGCCAAAAGAAATTAGAATTAGGATTGATATCCTCTTCAACATTTCCTCCACCAGTGACCAAAATAGGCCCTCCCCATAACACAGTCATTTGCTAACATTTAGCTTTCCTCCAAATTGCCTTACTTACGACATCACACAAAGCAAAAAGGACACAAACATGGCAACTAGAACCAAGACACTCACTAAGCTACCAAAACTATAACCCACGACAGAGCATGGAAAAATTCCAGCCAAACAAGTCTATACCTTCATAACCAATTGCTGAAATTTCCAAAAGCAATTTGTTTCCCCAATACCCAGTTACACACAGCCACAAAAGGGAAGAACAATAAATGTGGAACAGACCCAAAAAGAGAGTTGAAACTCTCAGATACTATCATCTTGACAGAGCTGAATTTCAGCTCTTAAAACTCTCCTTTTTTTACACGTACCACACATATACTTGAAGAAAAGTTCAAGAACTCACCAAGAGTTCAAATTTAATTGTCAAGAAAGGAGGAAGTCACGGCTAACCAGCAATCAGCCAAGACTAGGGAGGAGAATTCGGCAGAGGAGGAGAAATGGAGGAAACTAAGTCGGTTCACACCAAAAGAAAAGACGAAAAGCAGGAGAAAAAGAAAGAAAAGAAAAGGTAAAAATAAAATAAAAGGAAAGCTAAATAAAATATTAGAAAAAAACATACACCATTCATTATCTAGATATTTATATACCTATTACCTGCACCTTCTCTATTTCACTCTATATTTATATTTGTTTGTGTATATAAATATATATCCCTATATATATATATTAATTATATGTATATAAGTCACATCAATAAAATTATACCGTAATTCAACTCCTACAATTAACTCTTCCATCTAATACAAATAAATTCCAATATTGGTAATATATATATATATAATGATATATATATATATATAACGATTACGTACAAAATTCTAAGCGCACAAATTATATTATCGGATTATGACAAAAATTCTTAGGTCTTTAATGTGTATGTCAACAACAAACCATGATTCGATGAACCATCTAATCCTCTTATTCATTATTCCATGGCAATGTCGATATATTAGAGAAAAGGATGGGTAGAGATGGTTTGATACTCTTTCAGTTTTTTTTTTTTTTTTGGTTAAATCTAATTTTTGTACAATTTTTATTCATCTAAAGAAATTAAGAATTCATTATAATTTTTTTATTTAGTTGTCTGATACAAGTCATGTGACAATTTTCTTTTTGTCAATCATAACATATAACACGTAGGTATGCCACTTAAGAGCTCATAACACATCAACTCCGATAAACTAAATTAACACGTAGGTACGCCACTTAAGAGCTCATAACATGCCAACTCCGTTAAACTAAATTGAAAGGGAGGTAACAATAGAAATAAACTAATAAATAAAATTAATACAAATAAAGTGGGATTCAATGAAAGAAAAATTTGAAAGTATGATTTATTGATCTACTAAAAATATTATAAGTGTTTTCTTTTCTTTTTCAAGGCACTAAATATAAATTATTATTTTTTTTGGAAAACAAATATCTCAAACAATTGATTCCAACTATCAGCAAATAAATAATGACAACATTAAATAATACACAAAGAAAATATCAGTACAATCAAATATCAAGAAAAATATTGACTAAATTATATTTTTTTGTCTATATAATTTGAATCATATTTCACTTTGATCTCTATATTTCAGTTTATTTTTAATGAGTTTTCATAATTATGAAATTATAACAATTAATTTTGTATTATTACCTTCCATTAGATGTAACACTAACTAAAGTAATAGGACTAATAGATACCACGTTCTACAAATGATTTGTATAAATTGTACGTGAACAAATAAAAAATTGTTACATGGTATTAAAAAATATATATACAAATATCAATAAAAAATCTAATTTCACTTAAAAAAAATTATATTATCAATTATTAAGATTACAAAAAATTTAAAACTATTTATCTCGACCCAATCTCTCTCTGATCTATCTTTCACCCGTCGCCACCATGGCCAAGCCCAAATTCTCCACGTAGAGTATCATCACCCATCCACACTACCTTCTCTTCCTCTGATTTAAAAGATGGACTTTTCAAATTCTGCAAAATTTTGAGTAATTATTTTTTTTCATTTCAACAAAAAAATTTCTGTCTCTCTAATATGTTAAATTTTTGATAAACCCTCATCAAAATTTAAACCCACAATCTCTCAAATCCAAAATCTATTAGAACTAAAAATATAATTTAATTCAAATATTTTGTGGAAATGGAAACCACACTCAAAAAAACTAGAGCCACCATTTAAAGATATAAAAGATAGAGAAGGCAGGGCGTCACATAGTTTTTCAGTTTATAATATTATGGTGGTCAATAATTTTATTTTCCTTTTCTAAAAATAGTTGTCAATGATTGACTAATTTACCTAATATTTTGTTATACATGAAATGAATCATTGAGTAGACCAATCTGACTGGAAGCTACAGTGCATTTCTATTCTATTGCCTACACGCATACCGCGTGTCTCTTCAGTGCTTTTTATTTTTTATTTTTTATATTTGAAAAAGACATTTTATTTCATTATGATGATTAGAATGTGCTCCAAATAAAATAAAATAAAATTCTGTAATGTGCTTCAAATCTTTGTAACTTCTTTTTTTTATCATGGACAAATCTTGATAAAATAAGTTTATTTTATTTTTTATTTTTAAAAATCACTCATATAATTTTAACGATTTCATTTAATTAACTTTGATAGTTAACAAGTGACAAGAATGAAGCAGAAGCCCTTTAATCTTATATTTTAACCTCTTTTTTTAACTTCTAAATTTATTTCACGTCTTTTACTTTTTGTCTTCCATTATTGATGAGGAAAAAAACTTTCATCATAACCAATTGTTTTTAGAGTTCTTTGATGAGAAGGGTCTAACTGGATGAAGGCATAGAAGGATCATGTATGCCATTTTTTTATTTTTACCTTGAGAATTTCTTTTAGAAGGAGAGAAGTGAAATAGAGAGTATTAGTGTAATAACTCGATAACTGAGTGCACGTTTTAGAATAACTGTACAAAATTCGTCATGATCATGTAAGTAAATGTCATACAAAGTAAAATTTGTATAAATAAATATTTGTATAAATTAAGGTATATATAAATGTAATGCAAGAATTATGTTTTACTATATTATTGGTTGACTTAGAATTTAATTTTATCTTTTGTAAATTTTTAATAAGTGACACATGTATATATTAAGTAACGAGAGAAAGCATAATTATTGTATATATAAATATCTAAACCTAGATTAAATTGCACCACACGTTTTCTTGACTTTAACTCACTTTTACATTTCATTTTTTTTTATCTCTATTGCTTTTTCAATTCTCTTAGCCTTCATTTTCTCCACCGACTTGCTTGTGCTCTTTCTATCAATATTTTTGTTGTAGCTGAGGGTGAAGACTCAGTAATTTTTTTTTTTTTTCTCTTTCCTCCTTGTCGTGAGGAACTTCTCCTCCTTTCCTTGTGAAGCTTCTCGGTCATGCTATTTCTTCTATGTGAGTTGGCTGAAGTTGAAGCTTTGTTAGTATCAATTGGTTTGTTTCTTGTATCCCATATTCCAGCTAGGGGTTAGTATGGGATGCACTACTCCATTGGATTTTGCAGCTACTTGATTTGTGTACCGTGGTGGTCTATGCCTTCAGCTTTGTGTGTGACTAGTCTTGCAGTATCACTACCCTTGCAACAGCCTTGAACTGCCACCTTTCTTGTTGTATTTTTTGGTTGCCGTGGCCTCCTCTGGTTGCTGCTCCTTTCTTTGTTCGGCCCAGAGGTATGGCCTCCTTCTTGTCTTATTGGTGTGAGTTAGATTGATTAAGTATGTGTTTGATTTGGAATTAGGAGTGTTAGGAATAACTCTACTTCGTGACTAGCTTAGTACCAAGCTACCATCCCCTGTTCTAGGGGTAGTAGCTTGGTCATTCTGGTTCAACTCCATGGTTGACAAAAATGGATTAGGCCTTAGAGTGTTTTGGCATCTAGATGCAGGAAATTTTGGTTATGGTACACAAATTAAGTGAAGTTAATTAGGAAGTGTATATGCTCTGTTTCAGCCAAGAATTTCTAGCTAAGCCCATCTGAATTCCAAGCCGTGAGGAGGTAAAATGGAAGTCCTTGTTTGGCTCTTGACCTTTCTTGTGCTTGCCTAGTGTAACCTTGAATTTAGCCTAGCAAGAGTGAGAAATTCTTGCCTATTGTTAATCTAAGGATTTCATGTGTTAGATTAAAGGTTGTGATCAAGGGTCATAAGAAAAGGATGGTTATATGTTTATGCAAGTGACAGCTTTGAAAGTAGGATATGGATGTTAAAGTAATCAAGTTAATTTTAAAGTTAATATGGGAATAAGTTGATATGAGTAAAATTTAAGTCAAGCTTGATGAAAACTAAGTAGTTAGTTTAAGTTAAATGCAAATTGGAATATGAATATGAATATGATTGAACTTGAGAAGTTATGTTGAATTATTGGGAGAGGTATATATATATATGTGTGTGTGTGTGTGTGTGTGTGTGCGCGTGCGTGCGTGTGTGTGTATATAAGTGTATATACATACACATAGGAATGAGAGCTAAGTGGTTGTGAAGGGGTGAAGGGGTGCAGGGGACAGATTTCATGGGTAACAGAAATTCGGTATTTCGAGTGTCTTTGGGAAAAAATTAAATAAGAGTTTAAAAGATAAAATGTGGCTTATAGTCTTGAAATGTTGTCTACAAAATTTCGTAGCTTAGTTCCAAGTACATTGTTAGTTAAAGTTGTTAGACTCTGGCTAGGTCATGCAGGATTTTTAGTGCCCTGTTTTTGATTCATGTATGAAATTAGGTGGGTTCATTACTGATTTTAGGAAAAGTTTCTAAATAAGAAATATAGATATACTTGTTTATTAATAAACACAATAAACAGAATTGGATTTCGTTTTTCCTAGAGAAAGTTATGTTTAATTAACTAAAGGTAAGGTCAAAGCTGTCAAAATCTTGTGTTTTGTAGAATTTGATGCAACTTCAAAGAATAAACTGTATTGATATACAAATCTAAAAATTACAAACGATATATCATTATAAAGCTACATGTGTCTAGTATTTAATAAATTTTAGGAACTGGATTTGGAATTTCCTAAAGGAAGATATGACCGTTAAAGTTAACACTGGCCCAAACCCTAAATTTGGACAGCTTTAGCGTTTCTAACTCATTAGTATTTTCTATCTTTTCTAATAGTTCTTTTCCACCATATGCATTGTCAAGATACCTAAAAATGTCTCCTCATTGATCAACCTTACGACATAAAAAATCCAATTTGTACCACTAGACGTGTAACAACTTCATAGGAAATTTCATAAAGAAACTTATATAAGTTGATATATAAGCTTAGTAATTAAAGATTATAGTGATAATGCTTATGAACTAAGTACTATTTGGAAATATGCATTTCAGTTCAGGATCCTAATGTGGACCTGATGAAGTGCATGAACGTCAGTGTAAGCGACGAATGAAATCGGTTAAGGTGAATGATTAATTGATGCATTTAGGGGCTAGATTATTATGTGTAATTATATGTGCATTTGAATATACGTGATATATGGAAAATGAGTAAATACAATATCTCAGTTATTTATTTGAATTATGCTTGTTTGATATTGATTGTGGTTGATAAGGGCCAACAAAATGAGATTTTTTATGAAAAATAATTTTATCTCTGAAATTAAAAAAAATCCAAGTGCACCTAAGATATTATCGTTTAAAATTCCTGAGATATTCTAATGCTAATAAATATTTTTAAAAGTTTGAGTGCTCAGCCACGGTGGGTTGGATCATGTACATAGATTAATATGTTGTGCGAGCCTGTAAATGAATGGTAAGGGGTGAAATTGTTGTGCGGGGCTGAAGTACTCGTTAGCCTTTTGTTTGCTTTGTATGCCATGATTGCTCTGATTAATTTGTGATACTATTAATTATATAAATTGTGAATTTATGACGATTACAAATATGTACGTATATTTTGAGTTAAAACATGAACATTGTTACATGATGTTAATTGACTATATATGTTATATACTTGTATTGAGTCATGCTAGTACTTTTTAGATACGATTTTTCACTCACGGAGTCTTAAGGCTCACCCCACTCTTGTGAAATTTTTTTTAGTAACAGGAATTCTATAAATGGCATCGCCGAGCTAGTGACCCTGCAGACAGATTATGACAATGTATATCGGCCAGTCATGCCTTCGTGAGGGGTGTGACAGTTAGTATCTTTTTAATTTTTCTAAATTGTAATTGTTAGTAGTATGCCCTAAAGCCAATGACATGTGATGTTGTGGCATATTATTTTATGTACAATCTTATTCATATTATTAATAAATATAAGTGGCAAACATTATCATGTATAAGAGTTATTAATTAACTATCATGAGCCCAAATAATTAAAGTAATGGAAATAAGCATCATGGTGAGATCATGCTAATGAGATGTATTTCCTTTAAGCTTAATTTTTAAATGTTCCTAATCATAGGATCACTAAGTAGGGCATTAGTGAATCTGGATAGATTAGTACATATCTAGTTGTCTCAAAGAATTGAGGGTGGCTGATCTCATAATCACTTGTGTATGAGACACTAAGATAGATATGTAGGTGCTCATTAGAGAATGAGTTCACTGAACTGACTCAATTGAGAACACCTATATGGAGTTTCTCTACATGTCAATAGGTGGTTCTTATATTACAGTTGTGCAAATAGTCCTTTGACTTGAGACATCATAGTTATCTTGTATGTACGTCATTATACTTTGATACTATTTCTGATTCTATTAATGAGTCACCTAAGAAGTAGTAATTGGGTATAATCACTTGCATGTAAAGGTATGTGAATGTGCAATAAATGATATATCACTCTTAGTAGAAAAGAGATAATGTCATATGTGGTCTATAAAAGATTTAACTTAAAGTCTATGGCCATATTAGAGTGGATATTAGAATATGAGTTTCTAATTTTCCCAATAAAGTTATAATCTTAATATTAGACACATATGATTAAATTTAGGGTTTGACATTATTTCCATACCCAAATAGATTTAATCGGGAACATTGCATGATAGAAGGATTGAATTGCATGGTAACTGTTAACAACAAGGTTCAAAAGGTTCACAGCCATATTCATACTATTATGGGTAGTCATCATGTGTTGCTAGGCACCAATCTTGACTTGTAAGAAACCTTGATAATTAATTAATTATCTATAGATAATTAATTAATTAATCTTAATTAAAAGGGTGAATTAAAAAGAGTTTTAATTTAAATAATTAGAATGAGTTCTAATTTAATTGGATAGGGTCCAGTAATAAATATGTAAAAGTTACATACCTACTGCCATCAATAGTTTGAACCTAAGGGGTCACACACAAAATGACGATATTCAACTAAGGAGAGTTTTGGGGCAATCATGTAATTATCATAGTTTGTTAGGCATTAGATTTAATTATGATTAAATCCTAATGTTAGCATAATCTCTAATGTGTTAGGATTGTCCAATACATAAGGAAGTGGCTAGTCTTTATAAAATATAAGACTTAACAAACTAAAAAGAAATAGAAGAGAAAAATAATTGTACGTACTGTACAAAGAGCCCAAAAATTCATCTGACGGATTTTAGGCTAATGAGAGTTTCAAAATTACAAGAGAGATTCGGTAACTTGTGCTAGCACACAAGGAATCCCTTGGTAACCCCTTTCATTTTCAAACATGAAGATCTTTAGTTGGATTTGTTCATGTGGATACACTTAGAGACGGGACACATGTGTTGTTGCTGTGCTCTTGATGAATCAACGAAGGAGTGAGCACTGATCAATAATACGATGAAAGAATTAAAAGCCTCGGAAGTACATAGTTCTCTACTTGTTTAATTGTTAAACTATAATTAGGATCTTTCATATAATCATAAGGTGATTTCGTGTTAAAGGAATCAAAAATTTTAAATTTAGCTGCGCATATGATTTCCAAATTTTACACTGATTCCTAATAGTAATAACAAAAAAAATCTCTAAATTGAGAAGATTTAGAAGTATAAAAAAAATAACTTATAATTATTTACCTATATTGACAAATATAATTATATTTTTTGGGTAGAAAAATAACTATATTTTCTGCATAATGAATATGTACTAATATTCAAATAAATATTTTGTATGAATAATTACAAAGTAATGTAGTAATATATTGTTTTTGACCCTATGACATAGCATCAAGGACTTGCGCAGGGGTGCTGGTATTTATTATAAATAAATAAAATAATATTTATTTATTTCAAAAGCATAAATTTAAGTTTTTTTTTTTTTTTTTAATTATAATTTGTTACATAAGTTCTTTGGAAGTTTATGATTTGTCTATTCTATCGTATGGACAAGCTATGTCAAATATTGTTAGCCAAGTCATCATCTGTTAACACTCTAATTTATATGAAATGTGAGTACCAGAAATAAAGTAACTTTTTTAATTTATATGTTCTCCAATTGATAGATTTTGAATTATAAGAATGAAATTCATTATTCGAGTAAACTATACGAATGAAAAATATATATTAATCCTAATTTCAATCTCAATTTAAATTAATGGCATCCATTGAACTACTTGTTAATCCATTTACCTAGCTAGCTAAATCTTAATTTTGATCCCCGCATCATATTACCATCATTCTTGTAATTTTCATCTCCGCCGTCATGGCGGAAATCTAATCTAAAGGAGAAACCGGGACTTGGATCATCTCATATTATTAAGGAAGAAGGGGAATTCATGTAAGAGCATTACAAGAAAAAAAATAGTTTGCTGAGGGATAAAATCTTTCACCAAGGTAGAGAGAAAGGAGATGATAGCCATATCCCTTATCCTTTTAGGTACCAAGCCCGTTCCTGTGAAAATCCTATTGGCACATTATATTTGCGTTGTGATATATGGACAAACTCACACTACACTATTTCCTCCTCATTTGATGAGATAATGTGTCCATTGTCAAACTGTAATTTTCTTGTAGTGTAGGATGATTTTTACTATCCAATGATCAAAAAATTTAGACTAGAAACACTTTTGAGATAGAAAATATTATGCTTTTCTTTTTTTCTCTTAGAACAAAAACCATTATATTTTTTTAGGAACAAGAGATTATTCAAATCGGAAAATAGCACCCTAAATCTCCAGAGAAAACATTTAAACTGGCATATGTACTACCACATAACACTCGGTCAAGAACAAATCCGCAAGTTAAAAAAATCTTCACTATAGTCTGCACCATACAAACAATAGGGAGACTGGGGAATTTAAGATGAAAGAGATGAAATTAAGGAGGACGTAGATTAGCGTAGCACAATATATATTGGCAAACTTTGAAACCCTAATAAAACTTCTAACATAATCAGAATTTCATCCAAATAAAGTTTTGATTATAAATTTAAAATTCTATTATAAGTAAACTCTTAATTATTTATTCAAACCTTAATAATAACAAAATATTATTTATTAAATCCCTAAATTTATTTGAATATAATTACAATCAAACTCAAATACAAATATTTAATTATTAAATAATATTATTAAGTCCCCATCAATTTCATAAATTGAATTTCAAAATAAACACGTATGACATGTTGTAAACCTTCATAGAATCCTCTCCTTAATTAATTGTGTGTATCAATCATTATCCCTTTAATTAATCCGGAGCTGAAAAGGATATGCATTAGATTGGTTTATTCTTTCTTTTTCAAAAAGGGTCCTTTCAACTTAATTAACTTTTTTAATATGGACAGTTTACTAAGAACCACCTTTAATTGATTACAAATTGTTTTTATCTTTCTTTTTCAAAAAGGTCCTTTCAACTTAATCGGTGCTTATAATTGATAAGACTTTTATGAATTTGAAAGAATGAACCTTACTTGATTGGTGTAGTAGAAGCTACATATATACACAAATTTGTTACAACAACTTACCAAACTTTCTAATTACAAGGTGCTAACCATAATTTGAAATAGATTGAAATTATTCTAGTGATACCCCTCGCAAGCTGGAGAATGGATATCAATCATTCCTAGCTTGGAAACCAAAGTTGTAAATGGAGCGATATGCAGGGGCTTGGTGTATATATCTGCCAACTGAGGATTGGATTTGATTGGAAGGAGATGGATTAAGCCAAAGTGAAGCTTTTCATGAATTATGTGGCAGTCGATTTCGATATGTTTAGTGCGTTTATGGAAGGTGGGATTGGCAGCAATGTGAATGGCAGATTGGTTGTCACAATAGAAAATGGCAGGTTTGGATTGTGGAATCTGAAGGTCTTGTAATAAATAAGAAACCATTGAAGTTCACATGTGGTGGCAACTAAGACTCTATATTCAACTTCAGAGGTTGACCATGAGACAGTACTTTGCTTCTTGGATTTCCAGCTAATTCATGAATTACCAAGAAAGATACAAAATCCAATAACTAATCTGCGAGAGTCCAAGCACCTTGCCTAATCAGAGTCACTAAATGCCTTTAAGTGAAGAGAGGATGTAGCTAAAAAAAAAAGACCTTGACTAGGAGCTACCTTAACATATCTCAGAATTCGGTGAGCTGCCAGCAAATGAATGGAAGTAGGAGCTAAAAGAAATTAACTGAGTTGATGAACTACAAAAGAAAGATCTGGTCCGATGGTGCATAAGTAAATAAGTCTCCCAATTAGCCTTCTATAACCAGATAAATCACATAAAGGGATTCCATTGCCTTTCTTCAGCTTAAGTCTTGAATCCATAGGAGTTAAGGCAGGTTTATAGGCAAGATATCTTGTATCAAAAAGTATCTCCAAGGCATACTTTCGATAAGAAATAAAGATTCCTTTTGATGATCTTGCAATATCTAAGCCTAGAAAAAATTTAAGATCTCCCAAATCCTTTATCTTGAAACAATCATCAAGATATGTTTTAATACTGGTGATTTCTTGAATGTCATTACCCGTAAGTGTCACGTCATCTACATAAACAAGCAAGGCAGTAAAAGAGATGGAGCTAGCTTTAACAAACAAAGAATAATCAGACTTAGATTGTGTGTAGCCATGTGAAAATAAAGCAGATGACAACTTTGAGAACCACTGCCTACTAGCCTGTTTAAGACTATAAAGCGACTTTTGCAATTTACAAACTTAATGTGGATTAGTAGAGTGAAAACCAGGTGGCAAAACCATGTATACCTCTTCATCAAGATTACCATGTAAGAAGGCATTGTTGACATCCGATTGTTGAAGATGCCATTGATTGATGGATGCAAGAGCTAGAAGTAGTCTGACTGTGGTCATTTTGGTTACCAAGGAGAAGGTGTCAAAGTAATCAATGCCTTCTTTTTGTATATAACCTTTAGCTACAAGGCGTGCTTTGTAACGCTCCACACTACCATCATCTTTGTATTTAACTCTATAAACCCACTTGCAACCTATAAGACTCTTTCCAGGTGGAAAATCAATGAGTATCCAAGTGGTATTTTGCTCAAGAGCTAAAATTTTAAACTGCATGGCTTGTCTCCAGACCTCATGTTTAATGGCTTGATTATATGTTTGTGGTTCAACAGAAGTAGAAATGGAGAGACTAAAGGTATGGTGAGCAGATAAATGATAATATGAAATCACAGAAGAAAGAGGATAACAAGTACCTGTGGAGACTTGATTGGTAACTGCTGGTGTTGAAAGATTGTGATGGTAATCCTGCAAGTAAAATAGAGGTTGTTTGATTCTGGTAGAATGTCTTGAAGTAAAGGATTGTAGAGCTGTGGATATTGGATGAACAGAAGTAGTAGGAGATAAATCATATGGATTAGGGTAGAAAGTGTCAGTGATTTTATTTGCCTGATTAGTATTGTTAGAATTATGTGAGGAATTGGTAGAAGAAAATAGAATAACATGCTCATAAAATTTGATATTTCTTGAAAGAAATATTTCTTTGGAATGAAGATCCGTAAGAACATATCCTTTTGTTCCATGTTTAAAACCAAGGAAAAAACATTTTCTGGCTCTATGATCAAATGTAGATCTGTTGGCAATTAAAGTAGATGCAAAACACAAGGAACTAAAAACTCTCAAGTCTGAATAATCTAGACATTTATTGTAAAGCATTTTAAATAGAGATTTGTATTCAAGCAGAGGTGTAGGTGTTCTATTAATAAGAAAAACAGAATGAAGAACAACATATGACCAAAATACTTTTGGAAGTTGAGCTTGAAATAGAAGAGCTCTTGCAACATTGAGGATGTGTTGGTGTTTGCATTCTGCAATACCATTTTGCTTAGGAGTTTCTAAACAAGTGGTGTGATTGCCTTTCAAATGATAAAATGTGGTCATTAAGAATTCTGGTCCATTATCTAATCTTATGGTCTTAACCTTGAGTTCAAATTGTGTTTCTATCATAACAATAAAGTCATGAAGATAACTTCTTGTTTCTGATTTCTGTTTCATTAAAAATTTCCATGTGTTTTGAGTGAAATCATCTACAATAGTTAAGAAATATTTGTGACCATGAATAGAAGGAATAGAGTAAGGACCCCATATGTCAACATGAATGAGTCCAAAGCTCTATTAGATTTAGTTGTGTTTAAAGAATAAGGTAATTTCTTTTGTTTAGCATATTGACAGACATCACATAGATTAATGGTAGAATGTGAAGAAATAGAAGGATAGGTTTGATGCAATATGTTGAGAATAGGTTTTGACAAATGACCAAGTTTATAATGCCAAAGGTCAAAAGATACATCACTGACAGATGAGTTTACAAACGAAAATGAAAAGTTTGATGTGGCACTAGTAGTTGGTGATGGAAGAGCAAGTTTTGTCAATGCATACAATCCTTCTTTGACCTCAACTAAACCAATCATTCTCCATGTTTTCAGGTCCTGAATAAAACATTGTGAATCTTGAAAAAGTAAGCAACATTGTAAAGGTGGTGAAAGCTTTGGGATAGAGATTAAATGGAATGTGAATTGAGGAATATAAAGAACATTTGTTAAGAAGAAGTCATTTGAAAAATCAATTGTACCAGAATATTCTACAAAAATGTGATTGCCATTTGGAAGAGAAACTGAAATGGGTTTAATACTTTTATAGCTAGTAAACATGGACAAAGAATAACAAATATGATATGCTGCACCAGTATCTAATATCCAACGAGGTAATTTAGAAGGACAAGATAAAGAACAAATTTTACCTTGATTAGGACAGTGAATTGGAAATACCTGAAAGTGGCTGAAGGTGAGTACCGATTTGATTGGACACATGTGAGGTGGTAGGTGAGGTTTGAAGCAAAGCCAATAGTTGTTTATACTGCTCTTGAGTAAAAGAAACACTTGGATCTCCACGATTGACTTGTAAAGAATCTGGTTATGGTATGGATTAATCTGTTTGAACACTATTGACTGAAGTAGTGGATGTCCTGAACTTAAATCCTAGAGGAAAACCATGCTTTCTATAGCAAGTATCAATAGTATGCCTTGGCCTTCCACAATAAGTACATACTTTGTTATTTATGGATGATTGACCCTTATTTGCATAGGAACCTTTATCATAGGCATTCCTAGGAATGCTGTTCTATGAATCTGCTGCCTTAAAATTGTCATTCATAGATGTTGATTATGTCTTGTTTGCAAAAATCTTATAATCATTGGTAGTCCTCATTTGTCTTTCTTGTTAGATAACCAACGAGAAAACCTTATTAATGGATGGAAGTGGTTCTATTAGCATAATTTGAGATTTGACAGTAGAGAATTGATCATTGAGTTCTTTTAGAAATCTTATCACATAATCATCTTGTTGATAAGTTTTCATAACAGAAGTTGCACCACATGAATAAGAGATTGCACAAGAATATACATGAAATGGATGAAAATTAACCAATTCATCCCACAAAATTTTTAAGTGAGTGAAATATTCAGTTACCGAAAACTCACTTTGCTTAAAGGCATAAATCTCTTCTTACAAATTTGAGATACAGAATATGTCTCCTTGAGAGAATTGTCTCTGAGATCATTCCAAACATCAACTGACTTATCCATCCACATAATATTTTGGGCAATTGATGGAGATAATGAACGAGTGATCCATGAAAGAATCATTGTGCTGCATATCTCCTAAATGGAATACAAGGGATCTGTGGTTACTGGTGCAAGAATTGTACCATTAACAAATTGAAGTTTATTTTTTGAAAGAAGAGCCATTCTCATAGCTCTAGCCTATGAATGATAATTGGAACCTGATAATACCAGAGATACCAACACTAATGATGGATTTTCATTTGGATGAAGAAAATAGGTATTGAAAGGATTCTGATGTGTATCAGTAGCGGAAGTTGCAGCCATGGTGAACCCACAAAGAAGAGAAGAGAAGAAAAGAAAAAAAAAAAATTAATTTGAAAGAATGAACCTTACTTGATTAGTGTAGCGGAAGCTACATATATACACAAATTTGTTACAACAGCTTATCAAACTTCCTAATTACAAAGTGCTAACCATAATTTGAAATAGATTGAAATTATTCTGGTGATAATAATTAAAAATTCATTACTGAAGACAACTACATTATTCGATGCTATTATTATTACTATTTTAGTTTGAAGCTTGATATTGGAACTCCAAAACGTGTCTTCTAATCTATGACTTATTATTTTCAATTATATTGTAATAATAAAAGAAAAATCCAACCGACACATATGTGACCTTTGTGGTCCAAATAATATATCATTATAAACATATGGAAATAGATAAATAATCGTTAAAAAATAAAACATTGAGAATTATATTATTTAAAGCTACATCAATTAAAAACAATGTTTTTGATTTTGTATAAAGTATTGACAACTTGCACAGACTGAAATATAGTAAAATAATAGTAATATTAAATACTGTAAGTGAAATTTAATAAAAAGTAATAATGATATGAAATCCCCAGTCCAACCCTAATAAGGGTAGTAAGATTTTGAACCTAAAGTCAAGCTACAAAGTGTTGAATACACGTTTGATGACTTTTATATTATTTCCTACTTAAATATTGATGCTCTAAGAATTAGAGTCAATTTTAAGCAAATATATAATATAGTTTTGTTTAATATTTATTTTTTTAAAAAATAGTTTATTAATTAAGTTATAACTAAGTAAAATGTAGGCAAAAAAAGTGAATGACTTATATAATTGCATGGACTGATTTTTGTACTAGTTGTTTCAATTTTTATAAGTGAAAGTACGTATAAATTGGGCACCCACGCAATCAAGGTGCAGTTTGACAGTGAGAAGGGCAATTTTGTTATTAATTCAAAAAATAAAGGGCATTTGAAAATCTTATGGACCACTCTCTCCTCTCGGATTGCCACTTTATAAAGCCACAGAAGACAGAACTTCTTGAAAAGTACAGCCACTTCTCGAGTCCAACTTACTGAGCAGTGAAAAGCAATCAATATGGCGTGCTCCTCCTTCTCTGACTCTAAAACCACCTCCGCCACCGTCAATGGACGCGGAGCCACCTTGATCTCCGCCATTCATCCGGAAATCATTCAAACTCATATTCTGACCCTACTCGACGGCCCAACACTTGCTTCCGCGGCAAGTACTTCATCTCAACTCTACTCCCTTTCCTCCCAAGAAGATTTGTGGGCCAATATTTGCCGCTCCACGTGGCCGTCCACCGATACTCCACGCCTCCGCCGCATCATTTCCACCTTTGCTCACGGTTCCCGCTCCTTCTTCTCTGATTGCCTTCCCGCTTCTTCTTACAACAAATCTGGACCCCACCACCAGAAATTGGCAACTAAATACCAACCGTGTATCAGAACTGATCTCCGCCGTCGATGTTTATTACAAGGGGAAGCTCGTATTCTCTAAAGTCGTGGAGACTGAGACCTTGACCGGTTGGTTCAAATGCTCGCCATTCCGGGTCGACCTTCTGGACCCGAAAGACGTTGTTCCGACACCGATTAAATACCCGAATGGTGAGGATGCTTGTGGGACACTCGGTGAGGACCTTACCCTGAGCTGGATTCTGATAGACCCGACTGGTCGGCGGGCGATGAACATTTCGAGCCACAAGCCGGTTTCGGTGGAACGGCACTGGTTAAGCCGGGAAGTGCAGGTGCGGTTTTCATCGATTTTGGCGGGTGAGAAGGGATCTCCCTCGGAGTTCGTGCAGTGCGTAATAGTGGTGACGTGCGGTGGGTTAGAGGGAGGGGATATACAGATAAGAGAAGTGAGCTTACAGATGGAGGACATGGACGGAACTCACTTAAACGGTAGGGAAAGCTTGGTAATTTTACAGATGTCTTTGGAGGGTAAAAAGAGAAGAGAAACTCGAAGGGAAGAGGAAGGAAGGAAAAGATACCAAGAGTATCTGAAAATGAAAGAGGAAAGAAAAGAAAGAAAGTTGAGGGCAGAAGGGACATTAGACATGTTGTGCGTTTTCCTCGCGGTGTTGTCCTTCGCGGGTTTTGGATTGTTTGTCCTGTGGAGATGAAAGAATTTTCTCCTCTCCTGTTGCTATTCTATAATCTAGATAGGGGTTCAAGATTATAAAAGAGAAACAAAAGTGAAAAAAAAAATTAAATAAAAAGATACCCATATATCTCATTAGATGATGTCCTGATTCCTTCCAAATTTAGTTCAGGCCGTCCAATAACAATGGAACATGTGGCTACAGTATGTTTGCAAGATTCGATCCGAATCTTGATGAATTTACACTATATTGAGTGAGCTAAATATTTGCTTGTATTTATTTCCTATAATTACACATTATTATTATTATATTAGTGCCACTGTGACACTGTCACCTGCCACGACTTGGAACTCAGTTCAATACACTCATAAATCATAATAAATACACTGAAATTAATATTCATTTTGTTTAATAATGTGTTTAGTTGGGTGAGTTTTTAGACCCTGTACATAAATTTTATAACACCGCTTAATTAGGGGACAGAAAATACAAAGAATTTAAATGCCAAAGAAAGTGTAACAAAGAAAATTTTAAAAATATGACAATTGACAACTTAAACATATCTCTTATAAAATTTAAGATATGGCGTAAATGTCAATAATCATTACAGTGCAATGTTTGATCTCATTTATTTGTGTTTCACATATCAATTAGTTAAGAGTAATGTTTAAGACATGCTAAAAGTTAGAAGTAAATATTAACCATTCAAGAACTAGTTTAAGATATAAGTCTCCTTTTTGCTGCCTTTGTCTCGAAGTCATAATTGCCCACTGGGCACAAATTCACAGATCTAGCATAGAAGTACTAGTTTTTTTTGTAAGATTTTAATTATTTGATTTAAACATACTTTAATTTAATTTGTACAGATTTCCTAGGTCATTTCAATAATTTTTGCAAATATAAAAAAAGAAAAAGAAAAAAAGATTAAAAAAAAAACCCTCAATTTTTCCATTTTAATGATACAATATATTTTATTTTTTATTAGGTGAATAAATAAAACAATAAAATTTTAATTTTTATAATTTTTAATTAGGTACCTTGTAAGTTATGACTACTTTGTAAACATTAGTGGCGATTCTCATTTCAAATTCGAGACTAAAATGTCACACCCTCAAGTAGAGGTATGACTGGCTAGAAGAATGGGTAACTATACATCGTTAACCCTGAATACTCAAGTATTAGTACATCTCTAACTTATAAACACATTACAGTTAAAACTACTAAAATATAATTGAATTAAAATAAAATCCAGACTCGACTATTAAACATAAAAGATTACTGAAAATATCGGTAGTAGTTTTCCGTAAGATGGAACATGCCAATAACACATATAAATAGCCTGTTTACAAAATCAACAGTAAATCATAATATCATAATACATAGAGGAGCTTTGCTCCTAACAAAACGTGAAATCACTATGTTAAATTAATATATATCTAATAACAATGCATAATCACCTAAAGTGACTGCAAGTGTCATCCCTTATGCTCCAAGTGTACAATTTCTGAGATATACCTTGCCGCAAGCAGAGTCGGCAAGTAGTAAATTCTGTCACGACCAACAATGGTTTCTTAAAAACTAAAAAAAATGACAAAAAAAAAAAAAGGAGTGAGTCACTAAGTACTCAGTGAGCAAACCATGTACCCTAAGGGTACCTAGCATCACACAACACATATACCATAGCTTAAGCTCATATTTACATTTACTTATGTACGTACGTAATTATAATTATCATACAATCACGAATTCACGTAGTTCACAACTCTCAACATATTGAATCAAATCATACAAATAATCAAACAAATAACCAAACAAAGAGCCAACGAGTAACTCAGCTATGCACAACAAGTATCTCCCCCCACCAGGCATTTACGCGCCCGCATAATATTTAATTCTCTGTACATAATCTATCTCACCAAGGTTGAGCACTCCATTTGTTTCTAAAATAATTGTCAAAATCAAAATAATTCATATCAAATGTTCAGATCCGAATGTCTTAGGTGCACATGAATTTTTAATTTCGAAAATAATTAAAAGAAATCATTCTCATAAAATTTCACTTTGTTGGCCCTTATTAACCACACTCAATATTAAGCAATTATACTTTCAATTAAATCATTGAAATGATATACTTGCGCATTTTTCAATATAAACACAACAATTCAAATATTACATAATTGCATATAATAATCCGGCAGCCATAAGGCACATAATTCGCTCACTAAGTTCACAGGATTTCGTTCTTCCTCCCGCGTAAGACTGTGAATGTGGTGGTGTATCCTTGATACGATCCCGAGCTGAAAATCATAAATTTATATATTACTAAAGATAATCATTTCATAGCTAATTCCATAATTCAGTAATTCACTATTTAATTGTTGAGACTTATATGAACAAACTTCCATGTATATATAATAACCTATGAATTCTAATACGTCTTCGGTTCATTATTTAGAATGCCTATACCTTACTACTATTTTTAATACAATCTTATAATTCTTGTATTAATCTTATTTCACTTCTTGAATTAAATTTGAATTAATTACTTAAAGTTTAATTAAAACTTGAAATTATACTTTTTACTATTTACTAGCAGCTATTAAATACATATTCACAATTGAACACACTTCTAGCCAACCTTCAAGTTGAATCCACCAATTTCTGACTAACTAAACTTACAGCTATATTCACAAAACAGAATAGGAAAGGAAGGAGACCAACCACCCAAAACAGGGCCACTGAAATTTCTGCTATACACTTGCTGCCACCTCCCTTTAAGCTGGATTCTTAGTTTAAGCACACATCATACGAACTATAGGCAGGAAGAACCCTAACTGCTTAATCAAAGAATAATGTAACCGATGCCATCAGTCAAGAAACTAATTACACAGCAGCAGGGGAAAGGCATATTAGTTTCACCCAAGAAAAAAATTTGAAAGAAAGTTGAACTGATACCTTGACAGCAACCAAAACAGAAGGAAACCACTATAATTTTTTGAACAACTCCTACTTAAGAGGTGAAGCCTGGTGATGAAGAAGGGGAGGACTATGGTTTCGGTAGCTAAACTTGGGAGAAAATGATGGAACTGAATGGAAAGCAAGAGAAGGAAAGAAGTAAATTGATTAAAATATTTAGTCCACACATTAAAGTTTTAACATGTGTGGCTTAGATAAATTTTTATTAAGTAATATATTTATATGCTTTTATTTAAAAATCATTAGTTTCTAACTTATTATATTAACATATATTTTAATTTACTTATACATATATATAAATATTTTCTTACTTTAATTTGTTTCAAGAAAATCTATTACTATATATAATCATGAAGAATCCATGTACAACATCCTATTGTATACTTTAAATCGTTGGGTTATAACATAAAATACCACACAAGATCTAATTTGCATCATCTTCTTATCACAAGAGGCTTTAGAGACTTTATATGTCTAATGCCAATGCACATCACATGAGATGACACAATAAGGGTAAATGTGAAAATTAGTCAGATGTGATGATACACCTTTTGTATGGTGAGATGTGGAAACACTAATAATACTTATCCCGAATGAAAAAGAAGCAAGAAATGTTAGACTTGATCTATCAACAGATGGGTTCACTCCTTTTAGTAAGATATAAAACAAATATGTAATTTTTCAGAGTTAGAATTAGTTGAGCTTAATGGGAAAAACGAGGTGTATTTTATGCTTAAATACGTGTTTTAAGTGGTAAAATTTAAAAGATGGTGTTTCAGGTGACAAAATAATAAAATAAACATCTCTTTGACTAGCCGAGAGTACCAGCATATCTGTGGGGGAGAATAAGACTTGTGGAAAGAATCAATTTGTCGTTTTGGTCAACAAGGTGCATTTTATGCTTAAATATGTGTTTTGAGTGGAAAACTTTGAAAACTGAGGTTGTAGAGGGGGAAAAATAGTAAAATAGACAATCATTTAACAAATCGAGGAACCAACACATTTGTGAGGGACGAATAAGACTTGTAGGAATAAACAATTTATCGTTTTGGTTAACGGAGTGCATTTTATGCTTAAATATATGTTTTGAGTGAAAAACTTTGAAAAACGAGGACTTAGGGGGAAGGGAGACCAAAACAATAAAATAGACAATCATTTAACGAAATCAAGAGTACTAATACATCTGTGAGGGCGAATAAGACTTGTAGAAACAAAATTTGTCGTTTTGGTCAACGGGGTGCATTTTATACTTAAATATGTATTTTGAGTGGAAAACTTTGAAAAACGAGACTCACGAGGGAGCCAAGATAGTAAAATAAACATTCATTTGAAAAATCAAGAGTACCGGCACGTCTGTGAGGAGAATAATATTTGTAGTAACTAACGGTTTCTCATTTGTACCAATAGGATGAATTTTATGCATATTTATGAATTTTTAGTGTAATAAATTTTCTAAGTTAATTATCGATAAGGAATTTTTATAAATGTTTACAGGGTATTAATGGATCATTAAGCTGCTCTATTTATTTGGAAGGAGAGGAAAAAGGGAGAGAATAAACTCCAAGTAGGTTTCCAATAAAGTCGACCCTTATATCATCATCATCTGCTTCACATCGTCACAATAAGCAAGCACTAGAGAAGAAGCATGATCAGGAGGATGTTATGCTTACTTACTTAGGAAGGGATGAGTAGTTTGTATTTTATTCTTCAATTGATTGACTTGATTTTTTTTTTTTTATATATATACAAGTTAAATTATAATAATTAGTAATTTGTATAGATACTTTGAATAATTTATGTAATGCGTGTATTTTTTCAATATTTTATGTATATCTTCTCTTCTTTAAATGTATAACAGCGACAATACCTTGGACCATCAAAGATAGAGGATGATATCACTGACAAGTTATTTAAAATAAAAATATCAGAGACATCCTAGACAAGAATGTTGTCTTTAGTATGAACTATTAGTGATAGAGATGGTGATGTCGCTAGTAAATTTTATGAATTAAAAACTTACAAAGATAACTTATTAGAGATAGAGGTTGTTGTCTCTAATAGTTGCCAACAACAACCATTAGTGACAACATACTTGTCGCTGAATAAGTTTGCTTTACATTAATTATTTGAGATAAACATTAGTGATAGGAACATGATCTTGTCACTGATAGTTATGAACGACGTCAAGGATTCATGTCACTGGTTTTTATCGGTTTTAAATGGTCCAACCACTAAAATTGTTATTTGGTTCAACCCAGTCCTATTTATCAGCTGGACAATGGTCTAACCAGTCCAATTGGCTAGGTCGGTCTGATTTTCAAAACATTGGTTTTAAAAATTTGACCGGTAATCGACTATAAAAATTTATCGAGTCTTAGGTTATTGGGTCAACTGGGATCAGATTGAAAATTGGATAGAATGATGTCTTAAATATATTTAATTATATATTTTAAATATTATGCATATTATATAATTTTTTATTAATTATAAATGATAAATACACAAGAAACAAAAAATAATAATTCAATAGTCATTAAATAATAGGAAAATCACATAACAAATAGTAAAATATAGTTCTTAATAGTAAATACGGCAACTAATCAAAATTTAAGTTTTAACTTATGCATCAAAATAATAAGGCAACATCAATAAAACATACAATTGCTTCACTAATCTTTATTATAAAATAAAAATATTTCACTAATTCTTATGCAACTAATAGTTTTTTTTTTTTTTTTACAAAGTAGTTCGGTTCAATCAACCAATCACATGTTCTATTAGTTCTGTTGATTTTTATCGATCCAACCACTAAAATAGTTTTAAGGTTTCAATCCAGTCTAATTTGTTACCCGTGTAATGATCAGACTGTCTAGTCCAATTTGATGTTTTGGTTCACGTATTGCTAATAATATGTTTTTAAGAAAAAACTTGTAAAACAATTAAAAAAAGAAAGAGTTTTTTTTTTTGTTTCTTTTTTAAGGTAAAATGAAACAAAATTAGTGTTGAGAATTTCAGTTATTTTTGAAAATTAATAGTAAATCCTCTAAAAACTTGGCAAGTGACAAATTAATATTAAATTGTCTAAAATACACAATTTATCTGAGAGTAGCTTTGATAGAAATCACCTTGAATTTTTAATCACTAAAGGCTCGTTTGGTGCATCATATAAGATTGTATAGTATATGATTATACAATGTATTGGGTTATATAGCTTTACAGTTGTTATACTTTTGTCTTATCCTTACCCTCTCCATTATATAGATTTATATTGTCAGGCATAATATAAAAAGGAGTCAACAGTATAAGCCTATGCTATCTTATTGATGCCAAACACTGTATAAAAGCCAACTGGATAATCTTATATATACCTATCATCCTCATATAAATGCGTCAAACGAGCTCTAAGATATTAAGTTAAATTCATATGAGAATTATTTGTATATACAACTAAATGATGATGACTTAGTTGTATATTATTTACATATGAGAGTAGTTAATAATCGGGGTTGGTTTAGTGATAATAAGTATGTTTCTTTAATTGATTTCAAGAGTTTGAATCTTTTAAAGAGAAACATTTTAAAATAATTTTTTTTATAAATTTTCTAGTTTCGATATTGTTGGTCTATATATGATCGGAGGACAAGAGATCAACTAGATTTGTCAATGTGAAAATAAAATAAAATTGTCTAATAGATTATAATTACAAGTTAATTGCAGATCAACTAAGATGCAACAATTTCATGTTAATTACAGAGAATAATATTTTGTGAACATCACCTAAATGCACGTCTGGTGATTTATAAGTTAGTTAATAGCAAATCGTGTTAGATACATGAGAATAGTTTATATACAACTAACTAATGTTAATTTACATGTTAAGACTTTTTTAATTATAATTAACTAAGATTATGACAATTTATATGTTAATTACATATAATAATTATTTATAAATAAATTAACTATGCCAATTTTTCGTGGTTTATATGTTAAAAAATTTGTATATAAATCGCTTACAATGTTGGTGAATTATAAGTTGATTAATTATAAATAAGAACAGTTAGTTAGTAAATACTTCAAACTCTTAAGTTTAGTTTAGTATGTAGAAATTATTATTTTATTTTAAACACAATTCATAAAATGAATTTTTTTTTTCGTTTTGAACAAATTGATTAAAATTTTGATGATTAATTACACAGTAAGTACATAAACTATGATAGTTTGGGAGTAAATCAAACTAAGTTTGTAGTTTTACATGTACAATATTTAGGAGAAGTAAAGGCAAAATTCAAGGTTCATCTTTTCTTACATAGGGATTAAAGATATAAATTAACATTGTATATATAGGGATATTTATATACGTAGTATTGAAGTCATGGGAGATGTTTAGTAGCTTATAATTTGATTTTATATTTTGCAAAATTTCGGAATCGAAATTATGAATTGTACGTAAAGAATCAGTAGTCTGGAAACACCTCCAAAAAAAGAAAAGAGGAGAAATAGAAAAAAGGCACTGCTTTTATGGAGAAATGTGAAAAAGATTCATAAAAGATATTCTTTCTCAATCTGATTGTGTACTATTGGGCCCCAAGGAATATTAATTATTACGACAACCCTAGAATGAAGGCAGATACTATGTTCTATTCAATATGAATTTTATTTCCTGTGATTCCGGAATGAAATTGATGTGACAAATTGAGATTGAAATTTTCTCCTACGTTTTAGGGCTTGGAATGTCATTTTAATAAATTTTGGAGATTAAAAAGCCTTTTTAGAAAACTATTCTTATAAATTCATTCATGTTGAAAGTACTAACTATTTGAACTCTCCAATACTTCAAAAAACAAATGTAAACAATTTTATTTTAATTTTTTTGGGTATTAGGAATAATTCTAGATCAACAAATTTGGAATATTTACATAAATCTCTACCGTAATTCTAAATGCTTCCTTAAGTCCTTTCTATTTCCTCAATCGGGGAAACCGGAATTTAAGGTGATTGATGTTTTTACAATATTCCTCAAATTTTTTTTCTTCTCCAAAACAATAATCGAAAAGCAAAACAAATTTCATGGTTGTATTACTGTATGGAATTCAGACATTGTTCCTTTACATCCCCAAATGGATGACCTTTAATAGTAATAATACTTTTCCTAGAATGATCCATTAAAATATACACAATATCATATTTTCATATATGGTTCTATAATAGCGATAAAACAATTATCAGTGTATATAAATGAGATAATAAATAAATGAGAGAGAAATATAAAAACAAAGATAATTTTTTGAGTGACATTACAAAGATCAATTGGTCTGAATTGTCTAATGAATTCAGGAATATCAACTTTAGGAATCAAGTAATTATCAAAGTTTCATTTAGCAAAGGAGGCATAAAACCAATATCAAAGAAGCACATAATCATTTTGCAAATATGATGTTGTAAGATATACCAGAGTTTTTTGTAAAAAGACACTCTGGAAGCTATCAGGGCCACGAGCTTTGTAAGCCCCAATAGAGAAAAGAACTTTCCTGATATCGTGAGTTCCAACCCCCTTATCAAATCTCTTTAAATCCTCCTCACTTAAATAGGGAAAAGAAAAATTCAGTTTCCAAAACTCCTCAGAAACAACACCATCCAATGATACAAGGTCTTGAAAAAAATTTGAAGCAAGTTCCTTAAGATCATCAACATTGTGCAACCAAACACTAGAATCCTGTCCTAAACTAAGAATTTTATCCCTTCTCCTTATAATCAAAGCACTTGTATGAAAATACTTGGAATTTTTATCCCCCAATTGCACCCACTTATCTCTAGATTTTTGGAACCAAAAGGTTTCTTCTTGTGAAAGAATATCATTGTAATTAATACACAACTAATTCTCAAGATTAGAAAGAAAAAGGTTAATAGGGTTTAAGCAAAGAGCTTTTTGAATACTCTTCAACCTAGTCAGGATTTTCCTTTTTCTTTGAAAAATATTGCCAAAAACATCATTATTCCAACTTTTAAGATTATTAGCAAAGGAACCTAGCAAATCAAGGAGGGGGACATAAGTGAAACCCCAAAAGTTCTTAACCAAATTAGAAAATTGATTATGGGAAACCCAATAGGCCTAGTAACAGATGGAGGGGAAAGACTAGTCACATTTAAAAGAAGAGGACAGTGATTAGATTTAGTTCGAGGAAGGTGAATGAAAACTTCTTTAAAATGAACCTCCACTCAGAATTACAAAGGGCTCTATCCAACCTTTTCCTAAAAAGAGCTTTACCATTCTTACCATTAGTCCAAGTACATTTAGGTCTAGTAAAACCTAAATCAATAAGACTATTTTTATTAATCAAGGAAACAAAGTGAGTAGACCTATCTGCAGACAGACGATTAGGGCTTTCCAAAGAGAGACAATATCATTAAAATCACCAATCAAAATCCAAGGGTGAAAGGAAAAAAACCCACAACAATCCAAATAATTTCAAAGGAGCTATCTAGCAGGAAAAGAAAGCTTAGCATACACATTAGATAAAACCCAGTCATAACCAGTACTATCAAAAACAAGAACATCAATAACTTGATCATTAGAAGAAAGAAATTTTAACTAAATAAGATAAGAGTGCCAAAGCAACTAACACAAGAATCAACCTTCTCATAAGAATCAAAGCCAAACCTGCTAATAATACTCTCTGCTCTTAAAGGATGTACCCTAGTTTCAACAAAAATAGTAATAACATGCTTATGAACTTTAAGCAAATCATGAGCAGAGCTAGCAAATTTTATGCCTTAGCACCTCTAACATTCTATAATAAGATGTTAAACATAAAATTTAATTAGAGGAAGAGGACGAGAGACAAAAAAGAATTAAGAAGACTCCACAAAGGAGCCCTCATCTTCATCCTGAAAGGCCACAACCCCACAAGAACCCAAAGAAATAACCTCATTTTCAATTGTAGCATTAAAGGCCATAATAAGATCTGACTGCTTTTCTGAACCACAAAAAGGAACAACACAAGGATCATGAGGCTTAGGCTGAGGATCCATAGTGAAAGTAGAGGAATTATTTGCTACATCAAACAAGACCTTAGTAGAGGTGGAAGTAGACATCCATTTTTGTTTCTCATTCATGACAACTTGAGCCACTAATCCAGCGGCATCAAGATTTTTAGTCTTACTTAAACGATTGAGAGTTTTTGATTTACTAGAAGGCAATTTTGGACTCTTAAATTTCTGAACATTCTTTATATTAATCTTAGTTTGGGTTGGAGGAGTCACACCCCGCACATAAGTATGACTGGCAACAAGAATGGGTAACCAAACCTCCGTAACTCTAATTACAAATAAAAAAAACACATACAACATTTGACCAATTATAATTCCACTGGAATGCTTAATCAAACAAAAACTACATGCAAAGGCTTATTTGACAAAATACATAACATTTTAATTAAAAAATATGGCAGAGTTTTTCCGTAAAAAGGAACATGTCCAGTAATACAGACATATATAACCTGGTTACACTCAACTAATTAGCAACAACAACAGTATACAGAAAAAGCTCCACTCTATTCATATCATAAACAATGACAATTAGACTTTTACACAAAACAAACTCAACAACCCAATGTCACACCCCTCACAGAGGCATGACTGGCTAAAGGAATGGTAATCAAACCTCCGTAATCCTGACTCCAAAACAAAGAAACAATTATGACCCTTGACCAACCAATAAATAAAAATAAAAATTGGTGAAACAAAAGTTAACAATATTACTTTGTAGATTGAAACAAATCACAATTTACTAAAAATTTCGGCAGAGGTTCTCTGCAATATGGAACATGTCTTAAAATACAAACTAATAAACTCCTGTTCTTACATAACAATAACACAAAGACAACAAGGAGCTCCGCTCCGACCACATCATAAACAAGACAAATACTAGACTATTGCATCATCAAAATTAGATACCCCACAATTTTAATGTGACTGCAAACTTTCATCATTCACTTCAAGTACGAGATTCCAAATTCTTCCTTACTGCCAAACCATCGGCAAGCCTCATATCGGTGGTTAACATCTTTTAAGATCATGTTATTAAAAAAAATATCTACAAAAGAGGTGTGAGTTTTATGTACTCAGTGAGTAGAAAAATATACCCAAAAGGGTACTAGCATTACTTAACACAAGTATATAACATATATAGTCAATTAACATCATGAAATAATGTTCATGTCTTAATTTAGAATACACATACACATATGAAACAGTCATAAATTCCCAACTCATATGATTCATAGGATAACAAATCAATCAAAGCAATCACAACGTACAAAGCAAGCAAAGGGCCAACGAGTAACTCAGCTCAACACAAAAGTGTCTCCCTCACCGGGCATTTACGGGCTGTACAATAAGTTAATTCTCCATACACAATCCATCCCACCGGGGCTGAGCACTCATTTCTTTTAAAACGATTGTCAAAATCATAGTATCTCATATTAGAATGTCAAATCAAAATATCCTAGGTGCACCTGGATTTTAATTTCGAAAATAAAAATCATTTCTCAAAAAAATCTCACTTTGTTGGCCCTTATCAACCACAACCAATGTCAAACAAACATAATTTAAATAAATCACTGAAATAGTAGTACACTTGCTTATTTTTCACATATCACATCTATTCAAATACACATATATTTACACATAATAATCTAGCCCCCAAAGGTAATATTTAACCATTCACCTTTAACCGATTTCATTAATCACTTACGGGTTCACACGGGTTATTGATTCAACCACACTTTTCGAGATTGCAATTACATCTTCCAATTCATAAAATCAACATTTGGTATAGATAAGTTTGTTTACGAAAGTCTTCCATTAAGTCATTACATGTCAAGTAGTATGAATTGTACTTTATGTGGTAAGGTTGATAATGAAAAGACATTTTAGATGTCCTAGTCAATGCATAGGGTAGAAAGAAACTATTAGAAAAGTTAGAAACACTAGGGAGTTAAAAATATTGAAACTGTCCAAACCCTAAGTTTGGACAAGTATTTACTCTAATAGTCATATCTTCTTCTAGAAAATTCCAAATCTAATTTCATAAAATTTATTAAATACTAGAAACATATAGCTTTATAATGATATATTATTTGAAATTTTTGGATTTATATATCAATAAAGTTTATTGTTTGAAGTTACATCAAATTCTGCAAAACGTAAGATTTTGGCCACTCTGACCTTACCTTAGTTATTTGAACATAACTTTCTCTAGAAAAAAGAAAATCCAATTATATTTATTGGATTTTTTAATAGACAAGTATATCTTTCCAGATAGGTATTATATGTATTATTTGGATGTGTATATTAGTATTAAAATTTACTTATTTTTGGCATTTCACAATTTCCTTGGATACATGTTTATTTTCACTTACATACTTAATCAAATTTAATAAAACCAAGTTGAAACATTAAATTTAGGAAGTTAGCTACTTTCTTGTTTAGAAGCTTTTCCTAAAATCATCCTTGAACTCACTCGATTCTTCACATAAACAAAAACAGGGCACTCATAAAATTCCTGGTTGCCAACCTTTGATTCTGATGTTTATAAAATTCTTATATTTGGGAATTAAATTACGAAACTCTCCAGTCTATTGTTTCAAGATGTTTGGAACAACTTTCATTTTTCAATACTTTATCCACAATTAAATATCCTTTGTTCATACTCACTACCCAATTCCATTAAATCCTTAAATCATAACATTAATCAACAATTCTTTACTTGATTATGAACTTTTACTTAAAGTAGCTAATTATTATATTTTCTATCAAAAGCATAGACGACACCTTCTAATGTTGTCATGTTTCTAATTTCAACTATTAATTTAAGTATTTAACATTTTCATGTTAATATTTACTAATCCTAATCTCCTATTTCAATAATCCTAGACAACTACTATATGTAACCATTGTTATTAAGTATTGATTCAAGACTTAAAATTATATCCTTTTTAAAATCACATCTTTGATAATGAAATAAACACAAACTTAACAAGGTTAAATTCCTATCAATTCACCTAACTTGAACATTTACAACCCCTAAACTAACAGGAATAACTTCACTAATTTAAGATTCTAAAGTAATAAAATTTCTGCATTTTTCCTTTATTCCTCTAACACATTAAAATCAAGATTAAGTTACAAGAAAACTATTTTACTGTTTAAACTTGGGAGTATTTTGAACTCCTAAAAGTAGCATGATAATTATGGTAGCATGCTAATTGGTTTGCCTTATGTTACCCATAGGATAACATGAAAAGTTGGGCCATGAAAATTGTTTGATGACCTAAAGCCAAAAGTTGCTGACTCTTACCTCCTTCCCCACGGCTGTACACATAAGAAAAACAGAGCATAATAACTGTTCCAATTGCAACCACCTACAGCCCTATATTACTCATCCACACATGCCTTTAAAGCATTCTCACAAGTCACAGTTGACACATCCCTGCACCTCTGGTTGGAACTTGTTAGTTGTTGCCATAACCTAAACAATCACTCCACCAGCCACAATATAACACACACACACACACACACTTTAACAAAAGAAGGAGTCTTAAATGACAAAGAAAAGGGATAAATTACCAACCCTTAAACTTGTTTACCCCCAATAAAAGAACTCAAGGTCAAGGCAAAGAAAACAGGGGAATCGAAGCTTGACATCCCTCTTGTTGGTCCCTTTTCATCTTCTACACTAATTTTAAGTCACAAAAGCACAAACTATAGCACCACCACTAGAAGCAATGAGCAACCAGGAAGAAAGACGATGTAGTTGGCTACTAGGAGAGAAATTCCACTGCAAATCAAGAAGAATGACAACAGGGGAGAAGCGTCTAGACAGGTAGTGGAGACAAGCTAGAACAGTCTAGCAATTTGAAGAAAAGCAAGTCGGCCAAAGAAGGACGAAAAGAAAGAAAATAAGAAAATAAAATAAAAATCAAGGTCATTACTTTAGATTTATGGTGGATATCAAAACGTATACTAAGATATCATATCATAGCATGTTCAATTGTATTGTTATTTAATTAATTTGTTTACGTAATTATTATTTTACAACTAAAATTTACACACTATATCTAAAACTTGATTCTACTATATCAGGTCATAATAGGAGGCTTCAGTTTAACAATCTTAGTTTTCCTAAAAGAAGGAGAACTTTGGGAATCAAAGACAGAAGTGTCAATAACATTCTCAGTATCATCATTTTCTAAGGGCAAGACCTTACTCACTTGAGGTTGGAAAACTGGAGTATCCACAATAAGAGTAGACTGTGGAATAAAAACTGTAGTCTAAGATTTTTTAGGAACATGCACCCCTTCTCATAATTGAGAATGTCAAAATATGAACCATATTTCACCACTGTAGCTTTTCTATTCATACAAGCACTACAAAACTCCCACCATTCAGATGGTAAGTCACCTGACTCTTCACAAAGCAAGGTCTCCAACCTTTTTGAGCAACCATCATCCAAGACCCAAAATCTAACCATTTGTGTTAACACTTACAGACTGAAAACGATCCTGAGGCACATTGAATTTTCTCCCAGAATTAAGATTGTTATAAGGTATTTCTATATCAACATCCATTAGGGTGTCATTCTTAGGGTGAATATCATGAGACTTCTCCTTATTATGACCAAATAAACCACAATGAGCGCATATCAAGTGGAAGCCTTCATACTTCATAGTCCTCCATCTATTACCAATCTTCACTTTAGGAATCAAAGTCTGATCAAGATCAATTTCAACACAAACCAGAGTAAACAAACCAGAGCAAAGCTTAATGGAGTGTTCAGTAATCTAATCCAATTTTAGAGGTCTACGAATGAGATTGGTAGCATCAAACAAATCTTTGGAATTGAAATACTCAGTAGGAAGAATTGGAAAATGAATCCAGACAACAATTTTTTTTTATACTCTCCATATCAAGTTGAAATTCTGATTTCTACCTCCTTATAGCAAGTAATGCCCAACAAAAATCCACTGCACCTCGGAAAGCACAAAATCCATATCCTTTTTAGAGTTAAGCTGGACAATATAGAAATCTCACCCCAAATCAATCAATTTGACATCCCCCTTCAGCTTCCATTTTTGCTTTACATGAGCCGGGAAGTACCCGTAGGACAAAGACTTACTCAACAGCTTAACAATTAACGAACCACACCATGGCTTTCTAATATGTTCCAGCTCCTTATGAGAAATTGGAATTCTAGGCCATGAGCAAGCACTATCATTGGAATCGTCCTTCTCTAACACCACCTCGTCATTTGAATCATAAATCATTGATCTTGAGAGAAGATTGGGCACCAGCTAACTCAAACCACCCTGAACCTTATCTCAGTAAGGACTAAAAGGACCAAAATTTTCATTACACCCAAATCTAGGTGGAGCACATGGATTAAACAACTCAGTAGGATCAGGTTCCTACATGAAAGAGCAAACTCAAAACTCCCCAAAACCTAACTCAAATCTAGAAGTACACGATAGCACTTAGAAAGCACAAGATAGAAACCAAATCATGCATGATAGTAGAAAGTCAATATCGTATACTGAGAGAGAAAAATGGTTACAGTGACAAATCCATTTTATTTACTAGATTATCTCCATGATTTAAGTCTAGAAAATTGGACCTCTTTTGAAAACACTGGTTTCTCCTATGCAACGTAGCTTTATTCCTAGTAGGCAGACCAATGATAATTTTGTTATGGTTCAAGAAATTCTTCATTCTTTCAAACATAGAAAGAGCAATCTTAGAGGGTATATTTGGAAGATTGATTTGGAAAAAGCTTATGATAAGGTGAAGTGGGACTTTCTTAATGTTGTTTTAGTAGAGACTGGTCTTCCTTCCTTTTGGATTTTTCTGATCATGATTTGTGTTTCCTTTATCAGTATGACAGTTCTTTGGAATGATGAGCAAACTACTAGTTTTAAACCTAAAAGAGGGTTAAGACAGGGGGATCCATTGTCCCTCTACCTTTTTGTACTTTGCATGGAAAACCTCAGTCATATGATTCAAGATTCTGTTTTTAATTATGAATGGCTTCTGGTCAAGACTACCAGATATGGTCCTTCTATTTCCCATTTTTTTTTTTGCTGATGATTTTCTATTTTTCTCTAAAGCTTCAACTGATCAACTTGCTATGGTTTGGAGTTGCTTACAGAACTTTTGCAAATGGTCTGGTTTAAAAGTCAGTAGTGATAAATCTAAGATTATGCTCTTTTTTAATACTCTTATTTCTATTAAGTATTCTATCTAGAAACATGCCCCTGTTTGTATGACTTAGGATTTGGGTAAATATTTGGGTATTCCCTATATTCATTCTAGAATTTCAAAGAGTACTTGCTAGGAGATTTACAGTAATTAAAAGCTAAGCTTGTAGGCTGGAAATTGTCCATTTTGTCTCTTACTGGTGAAGCTATTTTGATTCTCGCCTCAGCCTCAGTTATTCCTGTTTATACTATGTAAACCACTAAGCTTCCAATTTCTGTCTGTAACTTTATTAATAGGGTTCAAAGGGATTTTATTTGGGGGAAATTTGTGACTAATAAGAAAGTGCACTTCATGAATTGGAATCAAGTTTGTCTTTCTAAGATTTATGATGTTTTAGGTCTGAAGAAGGCCAATGAGATGAATCTTGTTATGCTGGCTAAGCTTGGTTGGAGAATGCACTGTAATCTTGAGGCTTTATGGTCTAAGGTTCTGTCTTGTAAATATCTGAAAGAGGGTAATATCCTTTATACTTTTGCCAAATCCTAACATTCTTCTACTTGGCAGAGTATTTTGAAGGGAAAGATATCCTTTCCCAAAGAGCTTGTTGGAGGCTAGGTAATTGCTTTAGAATCAAGTTTTGGTCTGATTGTTTGTTAGATAATTTTGTTCTTGTTGAGGAGGCTTTAGTGCCTATTTCTCCTGATATGCTTGTTCTTGGTGTTAACAGCTATATCTGTGATTCTAATTGGAATCTAGATATGCTTCAGGGCCTCTTACCTTAAGAAATTATGGATAGGCTTTTGGCTTCCAACATTCAGTTAACTAGTAGGTTTGAGGATAAGTTAATATGGGGTTTGACTACTAATAGTCAATTCTCTATTGCCTCTGCAAAAGCTCTCGTAATCCCTAATCTCTGTTTATTTCTACAGAGCTTCTCTTTAAATTGTGTTAGAAATTCCCTACCATTCCTAGAGTTAAATATTTTACTTGGCTCATTTGTCAACAAAAGCTTGTGACAAATAAAGCTGGACGCTAAGGCATTATGGCAATTTTATGAACTATGAGCTATGCGGGTTTTACTGTGAAGATTGTTTGCATGCTTTGAGGGACTGCCCTATGCTTTTAGTGTTTAGTGTATGTTGGTGTCTGTTGGGTTATCCAATTGTTTCTTCACTGCTACTTTTGAAGATTGGCTTTTCATGAATCTTAACTCCTCAATTGTGTTCTCTTAGATTGTCATTTCTTGGCATGTTGTGTCACACCCCACATAGAGTATGATTGGTCGGAGGAATGGTTAATCAAACTTCCGTAACCCTAACTTCAAAACAAAGAAACAATATGACTTTTGACTAAACCAAAAAATAGAAGAAAAATTTAAAAAACACAAGTTAACTACAAAACGTTTATTTACTGAAATGTGCAATAATTTCTCAAAATTTTGGCTGAGGTTCTCTATACACTAGAATATGCTCAAAATGCAAACATGTAATTCCTAGTTATATTACCAGTTTACAAAATAATCACAGTATACACAGGGGATCTTTACTTCAGCCATATTTATAAATAATAATAATTAGACTACTACACAAGATAAAATACTACAACTCAAAATCCCTATTGTGACTGCTAACTTTCGTCCTTTAACTTCAAGAAAATAATCTCAAATATACATTGCCGCCAAACACTTAACAGGTCTAATATCGATGGTTGATGTCTTTTGAGATCCTGTTAATAAAAAATATCAATCAGAAATAATGAGTCCCACAAACTCAGTGAGTGGAAAAAAGTACCCAAAGGGTACTAGCAGCACTCAACACATGTATTTAATACATATGATAACTAATATCAAGATGACATAAATTACATACAACTATATGTCACACATATTAAAATTCAAAAAACATAAAACTTAACAAACACAATTCAAGTAATAGACTATACAATCAAATCAAAACAATCAAAACACTCAAAGCATATAAAACTCAAATAGAATAACTCTGTCCTGCACACCAAATATCTTCTTCCATCAGGAAGTTTTGTGCCTACACAACAAATTTATTCTCTATGCATGATCCATCTTACCGGGGCTGAGTACTTAATTATTTTAAAACACTTATCAAAATTAAAATATCTCTGAATATCCTAGGTGCACTCGGATTCTATTTCAGAAATAAAAATTATTTCGAAACAAAAATCATTTTTATTAGCCTTTATCAACCATAAACAAAATTGATATCAACATAATTCACTCATAGTAATAAAATTCTTATTTACCAATATATAACATATATATACATAAATACATCAAAACAATCAAACACAATACTCTAGAAACCAAAGGGTAACAGTTAACCATTCATTGTTTATCAATCTTACTCGTCACTCCTTCTCGCGTTCACGCGTGTCGTTAGCTCAACCATAAGTTCCAGAGCTGTAATTAAATTTTGCCAGTATGACTTAGTTTGTCAAATTTATAGGTTATAACCTTTATAATCTCGAAACTTTATGCATAATAAGTTTTATGCATTTATTTAAAGTTAACTCCTTTTAGCCATTTTGATAACCAACTTGGAGATATGTTTGATTTTAACTTACATACCTAACCAATTTCAAATATTATTTCTAAGACGTTAGCTATCTTTCTTATTTAGAAACTTTTTCGAAAATCAGCCTTGCAAATTTATGGTTTCTAGAACCGGATTCCAATGCTCATAGAATTCTTATTGTTGGGAAATAAACTATGAAACTTTCTAGTAATTCATCTTTAAGATCCCCTAACATCAGTTACATCAAAACAGGTTCAGTCAGGAGCCTCAAATCACAACTATTACTTCCAACACCTCTAAAAAACACACAAAATGAAATTAAAACTTGCCAAGCTCCATATTTGTGTTATAACCTTTACAACTCAATACCGTAAATTCGAATTTTAAACGTAATGTATGGATTTTATTTATAAAATAAACCAATAAATAAATAACAATACAATTGAACATGTTACAACATGATATTAAAGAGTGGAACTTGAACAATTGGGTGCAACTTTTGATTATAAATACAAGTATTTGAAGTAAATAAATATTATAGAAAAAAAAAAATATATATATATATATATATATAGATACATAATTATATATGTATACAATCAAATTAAAACTTGAATGACTTTCTTTATTTTAAGTAAATTTTATTGATAATTGTGATAATCCCATAATTTAATGTACCGGCCAGGATGTGGTACGTGACGTGTCTGTTATAACCTGATAAAGTAAAATCGAGTTTTACACATAATGTGTAAATTTTTGTTATAAAATAATAAATATCTGAAGGAATTAATTAAATAGCGATATAATTAAACATCTTATAATCTGATATCCTAGTATACGTTTTAAGAATTTTTGTGTATTCTGATATCTTAGTTTATGAAAATTTTAATAAATCCTCACCATAAAGATATACATATATGTGAATTGAGTTTTCACTACTTTGGTGATTAAATTAAAGATGAAATTTATTTGTATAAATTTTACTATTGAGCATATCTAGTGTACAATTAAAATAAAAAGGTATATTAACTAGACAATTATATGATATAGCTAAATATATATATACATACATATATATATATATATATATATATATATATATATATTTATTATATTTATATTTATTTATTTATATGTTTTGTTGGTATTTATATCCACCATGTATTTTGAGACAACTTGTGGACCATAATTTTTTTTGTATCTTGACTTTTCTTTTCCCCCACAACTGACTTACCTTTCATCTGCCGTGCCTTTAATTCCTTAGTCCCCTGTTTTATTTGGCCATGGGTGTTCCATCCTTTGGCCACCATAATTAAGCCTTTAGGTGAGTTTTTTTTCTCTCATTCCTTTTGTAATCAGAAGTAGCCTGGTTTGGGTTAAGTATGGAAGCTGAAACTTGGCTGGGTGGATGGTGAAAGGTAACTTTGCTGCTACTTCTTTTGGTATCCCCTGTTTTGCATTTGGTTTCCTTTCAAAACCTTAGTTCAGTCGAGTCTTTTAGGGCAGAGAAAGTCAGTATGCAGGGACAGCAGCTTGTGTTCTGCACCTTACCCATCATTTTTCTTCACTTAGTGAGGCAGCAGCTTGTTGGAAGTAAGCTACCATCACAACTCGTGAAGCATGTTTTAGAGGCAAGTAGGAGGTTGGCGATAGAGGATAGAGATAGTAAAAGTTTGAGTTGTAACTAAGAGTTTAATTAAAGTTTGAGTTATTGAAATCAAATAAGATTTTAGAGAAATTTGTTAAGGTAGTTGTGGTTGTGTATGAGATTTTAGTTGATGAGTGTATAGTTTAGAGATTTATATAGGACTTTTATTAATGATGATTAAGGATTAAGAAAAACAAGAAGTTTATAAAATGATTGAAAAAAAAAATTAGAATAGGAAAACTTGAATTTTAATTGTTTTCATGTGGAACTATGTAGTTCAAATACTTAATAAATTCTAGACAAGTAAAGTTAAATTAAGTTTAATGAGTATAATTTGAATGGTATAAGTGCATTGATAATTTTATTAATTCCATTGTAAGATAGGTATATATATATATATGAGCATATACATGAGTTAAGAGAATACACATTTATAAGTTGTATTATAAAGGTTGAGTATGTAAGTTTTGTTGGTTAAATGGTTAATTACGAAACATGAAAAATTAGCCAAGTAGCTATTAAATTAACAATTGGGGGTATATGTAAATCAAAATTGATAGGTTTATGCGACTCCTTAGTGCATGTGTAATTATTAGAATTGAGGAATTTAAGATTCAAGTATGTAAACTAAGACTAGTATGCTTTAAATTTAAAGAATCTTAGATAATTTGAAGTTCAATGTTTCGAATATGTATAAGTGGAATTGAGAAGTTTAATTAATTAAGATTTATTGATTAAGTTGTTAAGTAGGAAATTATGATAAGAAAATTTATAACTGTGCAATATTTAAATTGATGATTTTCGGATACCAATTGAACCTGTTTTAGTATAACTAACTTTAGAGGGTTTTAAAGGTTGAATTAGAAATAGAGTTATGAAGTTGGAATATTCCTAATACCTTGATAAGAAAGACTGGAAATTTTCGTAATTTAATTCCCTAGTATGAAGTTTTTATAAGCCTTAGAGTATGATATTGACAACTAAGAATTTGTGCAGTGCCCTGTTTTTGGTTCATGTAAGAAATTGAGTATGTTCAAGACTGATTTGACGAAAATTTTCTAAAGAAGAAAGATATATATGTTTGTTTTTTAATGAACCTGAGAAACAGAATTGGATTTTCTTTTTCCTAGAGAAAGTTATGTTCAATTAACTAAGGTAAGGTCAGAGATGTCAAAATCCTGCATTTTGTAGAATTTGATGCAACTTCAAAGAATAAATTGTATTGATATACAAATCTGAAAATTACAAATGATATACCATTATAAATCTACATGTGTCCAGTATTTAATAAATTTTACGAAACTAGATTTGGAGTTTTCTAGGAAAAGATATGACTATTAGAGTGAACATTAGTCTAAATCCTAAGTTTGGACAATTTCAATATCTTTAACTCATTAGTTTTTTTTTTTTTTTTAAATCTTTTCTAATAGTTTCATTCTACCCTTTGCATTGTCAAGACATCAAAAAATGTCTCTCCGTTATCAACCTTATCACATAAAGTACAATTCATACTGCTTGACAAATAATGACTTAATAACTTTCATAAAGAAACCTATATAGGTTGATATATAAGCTTAGTAATTAAAAGATTATAACAATAATGTTTATGAACTAAATATTATTTGGAAATATGAATTTCAGTTCCGGACCTAATGTGGACTTGATGAGATGCGTGAACGCAAGTGTAAGTGATGCACGAAATCGAGTAAAGGTGAGTGGTTAATTATTGCCTTTAGGGTCTAGATTATTACGTGTAATTGTATGTATATTTAAATAAATGCGCAAGTACAATGTTTTAGTGAATTATTAGAATCATGTTTGTTTGAAATTTTTCTAAGAAATTATTTTTATTTATGGAACTGAGATTTAGGTGCACCTGAGATATGTGGATTTGAAATTTTGAGACATTCTAATTCTAATAAATATTTTTAAAAGTTTAAATGCTTAGCCCTGGTGGGATGGATTATGTACGGAGTTTAATCTGTTGTACGAGCACTTAAATGCCCGGTGGGGGGTGATACTGTTATGCCAGGCTGAGTTACTCGTTGGCCCTTTGTTTGCTTTTTATGCTGTGATTGTTCTGATTAATTTGTGATTCTATGAATAATGTAAGTTGTGAAGTTGTGATGATTACAAATATGTATGTGTATTTTGAATTAAGACATGAACATTGTCATATGATGATAATTGATTATATATGTTATATACTTGTATTGAGTGATATTAGTATTATTTGGGTACAATTTTCCAGTCACGGAGTCTATAGGACTCATCTTTCTTGTGGTTATTTTTTTTAGTAACAGGAGTTCAGTATATGACGTCTCCAAGCTCGTGACCTGCTGGCAGAGTACGGTAAGGTATTATCCCAAATCTCAGACTTGAAGTCAAGGATGAAAGTTTGCAGTCACATTAAACTGTGGGGTGTCTAATTTTGTATGATGTAATAGTCCAGTTATTTGTCTTTGTGTTGTTGTGTGAAATCGAGACATATGTGTTTGTATATTGAGGCGTGTTCTATATTACATGGAACTTCTACCTAAATTTTTAGCAAATTGTAATTTGTTTCAAAAAATAAACTTTTACAGTGAACTTCTATTCTATAAAATTTATTTTATTCTTTAGTTAGGTCAAGAGTCATGTTTGTTACTTTGTTTTAAAGTCAGGGTTACGGAGGTTTGGTTATCCAATTCTCTAGCCAGTCATGCCTTCGCGAGGGGTGTGACAATTTGTCCTTTAATATGTTAAGAACAATTCTTATTCAAAGGTCCTAAGCTAATTCAAACCATAACCCCATACAAAGTCCTCCGGACTGACTGAAACTCACGTAAAATCCTACACGAACCTAGCTGTAGTCTAATAGCTCTACTGATAAATATACTTCAAATCAAGTTACAAAACTTTCCACATCCTAAGACAATAATCTACATTGTCTCTTTAGAACTCCTAAATTAATTCAATCTCAAAAACACCTGAAATACAAGATTTGTTTAACCCATAAAGTTTGCCCTGCTTCCCCTTCATTTACTACTCAACACACATTTCCATCACTCTACCTACACTAATCACCCTTTGTTCATACTCGCTACTCACTTTCATTAACTCCTTAACTCACAACATTAACCAACTATTTTTTACTCTTGTTCATGAGCTTTTTATTCAAATTTACATAACAATTAACCACCAAGAATTAATTTTACCAAGTTTTAGTCATAAAGTTAACTAGTTTCTTGTAAATATTTTATCAAACATCTTGAGTCCATAAATTACTTCTATGGATGTGTATGTGTATATATATTTATCTTTCCCAATTTATTAAACATAGCTCATCAATTCAACTTTACTAATAATTCCCATATTAGTTTTAAAGTTAACTTAATCATTTAGAAGCTGCTGCTTACTCAAATCATAAAGATTTAACAATAACCCACATCAAACCTCCATTGTTCAACCTTAACCCATCACTTTTATTGTTTCTTGTTCAAGATTCTTAATTCAATTTCATATAACCCTTTAACCACAGCATTAACTCACAAGAATACCATCAACTTGAAGTAATTAAACTATCAAAACATTAAAACTAAAAATCAGCCTCACCTTTTACCAAGTAACCAAGTTGCTGCCACCCTTCATGCAAGTTGTCACGCCAACTTGGTGCTAAAAGGGAGCTGCACATTGGCTGCAGGAGAACTCATGGTAGTAGGCCACTTTCTTTTGTTGTTCAGCTACCCAAACGGCAGCTTGGAGTTCTATGTCATGGTGGCTATTATGGCAAAACACAAGCTAGGGAGTAGACAAAGTGAACGAACACAAGGAGGAAGGTGTTTATGTTGCAACACCCACAAGACTGCTACCTCACGATTTTGGAAGAAAGGAGGAATACGGCTGAAGAATAACCCAAAGTAGAGTTACCAACCCAAGTTGCTCCATCACAGTTTTCTTGTGACACTGGCAGCTCTAGGCTAACTGAATTTAAAGGCCAAGCAAAACAAGGTGAGAACAAGAAGGAAGGATGGAAAAAATTGGTTGGCAAAGGAAGGGTTTTTGTCCGGTTGCAAAGCACTTCTCACGAAAGAAAAAGAAATGGAAATAGATAAAGGAAAAAAGAGGCAGTGAATTGTGGGGAAAATTGGCCAGAGCAAGAAAATGGACCAATAAAGAAATAAAATAAATAAATGAAATGAGACAAAGTTTGAAAATAATAGGGTCAAAGTCAAAAGTTTTAGAAAATGTGTGGTGTAACATTTTTCATAGATCTTGTATATATATATATGTGTATATATGCACACACATATATATTAAGAATTTACTAATCTCCTATGTCCATTATCAATAAAATTACATAAAATAAATCGAAGTCCAAATTATCCAAGTTTTAATTTAATTGTATTCATATATAATTAATGTATCTTTATACATCGCTATAATATTTATTTCCTTCAATTACTTGTATTTATTGTTAAGATAATAAACCAAAATTATTCTAATTTTAGGTTTTCAATAACTGGTTATAATATGTTACATTATATTATTATTTAATTAATTTATTTATTTTGAAACAAAATTTACATATTACATTTGAAACTCGACTTTACGATATCGAGTTTTAAGAATTATGACATGTTTTTTCTGTTGTGGTTTGGAAAATCTGGAAATGGAGATGTAACGGGATTTTTTATGATGAGTTCTGTTTCCCCAATCACCCAAGTGTTGTTCTAAACAAGTATGTGAAGGATCTCTAGGCTGCTTTTATTTGCACTCAGGAGCCTACCTGAAAGTCTGAGTTGTTTTTTGCTTAGTCTTTTCCTCCTTATGGTTGGGTTAAGATCAATTGTGATGGTGCTGCTAAATCTTAGGGTTGCCTTACTAGTCGTGGGGGTTTGTTAAGAGGTGATAGTGGTGAATAGCTTGGTAGTTTCACTGCTAATTTGGGTAGGGGTTCTAATGTGTCCGCTGAGCTCTTTGGGATTTTTCATGGTCTGTCCTTGGCTTCAAGTTTATTCTTTTGGAAACTGATTCCCTTACTGCTGTGGAGCTGCTCAAATCTGAGACCTCCCAATTACACCCCCTTCTTCCTTTTATACAGAACTGCCAGGTTCTCCTTAAAAGGTCTTGGGAAATTCATCTTCAGCATTTATACAGAGTGTGCAATTTTGCTGCTGATTGGATGGCCAACCTTGGAGCTTCTTATGGGTTGGGCCTGGAGGTCTTTCAACATCCTCCCATGGGTTTGACTGATTTTATGTGGCAGGATCTTATGGGTTTAGCTAGACCTAGAAGTGCCCCTGGCTAGTTTAGGTTTTGTTTTGGGCTTCTTGGCCCGCTTGTTAATATAAATAAAGAATGAATCCATAACATCAGAGTTATTGACGGAACAAATTGAATGCAAAATATGTATATTGCTCATAACATATATTATTTGATTAGAATTGTAATAGCCTTTTGCAAACAAAAAATGATACACCAAAAAGAAACCATCTTAATTAGTATATATAATGAGACAATAGCTAGTTAATTTTCACAACAATATGGGGAATACTTTTTCTAGATAATATCTCCTTTTCCCTAAACTTATATTGCCAGTTATTACCAAATTTATACATGTAACATCTTTTCTTCTAAATTCTTCAGTAATTTGAAGCTGAGTGGGATGTAATTGACCCCCAAAAAACAAAGGGGGAAATATATATAAGTTGGCTTGGAAACAAATGAGACTCAAGTCAATTAGAGAAACAATAATTAAGTTCATTGAGATATCTGCTCAACAATAATTCAATTTAATTTCACAACACACTCATACATATATTCATATATATATATAAGTTTAAAGACAGCAAACCAAACCATAACGTTACATCTTACAAAACACCATAATTTTAATTAGTGCCTTCGAAGAGCCAAAGCAGACAACGCAATCAAGAACATAAAGAGGACAACTGCAATGAACGAAGCCACCACTGCTCCACTGGCTGTCTGGCAAAAATCACCAAACTGCTGGCAGATAGCAAGCCAATTTGTGTTGGAATTGCCATTATGAGCCAAGTAAACTATAGCAGCTGCAGCAGAAGCACTAGAATTGGCTAGAGTAAGTGCCACCTGTAGTTGATCATAATAATTAAACAAAATTTTCTTTTCTTTTTAGCCTTATAATTTAGAATTATAAGAAGTAAACTAATGGAAGTGAGCTTACAACGTCTAGAATTAGAAGTAGAAGCCTTAGTCCAACAGCATTGGGGCGTACAATAGCTACAATAGAAAATGGTAAAGAAAGGACTAGGTAGCCACCCACTATTGCCATTGCAATGACGAAGAACCTGCATGTAACATACAAAGATGTAAAACTAACCATACGTTCTTTTAATTGAACAAGACTCATTCATAGGGATCAGTTCTATCAACTCAATATACTTCTGTTTGACATGGTATCACAATAGTCAGTGCTCTCTTGGTCCACCGGCACCTGTCTTTCTCTCCTCCCCGATATAAAAAAAATATCATAATAGCAGCAAGATTCAGAAACACATACTGGAAAGTGGGCAAATCGTCATAGCTTGCTTCAAACTGAAAGAACTGAGTGAAGAAAGGGAGAATTTCATCACTAGTACCCATAGAGGCCGCAGCGCCTAGAGCAGATCCAATAGCACCTAACCTTAGAAGGAAGTCGATTATAGCCACCCCTTTCTTCCATCCTGCTTTTTCCTGAGCTGGTGTTGCAATAAGAGGTGCTTTTCCTTTAGCAACACTGCTTGACTCTGGAACTTCAATGGTGCCAGACATAGATATATATTTGTCTTAGAGATTAGAGAATGAGAAGAGAAAATATGAGATAGTTGTTGCTATTTGCTAGCTAATAACTTGCTATGTAAATGGCTTAATGAAGAATCCTTAAATAGAGTGAATGGTCAACATACAGACAAAAGAATAGTATATGTATATAACACTAATAAAGATGCTTTCTTTTTTATTCTCTTAATTAAATCATCAGACAACCAAACCACATAGCTTCTCTAATCCAACAAAGCAACACCGGTCAATGGATCTTTGTCATCCCGCGTTGAAATTATCTTCATATAGTTTATATCCATCATCAAGTGCTTGGTTAGACTTTTTTTTTCTTAAGAAAGGTATAAAATTCTCTTAAAGTATACTCCGATGTCCTTGTGTAAAATTTTAAAAGTTGCATACTCTTTATGAAACGTACATTTATTGTATAAAAACAAAAATAAAATAAAATTATTGGCACATGCATATGTGTGATGATGTATTTTTTCTTAATATATTACGTAAATATATCTTATATATATATCTATACTATCTATAAAACAGTTTTAAAAGAAAAATCTTTTGATTTTCTATTTTACTCTTTGTCCTTATTAAATTTTCAATATTGCTACACCCTCTTAATGTTTAGAGTTTGAATGAAATTGAAATTTAAAACTTAATATATTTATAATTAAATAGTTATAGTTCTAATATTAAATGTTTTTTTTTTTTTTTTTTTTCCAAAACTTCCTAGAAATTTAGAGTTTGAATGAATTTGAAAATTTGAAACTTAATATATTTCTATAAATGGTTAGAGTTTTGTTCAAATATGAGTTGCTTTCTTTTTTTTCAAAACTTCCCAATAGTTTTAGAATTGTTTAATTATGTTATATATAATTGCATGAGCAGAACCTATTTTGCATAATACATTAGCAAGCTTGGAACTCTTCATCCAACCATAATTTGTTAGTTTATTCCAATTATAACCATAACTTCCTATTTGCCTCTAAAGATCCATGTTTATATACTTTTTTTTGCTTTTTATTTTTTGATTTTAGCAGTTTCTTCATGTTTATATACTATTTTTGTTTTGGTATATATATACACTTCTGGAGAATATATATTAAGTAGTGCAGAGGAGGAATTAGATAGAGGTCATGATCATGAGGTTCAGTAGTACTTATGTCCATAGACCATCATTGCTAAAAACTATATATATGCATATTATTCTCATGCAAAATTGGGCATGGTATGGGCCATAATGATTTTAAAAGAGAAAGCATAGTTAATTCATATATATAATGTTATTATTGATTTTGTTCCTCCTTTTTTTTATTATTATCTTATCATATTGTCATCTACCAAGAACTACAAGTCTAATTAAGAGTAATTAATTAGTACTCTATTATCTTTGGCAAGGTTAACGTCTTTCTTTTGAAAAATTTTTAAGGAGTTATATGACAAGTGTCATGTAATTACTATGGAGTCTCATACAGAAGCAGACTGAAGAGCAATGAAAAACAAAATATATTCCTATCCGCAAGTTACAAATCTTACAAGAAAAATAGATGGCCCTTAAGAGTTAGTTTAAATCTTACAAGAAAAATAGATGATTAAGGTTATGGCCCTTAGAATTAGTATCATTGAATCATACAACAATCTAAAAGGATCTGGATCTTGAAAAATTCAAAAACTAATTTTGTTGGATGATGAGGTATATTGCTTCAATATTTATAGGTTTATTGCTTTTACAATTTAATTTTGTGCATCTATTTACTCTTATTTTTCATTTTTTATTTCATAAAGAGCAAAAATAAAAACTATGATGTTTAATGAAATTATAGAAAAGCTAAGTATGAATACTGAGAGTGAAAGTACTTTTATTATTGTCAAGGGCAAAGTAAAACTCATCAATAAAAGATATCAAAATGTTAACGATCAAATTGAATTAGTATTCAATGAAGAAACACAAGTTATTGAAGTGTCACCAAAAAGCATGAATCAAAATGTCCCTTATGAGGTTCTTACTTTTGAATATAGAAGTCGTTTAGTGAAAAAAAATTTATTTTCTTTTTACTATTACATAAATACTTTTTAGTTGTTATTTTACTTCAAATAAGTTATTTATTTATTTTATTTCTTTTCTATCTCTTCTCTATTTTAATATTAATAGAATTGCAATTATTTTGGTTAATAAAATTAATATGGTGTACTGTTTTTATAAATTATATATCATAAATACAATTCAAGCACAATATGTGTGTCATAAAAGTTTATACATATATATATATATATATATAACATAATTGATACTTGAAAATTAGAAAAATATGATGTTAGACACATCATCAATAAACCTATTTAATAGTTTGACATATAATCTTGTCACATCATCCATTAATTCTCTCTCATCTCTCTTAAGTTATATTATTTTGTCACATTACCCACTAATTCTCTCACATCTCTCCAAAGTAAATTATGTAAAAAATAAATTTCTACTTTTTCAAAGTAACTCTTATTATATTTCTCTTCCATTTTTTTACATAGAATTTTTTGTTTATCTCCAATCTTTCACATATTCGAAGTTTGTAGTTACCAAATATATTTTTCTAAACAAAAAATCCTAATTTACTCTCACTCTCTATATTTTACAAACAATAATTTACCTTACACATACATTAATAAAGCAAATTTAATTTGTCTCCATATAAACAAAAATGACTTAATTTTAAGCAAGAAAATATCAAAAAATATATATATTATAATGACTAAATTTTTTTGAATGATTTCTTCTTTGTTTATTAGAGCTGGTCAATTGTAAAAAAAATTAAAGCCAATCTACGTTTAAGTCAAGTCTGCAATTAGTACTCATGTTAACTTTTTTTAATTTTTAATTTTTTTGTTGCTTAAATAGAAAAGATATACGATGTTTATTTTAAAATTAAAAATTCACATTATATAATATAATTATTAAGAGAATCATACTATGACACAATGACAATAAAATAATTCGTGCAAGGCAAGAATGCAGAATAAATCTAGTGTATATATATATGTATATTGTTTAGACATTTTTTTCTTAAGAATTGTATAAATTTCTCTTAATGTATACTCCAATGTCCATGTATAAACTTTAAAAGTTGCATACTCGTACATTATTGTGGGAAAACAAAAACAAAATAAAATATGTGCACATGCACATGTGATAATGTATTTTGAAAAACAATTCTATAATTCACATTTTATTAATTTTGGATCTCATTATTTGTAAATTTTCTAATTTTTCTATGAATCTATATATGCGTCTCACATGTTAGTTGTGTTTTGCTAATTTAATTTATTGACATATTAAGGTTAATATCATTTAAAAAGATTTATTAAAAATTAGACTTTCCAAGTGAATTAATAAATTTGAAACTTGTCAATAATAAAATGCAAGTAAATATTTATGCATAACTTGTTTTAATATTTAATTGAAAATAATATATGAGAGTAAATTACACTCTCCTCCCTTGGGGTTTACTCAAACAACACTAAAATTCAAAAATTGGAGAATATTACAGTCTTCTTTCTTGGTGATGGAAAAATAACGATGCTAAAAAGTAATTTCAGAAAAATACTAAAAATTCAATTTTTTTTCTTCAAAGTATCAAAATGACATATTTAAAATTTACATTTTCAAATGAGTCATAAATATTCACTTTTTCTATATTACCCTCTATTTTTAATTATTTTTTCTCCATAGCAATTCATTATGTTAAAAAAGTCATGAATTTTCACTATACAACACAAATTATAAGTCATAACTTTCATATTTTCATTCAAATATGCCTTAAATATATATATATATATATATATATATATATATATATAATCACCTTTTTATTTTTAAACTAGTTTAGATGATCAAATTTTAATTAAAAAATTTTCAAAAAAAATAAAATAATATAAATTAAAAATAATGCATTTTTATATAATTATTATTTAAAAATAATGTTTTCTTTTGAAAAAAAGAAAATTAATAACATTTTCTCATCTTCTCATTTCACAACATTTTTTTCTCTTAAAAAACAATTATTTTCAAAACTAGATTTATGTATATCATTTTAATTTTATAAATTTCTTGAATTTTCAAGACTATATTTGTCACACCCCTCATGGAGGCATGACTGGCCGGATGAATAGTAACCAAACCTCCGTAACCCTGACTCAAATAAAGGAACGACCATGACTCTTAACCAACGAATGAATAAAACCAAGAATTTATAAATACAAAAGTTAACATTAAAAGTTTGTTGATTGAAACAAATCATAATTTACTGAAAATTTTAGCAGAGATTCCTTGCAATATGGAACATGCCTTAAAATACAATCCTATAAACTCTTTTTCTTACACAACAACAACACAAAAACAATAAAGAGCTCTGGTCCGTTCATATCATCAACAAGAAAAATACTAAAATATTATATCATACTAAATTTGACACCCACAGTTTTAATGTGATTGGAAACTTTCATCCTTGACTCCAAGAATGAGATTATGAGGAATACCTTGTCGTCAAATCCTCAACAAAATCTCGTATTAGTGGTTAACTTTTTTTGAAGTCATGCAACTAAAAAAAAAAAAAAATTTAACCCCAAAAAGAAGGACTCAATGAGTGGAAAATCGTACCTAAAGGGTACTAGCATCACACAACACAAGCGTATAACATATGTAACAACATCATAATATTATTCATATCTTAATTCACATTACACATATACATTGTAATCATCATGAATTCACAATTTACATGATATATAGGATCACAAATTTATTATAACAATAATATCAAACAAAGCAACCAAAGGGCCAACGAGTAACCTAGCCCTGCACAACAATATCACCTCCTGTCAGGCATTTACGCACCCACACAACAGATTAATCTCCGTACATAATTCAAACCACCAGGACTGGGCACTCAATTTTTAAAAAACATTTATCATAATCAAAATTTCTCGGGAGTTTAAGTTAGAATATCCTAGGTGCACCTCGATCTCATTTTCAGAGATAAAAATTAGTTCTCAGAAAAATTTTCTATGTGTTGATCCTTATCAACCATAGACAATTTCAAACAAGCATGATTCAATTAACTCACTAAAATATTGTACTAGCACATTTATTTAAATATACATACAATTGAACATAATAATCTAGCCCCTAAAGGCAACAATTAACCACTCACTCGTAACCGATTCCATTCGTCACTCACACTTGCGTCCACGCATCTCATCAGGTCTACATTAGAATCCGGAACTGAAATTCATATTCCCAAATAATACTTAGTTCATAAACGTTATTGTTATAATCTTTTAATTACTAAGCTTATATCTCAACTTTGTATAGGTTTCTTTATGAAAGTTTTCCATTAAGCTATTACATATCAATTAATATGAATTAGACTTTATGTGATAAGGTTAATAATGAAGAGACATTTTAAATGTCTAGACAATGCATAGGGCAGAAGGAAACTATTAGCAAAGATAAAAAGTAGTAGTGAGTTAGAGATGTTGAAACTGTCTAAACTTGGGGTTTGGACCAATGTCCTCTTTAATGATCTTATCTTTCTCTAGGAAATTCTGAATCTAGTTTCATAAAATTTGTAAAATACTAGACACATGTAGATTTATAATGTTATATCATTTGTAATTTTTAGGTGTGTAGATCAATACAGTTTATTCTTTGAAGTTGAATCAATTTTTGCCAAACGCAGGATTTTGACAACTAGGACCTTACCTTAGTTATTTGAACATAACTTTCTCTACAAAAAACAAAATTCAATTCTATTTATGGAGTTTATTAATAGACAGATATATCTATCTTTATTATCTATGAACTTTTCCTAAAATTAGTCTTGAACCCATTCAATTCCTTACATGAACCAAAAACAGGGCACTCGTAACATTTTGATTTCCTAACACTGATTCTAATACTTGTAGAATTCTTATACTTAAAAAAAAAATTATGAAACTTTCCAATATAATATTTCAAGATGTTAGGAACATTTCATTTTCAGTGATCTTCTCCTAATTCATCTTGTAAGACCTTTAAAGTCAGTTACGGTAAAACAAGTTCAATCAATTCCTAAAAATCATAACCCTGATTTCCACCACCTCCAAAGCATTCATATTAAGGAATTAAAACCTGTACAAGGCCATATTTTCTCTTTAGTATATTAGGAACAACTTTTATTCAGAGGTCCTAAGCTAGTTCCAACTTTAACCCCCAACGATGACTCCTAGACTGACTTAAGCGCACTAAAAGTCATACATTGACCTAGCTGTAGTCCCGAAGATCTACCGACAAATACTATTGGAATCAAGCTATGAAATTTTACAGACACCATAACAAGACCATAAGGTACATTTTCTCTTTAGAACTCTTAATTTAATTTAGTCCCAAAAGCTCCTGAAATACTTGATTTCTCAGACCTACGAAATCTAACCCTGCTTTTCTTCTTGGCAGTTTCACAAACATCTTGTAGGCATGTTTTATTTTAACTCATGTGCATGTATACCTATATATACACTTACTAAGAAACTTACATAAGTCCATCAATTTACATCTTATTCATATTCTACTTCTAATACTTATTCTAATTCATAAGCTACCTCATCTTCAAACTATAATTTCCAATATATAATCACTAATTTCACATCCTTCACCTAGCCAGACTAACTTAACTAAGCTATAAGTTTATGGCAAGAAAATTCCTCCATTGTTACTCTTGATACCAAAACACTTAAATGCCAAAATACCTCCTCCTATGTTAGTCGGCCATAACACAAAGAAAAAAATAAAAATAAAAGACTAAGTTGTTGTTCCCCAAACCAGGGGATGGCAGCTTGGTACTAAGCTGTCTTCCCACTACTTTTCCTACACACACACACTTGTACAAGCTCAAGTAATTATCCTTACCTATCACCTGCTGCAGCAAAACATCCATAGCCTTCCACCAACATTCCAAGGTCACGACAGGATTCAAAGCTCACATACAGGAAAGGAATTGAAGACGTAAGGAAATCAATTGCAAACCCCAACCAGCTAGTCAATCTCAGAGCCACGGGAGGAGCTTGCTACTGTCATATTGCAAGGATCACAAAACAAGGCTACTACCTCACTACCTCATGGCCACTTGATAAGAACGAAAGAGTTGAAGCAGCCAACGTCACACGCAAACACAAAGAAAAGAAGGTGATTCACTTGGCTGAACTTGAAAAGAATTCAGACTTTTCTAGACTTGGCTGAAGCAGGGGAAGTCCTAGCTCAAGGGCGGTGGAAGAAAGCTACTAAAAGATCAGCCAAAAAAAAAAAAAAAAAAAGAAAAAACTGAAGTGATCAAGAATTAAGGGCAAATGCAGTGGACCAAAAAAGGGAGAAGATCAACCAACAACTAAAGCAAGGAAAAAAAAAATATATATATATAAAGTCAAAGAGTCAAAAAAGTTAATTATATGGTTTGGCACATGTATTTATATGTATGTGTGTATATATATATATATAAATGTTTTCTAGTTTACTCTTTTGTTTACACACTTAACACACCAATAAAATTTGCATTTGTAAATTTCAACTTCCTACACCACCAATGATTTAATGAAAATTAATTTCTTAATATCACACACACACACACATATATATATATAGTATACACAGGTGTTTATTTATTTTACTTCTACTCCATGTAAAATTTTATTCACCCATTCACGCAAGATACGTACAAACTTTCTAAAATGTATATTAAAATATCAGGTTATAACAATATTTTATAAATTTTATTTTATAGTTCATATCATAATAAAATAAAGAAACAATTCAACCTCATTTTATTTAATATTAAAATTAAAGTTTACTTGTATATGCAAAAAATAGATTTTTTTTAGGTTTTTTTTATTAAAAAAATATAATAAAATTAAAGTACAAATTTTGTTAAATTGTTATAATTGAGACACTAAAGGTAAGTGACAATATAAAAAATAAAAAATAATATAAGACATTTTGGTACTTTGAAGATGAAATTTGGACTTTAGAATATCTTTCTAAAAATATTATTTTAAAATCGTTAGTTTTTTATCCATCTAAGAGTGGGGAGTGTCATATTTTTTAAAATTTGAATCTTAGTGTCATATAAGTAAATTTCAAGAGAGGAGAGTATGATTTACTCATAATTAATACAATAAAAAATATATATATAAACTCCCCGCATCATCACTAAATTAACTGAAAATGGTAGAATTTGAATAGTTGCTTATTAAATGCTGACCAGTAATATTAAATATATTAATTACTAGAATAAAAATAATTAAAATGATATTAATTTAAAAGGTATCTAAAAAGCTTTTCCTTCTAATTGTTCTATGAATCCATGTATTGTATAGCTTAGGTTAGTTGTGTTTCGTATTTTTTATTGACATATTAAAAAAATTAATATCATTAACACTTTATTAATAACTAAACAAGTGCATGCAATATAAAAAGTTAAATTTTAAATAAAATGTTCATAATAAAATCCAAGTAAATATTTATACATCTCTTGCTTTAAAATTTGAATTGAACAAACTTCTCGATCATGTGATGATTATGGTGCATCATCACCAAAACAATAATATAATGGCAAATAGAAGTTTTTCCTAGATTCTTTATTGAACTGTTCATTGCCCAAATTAGTTACGTCTCGTTTCAGCCAACTTACTAAACAAAGTTATCTCAATTTGTAAATTTTATTTATTTATTTATTTGAAAAAAGAGAGCTATGGTGTTGATTCACTACAAGAAAATTGCTTATTACCGACCGACCAAGTTGGTTGGTAAAGATCCCAAAGTCGGTCGGCAACCCCTTACCTACCAACTGTTGGTCGATAACGGGTGGTAGGCAAATTCAAGATTGCTATTATCGACCAACTGGACAGTTGATTGATAATTGCCGACCGTAGTTGGTCGATATTGTTTGTCGGTGAAGATTTTTGGAAAATTAAAATAAGTTGGTAAGTGATTACATAGGTTGGTCGGTATTACGTTTTTATGAAACATTATTTGTCTTTACCAACCAACCAAAGGTTGGTCGGTAAAAATCCTGGTATCTCTTTTGTTTCTTTTTCATTATAATTTTCCTAAAAACTTGCTTTACATTAAACAGTTTCTAAATGAATACTAAAATTTAAATATACCGATGTATCAAAATAAAATTATCATATAATTATAAATAGGATAATTCATGAACACAATGTAACATGATTAAATAAAATATCAAAAAATATAAACTACTAGCTAAACATCTTCATCGTGGTCATGATTGTTCACTGCGTCATCTCGTCCCAAATCAACTTCACCACCATGTCTATTGCTAGAGGAAGCCCCCACATTGCCCTGTTGAAGTAAAATAACTAATTAATATATGTAATAAGGAAGATAAGTATAAAATTAAGTTAGTGTAAACCAAAAAAAAAAACATAAGCATAATTGGTATAACAACAGAAATCTTGGCAGCATGCTATATAATAAATGGCAAAGGTACATCCTCTAGCAATTTATCAAGTTTTGTTAAATGACAAGAATTACATATATCATAACATTTTCAAATATTGAAACCATCTAGCTACAGCAGAAAGGAAACGTTCTCAATAATCATCTCCTTTAACTTTTCAACATCTAGCTGCTGCCTGTACATTAACTTGTCAGGACCTAGAAGCCAAATTTCCACATTACTTAAAGTTGCAGGCTCCTAAATACATTATTGTAGAACAAGCCATGTATATTAAGTCTAATTGGGTACTTCAGATCCCTAATAACGGAAAATAAATCATTCTCTACATATATACCATTACAAATACCTAATTCTATCCCATAATGATAAAATTATATCTACATCTCTCTTATGGCAACACATGGACAGTTTCAATATGGCAAGAAGAAAAAGAATAATAAAGGATACAAAGCATGTGACAATGCATCATTTCACAAAAGTTGAAAGAAATATGAAATTTACTGAAGATGACGGTATAAGAATGCTAGTATCTACACCCAGCTTTGCTACCGACAAGTTCACAAGATTTTTCATTTCATCTACTTTTTGAGTTAACTCACTCTTTGTTGTGCTTAACTCATTTTTCAGGGAATCTCATGAGCCATCTCATATTCACGCCATAAGGTGGCTGTAGAGGAACTTAATCTACCGGAAGTACTGGCTCAGTCTCAATATAGAACTTTCGCTGATCCAGCCTTCCCACATCCGTATATTTTCCTCTTTTTTTCATTCCCCTAGCTGCCTTTAACCAAAGTTCTTCATCAAACTCAGGATGACCAGCATGATTTTCCCCGTATTTTTCAATCATTAGGCACGTGTAGGTTTCCTACAAATCCAAATAGAAAAATTTGTTAAACATATACACACACACATATATATAGATATATAAATTAGATATTGAAGCTTAGTCAATAAAAAACAAACTGAAGTGGCTTTTGACTTCTCATTCACAAATTCTCCAGTTTTAGTTTTCTTGTGAATACGGTAGTAAACTTGTAGTGTGCTCAGTTCCGATCCAAATTCCTTTCTCTACAAAATCATTAAAATTCTAAAATGTTAACATTGCATAACAACTTTTAAAATAATAATATTTTGCAAAAAAAAAAATACCATTTTTTCTTTATGTTGTAGTACTGAGATGGATCCTCCCGCATGTCTAACCAATGAGTCATCTCCTCCAGATGACCGGTTTTGTGACTATGTTGCAGAAAGTTTTTGCCACTCATCAGAGACCCAAATTTGAAGGAGTCCTCTCCAATTTTTTGCTTTCATCCAAATAGGCTTCCATCCTTTGCATTTTAGGAAGTCATTAGTTTTACATTTTTTTAAAGCTGTGGTTCGTGCTTCACTCAACAAGTCTTTTAGTCGTCATACAGCTATAATATTGAACACAGATTTAGATTATACCTACTCCTTCTTTATCTCAAACCTATAGTGGGCCTGCAATTTAACAAAAACATTTAATTATTACTACATATTAAGAAAAATATATATAACCATTATTTAATTACTTTATTATATATAACCATTTACAAGAAACTGTCGAAAACATAATTCTCTAGCCCCCTCTGGAAATTTAGACCAAGTTGGATACGGTCCTAGCATATGAGCACGAATGATAGTAGAGATGGTCCTAATAGTTCTGCCATCATCAAATTCAATGTAAACATGAACAAATTAATACCATTTTAGGATATTAACACTAGCTATACTAATAAGAAATATATTTAATATTATGTTTAAGTAAAACATATGTACTCATCACTGATAGCTTTAATCAACTGACGATCACTCAGGTCTGCAGGAGGTAGTTCTAGGTGCGCAGATCCTCTCGATGCTCTCGAATCAATGGATGGAACTCTAGATGATTCTCCAGTTCTAGCTGTACCTACATGTATATAAAAAAGTAATAATTCACTGACTCCATCGATATTATGAACTTACAAAATTTATAACATAAGTTCTTTTTACCAAGTGGGGTCTCTGACGAGTCTGAAGTAGGAGGTACAACTATACGCCGCGATTGCGGTGTGTGACTATTTGATTGATTAGAAGTAATATGTGTACCAGGTGATGCTTTAGAGCTAGACCCATGTATACTACGAACCATGATCTATATCTTATATAATAAGAATATACATTTAAAAAAAATGAGAAACCCTTCTAAAAGAACTACATAAGATATGTTTGTAAATATTTAAATATATTGAACAAAAAGTTTTACAATATAAAAACAAATCATATACAAGATATGTTAATCATCATCCATATCAATGTTACTTTCATATTCAAAACCAACTTCTTCATTATCCACATCTAATTTAACATTATCATTTTCGTCATCATCTTCCCATTCATCATTTTCTGCTTGTTCTTCATCATCTAGTTGATTATCATCCGAAAATCTAGGCACAATTATATCATTCAAATTCACTTCTTCCATTGGACCGTCACCTAGAAGAACTCTAGGTATATCCAAATCAGCGCTAACACTGACTGGAGTTGATACATGCAATTCAATCTCCTGAAATATATCGTCATCAACTTCTTGCACATTGTCAGGAGGATTTTCATGCCATCTAAAATTGCAATTGTTCCTAGCCTTCATGTTGCAAACAGCCCACCAAGTATTTTGTGTTCTATGTGGGTAACGGGCATAATACACTTGATGTGCTTGAGAAGCTAAAATAAATGGTTCATTTGAGGCAAGTCTAGATCTATATTTAATATCTACGAGACCGTGTAAAGAATCTATTTTCACCCCTTTATCAGAACCATACCAATCACACTGGAAGAGTACTATGCTATTGTTAGTTTCAAAATATTGTAACTCTATTATATCAGTTACCATGCCGTAAAAATCAAGTTCATCAACTCCGTAACAACTTCTTTTAACAAGAACTCCACTATTCATTGATTTTTTGCCATCGCCATAAGAAAGCGTGTGAAACCTAAACCCGTTAACAAAAATTCTATTATAACACCTCACAACTTAGATTGGTCCATAGGCAATCTCTTCAATACGTGGATTAGAGATCTTGCGTTCATCAGCCTATAACATAAGGTAAACTAATTCATTAGGAAATGCACATGATCAACTATCACACACGCACGTACACACACATACAGTTATGATCAACTAACCTGTTGTTCAAACTAATTTGAAAATTTAACTTCAACTAACTTTTGAATTTGGTCATCAGAAAGATTTGGCTACTCCATCGATATTATTTGATGAAATTGACTAATTTTCATAACAAAAAAGTAAGTCATTTTGTCTACTTGGTAAATCTTAGTGTTGCATATCTAAACTTAAATAGGGTTTGTGAAACTTATGTTACATATGGTTCAATTTCTATTGTATTCAATAGAACATATATCTTTGCTGCTTTAAACTCATTGTCATTAAGAGATCTGTTCCTATGAAATCCAAACGCACGACCTGAATGGCAGAAAACAGAGAGTTGTCTGTTGGAATCCACATATCCACCATCATCTTGACGAGGAACTCGATTAAACTTCGTTTGAACACTTGGCTCGAAATACATTGCACTGAAATTTGAAATTTCTTGCAATACATAGGCCTCACATATGGAACCTTCAACACAAGCCTTGTTTCGGGCCTTTTTCTTTAAATTCAACATCATCCTATAAACAAAATATGTAATAATTAAATAAAATGAGTACAAATGAAATCAAATTAAGGTAAAAAATATTACCTTTCAAACGGATACATCCAACGATATTGCACCGGTCCACCCACTTTAGCTTCATAAGGTAAATGCACAGTCAAATGCTCCATTGAATCAAAAAAAATCTTGAATTAATATCTTCTCCAACTTACACAAAGTAATAACAATATTTTACTCAAGCATCTCTATATGCTCCACACACAATTCAGTTGTACATAAATCTCTAAAAAAGTTACTAAGCCATGTAAATGTTTCCCATGCACCTTTCAGTAAGTAATTGCGAAATGCGATCTGAATTAGTCTTTGCATGAACATGTGACAATCATGGCTTTTCATCCCGTACAACTTACAATCCTCGATGTTCACACAACGAGCTAGATTTGCAGCGTACTCGTCTGAGAGCCTCAAGTCTTTTATCCATTCACACACTTCCTTCAATTGAGGTTTTGACAAGCTATAATAAGCTTTTGGCATGATAAGTTTTCCATTATATTCTTTCAATTCCAATTCAGGACGCTTACAAAATAATTTCAAATCCATCCTAGCATTCAGATTGTCTTTTGTCTTGCCTTTCATATTCATCACTGTATTGAAGACATTATCAAGACATTTTTCTCAATGTGCATTATATCAAGATTATGTCGAATAAGATTAGTTGACCAATAAGGCAATTCCTAGAATATACTTATTTTTGCCCAATGATGTTCTTTTCCAAATCCGAAAATTGTTTGTTTGCCAAATGCTTTGCCAAAAGTGATTTGATTATGTTTAGAAAGACGATCTCACACTTCTTCCCCAGATAATCGTGGTGGTGGAAAACTTTTCTCTATTATTCCCTTTTTAAATTTATCTCTTTGTCGTCTAAATGGATGATCAACAGGTAAACACTGACGGTGACAATCAAACTAGCATGGTTTACTACCATGACCCAACCTAACATTTATTGGATCTTCTGCGAATGATGGATAGTTGTCTTTGAAGTGTTTCCATGCTTCACCATCACTTGGATGAATCATTAAACCAGTGGCACGTCTCCGATCATGCCATGTCATATGTTGAGCTGTGGTTTTTGAAATATATAGTCTTTGTAGCCTCTTTGCAAGTGGAAAGTGACGCAATATCTTATATGGTACATCTTTCTTACTTATTCGGGTCTTGGGTTGATATCTCGGATGCCCACATACACGACATTCTTGTAACTTCTTGTCTGCTTCACCATAGTAAAGCATACAATTGTTGGGACATGCATGTATCTTCTCATATCCAAGTCCTAATTTCTAGACTAATTTTTTTTATATGTAAATATTTGCAGGAAACTTCTCTCCTCTAGGCAACATACCCTTAACAACTGAAACAATCCGATCATAGCATTTCTCACTCATATTAAACTCTGATTTACAATTCAATAGTTGTGTCACTGCTGATAACCGAGTATGCCAACTACAACCTTCCCACAACTCCTCGTCAGCATTTTGCAATAACACAAAAAACCTTTTTGCATCAGAATTTAGCTCATTGGGAAGTTGACTTTCCTCATCCCAATTAAAATCCGGACCAGCAGCATCCATAACCATGTCAACATACCGATTGCTTGAATCTCCGATATCAACTCCTCGGTCATTTGAAGTTTCCCCTAACCATTCTTCACCCTCCCCATGTAAGGTCCACCACTTATAGTTTCTTAAGAAACCCTTCTTAAACAAGCAAACAGTTATTTCATCACGAGACATCCACTTTTTGTTCTTACAAACAAGACAAGGGCATCAAATTGTATTATTATTATCTACAATTCTCGGATGACTATATGCAAAATCAAGAAACTTATTTACATTATACATAAACTCATCTGTAACCCTACGGTTCTCAACCCTCCTTTGCATCCAACTACGGTCACCCTCAAACCAAGTACGATCTTCGTACATATTTTTTGCTCATCAAAATTTTGTAAATATAATGATTTCATGTACGTAGTTAAAATTTCACATGTTCTATTTACATAAGTAAGCCCATATTTCCACTAGAACTATTAAAAGAGGTATACAACATATACAGGTCAATATTATCTAGTACCTTGCATTAAAAAGTAAAAGTCTACCTAAAAATCATTACTTGTAGTATACTTGCATCTTAATTCATAGCTCAAACAACTCATCAATCAACATTTAGCACAGACCAAACAAAGAAATAAAATAAAATAAAACCATTAGCATAAACATCTTTTGGTGGATTTTAAACCAAATCATGAAACCAAATCTAATTTCGTATAAGAGAAATATAATCCAACACCAAGAATCTAAGTAAAAGGGATTATGATTGAAAGGACCTTTTTCACTAAGGAGAAATGGCAAAAAAAAAAAAAAAAAAACCTCTAATATATGTTAACCAAATCCAAGACAGCCAAACTAAAATCATAAACATCTTTTGGTGGATTTTAAACCAAATCATGAAACCAAATCAAATTTCGTGTAAGAGAAATATAATCCAACACCAAGAATCTAAGTAAAAGGGATTATGATTGAATGAACCTTTTTCACTAAGGAGAAATGGAAAAAAAAATTAAAAAAAACGTCTAATTTATGTTAACCAAATCCAAGACAGCCAAACTAAAATCATAAACATCTTTTGGTGGATTTTAAACCAAATCATGAAACCAAATCTAATTTCGTATAAGAGAAATATAATCCAACACCAAGAATCTAAGTAAAAGGGATTATGATTGAATGGACCTTTTTCACTAAGGAGAAATGGCAAAAAAAAAAAAAAAAAAAAAAACCTCTAATCTATGTTAAGCAAATCCAAGACAACCAAACTAAAATCATAAACATCTTTTGGTGGATTTTAAACCAAATCATGAAACCAAATCTAATTTCATATAAGAGAAATATAATCCAACACCAAGAATCTAAGTTATTTATATTATGATTGAATAGACCTTTTTCACTAAGGAGAAATGGAGGGAAAAAAAAAAACATAAAAGACACATTTAAAAGGTGAACCAAATCCAAGACAGCCAAACTAAAAGGTGAAGTGAAGAGAACATTAATTCAATTGCTAACATGCCTAATAGACACATACAAGCAAGCACCCAAAAAACACATTTAAAAGGTGAAGTGAAGAGAACAAACCTTAACAGCTACCTAGACAGCCAAACTAGTCTTGAAGCTAAGATCATAATTTGTATTAGAGATCTTGGATAACTAAAAATCAGAGCTTTCAATACAGCCCTACAATGACAAAATGGTAACCTTAGAGAAACTTCCGCAAAAGAATCAAGATTAGTAAGCAAAAAAAAGGGACCGAAGTGACTGACCCAAGACCTCTTATTCGCTTCTCCTCTGTTGTCTCCCTTGAAAATATCAACTCTTGCCTTGTTACTGAGGAGGTGGGTTTACATGAAGATGGAGGAACTAACCAAAAGGGATGGAGAAGAAGAAGGGAGGCGTGAGAAAGAAGGGGGCGTGAGAAAGAGGGGTTAAGGATTTGGAAAAAAGTTTTCAAATTAAAAAAAAAAAAAAAAAAACATAAAATAAAAGAAGCAAAACACAAGTTTCAACTGAGTTAAAAAAAAAAAAAAAAAACAACCCGGTAAACTGCAATTTAATGACTAACCATAATCAATAAAATTCCCCGTAAAATAAAACCATTCCTGTCAATTTACCGACCAACCTACCGACCAAAAGTTGGTCGGTAATATATTAGTCCTATATTTTGGTCGGTTGGTCGTTAGGTTGGTCGGTATTTGTATATTTTCCCGACCAACAATGGTTGGTTGGTAATAGTTGGTCGGTAATGACCAATTTTCTTGTAGTGATTATCCCTAGTTTTATTAAATAAAAGAAAAATTATAAACACAAGGGGACTTAAAGGCAAAACTCTATGTCATAAAGGGAATAACCTCTCTTGAACAAATTAACCTGAACCAAATAAGTTTTACTGAATGCAAGAAACAAGGGGGTCTCCTTTGTACAAAAATCATTTCCTGTAAAAAGTGGCAATGCCAAACCCAGATCATTCGGTAGTCAAAACTAATAGTTGATGTTGTGCTTCTTTTGAATATTGAGCTTATTGATTTTGTCATCCCATGCAAAGTTTTGGGTGTTCATAGTTTGATATGGGCCAAAAATAGAGTCCTACATTGCTAGAGCAATTAAATGGGATATATTAAGGATTGGAGCTCCCTTGCCTCATGAGCTAATTTCGATGGTGAGTTTTACTTTTATCCTTAACAATGGTTTCAGAGCCAACCCACCTAACAAACTTGACACCAAGAGCCACACTTGTTCCGCGCTCGGCCCCACTCATGCCACCTGATGTACGTGATGTGGAGGCAAAGGGAAGCAATATGAAGTTGGTCCGATGTGGACTTCAGTTCTGAAATGTGAGAGTTTGATATGGTCCAAAATAGAGTCCCACATTGCTGGTAAAAAGCAATTAAGTGGGATATATTAAGGATTGGGTTGAAAAAAATTCGACCTCAATCGAGTTTTGAAATAAAGAGAAAACTGGCGATGATAACTTCATTGAAACCATCCTGACATAGGACATGTATGATTATTTGAGGATTTATAGATCAAAAGGGAACAATTCTATAGTATAACTACTCCTAAGGAAAACTAATATATTGAGATATTCAAATTCTAAAAACCTAAGAATTAATTCTAATATAATTAGAATTCCACTCTACAACTAAATTCCTAATTATTATCAAAATCTTATTCATTCAAATCCTAAATAAAACTAAAATACTTCTAATTTATTTACTAACATAATTATAATTAAATCACATAATACATATTATTTTCTCAGTAAATCCTAACTTAAGGATAGACCTGTTCCCCATCATTCTCCCCTGGTTGAAAAAAACTCTTCATTTAGTGCGGAAGTGAGGGAAAATCTAGAGCTCGAGAAAAAAAAATCCTATAGGTAGGTCTTCAGAACTAGTGGAACAAACATCATCAGAAAAACTTTATTGCGAATCTCAAAATCTTCAGCGGATGACAAAATCGATATGCTCAACATATGGAGGAGGTGCAACATCAGGTATAAGCTAAGACTCTGATATGTTAACAATCAGCTCTAACTTTGATTTTGGCATATCAAAGAGACATATCGACTCTGACTCTGATTTCAACATGTTAAAAATTGGCTCTGGCTTCAATTTTGACATATCAACTTCTTCAAATTATTTTTCAATGTCCATTTCATGTGCAACGTCCTGAACTGATTCTAAAAGGAATTGCTTAGGATCCTGCAAAATAATTATATGTATTTTTCTAGAATTGAAGCTCAAACTCTGGGGTATTTAACTCAAGTTTTGGTTTTATTTTGTGATGAATAGGTGGTGATTGATTCAAAGAATCTCTAAAACTAGTTTCTTTCGCACCTTATCAAAGGCACGTTTGATAGCCTCGATGGAATCAGGATGGAAGGTTTGGAGATGACACTTTTGAGTGTAGGTAGAACTAAGGTAATATGTCAACTCATCAACAAGTTCAACCAAAGAAGAATATCCATTTTCTCAATTTTTCAAATAAGGTATAGAAACTAAACCTGAGCGAGCAACATACAAATCACAAGTAAAAAAATATCTAGGATCAACAAAAACGATGGGTCCTTGGTGAAGATACAACACGGGTAATTGTATGATAATAGAGTGAGTATCATCATTAAATATAATTCTAGGAAATTTGATGGTGAAATATGAAAAAGTGGCCAAAAGATTATCAATATGTGAAACAATGAAATGTTTGGCTCTATTTGAATAGGCACAATATGGTAATGAGTCATACCATGACAATTTTTTTTCCTAACTTTTTCTCTCTCTCTTTTTCCTTATTTTTTTATTTTTTTATCTCTCTTTCTTTTTCTACTTTTTTTTAATTGAAATATAAATGCAGTAACTTAACAAACAAAATAAAACTTGAAAAGAAACCTAAAATAAGAAAATAAAACTTGAAATTATGAAAATTGTATCAAATCAAGCATTTTGGAGCTGAATCTCAAAAAGTAAGGATTTGGATGAAAATGGGTGGTGGTGACCACCATGTGCAGAGGGTGCGTGAGGTGTGTAAATAATGCTTGGGACCTCTGTTCATTTTATTGTAAAAAAGATGGTCGGTGATAATTTCCGATAGTGGAGCACAATGGCACATGGTGGTTGAGAGGTAATTTTCAGCAGTTTATGAACAAAACTTAGGATTTTTGCTCTGATGTCACTTGATGTAGGACGTGTATGGTTTTTTGAGGATTTAGGGACCAAAAAGAGAACAATTCCATTCTATAACTACTCCTAAGGGAAACTAATATATCTCAATATTCAATTTATCAAAAAGTAACTAAAAGAGTACATAATAGGCCTTTATATAGGCAAATCATAAAACCCTAAGAATTCTAACATAAGTAAAATTCACTATACCACTAAAATCCTAACTATTATCAAAATTTTATTTATTCAAATCCTAAATAAAACTAAAATACTTTTAATTTATCCCTAATTATATTGTCATAACCCTTAGAACTTGATATCGTAAAATCAAGTTTTAAATGTAATATGTAAATTTTCGTTAGAAAAATAAACAAATTAAATAAATAATAATACAATTAAATATTATATAACCCGATATTGAAACATGAAATTTGAATAATTTAATGTAACTCTTGATTATAAATTTAAATGCAAGTATATGATGTAAATAAATAGTATACGTATGGGTGTACATAAAATATATATATGTATAATTTAAAACTTGGTTGACTTGGAACTTAAACTTAACTTGTGTAATTTTGTTGATAATTGAAACAAGTGTGTGAATAAAAGTGGACTTGAAAACATTTATATATATATTTGGATATAATTAAGATTAATTATAGACCACAACTTTATGTGAGTACCAAGATATATACTACAATTTTTATTAAAGTAGTTGACCCATTAACCTTATCTCTTTCTTTTCTTTTTATTTCCCTCATATTTTCTTTCTTAGCCGACTTTTGCTTCTATGCTTTGCTTCCGTTGTGTAACATCCCTCACGAAGGCATGACTGGCCGAAGGATTAGATAACCAATCCACAGTAACCCTAATTTCGAAACAAAACAACAAACCTGACTCATGACCCATAAAACTAGCTTTTCTAAAACCGAACTTCACTGTAAAAGTTTACTTCCTGTAATAATTAACAAGTTATTGAAAAATTTGGCAGAGGTTCCCTGCAATACAGAACATGACTCAAAATATAAATACATAGACTTATGATTTCACACAACAATAACGTAAAAATAACAAGGAGCTCCGCTCCAACCACATCATAACTAAGACAAATAACTAGACACTTACATCATTCGAAATTAAACACCCCTATAGTTCTAGTGTGATTGCAATCTTTCGTCCTTTAACTTTAAGTTTGAGATTCTGATATTACCTTGCCGTAATCAAGCGGCAAGTCATAAGCTTGGCAATGCCATGTAAGGAACTTTTGTTACTAAAAAAAATAATCTTAGGAGAGGAGTGAGTCCTATGGACTCTGTGAGTGGAAAATCGTACCTAAATGGTACTAGCATCACTCAACACAAACATATAATATATATATTAACATCATGTAACATGATTCATATAACATTTCACATTACATGTACACATTGTAAGTCTCACAAATTCATAATTCATATGACACACAGGATCACAATTTAAGTCAGCCCAACAATATCACGCAAAGCAATCAAAGGGCCAACGAGTGACCCAGTCTCGCATAACATTATCACCCCATACCGGGCATTTATGCGCCAACACAACAAATTGATCTCTGTACACAATCCATCCCACCGGGCTAAGTACTCAATTTAAAAAAAAATATTTATCAAAATCAGAATTTTCTTATGATTTTAAATCATAACATCCGAGGTGCACCTAGATTTTTAAATTTCAGAATAAAAAACATTTCTTAGAAAAATCTCATTTTGTTGGCTTTTATCAACCACAAACAATTTCAAATAAGCATGATTCAATTAACTTACTAAAGCATTGCACTTGCACATTTATTTAAATACACATACAATTACATATAATAATCTAGCCCTAAGAGCAACAATTAACCACTTACCCATAACCGATTACATTCGTCACTCCACGCATCTCATCAGTTCCACCTTAGCATCTGGAACTGAAATTCATATACCCAAATAATATTTAGTTCATAAAAGTTATTGTTATAATCTTTTAGTTACTAAGCTTGTTGTTATAACCTTCACAACCTGATAACATAAAGTCAAGCTATTATAACCCGATATTTTAACGTACATTCTACAATGTTTGTATAAAAAATTTTGGTGACTAGGTGACCAAGTTTTTATAAAAATTAAAATTTACAAAATTAAATACTTGTATACATATAGGAATAATGCAAGAATTAATTTTCATTATGTAATTAGTTAATTAGATAATTTTAAAAACTAAATAAAGAAAATAAAATAAAATTGTACAACAAGTGTACAAATAATTATATTTTTAGGTGCAACAAGATTAACTGTGATACCTTGGTAGTTAAATATATATTTTAGAATGTTTGTACGTAACCTATGTGAATGGGTAAATAAAAGTTTATGCAAATTAAATTTAAAGTGAATAAATATTAGTATATATATATACATGTATAAAATAAGAATAATCATACACTAGAAATTTGATTGACTTTGACTTTAATCCTTTTAGATCTTGTCCTATATACATTTTTTGTTAGGTGTGAAATCTAGTATGTACAAAGTAAATAAAATGGAATAAATATATATATGTGTGTGTATACAAGTATAATTTTAGGAATTATTTACACCACAAATAAAACTTTTGACCCTTACTTGATAGATTTTTTTTCATCTCTCCTCCTTGCTTTATCTTCTTGTTGACCGAAGAGTGGAGAAGCTTCACTCCACCGCCTCTCAATTTTCTTCTATTCTTCTATTAACCGAGTCTTCATTTTTGGGAAAGCCTTGTTCTTGTTTTGCTTTTGGCTTCCATTTGTTCTGTCGTTCTTTAATTCCTTCTTGCAGCAAAGCCTCCTTCCTTTCCTTTAGCTGTATCTTGCTTTGTTTGCCCTCTTACCTCCAACTGGCAAAAGCTACCCCTTGTTCTGCACTTTTTCCCTCTTTATTTTCTTTTGCCGCTACTTTTCTTGCTTAACCATGTAGGAGATCAAGTTATACTAGCAGCCAACCTCCTTGTTTTGAAGGCAAAAACCACTTCCAGTTCTATCTTGTTGTATGTAATTCTGATTATGTGTATCTATCAAATACCCATAACCTTGAAGCTTCTCTAATCCTAGTTTTTCTATGCCGAGTGCATAGTCTCTCTACCTAATGACCCTTTGTGTTTCAAAAGCTTTGGCTGCAAGTGTTGCTTTTCATTTAGCTCTCAAGGTATGATTTCTTTTTCCCTTAATTTCTACTTTCTATTGCTGTGACTCAAGCTTCAATTTAGTTTCAATTTCTGAGACCCATTATAGGAAAGAAACATGCTAACAATTTGATAAAGAAAAGACATTAAAATCAGAGAATTACTAAGGACCCCAGTAAGCCTTACAAAGTGTAACTCTAGTACAATGAAAAAAAAAAATAGCCTAGTTCAGATTTTAACTTCTAGTCCCGGTTGTCCATAGCTCAAAATAACTATATCTACTTGATTGCTTCAAGATTCTCAAGTGTCCACTTCTCTAATCACTCTGATAATGAATTTATGATTGTATCTATTAGCTCCTTAATAATTAGTTATCTATAATCAAAGAAAACAAAGTTTTATAAGTTCATTTCCCAGTTGCACAGGCGTAGGCCTCCTCTAGGCTATTCAGGGTACTAATTTGTACTTCAAGACATTCCATTTTAGAAACCTTAAATGCCTACCAATTTTGACAAGTCCTAAAAAGTATCCAGGGACCAAGATATACAGTTTCTAAGATGGTATTAAAAAGGAGTTTTGGATAGTTCTCGTGTAAAATTTAATAGTTATTATATTTGTTTAGACAAAATCTTAGTTTCATAAATTGTTAACATGCAAAAAGGTAGTCCAGAGATAATTTCTTATCTTAAGACACATGTATAATTCTAATTTCAACTTAATTAAGCGATGACGTATGAATTATGATTCTGGTTTGAAAATCAGACTATAAGTAAAATGTTTAGATGTTTTTTTTAATAATATATAAAAAAAAATTAAATAAATAAATAACTGGTTGAAAGATATGAATAATTAATTAAGTTAATGTAGAACCTAATAATTAATGCACTAGGGAGGTTAATATTGGAATTATTGGTATTGTGGATCATAGGAATTTAGGTTAGTTGATTAAAATGAATAAAAATGGAATTAAGATGCTTGCAAAATAAATATTTGATCCTTGGGAGTTAGTTGTTAACTTAAACTAAATAAAAGTTTAAGAACTTATTATGAGACACGGTTGGGCAAATAGTTAAGAAAAAGAAAAAATCCTGGAACTTAGTTGATGAATATTGGGAATTCATTACTCATGCTCTTAATTAATTTTAAGCAAATAACTTAATTTGAACTGTTATAAGATGAGTAAAGTGGAATTAAGAAAATAAGTGTTAACTTCTTGGTTAATGCATGTATAATATATATATATATATCTATATATATACATACATGAATCAGAATTTAAGTTGTCTCAAGGCATTGGTAGAATGTCTAAAAGGCATAGGGTTTCAATGAAGGTATGAGAGTAAATATTTAAATTTAAGTGAGTAAAGGAGCATAACTATGAGGTTTATAAAATAAGTAACATTTGAAAATATGACTTTCAGCCCAGGAATGTATTGTTGAGCCAACGACGCATGGATTCGAGGATTGAGCGAGGAATGTAATTCATAATACGGTGAGTGGTTAATTGCTATCTTTAGGGGCTAGATTAGTATGTGTAATTATATGTTTATTTGAATATATGTGATATATGGAAAGTAAATAAGTAGAGTATTTCAGTAATTTATTTGAATTATGATTGTTTGATATTAGTTGCTTTGTTTGACACTGGTTGTGATTGATAAGGGCCAACAAAATGAGATTTTTATAAAAAACGATTTTTATCTCCAAAATTAAAAGTCCAGGTGCACCTAGGATACCATGATTTAAAATTATGAGAAATTTTGATTCTAATTAATGTTTTTTTTTTTAAATTGAGTGCTCAGCCCCGGTGGGATGGATTATGTACGGAGATTAATTTGGTGTGCGGATGCGTAAATGCCCAGCAGGGGGTGATAATACTGTGCGGGGCTGGGTTACTCGTTGGCCCTTTGTTTGATATCATTGCTATGATAAATTTGTAATCTGTGTATCATGTAAATTGTGAATTTATGACTGTTACAATGTATACGTGCAATGTGAATTAAGATATGAATCATTACGCGATGTTATTACATATGTTATATACTTGTGTTGTGTGATGATATTACCCTTTGGGTACGATTTTTCACTCACAGAGTCCATAGGACTCACCCTTTTCCCGTGGTTATATTTTTTAGTAGCAGGACCTCAAAAGAAGTTAACCATTAATACAAGATTTTGCTAAGGATTTGACAACAAGGTATGCCTCGGAATCTCATACTTGGAGTCAATGATGAAAGTTTACAATCACATTAGAACTGTAGGTGTCAAATGTGGCATGATGTAATATTCTAGTACTTGTTTTATTGATCGATATGAACGGAGCAGAGCTCTTTATTGCCTTTGTATCGTGTTGAGTAATAAAAAGAGTTCCTAGGATTGTATTTTAAGGCATGTTCCATATTGTAAGGGACCTTTGCCAAAATTTTAAGTAAGTTGTGATTTGTTGTAATCAACAAACTTTTAATGTTAACTTTTGTCTTTATAATTTTTTGGTTTTGTTTATTGGTGAGTCAAGAGTCATGGTCGTTCCTTTATTTGAGTAAGGGTTACAGAGGTTTGGTACCATTCTTCCGGCCAGTCATGCCTCCATGAGGGGTGTGACACTTGTATCTCATCTTGTATAGGTTTCTTTATAAAAGTTTTCCATTATGCTATTACATGCCAATTAATATGAACAGGATTTTATATGATAGGGTTAATAATGAAGAGACATTTTAAATATCTTAACAAGGCATAGGGTAGGAGGAACCATTAGAAAAGATAGAAAGTACTTAGTGAATTAGAAATGTTGAAACTGTCCAAACTTGAGGTTTGAACCAGTATCCACTTTAATGGTCATATCTTTTTCTAGGAACTTTCAAATCCAGTTTCATAAAATTTTTAAAATACTAGATACATGTATATTTATAATGATATATCATTTGTAATTTTTAGATTTGTATATCAATACAGTTTATTGTTTGAAATTGCATCAAAGTCTGTAACACGCAGGATTTATGACAACTTTGACCATACCTTAGTTAATTGAACATAACTTTCTCTAGAAAAAACAAAATCTGATTCTGTTTATTGGGTTTATTAATAAACAAGTATATCTATCTTTATTATTTAGAAACTTTTTCTAAAATCTGTCATGAACCCACTCAATTTCATACATAAAGCAAAAATAGAGCACTACGAATCCTGTCTGACCTAGCCAGAGTCTAACAGCTATAACTCACAACAAATTTGGAACCAAGCTACAAAATTTTGCAGACAATATTTTAAGACTATAAGCTACATTTTATCTTTTTAACTCTTAATTTAATTCAGCCCCGAAGACCTTAAAATTAATGAATTTATTTCACCCACAAAATCTGCCAAATTCTATTCATTATACTCAAATAAATTTTCTTGTAGACATTTTATCAAATATCTTGGGTGCATAAATTATTTCACTTAATATGTATGTATATCTATATATTTACATACTGAGAAAATTAACACTAATCCATAATTTCAACATTACTCATATTTCAAATACTAAATTTAAAGTTGGTTTAGTTATTTACAAATTAATCAAGAGTTTGAATTATAGCATTCCAACATCAATTCAAGTAAATTCAGGGTCCTCCTTTCCTCTAACCACTTAGATGCCAACTTTCACCCTTTGTTCCTAAATTTTCATCGAACATTTCCTTAATCCCTAAGCCTAAGTTATCAAACAATCACAAACATTAAAAGATTTAGGATTCTAAGCTAGAAAAACTACCACCAAAAGACAAAGAAGCTACTGCTGCTTGAAGAAAATCAGCTTGCAGCAAGGGTGCTCCTAGCCACCACCGCCTCAAGAACCCTCCTATCTCAACCACCAAGTGGATGGCCAGGAACGGAGGTTGGACAAAGTTGCATGGCAAGGAGGAAGCTGCTGTTGTCACACAGTTGCTGCTGGTAGCAAGTAAGTCTCTCGGCTAAGTTGCTGCTACAGTTACTAAAACAAGAACTCAATGGTAAAAGGGTAGCCAAGAGATGAGAGAAAGAGGTGGAGTGCTAAAACAGAGCTGTTATGGACTGATCTTGGCTGCAGTTGGCTCACACACACATATACATGGCCACAAGCAAGGAGGAATGAAGTTGCATAAGCAAGAAGTGAGGGCTAGAACTTTCGGCCAGCAAGGAAATTATAAAGACAGAAACGGGGGAGTCAACAAGAACAGAGGCGGTGGAGACCAAAAAATGAGGAAGCCATAATCGGCCAAGCAAGATAAGGCAAGGAAAAAAAAAACCAAAATAGAATAAAATAAGATGAAATACAAAGTCAAAGAGTCAAAAATTTTATTGTGTGGTCCATATTACATATTGGTATATATATACTTATATTTATTTATATATATACATATATATATATATATATTTTCTAGTTTACTCTTTTATCTACACACTTGACATCCCTCAATAAAATTTATATACGTAAATTTTCAACTTCTTATGTCCACTAAAGATATAATAAGAATTAATTTCGTAATCACACATATATATACGTATAATACACACAAGTATTATTTTATCCATCTATTTACTCAAGTTACGTACGAACCTTCTAAAATGTACACTAAAATATTGATTATACCTTTAATTACACTTCTACCTTGTTTACTATTAAAATTTACACTTTTTGCAAAATAAATAAATAAATAAAACTAAACTCGATCAATGAGGTCAAAGTAAATGGTTTTTAAAATTAAAACTCAAATTTAATCTTGGTTGTAAGTATATATATATATACAAACTTATATTTTAAATATTTAAATTTATTACACATTTGTTCTATTCATAGATAGTAAATTTACAATTAGCTACAAGTTATAACTTGCTCAATTAGAAAGAAAAATTAATTAATTTACATACCTATATATATATATATATATATATATATATATATATTCATAGATTCAAACAATCTTTTATTTTAGTTCACTTATGAAAAAATGATTATTTAATCCGCCACGACGATTTACATAGCATATTCCCAAACATATATTAAGTTGTTAGATTATAGGATATTTAATTGCATTGTTACTTAATTTATTTATGTGTTTGTCATTTTATAACTAAAATTTTCCACATCATCTCTAAAACTCGATTATTACGTCACCGGGTTGTGAGGTTCATAACAACATATAAATATTCTATAACGTACATTAAATTATTGGGTTATAAAAGTCTTCCCCCCTTAAAAGAAATTGGTCCCAAATTTCAACAACAAAGGATATAGATAGATTATTTAATTCTTCACCACTTGGTTTCTTGTTTCTTATAGTATTACTAAAAAAAATTTACTAAAAGATTTATGGACTTGTCTATTTATACTTGTTACTAATTATTCTCAGACATTAGATTTCTTGTCCAATTTTACTTCATTGACTCATAATACATGAAACTTTGCTTATACAATTATACGCTAACATAAATTAAATAAATCTGATTAAATTAACTGTCTAAATTAGATAGTTGAAATTAAGTTTCAAGAAGTGTTAATCTACTTCTTTTAAAACTCTAAACTTAATATTTTATTATTATGTCAAAATTCAAGATCATATCATGTTTCTCATATAACAATTGGCTATACACAGGCTAGTGATACATATCATTTACTGGAACGAAATTAATTGACATTAGTAATACCATTTATTCAACGATACAGCTAAAGGAACAAAATGTTGAATTACATTATACCAATCTTTAATAGGTTTATTATTTATTATTTTATTTTCTAATTATCCTTTTAATTAAGAAAAGAAAAGAGAATACCAACTATATCATCGAGATTTGGTTATTCCATTAGGAAGGACATCGCTTCCTTTATCACTAAAATTATTTGAAACGAATATCAAAATCGAAGTCAACTTTATATTTCTTGTATGTGTACATTTTATATCCAACTAGGTTTAACATTAATTTATTTTATCTTTCCTTATCCTAAATTGAGACTTACATCGTATTATTCTAATTTCATAGTTTGATATCCGATTATAACAACTAGTTAAGTTTACGATCTATATATGTTCTGATTGTACATATAAAATCATCTATATACATATATTGAATCTTATTTACTCTAATTCACAATATTCATTGATTCAATGTCTTTTATGCTCATTTTATTTATTACTACCTCTCAACATACCTATTGTTATTAATTAATCTAATTAAAAAAAAAATTCATTGTTATAACACTCTACTAGTAAATAATCGATACTACTGACAAATTTCCTCTTCGGATAATACTTAGTATAATAGGTGTTGGTAAAATTGATTTGGCTAACATAAACTAAATTAAACAAGAATACTTGAACTTAATAGAAAGTTTCAAATCCCTATACAAATTCTATGCCTCTTAGATTTAGCTTTTTATTAAGTATCAAAACATACACATTCACCTAAAAAAATTTCCAAACTAAACTCATCTTAACGCAATTAATACTTAAAGAATTTAGTAAAAAACTTGTTTCTCCTTCAACTATTTGCAACACCACACAAATATTTCGTATATTACTTCTTACTTCTTATTCTCACGATTTATGAAAGTTAATGAAACCTTAATGAATTCAAAAGATATGACTAAAATCTCGTTATACTTCATTGGTTATAGAAATAGTTTTCGAGATGTTACTCCTTCCGTAATGGTATTTCAAGTGTAAAAGAAAGAGTTTGAGTCTTTATAATTGATTAATAAATTAGTAATATTAGGGAAAGGAAAAATTCATCTGTTGTTAATCCTTACAAAACCAAAACAAATCAAGAAGTTTAGTAAAGACTTTGTTTACTTCTAACCCACTGAGCGGATTCAGTTTAACTCACCACTGAACTATACTTTATATATTCCTAGGCTATATTATATAATTAATAATTAACTAACTCCCCTATCCGCATAAGGTCACATCCTAAAACCACACACCTACTTCCACTCATCCACCACATTATGTAACTAACAACTAACTAAATCCTTTGTCCAAACAAAATTAAACCCAAGAGTCCCACACAACTAATCAACTTCTTTAAGGAAAAATGAATGTTAGGCAGGTTTACATTTGAGAAGCAAGGCGGTTGCATTCCCCTGAAACCACATAATAACAATTATTCAAATGCTTCACCTTATCAGTTTAGTAATGAGTGCATATAAATTATGGTTGAGAGTTATCGCACACAGACTTAAGATAATTAAAACAATATTATTTTAGTCAATGAGTGTGTTGACTTTAGGCCTTGATATTTAGTATCGAGATTAGTTTACAAACTTAACATTGGAAAAAGGAAATTATTTTTTTTTTATATCTCTTGGAAAGAATATTTTATATCTCTTAGAAGGAAGTGAATAAACTACGCCTGTATGTGCATTTCATGGTTCATTTTTCTATGATAAAATATAGGTTTAAGGTGGGTTCTTCGAAAATTCATATAGTCTATGTCAAATAGGTCTCTTATCTCCTTTGCTCTCTATTATTATATGAAACCCTTAGTATATTAATATCACAAATGGTTGGTTAGTTTATTGAACTAAGCTGGAGGGTTTGCCTCTTGCGGAGGCTACTATACTAAATTAAGATTTCAACTAAGTCACCCGTATTCTTCTACAATCTGAATTTTATGTCAAAGACACCTAAAGACTGGTTAATTCCTGATTAAAGCCGATATTTCATTATCTTACTTGACTCATAGCACGACAACCATACGTTATCGTGTCTAAGCAAACACAAATGAATTTAAGGCATACCTATTATATAAAGTCAAGAATGGTACATTAGAGGATCACAACTTGAAGCTTCAGGATGAATTAGAACGTATCACTAAGCTTACATACACCCTCGGTAACGTACGCAAACAAAGCAACAACATCCCACATTTGCAGTCACGGACCTCTAAACCATGCTCTGATACCAACTTGTCACACCCTTCATGAAGGCATGACTAGCCGGAGGATTGAGTAACAATCCACTATAACCCTGACTTCGAAACAAAATAACAAACTTGACTCATGACCCAACTAAAGAATAAAACTAGCTTTTCTAAGACTAACGTTCACTCTAAAAGTTTACTTCCTGTAATAATTAATAATAAACTATTAGAAAAGTTAGAAAACACGAGAGGGTTAACGATGTTGAAACTGTTCAAACTTGAGGTTTGGACCAATGTTTACTTTAACAGTTATATCTTCCTCTAGAAAATTCCAAATTCGATTTCGTAAAATTTATTAAATACTAGATACATGTAGCTTTATAATGGTATATCATTTGTAATTTTTAAATTTGTATATCAATATAGTTTATTCTTTGAAGTTATATTAAATTCTGTAAAACACAGGATTTTGACAACTCTAACCTTAACTTAGTTAATTGAACATAACTTTCTCTAGGAAAAAGGAAATCCAATTTTGTTTATTGGATTTATTAATAGACAAGTATATCTTTCTATACAAGTATCAAATGCATTATTTGGATGTGAATATTAGTACAGTTAATTATTTAAACTTTATTCTTTTTAGGCATTTCACAGCCCCCTTGAATATATGTTTATTCTTAGTTACATAATTAAATTTAATAAACCAAATTGAAACATTAACTTTAGCAAATTATCTAGCTTTTTTATTTAGAAATTTCCTAAAATCAGCCTAGAACTCACTTGATTCTTCACATAAACAAAAACAAAGCACTCAAAAATTCTTGATTGCCAACCTTAGATTCAGATGTTCATAGAATTTTCATACTTGGGAATTAAGCTACGAAACTCTCTAGTCCAGTGTTTCAAGATGTTAGAAAAAAATTTCATTAAGAGGTCCTAAGCTAATTTCGAACCTAACCCCCAACAAAAACTCCCAGACTGACTTAAGTGCACTAACAATCCTGCATTGACCTAGTTACAATCCAAAAGATTTACCGACAAATATACTTGGAACCAGGCTACGAAATTTTGTAGACATCATCTCAAGATCCTAAGCTACATTTTACCTTTGAACTCTTAATTTAATTCAGCCTTGAAGACACTCGAAATACTGAATTTCTTTCACCCATGAAATCTGCCTCTTGCACCCCTTCAAAAACCACTTAACTCTCCTTTGTTCATACCATTACTCACTTCCATTAACTCCTTAGTTCAACACATCAACCAACCCTTTGCTCTTGTTATGAACTTTTTATTCAAATTTTTTAATAGCAATTAACCATCAAGACTTAAATTTACTCTCATAACTTTTACAACCCGATAAAGTAAAGTCAAGCTTTAGACTTAATGTGTAAATTCTAGTTATAAATAAACAAAGTAAATAAGAAACAGTGTAATTGAACAATTTTGCGAATGCAAGTATTTGAAATAAATAAATTATATAAGTGTGTATAATTAAATTAAAATTTGAAATTTTGATTTGATCTCATGTAATTTTAGTGATAAAGGAAACAAATGGATAAACATAATAAAGCAGTCTGTGTGTATATATATATTGTCACACCTTTCACAGAGGCATAACTGGCCGGAGGATTGGATAACCAAACTTCCGTAACCCTGACTTCAAAACAAAGAAACTAATACAACTCCTGACTAAAAATAAATTTACTAAAACAAAAGTTAACTGTAAAAGTTTGTTTACTAACACAAATAACAATTTACTGAAAATTTCGACAAAAGTTCCCAGCAATGTGAAACATGTCCAAAATACCAACATATAAATTCTTGATTACCTTCAATTAAATGACAACAAAGATAACATAACTAAGGAGCTACACTCCATGAATACCATAAACTATATCAAATTGACTTCTGCACAAACAATTCATAGAACCAAACACCTTAATTGTGACTGCAAACTTTCATCATTTAGCTACAAGTATGAGATTCTGAAAAATACCTTGTTGTACTTTATCAGCAAGTCACAAGCTCATCAATGCTATATGATGAAGTCTTGCTACTAAAAAAAATATATCAACAAAGAAGGATGAGTCCCACGGACTCAGTGAGCAAATAACATACCCTGAGGGTACCAGCATCAATCAAAGCACATATATTATCATTTAATTTCAAGTACTAATATTCATGTCTTAATTCAATAGTACTCATGCATACTTGTAGTTCTCATAAAACCATGATTCAAATGTTTCACAACAAATATAAATTAGTTCAAATATCAGAAGTTCACAATTCCAAACAAAATAATCAAAGCATTACAAAGCAAGTAAAGGGCTAACGAGTATCTCAACCCCGCACAACAATATCACCCCCTATCAGGCATATACGCGCCTGCACAACAAATTAATCTCAGTACATAATCCATCACACTGTGGCTGAGTACTCTACTTTTAAAACATTTATCAGAATCAGAATGTTTCAAAAGATCCTAGGTGCACCTGGATTTCAATTTCAGAAATAAAAATCATTTCTCAGAAAAATCTCATTTTTGTTGGCCCTTATCAACCACAACCAATATCAAATAACAAACATCAATCAATTATTCAAATTCATATAATTTATTTCACATAATTATCTGGCAACCAAAGTGCATGTAATTCACTCACTAAGTTCAAGAACGAGACTCGTTGTTTCGTCTATACTGCAACGATGTCGAAGTATCCTCGATACAATCTAGGTCTGACAATCATAAAATTTTGTATTATTTATAATTAAATTTATAAATTTCTTAATTGTACCTAATTACACCGTTAACATCTAACTCATACATTAATTTCTCCTAAACCTTTTTACCGAATATATTAAAGGTATATTTATGATTCTTGAACATGTGTGTGTGTATATATATATATATATATATATATATATATATATGTATGTATGTATGTATGTCTATACTTATTCCAAAGAATCCTTCATCGTTTATCTATTTTACTTTGTTCATGTTTCACTATGAAATTCAAATCATACTCTATGTTTAAACTTAATTAAAACTTGAAATTATCCTTTTTCACTATGTTAATTTCACTCCAAATCTTTCCTTTTTATTTACATTATTTCCACCATACTAATTATTCATTTTACATTTCTAATTAGACTTAAAAGAATTGCAACTAATTTGCTATAAACAAACTAACATCAATTCAATTAATACTATTAACTTAACTAAATCAAAATTTTAATTCAATAAAATTCCTACATTAACCCCTATTGCCATATCTCTTTAACACCTTCAAAATCATCCTCCAGAATAACTCTTATACTCGATTTTCAAGAAAGGAAAACATGTTTATAGGGCTGCTTTTACTCTCTTGCAACTATGCCCTTTGATATCTAAAATTTCTTATTCATTTTAGGCTTCATAATCCGCTACAAGGGGGGACAATCATGTTAAGCTTGCTGTTTTAAAAGAGTATAGCAGATTGGATTTTAGGCCCTCTTCCTACTTATTACTTCAACTGAAATAGGAGGAACTAAGACATCAAAGCTACTCCTCCTTTCAAGTTTTCACCCAACCATTATTAATCTCTTAAACAACCTTAACTTGAAATTAACCTAAGCTAAAACAGAACATACTCTCTTGTTCCAATGGCTGCCTTCTCTTATTAACCCCCACATACCCATACCAATAAAGGGGAACACTTCCCTCACGACATGGAAAACTATAACAAAGAATTAGAAGCAACGGAAAGGCAGAATAGCAGCAGCAAGTTACCGCTGGTTGTTCCTAATTGAACCATTTCTTCTTCTTTAAACCCCCTCCCCACATCAAGGCTTCTATGTCCAACAAAAAAAATAAGGTAATAAGAACTTACCCACAGCCTGAACTGTCTACCTACAAAAGGAAAACCCACTCTCAGCAAGAAGAAGGCAGGGGATGGTGTGTAGACAGGACACGCCCAATGATGAAACAAAAAGGAAAACTCAGTCGGTGTAGATAAGGGGAAAAGAAAAGACAAAGATAACAGTATAAAAATATCTACTTATGGTCTAGCTTTGTTCTTCAATTTGGTGATGGACAATCAATTTCCATAAAAAAAAATTATATCTATATGTATATACATATTGTTTCATGTTTCATGTTTCATGTTTCATGTTTCATGTTTCATATTTCATGTTTCAAGTTTCAAGTTTCAAGTTTTAATTAATTAATAATACAATATAATAAAATTAGTTCCTAATCACATGTGTGTATATATATATATATATATATTATTATTATTTTTTTATTGTTTTCACCCATCAATAATGTTTACACCATTAACTTTATAATTTTCAAGTTACCTAATAAGGTAATAGCAAAATTTTCTTAATTACATAAATATATATATATATATATATATATATATATATATATGTATGTATATATATATTTAATGTCATACCCTCAAATGAAGGTATGACTGGCCGAAGGAATGGGTGCCCATACCCTCGTAACCCTTAACATGCAAGTAGTGTGCATCACAATTTAAAATACATTGTAATCAATAATATCAAAATATTATAAAATTAAAATAAAATCTAGTACCGAAGTTAAACATAAAATGATTTATGAAAATATTGGCAGAGGTTCCCCGTACTATGGAACATACCCATAATATAACAAAAAACCTAAATTCAAGTAAATAGTAAATTGTGATATCATAATATACAGAGGAGTTCCGCTCCTAACAAAACAGGACAACACCATAACAAAATCAATATATATACTACGACCATGCATGACACCCTAGGCGATTGCAAGTATTGTCCTTTACGCTCCAAGTGTACAATTTTCGAGATATACCTTGTCGCTGCAAAGTCGGTAGATAACCCAATATAGCGCTCAACTGCGATTTCCTAAAAACTAAAAAAAATAACCACAAAGGAAAGGATGACTCACAAAGACTAAGTGAGTAAATCATGCATCCTACGGGTACCAGCATCATACAACACAAATATCATAATTTACAGCTCATATTCAAATCTATTAATGCACGTACGTGATTATACAATCACAATTCACTTAGTTCACCATCCAAAAGTAGCAACCAAATCATATAAACCAATCAACAATTAAACAATCAACTAAATAAGCAAAAGGGCCAACGAGTAACTCAGCCCCACACAACAATATCTCCCCCACCGGGCATTTACGCACCCGCACAACAAGTAATTCTCCGTACACAAATCCATCCCACCTGGGCTGAGCACTCCAATAGTTTTCAAAACAATTTTCAGAATCAGGATAACGCATATAAACTTGCAAGTTCAAATAACCTAGGTGCACCTGGATTTTAATTTCAAAAAATGAAAACCATTTTTCAGAAAATTTTCACGTGTTGGCCCTTATCAATCAAAGTCAATGTCAATCTCATATCATCCAATTAAATTACTAAAATCACTCATTTGCTTAATTTTAATTATAACACATTAAATTCATGTATACACATAATTGCAGACAATAATCTGATAACCATAAAGCACATAATTCACTCACTAGCTCACGGATGTGACTCGTCAGTCCGTCTAGCCTGTAACGATGTCGGAATGTCCACGCTCCAAAGCTGAAAATCATAAATTCATATATTATTTAAAGTAATTATTTTATAACCAATTCCATGAATTTCAACTTGTTATGTCTAAGGATATTCATGTAATTAACTTCTATATTTATAATAACCTCTACGTTTCCCTAAAATATTTATTCAAAATATAGAATTTATATTTTCCTCCTAATTCCTATGATTTATCCCTTTTTTTTTTTTTTCTTAACTTTTACTCATCCTTTAATTTTTTATTCAAATAATCCCTAATTTAACTTACTAATTATTCGTAACTCGAGTCACATATAGCAATTAAGTTAATAAAAGGCTCCAAAGTTAGGTTTTACCCTTTTTAACTCGTCATATATATATAAATGCTATTTGATTTAAAAAAAAAATCTTTACTCTCATGTTCTAATTTAATTTAATAATATGCAATTATATAACTTAATTTAATTGAGGCTTAACTAATTACCTAAGTAATTCTAACATACTCACTTTATAAATTTTATCATAACCCTTATAACCCAATATCGTAAATTTTAGTTTTAAACATAATGTGTAAATTTTTGTTGTAAAATAAACAAATTAAATAAATAATAATATAAATGAACATGATATAAATCGATATCTCTAATGTACACTTTGGAGTGTTCGTGTATATTTTAGAACATTACACGTAAACTATCGTGGTTATGTAAATATTAATTTTTATGAAACAAATTAAGTTAAGATAGTACTTATATATATATTCATATGTGAATTAAAGTCCACAACCAAATTGATTACCTTAGACTTAGATTTTTATTATTATTATTATTATTTTATGTAAAAGGGAATGAATAAATGTGTATTATAAACTATTATAACAAAGCTAAACCACTAGTCTATATTAAAATAATTGTTTTGTCTCTTTCTAGTAATTGTTCAACCAACTTAGGAGGGGTTTATCTTGAAATGTTGGTGGCTGTGTTCTATACTTCCATTTCCTCCTTTTTCAGCTTTACTTCTGTCCAAATGTGAGCTTCCTTGGTGGGCAGAACATGTGGCAGTTGGTAAGTGTTCTATTTTTTTTTCTTTTATTGGCAAAGAAGCTTATGAGTAACAGTTTTAGGAGTTGAAAATGGTCACCTGGAACGATTGGCAGCAGCTTATTGTTGTTGCTTCATTCGTCCTTGCTTCCAACTTTCGAGTTGGTGGTTCTGGCCGTGTGGATGGGGAGGTTTTCTTTGTTGGTGTGGGGGTTTGGTGTGGAAATTAGAGTGTTAACGTGAGTTGAAAAGGGTTTATTGAATATTGTGGTGGAAATCCCCTCTGTTTAGACAACAATCTGCCGCCTTGTGGCCGGTACCATGATGATCATAAAGGGTGGAAAGTTTTGATAGTTTTGGCCCTCTAGCTTGATCGTGTGGATAGGTGATTAGGAATATTTTGATTTGGGTTTGGTTGGCTCTGTTTTGAGCAGCACTAGAAGGCCTTCAGTTGTTCTTTTCTTGACCGTAGGGAGGGCAGTAGAAGAGAATTCCAAGTAAAGGTGTGGCTGGAAAAGAAACTAGGATAATAGGAAAATATATATATATCTTTGGGTGTAATACAATTTGGAAAGTAAGTTAATTAAAATTATGCAATTTTATTTAAGGTTATTAAGAATATAAAATGAGTGATTTGGATTGCAATTATGGATTTAGATTAAGATTAACAAATGTCTAATAATAAGTTTGAATTTAAAATTCAAGGTGAATATATATACTATCGAAAGGTCTAGTTATTTTAATTTAACTTATTAAATGTAACATGAGGAAACTTGTGATAAGACATTGATGAATGGATGAGAAAATATATATATATATATGAAGAATTGAGATTAATCATACGTAATACAAATCGAGGAAATGTTTATATGTGACTAAATATGAAATGTTCCCATAATAATCACAATTTTAGCATGTTAGATGAATATATATATATATAGGTTTTGGAATTTCAGAAGTAACAATATAATGATTACTAAGAGTAAAATATGAATTTGAAATTTTCAGCTTCATATCGTATCGAGGACATTCCGACGCCTTTGCAGACTAGACGAACGGACAAGTCACGTACCTGAGCTGTGAGTGAATTACGTACTCTTTGGTTGCTAGATTCTTCTGTGAAATTATATGTGTATGTGAATAGCATGTTATATGGAAATCTAAGTAGAGACAGTATTTTAGTGATTTATTTAAATTATTCTTGTTTAACATTGCTTGTGATTGATAAGGGCCAATAAAAGTGAAATTTTTTTTAAATGATTTTTATTTTTGAAAATGAAATCCAGGTGCACCTAGGATATGTGATTTGAAATTTTGAAATACTCTAATTCTGACAAGTGTTTTAAAAGAAAAGAAAATTGAGTGCTCAGCCCCGGTGGGATGGACTGTGGAAGAAGATTAATCTATTATGTAGGCGCGTAAATACCCGGTAGGGGGTGATATTGTTGTGCGGGGCTGGGTTACTCGTTGGCCCTTTACTTGCTTGTATGCTTTGATTGTTTTGTATGAATTGGTTACTATATTGAAAAATGTGAAATATATGAACCGTGATTGTGTGATAATTATAAGTACATACAAGTGCAATTAAATTTAGACATGAGATTAATTAGTGATATATGTGTTGGGTGATGCTGGTACCCTCTGGGTACGTGATTTGCTCACTGAGTCTTAGTATTAGGAAAACCTAGTTCGTTGTGTTAAGATTTGCTACCTACCGACACTATTGTGGCAAGGTATATCCCGAAGTCACATACTTGAAGCTGATAGGCCAACACTTGTTGTCATTATAGGCGCCATGCTTTGTTGTGTATATTGAGTTAACTATGGTAATTCAAGACATGGTTAGGAGCAGAGCTCCTCTGAGTATTTTGATATTATGGTTTAACCATGAATTATACCAGGTTATTAGTGTATTATTGGGCAGGTTCCACTTTACTGGGGATCTCTGCCGAATTGAAAGTAAATATTTATGTTTCATAGCCCGATCATGTATATATTTTGATTCAGATAAGTTTTCTTAGTCCTAACTATAATTTGTGTAAGAGTCAATTGTGTTTGGTCATTATAGATTCTGGGTTACGGAGGTTTGGATATCCATTCTTCCAGCCAGTCATACCTTCATATGAGGGTGTGACAAGTTGGTATCAGAGCATGGTTTAGAGGTCCTTGATTACAAGTATGGGATGTTGTTGCTTTGTCTGCATACGGTACCGAGGCGTATAGAGACTTAGTGATATGTTCTAGTTATCCTGAAACTTCAAGTTGTGATTCTTTAACATACTATTCTTGACGTTATACGAGAAAGGTGTAAAGGATTCATTTGTGTTTGTTTCGACACGATCATGTGTAGTGATTGTGTTGTTAGTCGTGTATATATATATATAGAATATTGGCTTTGATCAGGAATTAACCATTATTCAGGTGCCTATAACAAGAAATTAAGGTTGTAAAAGATTACAGAAGACTTAGTTGAAAATTTAGTTTAATAATATTAGCCTCAATATACGTTCTTTTAACATAAAGAAATGTGTGATATTTTACGATACTTTCTGTAGTAAATTTAAGTGTGTTTTGAGGTAAAATGAAAAGTTAAGTCCGAGTAGGATTAGGATTTAGGTGTAATTATCAAAAAGGAGTAGCGGAAGGGTGGTGGGCCCATAACCCACAGGTTCCAAGAGGTAAAAGAAGATAAGAACCTAATGTGTATCAAGTAATCAGTGGCAAGTATTAATAGCTAAATCTATAAACTTCGATTAATTCTTTGGTGAAAACCAAGAAAGAAGAAACCATGCAGGAGATCGAAGTTGCAGTGAAACAATAATATCTACATCCAATTTAGGTAAATAATTTACTTGTATCCTTTGTGTTAAAATTTAGGACAATTTTTTAGTATAACTCGATATTATAATAGGTATTTTAAAATGTTGTACGTAAATTATCGCAATGATGTCAATACTAAATTTTCATAAATTAAATTAAAATAAAAAAGTACTCGTAATTATTTATTGAATTAGCCCACATTTGATTGAACTTAGATTAGTATGTATTATTTTAATAGCATTAAAAAGTGAAAGTAATATATATATATATATATATATAATAAATTAGAGGGTAATGGATTATATAAATATAATTGATTAAATTTACACCATAAATTAATAAACTAAGTGTAAGCCATTAGGTTACAATATTTTAATGATTTTGTCTTCTCTCCTTTTTACCTAACTAACTTATCACCCTCTTTTCTCTTCCATGTGTTTGTAGATATTCTCTACTTCTCATATTCCCTTTACACCGCTTCTTTTTTTCTCCTATCTGATCTACCTTTTGAATTCTCAAAGATTCCTCGCTTGCTTTCCGTTGAGTTGGTAGTATAGTTGTTGATAGCAACCAATTCGCCTATTTGCTTGTTGCCATTAGTTTAGCCCACCTAAACTCTATAACTTCAATCTTGTTCTTCCCTTAGCCAAGAGATTACTCCTTTGTCTTAGCTATGAGTGTGTAGGTGTGTGCCAAGAGTGTTGGGAGCAATCTTTCCCAGCTGTATAAAGGGGAGTTTTACTGTGTCCAACTATATTCTTTCCTTGTTTTGGTTGAGTTTTTCTCCCCTGTTTTGTCTCTATACATAACCGTGGACCTCTATTTTGGCTTGGATGTTCTAGCTTCCTTGGCTATGATTATCCTCTGCTGTGTAGAGTGGATTTTTGTTGATTAGTGAATTCTTTTTCCTTTCCTTTTGTTGGCCATAGAAGCTTTATTGTAGGTGTATTAAGGATTGAAATTTCTTCACTTAAGAGTGATTAGCAGTAGTTATCACTACTGTTTCGTCTTTCTTTACTCTAATTCAGTGTGTTTCTTTTCTTTGCCGTGTGGGAATTTTTCTTTAGATGAAAAATTTTAATTAATGAGATTAATGAGTAACGATATGTATGTTGATAGGTGGTGATAAATAACATGAGTAAAAAGACATTGAATTAATAAATATTGTGAATTAGAGTAAATTAGATTTAATATATATACGATTTTATATGTACAATTAGAATAAATATCGATCGTAAACTCAACTAGCTATTATAATCTGATATTAAACTATGAAACTAGAATAATACGATGTAGGTCTTGAATAAAATAAATAAGGACAAATATAGATAAAATAGATGAACGTTGTACCTATTTAGATATAAAATATATGCATACAGGTAATTTAAAATTGACTTAGATCTTGATTTTTGTTTCAAATAATTTTAGCGATAAATGAAGTGACATCCTTCCTAACAGAATAATAGAATTTCTATGATATATTTGGTATTCTCTTTACTTTTCTTAATTGAAAAGACAATTAGAAAATAAAATAGCAAACAATAAACCCAGTAGAGATGAAAAAAAAAATATATTAATTCAACATTTTGTTCATTTGATTTTATCATTGGATAAATTACATTACTAATATCAATTTTTAAAAAGAAACGGTATAAAATGCTAGTCCGTGAATAACCAATTATTGTATGAATTAGTATAGGTTCTATTTATAATCAATGGGGTTTCCTAAAAAGATTTACTAGATTTATTAACTTATTTTCAAAGGCTAAAAATGATCAATTGTTAATAGAATCTACTGTCAACTTTTTGTAAATTACCTATTTAGGCGAGGATTTTTAAATATATCGTAAGTTAAATATGTACCAATAGATAACCAACTTGCAATAAATAAGAAAAGTACAATCATGCTATAAATAAATTAGTATCACAAACCAGTAATGGTAGTAGTAAAAGTTTTATATTATGAAAATTATATGTCATGTATAGCAATGTTACATAAACGACTCCATTATAATAGATAAAAATAATTTTTGGATATTTTAAATATTTTATTCAACTAATTTAATCTTTAGAACATGTATATATTATTAGTACTCTGTTTGATGGAGAGGTAACACAGTAGTTTTTACACACTTCATTTACATAATTGAATTTTTATGTATATATAGAAAAGATATTAATACATCTTTTAGAGAAAATAAGAAAGTTAAGAAATCCTTAGATATTGGCGAAATTTTCAATTATTGTTAACCAAGGAAAATAGTTAAAAACTAAAAGTAAATAGAAGTTAATTTATTTTACTAATATAATTATCTAATTTAGTTCATCAATCAGAATTTCAAATAAGGAATTTGATATGATTCTGAACGTGGATTGGAACTTGGGTGTTTAATTATCAGAGTGGGGTAGTGAAAGCGTGGTGGAGTGTCATGAAAAAAAAATATATATTAATTTTAGTATTTCTAAGAGGTTGATCTCATTTTCAAGAGAATCAGATTAAAACTTCTTGAAATTTAATTTTAGCTATTTAAGTTAGACAATTAATTTAATTAAGCTGACTTAATTTATTTTAGTGTACATCCATATTGGCAAAGTTTTATGTGTTACGAATCTATAAAGTAAAATTGGATAAAAATCTAATTTATGAGAAATAATCAATGGTGAGTATAAATAGACAAGTTCGTAAATTTCCTTTGGTCAAAACTATGTGATAGTATTATAATAAATAAGAACCCAAGTTGGAAACCGAAGTTACAATGAAATAACAATATCCATATTTATTTGATTGATCTAAGTAAATAATCTTTTAAGGGGGGGCAGATTATCATAACCCTTATAACCTAACATCGTAAAGTTTAATTTTAAACATAATGTGTAAATTTTTGTTGTAAAATAAACAAATTAAATAAATAATAATGTAATTGAACATGATATAAATCGATATCTCAAATGTACACTTTAGAGTGTTCGCGTATATTTTAGAACATTATATGTAAACTGTCGTGGTTACGTAAATATTAATTTTTACGAAACAAATTAAGTTAAGATAGTACTTATATAAATATATATATATATATATATATATATTCATAGATGAATTAAAGTCCACTACCAAATTAATTACCTTAGACTTAGATTTTTATTATTATTATTTTATGTAAAAGGGAATGAATAAATGTGTATTATAAACTATTATAACAAAGCTAAACCACTAGTCTATATTAAAATAATTGTTTTGTCTCTTTCCAGTAATTGTTCAACCAACTTAGGAGGGGTTTATCTTGAAATGTTGGTGGCTGTGTTCTGTACCTCCATTTCCTCCTTTTTCAACTTTCCTTCTATCCAAACGTGAGCTTCCTTGGTAGGCAGAACGTGTGGCAGTTGGTAAGTGTTCTATTTTTTTTTCTTTTGTAGGCAAAGAAGCTTATGGTTAACAGTTTTAGGAGTTGAAAGTGGTCACCTAGAATGATTGGCAGCAGCTTATTGTTGTTGCTTCGTTCGTCCTTGCTTCCAACTTTTGAGATGGTGGTTCTGGCCGTGTGGATGGGGAGGTTTTTTTTGTTGGTGTGGGGATTTGGTGTGGAAATTTGAGTGTTACCGTGAGTTGAAAGGGGTTCATTAAATATTGTGGTGGAAATCCCCTCTGTTTAGACAACAATCTGCCGCCTTATGGCCGGTACCATGATGGTCATAAAGGGTGGAAAGTTTTGACAGTTTTGGCCCTTTAGCTTGATCGTGTGGATAGGTGATTAGGAATGTTGTGATTTGGGTTTGGTTGGCTCTATTAGCAGCACTAGAAGGTCTTCAGCTGTTCTTTTCTTGACCGTAAGGAGGGCAGTAGAAGAGAATTCCAAGTAAAGGTGTGGCTGGAAAAGAAACTAGGATAATAGGAAAATATATATATATATCTTTGGGTGTAATACAATTTGGAAAGTAAGTTAATTAAAATTATGCAATTTTATTTAAGGTTATTAAGAATATAAAATGAGTGATTTGGATTGCAATTATGGATTTAGATTAAGATTAACAAATGTCTAACAATAAGTTTGAATTTAAAATTCAAGGTAAATATATATACTATCGAATGTTCTAGTTATTTTAATTTAACTTATTAAATGTAACATGAGGAAACTTGTGGAAAGACATTGATGAATGGATGAGAATATATATATATATATATAAACACAAAGAATTGAGATTAATCATACGTAATACAAATCGAGGAAATGTTTATATGTGACTAAATATGAAATGTTCCTATAATAATCACAATTTTAGCATGTTAGATGAATATATATATATATATATAGGTTTTGGAATTTTAGAAGTAACAATATAATGATTACTAAGAGTAAAACTTGAATTTGAAATTTTCAGCTTCATATTGTATCGAGGACATTCTGATGCCTTTGCAAACTAGACGAACAGACGAGTCACGTACCTGAGCTGTGAGTGAATTACGTACTCTTTGGTTGCTAGATTCTTATGTGAAATTATATGTGTATGTAAATAGACATGTTTTATGAAAATCTAAGTAGAGACAGTATTTCAGTGATTTATTTAAATTATGCTTGTTTAACATTGCTTGTAATTGATAAGGGCCAACAAAAGTGAAATTTTTTTTCAAATGATTTTTATTTCCGAAAATGAAATCTAGGTGCACCTAGGATATATGATTTGAAATTTTGAAATACTCTGATTCTGACAAGTGTTTTAAAAGAAAAGAAAATTAAGTACTCAGCCCCGGTGGGATGGACTGTGGAAGAAGATTAATCTGTTGTGCGAGCGCGTAAATGCCTGGTAGGGGGTGATATTGTTGTGTGGGGTTGGGTTACTCGTTGGCCCTTTGCTTGCTTATATGCTTTGATTGTTTTGTATGAATTGGTTACTATATTGAAAAATGTGAAATATTTGAATCGTGATTGTATGATAATTATAAGTACATACAAGTGCAATTAAATTTAGACATGAGATTAATTAGTGATATATGTGTTGGGTGATGCTGGTACCCTCTAGGTACGTGGTTTGCTCACTGAGTCTTTGTGACTTATTCCTTTTTCTGTTGTTGTTTTTTTTAGTATCAGGAAAACTCAGTTCGCTATGTTAAGATTTGTTACCTACCGACACTATTGTGGCAAGGTATATCCTGAAGTCACATACTTGAAGCTGATAGGGTGACACTTGTAGTCATTTTAGGTGCCATGCTTTGTTGCGTATATTGAGTTAACTATGGTAATTCAAGGTGTGGTTAGGAGTAGAGCTCCTCTCAGTATTTTGATATTATGGTTTAACCATGAATTATACCAGGTTATTAGTGTAAATGCTGTTCGGCAGGTTCCACTTTATTGGGAATCTCTACCGAATTGAAAGTAAATATTAATGTTTCATAGCCTGATCATGTATATATTTTAATTCAGATAAGTTTTCTTAGTCTTAACTATAATTTGTGTAAGGGTCAATTATGTTTGGTCATTGTCGATTCAGGGTTACGGAGGTTTGGGTATCCATTCTCCAGCCAGTCATACCTTCATATGAGGGTGTGACAAATTTCCTGTATATTGAAATTATATACATATTCAATCCATCCCACCGATTATCACTTTTGTACTAACCATTTCCATTAAGTATAATAATCCTACCTTTTATTCACTTAAGTCATTAATCTGCCCAACAATTACTCAATCACTAGCTTTCAACTTATCCACCACCACCTACACGCGAAATAAGTAGGAAAGAAGGGAATTCGCTGTAAATTAACTCATAACAAAAATTTAATCTCCTACTGTCCACGTACAAGGATCTCTCGGCCAGCAACCCACATCTCCCAGCTGCTGCCCAGCCTACTATCCTTTCAACATTGCACTTTCACTGCTTGAATCGTGTGCTTGGATGGCAGCAAGGGTGGTGTACCAAACCAACTAGAACAGGGCAATCCCGCTCAATACCTACACGTCATCACTTGCTGCACCCACATCACCTCCACTGCTCAATCATATAACAGTTCAATAAGCTTTAATGGCTTCCAAAGCTTCAACGCCCACTGCCTGCAAAATAGAGGACAATTTATTGCCAACCTCCTATTTACTCCTCCCACACAGTTAAATGCCTAAAACATAACGAGCACAAGGATGGAAAAAATGAAAATTTCTGAGCACATGAAAGCTTGGTTGAACAAGAAAGAGTTGCAAAAAAATCTAAGTGGTCCTATGGTGGTGGAGGAGAGAAATTTGGCTTATATTCGGTCACTCCAAGGAAGAAAAAGGGAAACAGTTAAAGGGTTGAAAAGAAGGTTCAATAAAATAATGAAAAACAAACCTATACCATAAGTTGCTTAGATATTTAGATAATTGTATGGTTTATATATATATATATATATATTCCACCCTCCATTTTATATATCTATATGACTCACATCATTAATTTTTATACTAAAAAAAAATCCATATTTAACTCTTCTTAATGCAATTAAATTCATTATTAATAATTATATATATAATGTGTAGATATATACAAAAATTACGTACGAGAATTTTAACGTACACGTTGAGTTATCGGGTTATAACATTTAATTCTATTAATTTTATTGTACATTTATTCATCAAATTTTATACATTACCTATGAACATGCTAAAACGTACCTCACACTATCGAATTATAACAAAATTAATTCTTCTACCACATGTATACATATACATAAATATTCTTTAATTTTAATACTATTATGTATAATATTATTTATTATTAATATTTTTATAAGCTACAAGTTAACCAATTATATAATAAAAATTAACTCCTGCATTATTTCTATATTTATTTATTCAAGTATTCAATTATGTAAAATTTTACTTTGTTTAACATTTTATTCACCTACCTACAACTAGTCATGTACAAACGTTCGAACACATATATTAATATATCAGGTTATTACATATATATACAAAAATAATAATAATAATAATAATAATAAAATAACTGTGGACCACACATTCATAAACTAGTATGTAGATATATGTGATAACCTAGTATTGATGTTTATGTTTAAAAATTTGGTATGTAATTTGAGATATAAATAATAAATAAATTGATGAATACTATAAATTATTGTAAATAAATAATTAATATGCAACTATTTATATATATATATATATATCTATATACACGTACCAAAAAGAGATGTCCACCACAACTTAGAGAATAATAATATCTATATATATATTGACTTTGACTTTAATTTAAATTAGTTTTCTTGGTTGTTATTTTTCTTGCTTTATCTCTTTATTTTATTATTCTCCCCTTTTTTTTCTTACTAGCCGACTTACCCTTACTTGGTCCTCTGGCTTTGCGTTTGGGAGCTTAACTGTTGGCCGATAATTCTTCAATCCTTTCTCTTGTTTTGGTTATTTTGGGCACTACGATCTCTTGAATCTTGAATTGTGAGTGTGTGTGGAGCTAAAAAGGAGCCATTTGCTAGAAGGATCAGCCACTGCCGAGTGTCACGGTCTTGGAAAAATCCAACACTCCCGTGCGGCACTTAGACACTCAAGCCCGTGCTAAAATGCTAAGTCAGCCTAAACTTCATTCAAACTCGAGAGAAAGACAAGTGAGAAGGAGTGCACACAAGAGAATCTTTATTGAATAGCTCTTACAATGCTCTCTTGCTTACAATGTTTAGATCTCTTGGATTGCTTGATTGATTTAATTGCTTCCAAATGACTCCCTACTCCTACTTATACTACTCCAACGGTGGAGATTGATTTCATCTAACGGCTCATATTGCCCATCTAGAATTCTCTTACAAAATATCTTAGATATTTTACATATTTCAAGAAACATCTAGACCTACTAGAACTGTGTACATTGTTCTAGAGCATTCCACACATTCTTGCACCTTCCAAGATCTTCTAGGATGTTCTACAACCTTGTAAAACCTTTTAGAGTGTTCTAGAGTCTTCCACATCCTTCTGGACCCTTCCAGAACCTTCTTGAATCTTCTAGAGCCTTCTAGAACCTTCTGGAATCTTTCAAAATCTCCTGAATTCTTCTAGAATGCTCCAAGAACTTGTATGAGTGTGCCACACAAACCTCCAATCGTTGCCTAAGTGGCACCCTATTGGCTACGAGTCAACGGGGCATGACATTCTCCCCTACCTAACCAGGAGACACCCTCGTCACAAGCTCCTCTTGAAACTTGGCAGTCTTACCTTGGATGTTTGTCAAAAGATTCATGCTGGACAAGATTTTTGTCTTGATGGCAGCTTTTCGAGCTATCGGCACCATGCATTCGTTCCCTTATCCCATGATACATATGTAGTTAGCATGCGGCATAATGAGTGCATTGACACTATCGACGAACTCCATGCCAAGCACAATTGGATAGTTATCCATAGGCACAACGGACATGTTTACCGTCCCACTCCATTCACCAAGGCGTAGCTTTACACTTGCTACCTCATAAATAGGCCTAGCCTCAGAGTTCACAGCCTTAATCAACCCTTGTTCCCCTTTGAACTTGATCCCAAGTTTCTTAGCCTCATTTAATTCAAGGAAATTATAGTAAGCACTAGTATCCAAAAGAGCTTTAGTCGGAGTACTGCTTACCTCTGACATTATGAATATGCTCCCTTTTTCGGTCTTCGGCACGTCGACTTTTCCCTTGATTGCATTTAAGAGTCGCAATGAACCTACTTTTGTTTTCTCTGGCGGTAATTGTGGCTCTTCATCTTCTTTCAACAACATTGAAATTTTGCCTTTTGCGGACATTCCATGGCTCGATGAGGTCCTTCACAAAGAAAGCAAACTATCTTTGGTTTATCACCCCCATTCTTACTCCATTGGTTCAACTTACCTTTAGAGTGAGTGGGTGATTTAGAACTTTCTCCTTTATAGTGACCACCATTGTCTCCCCCACCATTGCCATTATGTTCCTTCTTTCTCTCTATTGGCTTGGTTGACTCTGGCTTCCTAAACTCGATCAATGATTCAGCAGCGGCTATGGCGAAAGCCAAGTCTTGTACACCACCCCTTTGTAGCTCTAACCTGGAACATGGTTAGAGGCCATCCGTAAAGGCAAACAAAGCTTCCTTGTCGGGTAGATCAAGAATCTCCAAGAGTATCTCGATGAACTCCTTCACATAGTCTCGTACACTCCTCTTATGTGTGAGATGTCACAACCTTCCACGAGCTTCTTGCTCGACATTCTCGGGATAGAATTGTTTCTTAATCTCGGCCTTGAAATCCTCTCAAGTGTTGATGACATAAGTACCCTTCTCAATATTACTTTAATCCATTAATTTTTCTTGTTTCTTGTTCAAGATTTGTAATTCAATTTCATATAACCTTTCATCCACAACATTAACTCATAAGAATACCATTAATTTGAAGTAGTAAAACTAATAAAACATTAAAACTTCAAAGTTAGCCCTCACACTTTACCAAGAATACAAGTTTTAACGTTTGCCAAGAAGAATTTAGCTTGTTGCAGGCACAAAGCTCACAAACAGGGGAGGAATTGAAGACGTGAGGAAGGCAACTGCAACCTCAAACAACTAGCCAACCTCACGGTTGCCACCAATTGGACAGAAAGGAAATCAGGCAAGGCTAGCTGGCGTTGATGCAAGCTGCTGCTGAAGTCCATACTATCTGCTACCTTATTGAAACTCTAAGGCCAGCTGCTACTCAATTGGAGCTAAGGTTGAGTAAGGTAAGATAAATGAACAAGAAGGAAATAGAAGGAATCGAAAGGCAAGAACAAAACAAAACAAAAGGGCAATAGTAAAATTGCTGCTGTTACAGTAAACTGAGAGAAATACCAGCCCCAATATTCACCTAAAACACTCTCCAACGATCTACCTAATAAGGGATTGAAGGAGGCTTACAAAAGTCCTAAAAGTAGCTACCCAAAATAGGACCAATGGTGGCCGAAACTCAGAGTCAGCTGCCACATGACTGAGATAAGGAGGAGCACCACAACTTGGGTAGAATTGCAAGGCCAGAAGGAAGCAAGCTGAAAGGAAAAAAAAAAAAACTATCCACTAAACAAGTGGGAGTTGGAAGCTTCATGAAACTGAACAAGGGAAGCAGAGAAAGAAATATGGACAAGCAAGGAAGAATCAGTCAAAAAGGAGGAGAGAAATAAATTAGAGAAAGAAAGAAAAAAAATATCTAATTCCAAATCACATGTCTTAAAACATGTGTTGAAAAATTTTTTGTATATATTTCTATGTATATCTATATATAGATATATATGTATTCATCTTGAATGGGTGGTTTGACTTTCTTTTTAGTTGTATATATATATATATACACACACATGTTTTAATTGTATTATTCACTTGTCTAAATTGACTTGTAGTAGAGATTAAATCTTGATATATTTATACCTATACATTAATTAGTCATTCACTTAGATTTATTTGGTCAACATGTTATTTACTTTGCGAAATAAATAAATAAATAAATAAAAATCTTAGAACGTATGCTAAGATTACACTAAGGTATTAAATTATAACATATTTAACTATACTTTTATTTAATTAACTTGTTTATTTTATAACGTAAATTTAACCATTGCATCTAAACTCAATTTTTCTTTTTCGTTATCAAGTTATCATAACTTGTTGGCCCTTTGATTGCTTGTATGTTCTGATTGCATTGCTTAGAATTGTGAACTTTGGATATAGGGCTCAATATATATATATATGTTGTGAAACATATAAATCGTGGCTTTATCAGACTTACAATTACATGAGTGCGCTATTAATTTAGGATATGAATATTGTTACTTGAAATTAAATTATGACATATGTGCTTTGAGTGATGCTAGTACCCTTTGGGTATGTTTTCCACTCAAAGAGTCCGTAGGACTCACCCCTCAATTTGTTTATTTTATTTAGTAACAAGACCTCAGAGAAAGTTAACCACCAATATGGGGTTTACTAAGGATTTGATGACAAGGTATTCTTCGGAATCTCATACTTGAAGGCAAGGATGAGGGTTTGCAATCACATTAAAATTGTGGAGCATCCAATTTTGTATGATGTCATAGTCTAGTATATCTTTTGTTTATGATATGGACAGAGCAGAGCTCCTTGTTGTCTTTGTGTTGTTGTTATGTAAGAACCGGAGTTTATAGGTTTGTATTTTAAGGCATGTTCCATATTACAGGGAACCTCTACCAAAATTTTCAATAAGTTGGGATTTTTTTCAGTCAACAAACTTTTACTGTTAACTTTTGTTTTATAAATTTTTAGTATTCATTGGTTGATCAAAAGTCATAGTTGTTTCTTTGTTTTAGAGTCAGGGTTACGGAGATTTAGTTATCATTCCTTCAGCCAATCATTACTCTGTAAGGCGGGTGACAAGTTGGTATCAGAGCATGGTTTAGAGGTCAGTGATTGCAAATGTGGGACGTTGTTGCTTTGTTTATGTACATTACCCAGGGTGTATGTGGATCTAGTGTCACATTTTAATTTATCATGAAACTTCAAGTTGTGATTCTCTAACGCAGTATCCTTAACCTTATACGATAAATGAGCGTGGAATTCATTTGTGTTCATTTAAACACGATGACTCGTAGTGGTCATATTGTTAGTTGTGTTAAATACTACAATATTGGCGTCGATTAGGAGTTATTTAGATCTTAGACGTTTTTGATAAGAAATTAAGTAGTAACGAATCATAAGTAATTTTAGTTGAAATTTTAAATTTTTCAATAGTAGCCTCCGTAAGAGGTAAACCCTTCAGTTTAGTTTAACTAAATAAACAGTTATTCGTAAAACCATTACACTCAAGATTTAAATAAGAATAAGGAGGAGCACGGGAAATAAAAGATCTACTTTATGTAGATTATATGAAACATTGAAGAAAACCTATTTCGAACTTATTTATTCTTATCGTGAGATGGATCATGGAAATGTATATATATGTATAATTTATTCATTTCCTCCCAAACTTTCTTCTCAAGAGATATGAAAAGCTTCCTTTATAACATCAAATTTAAAGACTAATTCCAATATTAAATATTGAATCCTGGAATTTACATATTTATTGGTTAAAAGAAAAGAATGATCTATTCTGGTTGTATATCGATTAATGGCAATTGAATTTCTCCTTCTCCAATATTATTAATTTATTTGGTTGGTTATAAAGACTTAGACTCTTCTTACATTCGAAATATCATCACATTTAAATCAAGAAGGAGTAATGTTTTGAAAATTGTTTTCCATAACCAATGGAGTATAACGAGATTTTAGTCATGTTTTTTTTTAAAAATTCATTAATGTTTCATTAACTTTCATAAATTGTGAGAGTAACATCTGAAATATTTTGTGTGGTCTCATAAATATTTAAATGAAAAATAAGCTTTGCATTGAACTCTTCAAGTGTGAATTTTTGACAAAGTGTGTTTAAAGTTTGAAATTTATTGAGTTCAGTGGGTATGTTTTGATGTCTAATGAAAAGTAAAATTTGAGATTTATAGAACTTCTTTAACGGATTCGAGGCTTTCCGTTGAGTTCTTATGTTTTCATTTAATTCAATTTATACCAATTTAACCGATTTTGGTAACACTAGTTATGTTATTTATTATTCAAAGAGAAAATTCTTCTAGTAGTATTGGTTATTTATTAACATAGTATTACAGTCTGGTATGGTAACAGTAAGAAAGTTGACTATAAAAATGTTAAGTTTGAGGTAGCATGAAAACCTTAATTAATAAGTTTAATAAGTATTGATGTGCGTATATATATATATATATAGATATATATATATGATTTTGTATATGTATAATCAGAATAGATATCAACCACAAACTTAATTAACTGTTATAATATGATATTCAATTATGAAATTAGAATAATTCGATGTAAGTCTTGATTATAAAGATAAGGATAAATATAGATAAAATAAAGGAATGTTATGCATATTTGGATATAAAATTTATACATACATGTAATTTAAAGTTGACTTAGATCTTGATTTTTTTTTTTTGTTTTAGACAATTTTTGTTATGACCTTATAATCTAATATACATTTTAATATGTTGTATGTAAATTATCGTGATTATGCGAATATGAAATAAGGTTAAATAAGAGAATATATATATATATACATGTGATTTGGAATTAATTTTATTATATTATATCATGGATTTAATAACACTTGAAAAATCTTGGTGAAAATTTTATTGAAATAATAAGGATGCTCACATATAATATAATATTTATATATATATATATATTTGAAAATCTTTTGTCCACCACAAATTAAAAAAACAAAACTTAGCCATAAGTTTATATTATTATATGTTTTTGGTCTTTTCTCTTTTCTTGGTAGGCGCTGACTTAGCCTCCTCTTTTATTTCTTTCATTTGGCTGTTATTGGTCTGGAATTCCTTGCCCTGTTTGCGCTTTGCTTGAGCTGAAACGAGAGTCACTCTATTGTGGCCAAATAAAACAAGTGATTGAAGCTTTACCTTTTGGTGTTCTTAGGGCCAGAGAAGCTATAAAAGGAAATGCTCCTTAGATTTATAACTCAGATTCACTCTCACTCTACCCCTTTCCAGGTGGTTTGTCTGCTTTTTCTAGGAAGTCATTCTTTGACTCTTCTAATACTTTGAATATAGCTCTAATGTCAGTTGAATATGTGTTGAATATCTCCTCAATTTGTGATTATATTATACTTTAAAATTTTGATGGCTTTGAAAGGATGTCCGTTTGATTGAGGTTGCGTGGTGGCTGGAATCTCAACTACTGAATTTTTGCTGAGGCAGCAAACATAGCATGTTTTCCCTCCTTTAGCCATAAAGTCAAAAGGGAATAGAAGATGTATGGTGCCTAAGGGCACGGCTTCAAAGGAGACAAGGCAATCTTATAAACATGTTTTACTCTTTTCAAACAGAGGTTGAGAATTGGTTTAGTGTATGGCTCTTTTGAGTGTTAGAAAAGTATGTCAATAGGGGTTAACGTAAGATTTTGATTTGGATTAAAATCTTAATTTAGTTAAATAAACTTTATCAATTTAATTGCTTGGTTGTTTATAAAGTTAGTTACAATTTTTTTAGTCTAATTAGACATATGAGAAATAAAAATAATAATAATAAGATGGTGGAATGAATGAATATTCCGAGTTCTAATTAAGTTAAAGATAAAGTATAATGTGAATTTCAAAATGAAAGATGAATAAAGCAAAATAGGAAAATGATGAAAAATAAATAAATAAATAAATAAATTTCTTAGCATGAATATTAACATATATATATATATATATACATATTTAAAAATAAATAAATAAACATAACCGCATCTTTAATACATTTGGTAAAAGGTTTAGGAGTAATTAATTTTTGAGTCAGAGGGAAAAGGTGTAAACAATTATAATTATAAATGATTAGTTTAAATAATACATGATTTTATGATTTTCAGCTCTGGATCGTATCGAGGATAATTTGATACCTTCGCAGTCTAGACAAGCAGGTGAATCGAATCCTTGAGCTTTGTGAGTGAATTACGTGCATTTTGGTTGCCAGATTTTTATGTGCAACTGTGTGTATGTGCTATATGAAAAAAAAAAAGTACAATATTTCAATGATTTATTTGAATTATATTTGTTTGACATTGGTTGTAGTTGATAAGGGCCAACAAAGTGAAATTTTTGGAGAAATGATTTTTATATCCAAAAGTGAAATTCAAGTGCACTTAGGATCTCCTGATTTGAATTTCTAAAAAAAATTTATTCTGATAAATGTTTTTATAAGTAAAGTACTCAGCCCCGGTGGGATGGATTGTGTACGAAGAATGACTCTGTTGTGCAGGCTCGTAAATGCCCGGTAGTGGGAGATACTATTGTGCGGGGCTGAGTTACTCGTTGGCCCTTTGTGTGCTTTGTTGCTTTGATTGTGCTGTTTGGAATGATAAACTTTGGTTATTTGAATTTGATTTATATATATCATGTAACATGCAAATCGTAACTTTATTACGATTACTATATGAGAGTAAATGTGAATATGTGTTATCATGTGTTGATTGATGCTGGTACCCTCAAGGTACTCAGTTTGTTCACTGAGTCTTTATGACTCACACCTTTCTCTGTCATTTTCTTAGTATCAGGAAAAACACAGTTTGTTGCGTCAAGATTTGCTTCCGGCTGCCACTGTTGCAGCAAGGTATATCTTAGAGTCACATACTTGAATCAGATAGGGCGACACTTGCAGTCATTTTAGGTGTCATGCATTGTTGTGTATATTAAGTTAACTGTGATAACTTAATGGGTTGTTAGGAGTAGAGCTCTTCTGAGTACTTGATATTATGTTTTACCAGTGAATTGTACCATATTATTGGTGTATATATTGTTGGGCACGTTCTACTGTACAGGGAACCTCTGCCAAATTTTCAATAAATATTAATATTTCATAACCAGTTTCTGACTTTATTTTAGTTCAATAAAGTTTTCTTGGTCTTAACTATACTTTGTTCAATAGTCATTTATGTTCAGTCATTATGGATTCAGGGTTACGGAGGTTAGGGTATCCATTCCTCCGGCTAGTCATACCTTTATTTGAGGGTGTGACAATTTTAGTGATAAATGAAGTGATGTCCTTCCTAATGGAATAATAGAATTTCGATGACATATTTGATATTCTCTTTTCTTTTCTTAATTGAAATGATAATTGGAAAATAAAACAGTAAGTAATTAACCCAGTAAAGATGGGTACAACGTAATTCAACATTTCATTCCCTTGGGTTTATCATTAAAAAAAAATAATAATAAATAAAAAGGGGAGGGGTGTTATGTATCTCTAGTCCGGGGACAGCCAATTATTATATGAACAAGTATAGGTTTAATTTATAGTCAATGGGGTCACCTCAAAAGACTTATTAGATTCATTGAGTTATTTTAAAAAAATAAAAATGACCAATTGTAAATAGAATCCATTGTTAGTTTCTGTAAATTACTCATTTAGGAGGATTTTCAAATATATCGTAAGTTAATCATGTACTGATAAATAATCAAATTGTAATAAATAAGGAAAGTACAATAATTTTATAAATAAATTAGTATCGCACATCGGTAATAGTAGTAGCAAAAGTTTTGTAGCATGAAAATTACATGTCACGAATATCAATATTATGTAGATGACTCCATTGTAATATGTATCACATAAGTCCTTTATATTTCAAGTCTTTTAATCAACTAATTTAATCTTTAGAACATGTATATATTCTTTAGATGGAATATGAAAATTAAGAAATCAATAGATATTGGCAAAAATTTCAATTATTGTTAACCAAGGAAAATAATTCAAAACTGAAAATAAATAGAAGCTAATTTATTTTACTCATGTAATTATCTGATTTAGTTTATCAATCTGAATTTTCAATAAGGAATATAATATGATTCTAAACTTAGATTGGGGTTTAGATGTTTAATTATCAAAGTAGCACAGTAGAAACATGATGGAGCGTCGTGATAAAAATATTAAATTTTAAGCTTCTAAGAGATTAATTTCGTCTTTAAGAGAATCAGATTAAAACTTCTTGATATTTAAGTTACATTGAAAAGTTTCATGTGTTATAAATTTAGGAAGCAAAAAGATGTATCAGAATCTAACATATGGGAAGTATTCAGTGGCGAATATAAGTAGACAAGTTCGTGAACTTCTATTAATCGTTTAATGAAAAACAAGAAACCACATGGAAAACTGGAGTTGCAGTGAAACAATTTATCTATATCATTGTGTTGAAATTCAGGACGAATTTCTTTTAAGGGAAGAAGATTGTCATAACCTCTACAACTCGATATCGTAAAATCGAGTTTTAAGTGTAATATTTAAATTTTCGTTAGAAAAATAAACAAATTAAATGAATAATAATACAATTAAATATTATATAACCCGATATTGAAACATGAAATTTGAATAATTTAGTGTAACTCTTGATCGTAGATTTAAATGCAAGTAAATTTAAATGATCGTAAACCTATGGGTATACATAAAATAAATATATGTATAATTTAAAACTTGGTTGACTTAGAACTTGAACTTAACTTGTCTAATTTTGTTGATAATTGAAACAAGTGTGTGAATAACAATGGACTTGAAAACATTTATATGTATATATTTACATATAATTAAGATTAATTATAGACAACAACTTTATGTGAGTACCAAGATATTATAAACTACAATTTTTATTAAAGTAGTTGACCCATTGACCTTATCTCTTTCTTTTCTTTTTCATTTCCCTCACATTTTCTTTCTTGGCCAACTTTTGCTTCTGTGCTTTGCTTCCGTTGCTTCTTGAACTTTCTTTCATTTTCTCCTACACCAGCAGAGGACTTCATCTTTTTCCTTCTTGCCTTTGTGTCTGATCATGGTCTAGCTCCCCCCTTTAGCTGCTCTTTCTAGTTAGCTGGCAATCAATTTTTCTTTCCGATCATTAACAGCCAGCCACGAGTTCCTGCAATTGCCAGCAAATAGCCAAGCTTCAAGTTTTCTTCATCTTATTCATGTTGCTACTCCAGAAACCATTCCAGCTAGTGTGTATACAATAGTCTAGGACCAAGTTGTGGAGCCATATCAGCCCTCACTCACCATGGCAACAACAAAGTAGCCGAAGCTCTTGCCTTGAGTTTTCGATTTGGTTGATAACTCTTGAATTTATAGTTTTAGTTTTTGATATCCTTGTTAGTTAATGATTTAGTGTTAGAGAATAAGAGGAATTTCTTGTTTTGTTGAACTTAACACTTTCTTAAACTCCAAACTTGAATTATGTTGTCGTTGTATTCCTAAACTGTCATATAAGCTAAGTTGTCAATAACTTCTTTTCTCTCTCTTACCAAGTTCTCTTCAATGCAATTATTCATGTGATGTACTTCAACATTTTGGATCTTTTTTTATTATTATTATTTTTGAAAGGAAGAATAGCTAGTTTCCTAGCTGTTAAAAATGAGCTTTTATTGCTAGAATAAGTGTTTGATCAACTTTTGATGCCGTTTAGAAAAAAAAATACCACAACTTAAATATTTGAATATTGCTTCCCCAAAAGTTAAATTGAAAAAATTAATAAAAAAAAAATTAATATGCCTTCATATATATTATTGGCAAACCACGATAACCGTAATACCACTAAGACTTGAATCACTAACTTAATCTTCAAGTGATACTACTAATTAAAATAACATAACGTCTTAATAATATCTAAAGGATCTCAATTTCCAATTAATGGAAAATTCCTGACTGTAATTGCAATTAGAAATATCCCTTTCATTTCCTGTATATTCGTGTCATGCATGTGGTGTTGGTTATTGGATCTAGAAATTTATTGTTAGTGGTTGCTTTATATTTATTGAGGAATAATCATCTGGAAGACTTATGCTCTAAGATGATTTTCAGTGTGAAAGAATGTATATAGTTTTTATTACTTGGATTTAGTTGAGTGTTATTTCAGGACAATGCTCATTGTGATATAGAAGCAGGGCCAAATTTGATAAGTTGGGGAAATCGGATATTTCAAGTGTTTTATGGACTGAATTAAATTAAGAGTTCTAAAGAGAAAGTGTAGCTTAGGGTCTTGAGATGTTGTTTGCAAAATTTTGTAACCTGGTTCCAAGTATATTTGTTGGTAAAGTTGTTAGAATACAACTAGGTCATGCAGGATTTTTAGTGAATCTCGGTCAATTTAGAAGACTTCATCAAGGATTGTGGATGGAATTTGTTATAACCTAATAATTTAATGTACGTTATAAAATGTTCGTATGTTGTTATAATTCTCACAACCTGGTATCATAATAATCGAGTTTTAGAGATGATACGTAAAATTTTAGTTATAAATGACAAACACATAAATAAATTAAATAAATAACAGTATAATTGAATACGTTATAACCTAACAACTTAACTTACGTTTCAGGATATGATATGTAAATCGTCATGGCATAATAAATAATCATTTTTCATAAAATAAACTAAAATAAAAGATTGTTTTAATCTATATATATATATATAGGCATGTAAATTAATTTTCATCACCTAATTGATTAATTTATAACTTGTAGTTAATTGTAAACTTGCTATTTATAAGTAGAACAAATGTGTAATCAATTTAAATATTTAAGATATAAGTTTGTATATATAAACACTTACAACCAAGATTAAATTTGAGCCTTAATTTTAAAATCATTGACTTTGACCTCATTGATTGATTTTGTTTTTTAAAAACGTGTAAATTTTAGTAGTAAACAAGGTAGAAGTGTAATTAAAGGTATAATATATATAAAAAAAGTAAAAATAATTATAGCATATATAACTACATGTACATGGGATTAAATGGTTACCACAAATCACATGTTGACCTTCGATTGTTAGATTTTTATGTATTTCACTATACTTTTTCCTTTCACTTTTGTCTTGCACAACCAATTTCTTCTCCATACAGCCAAGTCTCCCTGTTTTCGTTTCCTTGAATTGATCTTGTAGAATTCTTCTTAGCATCTTCTGGTAATTTCTTCCAAAGTCAGTGCCTTGTTTTTCCTTCCCTTTTTCATGCATGTACTCATCTCAAGCTGAAGCAAACGGCACCTGGTTGCCATGGAAGTGGATGAGTGACTCTGTTTTCGGCTAGTTGTATCATGAAGGGGAATTGTGTTATCATCTTGGCGTTGCTTTGTTCAGGTGAATGGTAACCTCTTTTTTTGTTCTTGTTTTATGTTGGGATGCATGGATTGAGTTGCGTTAGTCAAGACAAGTGAGCATACGACAATTTCGATTTGTGGTTTTGGCATGTGTGAGCTGCTATAGGAGTGTTTGGGTGTGGGGAATTAGGATTAAGCTGGTGAGGGAGCAGATCTAGGCAGACGCTAAGTTTTTCAGCTGTGCCCTATTCTGCCAGCTGTGTTTTCTTCCTGATTTCCAACTTTTGGTTGCTCGGTTGTGGCTGCTTCTTGCCACCTGTTGTGAGTTGGAGCTTGGATGGTGGTGGCAGTTTAGGTTGGAGCTCCAACCAACATTCCCCTGTTTTTTCCTTGCTGGGGGTCTTAGAAGTGGGTTAGGTGATAAAAACTTCTTAGCTAGGTGAGTAATGGGAATTTCTTAAACTAAACCTTGTGATTATTGTGTATTAAAGACTTAAACATAAGAGGTTAAGGGAGTTGTAAATTATAAATCAAAGTTTAATAATAATAGTTAGTGTATAAAAATAGTTAGGTGAAATAAGAAGTTTAGGGTGCTAGCATTTTAAATTTAGAACTTATATGTGTTAGAAATTTAATGTTGAATTATGAATACTAGATGGATAGTTAATTTAATTGATACAAGTTTCAATTGCTAAGTAGCTAATTAGAAAACATAAAGATTGACTATGTTAATGCTAAATTATAAAAATTGGAATTTCTTTTAATAAGTGGAAGTAGTTAATTTTACTTTAAGAGATTTATTAAATTATGTAAGATAGAACAAGGATTGTGGATCTAAAATATAGATCATTACCAATTCACTGAAATTGCTTTCAAGGTCTATCAGTTCTCTTTGTAAGGGAATGTTTGATTCAGACCTTACTTTTAAGTGAAAATTGTTATATTCCTGCTTATGTTATAAAGTTGGATGCAATTGATATAAATCTATTTCAATGCTTTTACAATTAAGTTTTGAAGATATTAGCATATAAGAACTAAATAACAACGACAATAGTAATAATAATAATAAAAGATATTAAAAATATGATTATTAATATTTCTTCTGAGTAAATATATTTAGAGGTAATTTGGGCTTGATAAATTGAAATGGGATTAAACTACTATTTTTTATTTATTTTTTTTCTTATTGCCTCCTTTGCTACTAAATTTCTAACTTTAATGGAATTCTGAGAGAAGGAAGAGGGAAAAGTATACTTTTGGTAAATTTCCATTGTCTTTTGCAAATCTTATTATCATTATTTAGTATTAGGTTATCCATGTTTGACAGTATTATACAACATAAGGAAGAATATTGAAATATTATGACCAAGATTAAAGAAATGTGGGTAAGGAAAGACAAATTTTAGAATTTAATGGTATTACTATTGAAATAACATGATTCACGCTCTTGGATAAATTTAACAAGAGTAACTCAACTTGGATTTAATGCTAGAAAATGAAACATGTTGAAAGTATGAGTTAATATTCATTTCTTGATAGGTAAATATATATATATAATATACATACATGATATGAAATCAAGTGTCCTACAAAGAATTGATTAAATTACTTAAAACGGATTTAGTTTCAAGAAACACATATAAATTGATGTATATATAAGTTTAATAAATAAAAGGTTATGATTGTAATGCTTACAAACTAAGCATTAATTAAAATATGAATTTCAGCTCCAGACCCTACTGTGGGCCTAATGACTCACGTGAGTGCAAAAAGAAGTGACGCACAAGATTTATAAATCGATAAGTGGTTAATTGTTGTCTTTGGGGATTAGATTATTATGTGTAATTGTATGTGTATTTAAATAAATGTGCAATTGCAATGTTTTAGTGAGTTATTTGAGTCATGCTTGTTTGAAATTGTTTGTGGTTGATAAGGGCCAACAAATTGAAATTTTTCTAAAAAATAATTTTTATTTTTGGAACCGAGATCCAGGTGCATCTAGGACATGTTGATTTGAAATTTTGAGATAATCTGATTCTAATAAATGTTTTTAAAAGTTTGAGTGCTTAGCCTCAATGGGATAGATTATGTACAGAGATTAATTCGTTGTATGGATGCGTGAATGCCTGGTAGGGGGTGATATTGTTGTGCGGGGCTGAGTTACTCGTTAGCCCTTTGTTTGCTTTGGATGTTGTGATTACTCTGATTCATTTGTGATTCTATGAATTATATAAATGGTGAATTTATGACAATTACAAATGTGTACGCGTATACGTATTTCAAATTAAACCATGATGTTATTACATATATACTTGTATTGAGTGATGCTAGTACCCTTTGGGTATGATTTTTCACTCACAGAGTCCGTAGGTCTCATCCCTTTAATGGATATTTTTTTACAAAAGTCGTATATGGCGTCGCCGAGTTTGTGACCTGCTAACAAAGTACGACAAGGTATTTTTTCAGGATCTCAGACTTGAAGTTAAGGATGAAAGTTACAGTCATATGAGAACTATGGGGTGACTATTTTTGTATGATGTAACAGTCTAGATATTTGTCTTTGTGTTGTTGTGCGAAATTAGGAACACGTGTTTATATTTTGAGGCATGTTATATAAATTTTCAGTAAGTTGCTATTCTTTTCAAAAAACAACTGTTACAGTGAACTTTTTTTTTGAAAATTTTAGTTTTGTTTCGTAGTTGGGTCAAAAGTTGTGTTGTTACTTTAGTTTAATGTCAATGTCACAAAGGTTTGGTTATCTAATCCTCCGGCCAGTCATGCCTCCGTGAAAAGTGTGACATGAATTAGCTTAGGATCTCCAAATGAAAGTTGTTCCTAACATCTTGAAACACTTAACTAGAGAGTTTCGTAATTTAATTCTCAAGTATGAGAATTCTATAAACATCGGAATCAAAGGTTGGCAACCAGGAATTTTACGAGTACTCTGTTTTTGGTTATGTGAAGAATCAAGTGAGTTCTAAGCTGATTTTAGGAAAAGTTTCTAAATAAGAAAGCTAGATAACTTCCTAAAGTTGATGTTTCAACTTGGTTTTATTAAATTTGATTAAGTAAGTAAGTAAAAATAAAGATATATCCAAGGGGGTTATGAAATACTTAAAAGAAGTAAATTTTAAATAATTAACTGTACTAATATAAATATCCGAATAATATATATGATACCTATCTATAAAGATATGCTTGTCTATTAATAAATGAAAAAAACAGAATTGGATTTCCTTTTTCTTAAAGAAAGTTATATTCAATTAACTAAGGTAAGGTCAGTATTGTCAAAATCCTGTGTTTTGCAGAATTTGATCCAACTTAAAAGAATAAACTGTATTGATACATAAATCTAAAAATTTTAAATGATATACCATTATAAAGCTACATGTGTCTAATATTTAATAAATTTTACAAAACTGGATTTAGAATTTCCTAGCAAAAGATATGACTATTAAAGTGAACACTGGTCTAAAACTCAAGTTTGTACAGTTTTAATATGTCACACCCTTCACGGAGGTATGACTGGCCAAAGGATTGGATAACCAAACCTCCGTAACCCTGAATTCAAAATAAAGTAACAACCATGACTCTTAACCCTACTAAAAAATAAAAGTAACTTTTATAAAATATAAGTCTACTGTAAAAATTTATTTTTCTGAAACAAATAACAATTTACTGAAAATTTATATAACATGCCTTAAAATACAACATATGTATTCCTAATTTCACACAACGACACGAGGACAAATATCTAGACTATTACATCATACAAAATTAAACATTCCACCATTCTAGTGTGACTGCAACTTTCATCCTTAACCTCAAGTCTGACATCCTGGAAAATACATTGTCATATACTGTCGGCAGATCACAAACTCGGCGACCCATTCATTGGACTCCTGAAAAAAAATATTATCCATGAGAGGGATGAGTCCTACAGACTCCGTGAGTGAAAAATCGTACCCAAAGGGTACTAGCATCACCCAACACAAACGTATAACATATATAATAACCTCGTGTAACATTGTTCACACCTTAATTCACATTACACGTATATGTTCTAACTGTCATAAATTCACAATTTACATGAAACACAGGATCACAAACTAATCAGAACAATAATATCAAACCAAGCAACCAAAAGGGCCAATGAGTGACCTAGCCCCGCACATCATTATCACCCCCTACCGGACATTTACGCTCCCGCACAAAAATTTGATCTCTGTACACAATCCATCTACCGGGGCTGAGCACTCAATTTAAAAAATATTTATCAGAATCAGAATTTCTCATGATTTTAAATTAGGGTATCCTAGGTGCACTTGAATTTTTAATTTCGGAATTAAAAATCATTTTTCATAAAAACCTCACTTTGTTAGCCCTTATCAACCACAACTAATGTCAAACAAAGCAACTAATATCAAATAAACATAATTCAAATAAATTACTGAAATACTCTATTTGCTTACTTTTCATATATCACGTATATTCAAATAAACATATAATTACACATACTAATCTAGCCCCTAAAGGTAGCAATTAATCACTCACTCGTAACCGATTTCATTCGTCACTCACACTTGCGTCCACACATCTTATCAGGTCCACATCAGAATTCGGAACTGAAATTCATATACCCAAATAATATTTAGTTCATAAACGTTTTTGTTATAATCTTTTCGTTACTAAACTTATATCTCATCTTGTATAACTTTCTTTATGAAAGTTTTCCACTAAACTATTACATGCCAATTAATATGAATTGGACTTTATATGATAGGGTTAATAATGAAGAGACATTTTAAAATGTCTTGAAAAAGCATAGGGTAGAAGAAACAATTAATAAAAATAGAAAGCACTTAGTAAGTTAGAGATGTTGAAACTGTCCAAACTTGGGTTTGGACCAGTGTCCACTTTAACGGTTATATTTTTCTCTAGAAAATTTCGAACCAGTTTCTTAAATTTTATAAAATACTAGACACATGTAGATTTATAATAGTATATCATTTGTAATTTTCGAATTTGTATATCAATATAGTTTATTCTTTGAATTTGCGTCAAATTCTGCAAAATGCAAGATTTTGACAGCTCTGATTTTACCTTAGTTAATTGAACATAACTTTCTCTAGGAAAAACGAAATCTGATTCCGTTTGTTGGAGTTATTAATAGACAAGTATATCTATCATTATTATTTAAAAACTTTTAGTAAAATCTATCATAAACCTATTCAATTTCTTACATGAACCAAAAATAGGGCATTACGAATCTTGTCTGACCTAGCCAGAGTCTAACAGCTATAACTCACAACATACTTGGAAACTTTGTAGACAATATTTTATGACTATAAGCTACATTTTATCTTTTGAACTCTTAATTTAATTCTGTCCTGAAGACACTCGAAATACAGAATTTGTGTTACCCACGGAATCTGCCCTCTGTACCACCCTTCAAAACCCACTTAACTCTCATTTTCCACCACTTTCAAGCTCCAATTCATACTCCTCACTTCAACACTAATTCACTTCCATTACTCCTAATCCAATTAAGTTAAAAATTTTATTAGTGATTTAGAATTAATCAAGAACTTAAATTTCACTTTCCAATATCAATCCAATCAATTCTTATTCATTAAGATACAATTATTTTCTTGTAGACATTTTATCAACTAATTTATATGCATGTTTTTGTTCTAGCTTATGAACAAGTATCTACATATATTCCAATCACTCCCTTAATCCTCTATTCTTGTGTTCTTTGATTATAATCCTTAATTCAACTTTACTTTAACCTTTACTCTAGTATCCCTTAATTAAACTATTAAATAACGTACAAGTATACAACTAGTATAACTAACCACCAAAAATTAAATCTACCAAGGTTAACTCATTCCATTAAAGCATTTAGACAAAAAAAATTATTTAGTTTGTCTTAAGCATCGTACGACTATATATATAATTTACATCATTGCATGTATATTTAGGTATATGCCTTCACTAGAATTCCAATATGATTCTTAAATTTTCCATATTAGACTTATTCCAATTGTAGAATTCCAACTAACTAGTTATTTAAAAGTCATTTACCTTAAAGCATACAAGTCTTTTCTTTCCTATTTCCATGACTAGGTACAACTATTCATGTATTTATTACTTTAACCCTTTGCTTAAACTTGACAATTTTCACAATTTTCTTGTCCTACCTTAGTTTCATCACTGCCTCCAACTGACCTTTAAAACCGAGTGATAAAAGGAGAAAAATGAAGGAGTTGCTGCCCTAAAACAGGAGACAATGACCAAGTGCTAAAAGTTAGATTGTTTCCTACTTACTTTAATGGTTCACATGGAAATTTGAAGCCACCAAAACTGCCATTCCAGCTAGAATCATCATGGCAACAGTTAGTCTTCTAGGCTGGCAGCAAAGTCCAAAACAAAGTAGGAATAAATAAGTTGCACAGGGTAAGGCACTCACATGGCTGCACCTCCAACTCAGCCACCCACAGCCACCAAGGCAGTCCAAAATCGGGTGATGAATACCCTCTTGTGGCCGAAAAGAGGCCTTTGATGCCAACTATGGCAGCTTGCACCTTCCTAACCCATCCTCACAAAGGCTGTAAAAAAAAAGAAAATCCTCAAAATTCAGCCACAAGGGGCTGAAAATAAGGCACAACAAGAGACTTCAGCAACTGGTCAAGTCCCTTACTACTACTACTTACAGCCTCCTTTTGGAACCCACAGACCACGACAACCTACAAGGAGGAGCCGAACTCAAGGCCAAAAAACAAGATGTAAAGCTCAGCTGCTGCAAGTCCATAATAGAGCAGCTGCTACCTTATGGCAAGAAGGAAAGAATTCATGTATCACAAGATATAAATAAGTCACCCATGGTAAGGAGGAAACAAGGAAAGATGATGGTGTCCCTAAAAAGTATAACTCTCGATGGTTTCAAAAAAGGAAGTTAAGCTCTCTAAAGCGAGTCAATGGCGGTGGAAAGGATAAAAGGCAGAGAGAAATGGTGAAGATACAAAAAGTAAAGGAAAGATAAAGACAAGAAAAGAATGAAACAAAAATATATAAAAAATAAAAACTAAACTCTAGTCAATCATTAAAAGTTATGGTTCAGGTTTTAACTTAAATGTATGTACCACTTTGTATGTATATATATATATATATCCCACAATTATTTCCTCTCTTATTACTTTAATTAAACACTCATTTGATTTATCAATAAAATTTACGCAATTGGATTCTAAGTTTTATTTCAACAAATAAAGTAGTAAAAATTACAATAAATTTTGTACAGATGTTGTATAGTGTACACGAACATTCCAAAGTGTATATAAAAAAAATATCGGTTTATCACGTTTAATTTAATTGACTACAAATTTATCTACTTTTGATCAACAAGTTTTACATAAAACTTTAAAACACACACTAAGATATCAACTTATAATATATTTGATTGTATTATTATTTAATTACTTTTAATCAGCAAGTTGTACATAAAACTTTAAAACACACACTAAGATATCGACTTATAATATATTTGATTGTATTATTATTTAATTACTTTGTTTATGTATTTATTATTTTATAACTAAAATTTACACATTACCTCAGACTTAGGGTTATTACATCTAATATTCTTAATGTTACTATATCAGGTTATAACATAATATTTCTAACTCACTAGTATTTTCTATATTTTCTAATAGTTTTTTTTACTCTATGCATTGTCAAGACATTTAAAATGTCTCTTCATTATCAACCTTACCACATAAAGTACAATTCATTCTACTTGACATGTAATAACTTAATAGAAAACTTTCATAAATAAACCTATATAAGTTGATATATAAGCTTAGTAATTAAAAGATTATAACAATAATGTTTATGAACTAAGTTTTATTTGGGAATATGAATTTCACTTCCTGATCCTAATGTGGACTTGATGAGATGCATGAACGCAAATATAAGTGACGAATGAAATCTATTAAAGATGAGTGGTTAATTGTTACCTTTGAGGGCTAGATTATTATGTGTAATTATTTGTGTATTTGAATAAATGTGATATATGAAAAATAAGCAAGTGCAGTATTTCAGTGATTTATTTGAATTATGTTTATTTGATATCAGTTGTGGTTGATAAGGACCAACAAAGTGAGATTTTTCTGAGAAATGATTTTTATCTCTGAAATTGAAATTCAGGTGCACCTAGGATATTTTGATTTGAAATTACAAGATATTATGATTTTGAGAAATTTTTTTTTTTAATTTGAGTCCCTGCCCCAGTAGGATGGATCATGTACGGAGATAAATCTGTTGTGCAAGCGTGTAAATGCCCGGTGGGGAGTAATACTATTGTGCGGGACTAGGCTACTCGCTGGCCCTTTATTTGTTTGTATGTTCTGATTGCATTGCTTAGAATTGTAAACTTTGGATATATGGCTCGACTTATATATGTTGTAAAACATGTGAATCGTGGCTTTATGAGACTTATATTATAATACGTAAGTGTGCTATTAATTTAGGATATGAATACTGTTACTTGAAATTAAATTATGACATATGTGCTTTGAGTGATGCTAAATACCCTTTGGGTACGTTTTTCACTCATGGAGTTCGTAGGACTCACCCCTCAATTTGTTTATTTTTTTTAGTAACAGTACCTCAGAGGAAGTTAACCACCGATATGGGGTTTACTGAGGATTTGATGACAAGGTATTCTTTCGAATCTCATACTTGAAGGTAAGGATGAAAGTTTGCAGTTACATTAAAACTGTGGGGTGTCTAATTTTGCATGATGTCAAGTCTAGTATTTATCTTGTTTATGATGTGGATGGAGCAGAGCTCCTTGTTGTCTTTGTGTTGCTCTTGTGTAAGAACCGGAGTTTATAGGTTTGTATTTTAAGGCATGTTCCATATTGCAGTGAACCTCTACCGAAATTTTCAATAAGTTGTGATTTGTTTCAGTCAACAAACTTTTACTGTTAACTTTTGTTTTTTAAATTTTTAGTATTCATTGGTTGACCAATAGTCATAGTATTCAACACACTCCACACACAGGATATGTCCAGACGTTGTAGACCCGACCCGGAGGGAAGCCTAAGTCTCCAAGCCCCTTTGGATCCAGCTTACTCGAAAGACCAAGTTGATCTAAGTCAAGCCGAGCAGAAATCTTCGAATCAAGACCAAGCCATTCAGACTTGTCAGCTGCGGCCTGTCTGCACATTTGATTTAGGTACTAAATCAAAGGCCAACACAAGTGATCCAGGAATCATTTTTTGGGCTTGCCATCCTATTTTCCGATTTGATTCTACTCCTACTTTGCTTTTGAAATAGTCTTTTTCTTTTCTTTTTTTACCTTTGAATATTTTGGGGGGGGGGGGGGGGGGGGGGGAGGGGGGAAATTATGTCATCGTATCATGAATTATCTTATATTGCATATTCACATAGATCTATTATAGAACAAATTGATAATATGTCGTTACACTTTCTCTATTATTTTTTCATTTTTATAATATTAATATATTACTTTAATTTTAATTTTTTAATAAAAAAAAAACTCTTGACATATGTATAAGTAGAGATAAGTTTGAATATTAAATAAAATTGAATTTTTCTTTAATTTTTATGAAAAAATATAAATCTAATTGAATTTGAAAGATAAATTCAAGCAATTGATTTATATAATTCTATTCATTAATTTGAATATTAAATAAGTTCAAATATTAAATAAAATAAAGTTGAACTTTGCCTCTATAGTTACCTTTTTTGTCTTAATAGTAATACACACAGTTATGTTAGCCTTAATTTTTATTTTTATTTTAAAAACATATTTTTCTAATAAAATGGGATAGAAAAATTGTATACATACCTATCTATCTATCTCTCTCTCTCTCTCTCTCTCTCTATATATATATATATATATATATATATATATTATATAAGTAAAATAAAACTTTTACATAAATAAAAAAATAGAATTTATAAGTGTAACTAAATTTGATAAATCATATCATAACTTTGTATCAAGACAAAAAGTCATACTTTTAAGATTTTAATTTCAAATAAGGCCTATAAATTAAAATAATTTGTTTTACCACTTTGACCCATTGTAATTGTTATTTTTAAATTTGTATGTTATTTATGTAGATATAAAAAACTAATTACATATATTTTGAAAATAATAAAATTTTGATATAATCATTAATTATACAATAAAATATTTTAAAAATTAATAAAGTATTTTCATAATTTATAAGTATCTCTAAAATTTAATAAATCATTCCATAATTTTATAAGACAAAAAGTCATACTTTTAAAACTTTCATTCCAAATAAGGTTTATAAATTGAAATATTTTTTTCCCGGTTTAACCCATTATAATTATTATTTTTAAAATTGTATGTCAATTATGTAGAATTAAAAAAACTGATTACATAAATTTTGAAAACTAATAAGTTTTTATGATATAATAATTAATTATAGAATAAAAAATTAATAAAATATTTTCATCTTGCCCTTTCATATTTATATAAATCAATTACATGTTTACTCTTCAAGTGCTTGAACTTATATTTTAAATCCATATAAATTTATATTTTATATATAAGAAAAAAGAAAGAAAAATTAAACTCTAATTCTACTTATACACGTGTCAAATATTATTATTTTTTTTAATTTATTAAAAATAAAATGTTAAATTAATTTTCGAAAGTAGAGAAAAATTAAAAAATATATAAGTATTTAAAACTAATTTTCAAAGATTAAAAAAAAAAAAAATTTCTTGATACTTTGAATTTAAAAATAGAACTTTAAAATATTTTTAAAAATTTATCTTGTAAAACTGTTAACTTCTCATTCATTTCTAGATTCCAGCTACAAAAGAATATTGATTTTTCCAAATTTTAGAGTTTAGCACCATTACACTAAACCTTAAGAGTCTCTTAAAAGTATAAATTTACTCTATTAATTTTAAATTTGAATTTTAGATTGAATTTGCACGTAGACACTAAAATCCATCTTTGATGTGATTCTCTTTTACTTTTCACAAAGACGTGAACTACAAGCTTTATAAATAATGCCATCTTTGGAAAGAAGAAAGACAATGCTAAAGGAAAATTAAAAAGTCTCCAGATCAATATACACATCTTCTATAATTGAGAGAAAAATGTGTTACAGCTAAATGGAGGCAGCAGCTCAAACCCACATCACCTCTTTCACATCCTCACACTTAGCTTGCACATACAAAAATCGAACTACTTGCTGTTGCCAACATCTTTCCCTAGAAAATGTCATCCTATGTAAGCTAACATTGTTGTGTAGTAACCACCAGCCTCCATTCCAGCAATAACACATATACACCAGGGAACCAAAATCCCAGATCTATTCTAATAGTTTCTGTTGCACCCATCTCTCTGCAAATACCTCTAATGTGTCAGTCAGATAAATTCAACTTCAACCCACCTTGCCTGATTTGGTGGTCTGATTCAATGGACCCCCATTTTCTTCACAACTGCGGGTATTAAATTTAGAAGGCAGGGTTGCATCAAATCCATTACCCTGGGTAGATCCAGGACTGCCTTCTCTTGAGTTTGTGATCCTTGTTGACTCGGAAGTTTTAACAGCTGGTTCATCAGTAACTGCCGTCTGCTGCAACAATTCTATGCGCTGTAAAGATGGTACATCCCCTTTACAGTACCTCTGCCACATGTTTCTGTACGTTGATTCCAGACCCAGGGTAAAGTTCGCACCATCACAGACAGGGGACTTGGACATGAGGTCTCGGAGACTCGTTCTCAAATTAGATAGTGCTGTAACGTCAGAGGCCAACTGCAGAGCCAATTGGACATATTCATCTTCATTTCCGGCAACCAAATGCTTCAACCCTGTATTGCAATTAGCAAGACATTGCTACAGCTTTACAGTTGAAGCAAAAAATATACAAGCAAAAAATATGCTAAGCGCCAAAGAAAAAGCTCAAAACCTGAGACATATTAACTGCATCAAGGCAATGATAGTTCTAGTTATTGAATGGAACATTTTCCTCATAATGGATAGGAAATAGTTTAGTCCACTTAAAGTCATTAAATTTTAAATTATAAAACCAGAATGAATATATTGATCTACATTTGTAGAGTTAAGCTTGTACTGAACTATCGATCTGCCGAGTACAATTTATCCTCAGTAGGTCCCAAATTGTATATCTTTGACTTCAAGTGGCATCAGTATTTGGATGCCTGAATTCTTTAACTATGATGGCACTATTTAATAGTTGACTTTTTGAACTCTATCCTGACTTGATAACACATATTCAGAATAACAGTAAACACTATTTAACCAAACTAGAGAAAAGCCACAGAATGAAAAAAAGATGATCTCAGTGATGCAGATAGACTTTGAACAGTGTAACCAGAAAGGAGAGTTGCTCACCAACTTTGCTGAGAAGACTAACACCAACATTGTGTGCATGTACTGAACCAGCCATAGTTACACAGGGAACTCCCATGTATAAAGACTCACATGTTGTGGTTGTACCAGCATATGGAAACGTATCCAAGCTAAATAGAAGAAGTATCATAGGTCAGCACCTCTTAACATTAAGCATATGAAAGGCTACACCAATGAAGACAAACAATAAGCTTCACCCTTCTTATGACCACAAGTCTTGTATCTATTTTGTTTTTTGGAGTGTGCCACAAGTAATTTCTTATTGCAACTATAGGATAAATAATAAAAGTTCAGATTATGTGGACATGAGTTCATTCTATTTGTAAGATTGATCTTCAAGTCAGAATGAGAAAACCTTCATTTTGGAGAAAGCTTGAAACCATTATATTATATAGATAGAACATTCTAATCAAAAGGCCAAATTAATAGGCCAAACAATATTGCAAGTAATATATGATTATAACGCTTTGCTATAATAATATAACATAAACATTATGGATTTGAGAGGAACATTCTTTTATTCTGATTCTCACAAAATTGACATGCAATCATCTTATCTCAATGCTGACTATTCTTGGCCTAAAAGAAGCAACAACATAAACTTTTACTTAAGTCAGTTAAGGTGCTCCGAAACAATGCTAAGTCAAATCAGGTAAATATGTCATTACTTATAAATTTAAAAAAAAAAAAGAAAAAAAAAAAAGAAAAAGAGAGATTGAAAAAAATGGTAATCTAGTAACATTTCAAGTCATTTTGTACAAATTTCAATATTAGAACCTCACATTTTGACATGCCACAGTTATGAAAAAGGTAATCAGTAACGTCTCCGGTCATTTTGTTCGAATTCCAATATAAGAACTTCACATAATTTAAGCATTCATGCAACAGTTACAAAATGAGCTCAGGACATGAAGAGAAAAGGTTTAGAAAAGCAGCATCGGCAGAATATCTTTGTTCAATATTTATTCCCTGAGAATCTATATTAGCCAAATCATCCTAGCACTAAACAATAATCCTAATCACAATAAATGTGGAATTCTTTAAACCAAGAATTAAAAAGGAAGCTCGCAGATGAAGCATTTTTATTATGGCTCGAGGTAGTTTCTGATAAAAAACAAACATTATGATGGCAACCTGAAAATGGTACGGTCAAACCCTTAAATTCACTTATCGCTTAACGCTTAATGCCTTAAAAGGCCAGCTAGTCTTATTTCTGGTGGCACCCAGCAAAGGAATTGTTAAAATACCTAGGCTTCTTTTTACAAAAAAGAAAAAAGAAAAAAAAAGGGGGCAATTGAGTATGATGTTAACCACATAATTAAGGCACAGTGGATGAAGTGGCAAAGTGCCTTAAGAGTTAAATGATATCCTACAATCCCTAATAAGTTAAAAGGAAATTTTATAGGAAGGCCATGCGACTGGCTATACTGTATTTTTTTGAATGTTGGTTAGTTAAGACAATACTTGCATAAGATGAGTGTGGTTGAAATAAAAATGTTGAGATGGATGACAAGTATACAAGAGATATGATACGAAATGAGGAAATATGTAGGAAGGTCCTCGCAGCACTCATAAAAGAGAAATGAGAGAGAACCACTTATGGTGGTTTAAGCATATCTAACGTAGGCTGAAAGATCCCGTAGTTAAGAAAGGTGACTTGCTGCAAGTGGATGGGGTTAAAAGAGATAGAGGGAAACTTAAAATTACATGAGAAGTTCTTGAAAGGATATGATTGGTGTAGGCATATCGAAAATGACTCTTTGGACCAATGCAAATGGAGAAAAAGGATTCATGTAGGTGACCCAACTAATTTAAGATTTAAAACCTAGTTGAGTTGAGTTTGTATAATGTAAAAGATTAGTGCCAGCACCAACCAAAACAAGGAGCACCAAAAAAGGAAAGAGGATGGAAAAATGGTTAAAACAATTGACAATACGATATCAGACATCTAAATAGAATATAGAAACTAAACAAGATTGATTACTGAAACCAATTAGCAAGAAATCCAAAATACAACAAATATAATTATGCAATACTGACCAACAAATGAAGAATATAACCTAGATAGTACCTGATGTCCATAAGAGAATATGCTTGCAAATGATCATGGTTAAGAAGAATAAGAGGCAAAAGATCCACACGTAGCGGTTCCAACCCTAACTGCTCCAATGTTGAAAGAAATCTTTGTCTCACACTATCACAACAAAAAGGCTTACATTTTACCACAAGGCGGGAATCTGGAATTGCACAAAGTATTCTTGCCCAAACTTTCAAGACTTCAGGAGTAATCTGAAGATGAGCAAACAAAATTTAAATCAGGATATATGGGCTTAACTCTACAGAATTTATACCTAAAGAAGAAACAAAATCATATGCAAAGATCCACATCCCCTTTAACCATTACTTTGGCAAGATTGTTGAAGCTACCAAATGTAACAAAACCATTAGAAAGAGCAGGAGTAGGGGAAACAGGCCCAGCCTCAGGGGAAGGTATATAACAAAGGAAGCATTCTGGTAGTCGAACCAACTCCTCAACATGCCTGTCATTTAGGGAAGCATTACAAACAAATAGAAGTACAATAAAAAGGTGTAACCAGGAAATTCTCTAGTACAAAATCTAGGCTTCAAAACTACAAGATTTTTAGACAGAAATCTACTTCTGCTTAGTATCAGGCGGGTCTGCCAGTGAATCAGTGATCCTATAATCGACCGTAGGCAATCCAGTTGTATTTGGGTACCCAATCCAAGTAACCTACAGATCAACCAATAAGAGTTAAAGACATAAAACACACCAATCAGTAATACCATTATGTCAAGCATAGAGTGAAAGCATTTCATAAAAGTTAATTGATATCCTCTTTTTATAAAGTAAATTGACTTCGATTCTTGAATTATCAACATCACTTCTGCTTCTAGAGACAATATATCTTTCAATAAATAGATCTGGAGAAAGTACATAAAACATTGAAACAAACTAAGAAGTTAACTCATATATTGACTTGCAGGCATAATCACGTATATTCTCTCCATATCGGTCAAATTTAATCTCTAGGTAAGGTACACCAGGAATTTGCCTTCTGGCCATTCAACCATGCAGCACAAAGTCTAAAGAAAAGACGCAGTAAAACATTTTTCTGTTTATGTCGTGACAGCTCCTCAGAAATGGCAACAGCTACCTCCTAGGAGAGCCAGAGACTTAGGATTCTAACCCATGTTCTTAGTTACTCTGCAGACAGGCAGGTACTTCACTTTAAACAACATAATAAATTCCTTTTTCTTTTTCTTTGAGAAACCAAGGCTACAGATGATGCACCCCATCGTCATCCAATATTTTAAACAATTTCTTTATTACCTCTTTGTTTTTCTACTGTAACTAAAAAGTTGAGCTTTAATTTGGAATTGGTAGGTAATACTTGTAACTAGCAGGAAGTCTAAGAGCATTCAAGCATCCAATTACTAGATCCTACATAAACCTTAAAGCCATTTGAAATACTGTCGACTTTTACTTATAAAATGTCATGGAATAACTGATGGCGGAATAAACTGATAAATTATTATATCAGAAGGTGCCATGTGCTCACTTAGCTCACCAAATAAGAGATGACTATGAGCATTTTGGCTTTGCCAATTCATGTATCCTTTGTGTCAAATTTTGTATCATTACTTTCAAATTATTTGATTCTTACAAAATCTTCTGTATTTTGTTTTAAACTGCAAGAAACATAAGTTACAAACTCTTTTGATCATCTTCAGGTGTCAAGCTCAGAGTTAGACTAACTTTTTTTTTTCTTGATGATAAAACATTGAGTGATAAATTTTATAGATTTAGCGGTTAGGTGTGTCTAGGCCAAATTACTTGCACCTTGACCAATCAACTCTCCGGTCCGGTCAAAGACAAGTCATTCGTATCAAGAAGTAGTAAAGTGGAATATTTAATAGAGACCAAGTCTTTTTTTTTTTTTGACCATGAGACCAAGTCAATTAACCCATGAAAGAGAGCGAGATAAAGTCATCCACATACTCAAAGATTATTGTTAGTGGGTTGTCATATTTATTATCTATTCAGTCTTTGTTCAATGTTCCAGAGTTAGTCATTGGTTCTTTAAATTCAAGTACCGAGTGGCTACTAGCTAGTTAAGTAATCCAGAAGTTAGTCAAAAGTTGTTAATATTGGCAGTCAAATTATCAATTAAAAGTATAATGTTTTCTAGTACTTAGAAAAGTCAATAGAAAATACCTCTTTGCTTATTTTACGATTTGATTTTTTTTTGGTGGCACAATTCCAGGGGAGGGGGCAGATGTTAAATCGTTCAAAATTAGGATTAGAATCTGATCTTTGGACATGTCGATGAAGGTGGATTCCTCCAACACTTATCGCAACACCTATACGCTTCCAATACTTGTTTCTAGACATAAAGCCATTACACAAAACATCCTTTTGTCGAAAATTACGTTCTGTTTTAATATTTTCTTGTCATGGCAGCCGTTCATTTCTTTATGAAAATGCTTTCTTCAAGAGAAGCCTTTTCTCGTCTTGAACCCAAAGAAGAGTACCATGAGCTAATGACAAATATCAAAGTGTTTCACCCTATTAGTTTAGTGAGGAGTGCATATAAATTGTTGGTGAGGGTTATTACACACAGAGACTTAAGGTGATTTGGACTTTGTTCTTTTAGCCAATAAGTGTGTTGATTATAGGCTTCTATCTTCAATATTGGGATTGGTTTGCAAACTTGACGTTGAAAAGGCAACCTTTTATATCTCTTGCAAAGAATTTTGAGAGGAAATGGATGGACTACACATGTATGCGTGTTTCCACATTCCGTTTTGCAGTGATAATAAATGGGTTTGAGGTGGGTTTCTTTGAGAGTTCATACAGTCTAAGTAAAGTAGATCCCTTATCTCCTTTGCTCTTTATTGTTAATATGGAAGCCTTAAGTATATTGATCTCATAAACAGCTAGCTGTTTTGTGTTAGCTAAACACATTTGCAGTGAACATTTGTTTTTGTGGATCATACTCTCTTGTTTTGTATTGCGGATAGTATGCAATTGCATTTATTCAGGAATATTCTTTTTAGCTTCGAAGTTGTCTACGGGTTGAAGATCAATTTGTCTAAAAATGAGATTGTTTCGGTGAGAGGTTGGTAATGTTTTATATTTGGTATGTTAAATGAAAGTGATAATTGGATGAAATCTAGAACTGAAAAACGAAAACAATCAATAGAAAGAACACAAGAAGTATCGAGATTCGGCTTAATCTAGCCTATGTCCTCACTAAAGAGATCGAAATTCATTATTTTGTTCTACGAGAAAATACAAATGTTTCGCTCGAAAAAAAAGTATGTAAACCCTAGAGCTAACTGCTTTTATATATAGGCCATAAGAAGGAAACAAACCCTAAAAAAAATTTGGTGGCTCTAGGGTCGTAATTATCCAAAGGATCGACACCGCAAAACTTTGGCCCAAGCCAATAAATAAGACAAAACGCAACATGATATGTGTCTTGACCTGTAAGGTCTCTTCACTCCCTAGTCTTATGGGCTACCATTGGAGTCATCTTTTAAAGTTGTTTAGTGTTGTGTTAGCAGCTTCTGCCCAAACCAGCATGAGTGAGCATACATCTTGCTTTCCGCAAGAGTGCCATGTTCATTCTCTCTGTAACTCTATTTTGTTGAGGAGTTGATCTAACTGTTCTCTGTCTTGAAAAATTCCATCTCTTCACACAACTTATTGAATGGAACTCTACAGAATTCCATCCCATTATCAGTCTTAAAGCACTTTATCTTCTTCCCTGTCTAGTTCCAATCATAATCTTCCACTTCTTGTAAACACTTCATTCTTATAGGCCAAAAAATAAACCCAAACCTTTCTAGAGAAATTTTTAATGAAGGTGAGCAAATAATTTTTACCTCCCTTGGATGGAATTCTCAAAAGAACCCCACAAATCTTAGTGAACATAATCTACAGTACTCTTGGTAACGTGACTGACAAAACTGAATTTTGCTCTGTGCTGCTTATCGAAGACACAATGCTCATAAAATTCCAGTGAACCAATGTTCTGCACTCCTAGCAACCCACGTTTGCTCAAAACTGACATATTCCAATCACTGCCATAACTTGGTGTTAAGAAAGATGACAAATCTGCAGAACCTGTAATAGTGGACCCTATAGAACATAGAGGCCATTCACCAGGTTACCCTTCATCACAACCAACAATCTCGTACTAACTCTAATAGATTTGTCACCATCTGAATACTGATGGCCAGGGTTATCTATGAAACTCAAAAGAAATCAGGTTTTTCTTCATAGTAGGAACATATCTAAAACCTATCAAGGTTCTTACAGCACCATCATGACATCTTATCTGAATCGTACCAATACCTATTATCTTGCAAGCTAAATTGTTTCCTATTGAAACTAAACCACCTCTCAAAGTCTTGTAAGTGGTAAACTATGCTCTGAGGTGTAATATGGTACGAACATGCATCCACCTCTCAAAGTCTTGTAAGTGGTAAACTATGCTCTGAGGTGTAATATGGTATGAACATGCATTATCCATGATCCATTCATCATCTGCACGACTAACAGAATTAGAGACTGTATAACCAAAACCAGAATCATCGTCAGACCCATCTTCTATGAGACTGGCTGAATCAGCACTCTCTTACTCATGCTTCTTACTCTTTCTGTTGAGCAGACATTGATTTCTAAATGCTCTTTCTTGTAACAAGTGAAACACACAATCTTACTCTTAAAATGTCTTCTCTGAATCGTTCATGTATTGTGATTGTCCTCTGCTGCTATATTGTCCTTCTAATTAGACCTGCTCCTAACCACTAGAGCATCTACCTGGTCATTATTCTTGCTATTATGTTTTTCCCTTAACTCAGCACTGAGTAGAGATGCTTTCACATCCTGCAAAGTTAGAGCCTCTCTACCATACAACATTGAATTAACGAAATTTTCATATGACAGAGACAAAGAATATAATACCATAAGAGCCTGGTCATTATTGTTGTGTTGTCTTGTATCCACTTGAGCCAAAGTTTCACGGTGTCACCCATTGGATAATTACAACCTAAGAGCGACCCAAAAAATAAATTTTAGTTCACGAAGTGGAGAAGGCCCATTCCGTAGCAAGGGAACAAAATTGGGGGTTCAAAGGCTTGTCCCAGAGGAAAATTTTTTAGGGTTTATCTTGCTTGTAGCTTATATCTTTAAAGGCAGTTAGCTTTAAGGTTCAATAGGTTTTTTTCGAGTTTTTCGAATTAGGCACTTGTATTTTTTCTAAAAATAGAGTAGTAAATTTTGATCTCTCTAGTGAAAACGTAAGCTAGATTGAGTCGAATCTCGATACATCTTGTGTTCCTTTTTTTAGCTGGTTTTCGTTTTTTAGTTCTAGATTTCATCCAATTCTCGCTTCTGTTTTAACATTCAGGATTGAGTTTCCATCATTGAGAGAACTAAAAAATACTTGGATGGATGGAAAAGGTTGTAATTGTCAAAGGGGGCAAAGTAACTTTGGTTAAAAGTGGCCAAACCTTCCCACCTAATTTTTATCGTTATTTCATATATAGCTTCTGTTGCATGGAAACTTGAAAAGTTATACAAGGATTTCATTTGGCAAGGCAAGGAGTTTTAGCATAAGTTGAAGCAAGTTAAGTAGGTGCAAGCCTTTCAAGTATCAGGATTGAATATTAGGATTTGGAGAACATTAAACAATGCATTGATAGAAAAAGGTTATCACAGTTCTCTCTCTCGCCTAATTGTTTATGGAAGCAGATGATTGTTGAGAAGTATGGTTTGTCTTGTGGAAGATGGTATTCTTTACCAGTGTGGTTCTCATAGTGTTTCACTTTAGGTAGCCATCATAAAGAGATGGGACATGTTTAAGTAGTTTATTCACTTTAAGGTTGATAATGGGGACACATGTCTTGTTTTGGATAGAAGTGTGGTTTTCAGCATCCCCTTTGATGTGCTTGTTCCCTAAATTATCTTGTTTACCAGTCAGATGTCCTTTGCAAGATTTGGGGATTGATTCTTTGGATGTCTTTTTGGGCAGAATGTAATGTGCTGGGCACCAATCAGTTATGAATCCCTCTGCATTAAAAGTTTTTATATTTAAATGAGTACAGGCAGCACAGTTTCCTTCCTTGGAAATCTCTTTGACAGGCTCAGGTACCTTCTAAAGTCATGTTTTGTTTGGACAACCTCCTTAAACCTTATAATCTTATAAATAGAGGTCTTTTCATCGAACATTGTACTATTTGTGCAAAAACAATGGTGAAACAATGGTGAAAAGTGAGAAACATGACAATAGAGACAATAGTCGATTCTTAACTACCTTGGTATATACTACACCCCGTATACAGATATGCACCGTTTTTTCTACTAAGGTTTCAAAATTTTACATTGAGAAAACAAAGTAGGAATATTGAACTTATGGATTAGACATTTCTCATGCTCTTTATAATATATGATTGAAGGAGGATATCTACAACTGTTGAACTTCGAAAGAAATCAATGCTTTGAGAAATAAAAGATAATGATCAAACAATTAAAAATTATATATGTAGTATGATGAGGACTTCAATATGGTTTCTATCCCAATTCACCCCTCAAGTTATGTTTCTTCTTTCCCCCTTTTTTCAGGTCTAACTCTGGTTTGGCATATAAGGCAAAAATGGCAAAACAATTGATTACCAAGGGGTCTGACATTTTGGACCTTTAGCAAAGGTTAAATTATTATATATGTATTCAGAAGAAAACACTGCTGAAAAAAGAAAGACTGAAGGCATTAGTAGTCTACATCAAGAAACATATAGATTTTCTTTCCATTTTGGTTAGTATATTAATAAGTACTAAGTTAAGAGACACCAGAAAGAGGAATAGCCTTTTTGGTACATAAGATGGATAATAACACCATCCAAAGGCCAGAAAGATAAGAATATTAAAACGGAAAAAGAATATACGGAGAGAAAGTAAACACTCAATAAGTCCAAGACCTGATCAACTGGCTCTCTTCTTACACTAAAATTCATAGGAATTCACAACAGACTATTCAGGGAAGAGACAAGAACAAAAGAACATGTTAATCCACATACAACATTTTTCACATTTGCAGCTTCTCAGATACAGCATGATACAAATGATTGAATGACAAAATTAAAGAGATTTATAAACGATATAGTACAAGGGAGAATTTAAAATGTGACAACACCATATCAATAATATAATAATTGCCAACATACCTGAATGGGTGCAGGTCGGCATGCCATCATTCCCAACTTATTGTTTGCAGTATGACCAGTAAGTTCTACCAAAATGTCAACCTGATCTTCTCTAACCATACTTGCAAGCTTCTTTTCATCAACCCCATAACTCTCTCTCCAGGTCCCACCCTTCTTTATGACTTTGTCCCTAAACCTAATGGTTTTTGCATCTGCCTGTGTCATCATATGAAATTATTTCCAGATTATATAAAAAACAATAATACCCAGTAATCAAATATGGCAATGGCATGACAAGAAAAAATTGTTCCAAAGTGAATTATTATTACAGTAACCAATAAATATTAGCTAGTGGCTATTCATAAGACACACTCAGAAACTCAACAGAGAAGAGGGATGAAGATGAAGCTGTACAGGCCACAAAGAAGAAGGTTGCAATGGCTAAAGGAAATTCATGGGGAAACCAGTGGCCATTGTGCTCAATCCTAGCAGCACTAATCTGACAATTACAGCACCAGTTCTAGTGGCACTAACTTCAAACCTGACGATAACAAGAGCAATGACAAGTTATAGCTGTCTAGTGACGTTGACCATCCTATCTATGTAAAGAACAATACGGGGAAATGAAGTGCCTTCTTGAGGTAGCTGCATCAACTGTGGTTGGTTAGAAGTGGTCCCAATGTCAATGGTGGCCAGGCTTCGCACTCAGTGTTGTTATAATAGTAACAAATTTATTAGGTTGCATCCAAGTAAACAGAAATAAAGTTACAGCAAGAAAAAAATTTACCTGGCAGTTTGGTATATCTTGTAATTATGCCTACTTTTGAGATAAATTCTTGGCAGCCGATCTTGCAATTGTATCCACTCTTAACGCCCCAACTGTGTCCTTCTCCATTTATTCATTTTTTAAATCACCACATGTCTTTATACCAGTGATTTCTCTCTGTTAAAGAGTACTAGTATGTGTGAGTGTCACGGTTATCCTATTCTGGTCTAGCTCAAGTGTGTCATTAGGTTAACAGGTATTTTAATATTATTTTATTGCATCTCTTTAATATAAATGGAGAAGGAGGCCATATTATTTTGTAAATTCTCATTTCCGTAATTTTTTTTATTTTTTTTTATAAGTAATGATTTTATTAAAAAGAAATATAAAAACTTGTACACAAGGTGAGTACAGACACATCAAAAACAACAAAGCAAAATTACAATTCAAACTATGTAAGAAATTTGCAGGAGACCCAAAGTGATAAAAGGGTGGGTGAATAGACATCCATTGAAACCACAAAAGAAGAAACAATCTCTTCAGTTTTTCTAGTGAAGTCACTTCATTCTTGAAGATACGATTGTTCCTCTCTAACCAAATCACCCACATCAAACAAAGAGGGGCAGGCCGCCAAGCTAGCCTACTGCTTCTTGTACCTCCTTTCTTAGCCAGTTAAACATAGCTTCATAACGGTATCAGGCAACACCCAATGAATTACAAAGAGTCCAAACCAATTCCCACAAGGTTCTTGCATTTGGGCAATAAACAAATGGTTAACACTTTCACCACTGTTTTTGCACAAATAACATCAGCTCACGATACAAAATCCTCTCTTATCAGATTGTCTGCAATTAGTATACAATTTAGGGAGGCTGTCCAAACAAAAAAAGCAACTTTCGACAACACCTTAGCTTGTAAACAGATTTCCAAGGAAAAGGAAGTCTGCTACCCGAATTCATCTGAATATAAAAACTTTTAACTAAGAAGCAATCAGAACTGCTTGGTGCCCAACACAAAACATCTGCTCCTTTTCCATTTTTCTACTCTTAACATGTATCTAAGCGAGTTTAATCTAATCCCTAGTTTTCTCATTCCTAGCTTGATCTCCTAAACACTAGTTCTCTTGTTCTTTGCTCTAGCTGCCACATGAAGAAGAAAAAAAAAGGCCATTGCAGCCACCAAATATTATGGGGTTAAATCACTAAAATCCTATCATCTTCAAGCCTATTCTGTTTTAGGGTTTGACAGCTCATTGTTTTGACAAATATAGGGTTTTACTATTTTATGTGAGCAGTAACCGAGGAACAGTGGTGCGTGAACAGTAACCTAGCCCTAATTTTCTCTCTTTTTAAGGTTCTTCTCTTCATTGTTTGGATGCGAGTGCACCAATTTCAGGTTGATGTTCGTGTTTAATTTGTTGGCTGTTTTTGTGGTGTCTTCTTGTTGGTCAGTGGTTCTTTGACACAACCTCAATTCAAGTTTGAAGAATTTTGAAGCTACCCACATATCGACTAAAAAGCTTCATTTCTCACCTCATCTTTCTTCATGGTGCCACCATCCACATTAACATCTTATATCAAGCATATTCATTTTTCAGATATATTTTTCCTTAAAGAAATAACAGAGACCATTATGGTATTTGTATTAGAGACTCTGAATATATATTCAATGGTAATAAGATTAAGAGATTCTTCTGACTTGTGAGAGACAAAAAAACTATAACCTCAACAAGTACGACAACTAATCTTCCCCCTTTCAAATATCTTTCTCCGCAAAACTTCCTTCTGAATTTCACCCTTGTTTTAAGACCAACCAATAATAGTAAACATTCAATTGACAATTTCTGGCCATCAAGAAATTCAAAGCTCACATTGTTGGTAAAAAATAAAAAACTTCCATATACTCAGTCTTAATCCTATTAGAACTACATTTTCTTTGGAAAATGAAACTGGTTGGGAATTGAGTTTCTTATTGTTTTTCTGAAATTGATTTCAAAATGTCACTCATAAACAAAAAGAAGTAATACCAAGGCATGAACGTGGTGGCAGACTTGATAAACCTAATTACAAAAAAAGTTAAAATGAATGGACACTTTAACCAATAGGAGACACAGACGAATGTTAGAATTATTGTGCCACATGTAGTAAGGAGAAGCAATAGATTTGGGTTCAGAACAAGGTACAGATTTTCACTTAAGCCAAAATATATCAATTATCTATGAAATAGATTCCTTCCAAGCCATTGAAAGCAAGTCCAAAAACCTCAACCACACGGATGTATAGGATTCTACATATAAAAGACTGTGTTTATCCAAAACGCTGTCTGGCTGATGAATGCGAACCTATTTGAATGCCAGGTATCAAAGCAACTACAGCTGCAATGTGTGGCATATCAAACTTACACGTTCAAACATTTACAATGCTAGTGATATTCTAGCTTATCCAGAATCCAGAGTTTATTGCCTCAGCTAGGTAAAGAAAAAAGACCAGTTTGCTCCAATGGGTGAGGATAAGGTGCAACACTGCAACCTTTCAGGAACCAAGTTAGATCCAACACCCAGAGACCAAACCAACTCGCTTAAATCCATAACAGTCTGATTATGTATTTAAAAGGAAGCAGATCTTCTCTGATGGGGTTTAACTCAAATAATCCCCTACAGGCACAGGCAACAAGCATTCCTTAGCAATAAATGAAACTATCTTGACAGGACTCTATTCTTATGGTTCAAGCTAGTTTTATGTTACCATGGTGCTCAGTTATTGGACAAACCATCAGGCTGGTCCACTAGGGAACACAAATTGATAGTCCTGTGACCAATGCCTGATTGAACCATGAGCAACATAGACAGGATTGAAAATAAAAAGGCTCATAATTCCCCACTAGGATTCCTTTTGTAATGTCTAGGCTTATCCATCTTGCTTTCCCTCAGGATTCGTTTGCAGATAATCTATTTTCTCAGGAATCGGGAAAAGATAAAAAGGATTTAACATCTTAACCTACACATGGTTACCAAACCATAACTGAATAATAATAGGAAAGCAGAACGAAAGAGAGTTAGACTTGAACCAAAGATCTCACTGAAGTTCCAATCTTTTATTATCTATAGTATAATCCAGATGGTTCAAAAAATTAGAAAAACAACTTTATCGAATTAATGATACATAATTGCTTTTAAAGTAAATTTTCTTCTTTTCAAGAGTCATCATATACTTACGGCCAAAAAAATATCATCATATACTATAAACCAATCAATTGAACTTCTGTATGAAACGAGTTCTACTTAAAACCCAGTACTTCTTTTAGTATACCACCTAGGTCACCCAACCAAATAGAAGCTTCTTCCACTGATGCATTTTGTGAAAAGAAACAAGCAATATCTATTAAAATCATTGGAGGACCAAGAAAAGTAGATGCAAACAATATTCGCATGTAAAAAGTAGATCTTCTATGGAACTTTTCTTCTAGGTCTACGTACGAAAAGTAATCAAATCTATTCTAATTTAAACAAATTGTTGTGTAGGAGAATATGTGAAGTAATAAGGTGAAGTTGAAAATAATCAAATGCCTGAATGGAAATACATATTGCAGTCATTCCCAAGCAACATAAACAAGTAATACAGAAGCAGTCTGTTAGATATTCCCAAGAAGATTGATACCTTGACAACTGCAGAATAAACAACCACTTTATAATTTCCATAGTCATGATAGACGAGAGGGGCTTCTATGAAATATGATACGGAATGAGTAAAATAATCAGGTGATACATATCCTATCACAAGAGGTCGTTCAGGATCTTTTGGGTTTTCCCATTGTGTGTATTGTGGATACAACCTCATAAAGCGCCTACCCCAGTCCCTGCAGAGACATAAATTTAGGCAAAGCTTCATCTAGAGCTTCATGGCATGCTAGTGCTATACATAACTATAAATTGTCAAAGTAAAAGAAGGCACAAAGCATGTATGAATTGCTAAATATCAAATTCTAAACATGTAAAACAGCCAAAATCAACACTGGATAACATGCACAGATTGCAAAGGAGGAAAGAAATACATGCAAATAAATGAAACACACTCATTTATGAACAGTAAAATTCAATTAGGGTTCCATGATCTAATGGCAAAAGAGCCTAATGAAGTTTACTCAAGTAACTTTCAACATCATACTAGGAAATTCCTGTTATCAGCGAAGGCACTTGAATGACCATGACAATGTTTCAAAAGCTAACCATCTCATGTTTGACTCTCCAGAAACCCCGTGCATATGATGCATGGATGAGTTCACCCATCTGCTGGGATCAACCTATACTCTAAATGAGACAAGAATATCCAACAATAGTTTAACACCCAAAAAAGATAAAAAGAAAAGAAACATATACAAACTAAAAAGGGACAGGCGCAGCCATTAGACGAGTAAGCCACCTATGAAACTTTGGAACATAGTAAGTTGCAAGGATGTCCACAGTACAATATCCAAAAGCAACCCAATCAAGTTTAGCGGTCCAGAAGCAGAAGGTACTTATGAGTTAAGAAGTTGATAGCTGGCGAACATCTCATCTTACAATTGTATACAATACCTTTGATCTTTACAGTTAAAGTAGCTTTCAAGCCTTCGTGTTTAGTTGGTTTAACCAACTTCCAAGTTCTTTTATACATCAATGTAATGCTTCACTAGATAGCCAATACATGAAATATGTGGAAGATTATAATGTTTCCATTTCCTTTCTCTTCTCTTTCTCTTCTTTTTCTCTTATTGCAATCAATGCCCTATGAGAAGTGATTAACTACCAGGACATGCATCCTCTCTGGCTGTTCCTCTACCAATGGATAAAAATATTATACCAAAAATTTTGAGCAGGCAGAGTATTCCAAATATTCTGACAAGAATTCTCACATAATGGATATAGTAAATATCTCTTTACAAGATGATGTAATCTTTCCTCCATGGCCTAGGAAAATTAGAATTGTGCAACACAGTTATGACTAATTAATAAAGTTGCCAACACAGTTCTAATTAACAAAATACTGTTTCCATCAACAATCAAAAGTACTGAAGCAAAAGATTCATAGGAATTTGCTGTAACCTGTGAGCCTCATAAAGCTTGTCATCATGTCCTTCATCTATGTAGTTCATTGCAAGCAACCGGTTCTGCACACAAAAATTCAAACCAGATTGAGATGTCAATAACTGTTAATACAGAAAAGTCCTAACAAACATTCAATGTAAGATACTGGTTCCCTTTATCATACTAATTGACCACTGATAGACTACTTAAAATTCAATTCAAAAGGCCCTAACAGAACTGCAACAAAATAAATACCATCAGAAGCAGCTAAATTGCAAATATAACGGTTATGCAATCGAATGGAAAATATGATGGGAGATATCTGGAGGAAACATATCCACTTTCAGAACTGCTAAGCCCCTAATGCAGTCGTGTCAATGAAATATAAATCCATTTTGGTAGATACCCCAGAAAAATAAGGTCAAAAATTTGGAGGAGAAAAAGAAAAGAAGTCAGTCCCTATATTCTTTTACTTTCTGATATTTGAAGAAAACTCCAAAGGTTAAAGAAAATTAACAAGACATGGCTAATCAACAAGGATAATCTTAAATGAACATCAAGGGTTATCCATAGAATCCAATATGTCAACAATAAGGTTTGAAGTTATCCTCCATGTAGGAAAAAGAATTATGACTTTGATGGCATTCATGCAAAAGTCCAATAAAATCCAATAGTTATGACTACTCTTACTCACCAAACCACTATCATCCAAAAAGTGACATGAATAAGATGAAACAATGTGTGACACCTCTTAGTAAATTTAGCCAGAGCATGTGCAGACTGCAGATGCCAGGTCAGTTCCAAATGACCTGTGAAGAACATCTAAGTTCCCCTTCTTTTTCTTTTTTCTTTTTTGCACGGAGGGGAGAGAAAAGTATATCCTCACAACCAAAAAAAAAAAATCCTTTATTGAAACCCTATTCAGAAACAAATAATTTCCTATGAGCCTTACATGTCTACATCTATGTAACATTAAAAAGTTCAACTATTGGATCACAACAACTTATCACTTAAAGAAGCTAGTAAGAAGTTACATTCCACATAATTTACAATACCTGACCAGCATTCCGAGAATCAGGATCTATCTTAAGGCATTGCTCATACGCATTGATAGCCAGAGATATATCACCAGCATCCCTATAAAGAACTCCTACAAAACAAGAATACAGAAAAATAAGAATACGAGCTGCACATGGCATACTGTCTAGGGCAGCTTTTAACATGTGCTACTGTTACTAAAAGAAATAATCCCAAATCTTCCAGAAATTTTAGGGGAAAAACTCAGAATGCTCTATATGCAGAAGAATCCATGGAAGGGATTAGTAAACCACTCTCCCACGATATTCTTATAACATACTCGGCATAGTATCTGCTTGATCCCAAAACTCAGTTTTTGCTTCCCTAGTTTCAGGATAGCATATGATTCAACATGTGCTTTCCCACAAGCTTTCTTGTTCCACCTCTAATTATGGATGAAGTATATATGTTTTTATGGTATCAGTTCAAAGCTTTCCATCCAAAGATTATTTGATCAATGGTAAAGCAGATGTAAATTCATACACCTATATGGGCATGCTTTTCTCCACCTTCTGTAGCCATGTTTGTCAGAATAGCAAAGAACTTGAATCATCACTTATTTTGAAGGTTATGATAGACAACCATGTTATTGAAGATGACCGTTTCACCATTCATAATTATCAATAAACTTACAAACTTCAAATCAAACGGATGATAATTCAGACAATTTTCCCAAAATTTAACTGTAAAGTTCAGATTAAGAGGAGCCATATATCACATTTAGAAGCCTATCCTGGAAAAAGCAGTTTTAACTAAGAAATCACTTCCATGTCATGGTAAAATTACAATATCAAGGGACAGATTTTGATAAACAGCTCCACAAATATAACCAAGGCAAATAATCAGAGAACTGAGAGAGAGAAACCTAAATTATTGTATGCTTCTGCATATGTGGGATTTGCAATAATAGCTTTCTCAATCATACTAGCTGCAGCATCCATTTTACCCTGTAAACAGATAAGAAAATAAAAAATAAAATAAACAAAAAATCAATAATTGGCACTGTCTAAAAGGCATTTGGTCAATTCAGAATCCATCATCAGGAATTACTCAATACTTAACCTGAACAGTGTAAACAACACCAAGATTATTCAATGACTGAGAAAAGTTAGGCTTGATTGACAAAGCATTCTGCAAAATGACAACAAAAATGACAATGATACTTTCACGTACGCAAGAAATAGTAGAACATATATTAATGACATCAAGTTTCAATATTTACCTGGTAACATTCTACAGCTTTATCAAGGTTGTCTCTATCTTTGTAAATAACTCCTAAATTGTTGCATGCCTCGGCACAATTACGATTGAAGTGGAAAGCAAGCTCATAGAATACAATTGCCTAACAGAGTAGAAATCAACCAACAATAAATAGAGGAATTTGTTTTTAAGTGTATTTACAATATGAATGTATGTGTATCATTCTTGTGATTTGTTAATAAGTGTATCCCTGCATGGGGTTGTGTCAATGTATACTCTTGCATGCATATGAGACTTACCTTGTCAAATTTAAGCATTTCACCATACGCAACCCCAAGATTATACATGGCATCAGCATACTGTGAATTATAATACAAAGCTTTCTTATAAAATGCCACACCGTTATTGATGTGCCCCTCCAATTTAACCTAAACAGAAATATTGGCAAATCCAAATTAGAAAAGAAAATTGATGCTCAAATGACTAAGTACTATAAATAACAACGAAAGAACGCAAAACTTTGGGCATTGTTTTTACAAGTAAAGCCTAGGGAATCTTATCACAACAACATATTTTGGTGCACCTAAGCAATTTATAACCAAAACGAACAGGAACTATAATGCCTCAAGCTCAATTGGCCCAAGTACCAAGGAATTCCTAACCCACACCACATGGGTTAAAATGCTAGCCTGAAAGTAGTTGGTCCTTGTTAATTATATAGCCTGAATCAACCCAATATACATTCGATGTAGGACTCAGCATATATCAACCCCACACATAGACCACAGACTGGGGTGTCACAAACACCCCCACTTAAATCCTTGACATCCTCATCAAGGCCCAAACAAAACTCGAGCTACAGTGGCCTACGCCCACTTAGGTGTTAGTACTAGATTGGACCTGATACCATTTGTAAAGCCCCAAACCCACCTGGCCCAAGTACCAAAGAATCCGCAACCTACACCATATGGGTTAAAATGCTAGTCTTATGACACTTAATAATTGGTCTTTATGAGTTATAAATAATACAATCCCATCTCCCACAATCAATATGGGACACTATTTTTTTTTTTTTTTTGGGTATTATAGGAACCTTCTACATGAATTCTCTTTTGTCATTCACATGTAAGGATATATTGCCCTCTACCATGTTCGCAAACATATCTTCCTTATCACTTAAATCCATATCATTCATAGTAAACTTCTTTAGTTGTTAGAGGATGTTATTAAAACCCAACCCATACCAATGTTCGAATAGATATGATATAGAAAAGGAAAATATCAAACGTAAATTCATGATTTGATCAATATATGCAAGTAGTTACCTTAATCAGTGTCCAGCTATGCAAAATAAAAATTATCAATGAATTAAATTAGAGCAATGCATGGAGTCCCAAGTGGTAATACCCAAACAAAACCAATGTTCGAATAGATATGATACAGAAGAGGAAAAAAGCAAGCGTAAATTGACCATTTTGATCCATATATGCAATTAGTTATCTTAAATGGTGAAGATCAGCAACCAAACATGCATAATAAAAAATAATAATAAATGTAATTAAAGCAATGTGGTGAGTCCCGATATCATTTTGCATGACAAGGTATTAAATAACTTATACTTTTTTTAATGACACTTCCAAAATCCACAAGGAAGAAAGATAGAGGTTCTATACTTCCCAAAAACCACATAAAAATGATTTTTTGTTCGTTAAAAATCATTTGCATAAGCTTAAGAAGATACTTTCAACATGCACTTATTATAATTTTATTTGCATCATTTAATATTACAGTTTATGAGAAGATCAAAGATATGTAGGATATATTAGCCTTGGATACCGGTCTGATTATTTCCAGTCTTTCAACTAGTACACTTACAAAATAACAGATGTGTGCGTTGCTAATAAAAGAAGTATTGGTAGTAACATTTCTGCAAAATATGCAAAGAAACTCAACTGAACTAAGTCTTATATCCCAAAAAGTTAAGGTTGGCTACATAAATCATTTTTCTCCAATTGCATCGATTCATTGCATTATTTTTAGTGATGCCCAGAACAATGGCATGCTCCCCAGGATTACCCCATATAATTTTGGTCTCCCTCTACCCCGCCTAACCCCTTCCACCTGCACCAAGTCACCTCTCCTAACTACAACATCCACAGGCCTACGTTGAAAATGTCCAAACCACTATAAGTAGTACTCTCATTTTCTCTTCAATGCAAGATGATTGAAAGGAAGATCACTAGAGCACAAACGAGAGAAATACCTTTGTTCCCAAATCTGTCAAAGCTATAGCCATATTATTTTTTGCAATCTCAAAGTTGGGTGAAACAGCTAAACACCTGACACAAAACATCAAGCAAGCATGTGTGACATATTGTTATTAAGTAAACAAGATAAAGCAACTAAATGCAAGGCTCAAATCATACAAAGAAATACAAAAAGATTCAGCGAATATCAAGCTTATCCCATTGGGAGGTTACCTCTCATAACAAGCAATAGCTGAATCCAAATCACCACGGTTTTTAAAAATCACCCCCATATTGCAATATGCTTCAGCATACATGGGCCTCTCCAATGCAGCCTTCTCGTAGAAAGCAAGGGCCATGTCATATTGCATCATTTCAGAATAAACAACACCGAGGTTATAATATGCTGGCTGCATGTCAAGAGTCATAAGAACAAAATCCACATCATGTAAACCAAAAAAATGAACAAATTCATAAACTATGGGGAGTATGGTTGGAACGTAATGCAAGGATTTTCTTCCGTCGTCGTCTCCCATGGCATTTTCTTTGGGATAAGATTGTCTTTCTCGCTTCTTTTTGGTGTTCTGCTTCAGGAGCTTTTTATAGGGTGTTTCTTTAGTAGATATGTAACGTGATTGGCAAGCATTATTGTTTTAGCTTGCATTTCTATTTTTCATTTATGTTTATGCTTAAAAGGACTTCTTGTCCTCTCATGTATTTCTTTCTTTCTTCCTATAATTTCTTTTCATACAAAAGAAAATTCATAAACTAAATTTTAAAAACTACAGTAAAACGGAATCAGAAAGTTGGAAAGAGAGAAATTACAGCATAGTGTGGATCTATTTTGAGAGCTTCATGATATTTGTGAATTCCCTCCTGAGTGTTGCCAGCAAGCTTTATATTGGTACCAATATCTGTTAAAACAACAGCTAGGCATTCCGCAGCTGGTTTATATGAAGAGTCCACTTTCAGTGCCTTCTGATATGACTGCTCAAAGTAAAACGATCAGGCCTTGGTGATTTATTTAGAGACAAATGACTGGCCAACAGAATTTACAATACAATAATAAAATAAGGAAGACAGAAAATACTTTAATAACATGGGTAAGCATAATATGCAACTAGAGGTTATATCTTTATTGAACTATGTTGACCCCAAAACAGATTGGACAGGGGGAGAGTTGTGAAAGATTAAGCAAAACTGAGTCTCCAACCTAACAATTAAGCCAGTGTTTAGTCTCTTCAGGGAGGGGGTCGAAACATGCAGGAAGTTTGACATCAACATGCAACCATGAGAAACTTGCTAAATCCATGAGAAACTTGCTACCTTGAAGGGATATGCAGAAGTGCAATCCATGAGCTAAATCCATGAGAAACTTGCTACCTTGCAGGGATATGCAGAAGTGCAATCAAACCCATGCGGAATACATAATGAGGATAGCATAATAGGATAATGAGTGAGGAGGATAATTAGTTGTCCTATTTAACATGACATTCATGCCTTCAGCTTTCTAGTTGCAGTGTTTGCAAACTTTTATCAATACCCATAGCTTATTGTGTTCCAAGAGAAATGTGCACTCAAGAAACTCCAGGACACTTCAGCTTAAGCCCGAATTACACATCTTTCAAGCTAAACGGATTGAGTTCAATGACATTTATAATTAGAAGGATTTTGGGTACCCATAGCTTATTGTGTTCCAAGAGAAATGTGCACTCAAGAAACTCCAGGACACTTCAGCTTAAGCCCGAATTACAAATCTTTCAAGCTAAACAGATTGAGTTCAATGACATTTATAATTAGAAGGATTTTGGGGATAACAAATAAAGTGTTACGTTCTTTATACTGGCTGCAGATTATCCTTTCAAAGTAAAACTTTGTCAGCAGAAAATAACATAATTAGGTAGTACTAAAATCTGTTGCAGTAAAATCAAACATCATATATTTCTCCGGAACATAGGCCTAATGATATGGCCGACAAATCTGACACCTTTTAATGGTATATGAAAATACCGGACATACTCAGAGCTTGGACAAATGTTGCTCTACCATATTTGTCTTATCTGCCTACACTATATTTAGTTTGGCATATGAGACCATTGAAATCATATTAGCAAGTAATTTATACTGCATTGGATTAAGGGATGGCAAGCTTCATATAAGAAAACGAAAAGTGCCAATTAGGGGGAAGAACTGCATTTTTGTCACCGAGAGTCCCAAACAAAACTCTATTAATATAAACAGCCAAAAGAACACTTTTATGCTATTTCATGATACAAGTTACTTGATTGGCATGCACATACCTCAGCTGCCTCCACAAGGTGACCTCCTTCCTTGTACAGAAGACCACAATGTGTGAGGGCACATGCATTCTGAGGGTCCAGCCTGATAGCCTCAGAAAAACTATCAAAAGCAAGCCGTCCCATATTCTGCATCTGCAGGCAAATCCCTTTTCCAATGTAAGCCTCCACGTTTCCACCATCAGTCTCTAAAACCCTCTCATACAGACCAAGTGCTTCAGCAAACTTGTTCCTAGAACGTAGAATGTTGGCATAAGAAAGCGCGTCTTTCCCTTCAAATTTCTTATTGGCTGAACCAATACCCGCAAGAGCACCACTAGTACCAGTAGAAGGCTGTTCTACTTTTATGAAACCGTTATCCCCAGTTGGCTCCCTCTCTCTCTCACTCTCCACATTACTTTCCGTCCACATCATCAGGATTCAAATAGCAGTCACTGATTCACCAGGAGTCTTAGCATTCTAAGACCACAAATAAAACCATTAACAGATGACAACCTATGATTGAATGAAATGCCAATACTCCTTTATGCGAAAAAATGCTAACAGCATCAATCCTGAAGTTTCAGAAACAATCAGTTCAGAAAGATAAATCTACTTTCCCTAAAACATACTAAGCCCGAGTTTTCAGATTGTGAGCTGCACAATGACAAATGTCTCAGTACTCACTATTCATTCAAATTGCTATGTGAATTTGTTCATTCCTACTGTACTCACGGAGAAGGTGTAACCTTGATGGTGTTGCCTGCTTTTCTGGTTGGTTAGGTGAGGAAAGTAAGAATTTCACTATCTCCCTCTTATCCCCTAACTCCTCCACTTCCTGACACAAACCCACAATCCTCCCTCACACTAAACCTAACTCTACCCCAGATATTCAGAGCTCCAACCTTTCGCAGAACCCAACGAGGATCAAAAGGAATAGTAAACAACAATTCTGCAGGAAGCTGAGAAGATGATGAAAGCCCAATACCGAATTCCGTTTACAAGATTTTCCTTTGTTTAAGATGAAGAAAGAAAGGCTGAGCAACCGGGAGGGTAAATCTTCTTCCTTTCCTTCAGAAAATGGTGGGCGTTGATCTTGAAACCGATTGTCTAACGTATCATAAGGTTGAGAAGGAAGTCATGGAGCTGGTGAGAAACGATGAGAAGAAATTCAAGATGCATATCAAAATTTATGAAGAAAGCAAAAAACCCATCACCAGAATAATCAACCAAATATCTTAATCCCTAAATTTAAACGAATTCTATCCACATTCAATTCTGAAATGCCACAAGCTGACCTCGAATTAGTAGATCGACAATCTTCTTCTTCAGAACAAAAGTTGAAGGCGTCACTGACACTGCAGTAAAAAGTGTTCGAGGCAGAGCAAGTGGTCAGGAGGGACGAAGCAGCAAACAGATTTTGGGGGAGGCAGGAGTTCGAATAGGGTAAATTTCCATTTTATGGTTTGCAGGTTTTTATTTTATGAACATGAGGTTTAACTATCACTTTACAACCATTATCAGTTAATTTTTTTCTAAAGTATATAGGAAATATTTAAACTTTACAATTGTAAATATAAATTATCTCCTTAAAACTTATTTGTAAAATCTTAAAGTTTCGCCCACTACAGAATTTCAAATGTTTGAGTTGTGAGGAAAACCATCTAGTGCTTGAAATAGAGTTTTCCTTTAATCTAGTTTTTGTTAAAATAAACATTTTATTATAATAACTGCATATAATATTATGTTATATTTGGCCACACTTTTATGATAAAATAAGATAACATATTTTATAAAAATTACGATATATACAAATAATCACTTATCTTATCATAAGTTTGGTATATGTTCGGATATAAGATGCAATATATGATTTATGAAAAAAAAAAATTATATAATTTATAAATAATTTTATATTTATGGTCATATATATTTTTTGAATTTGATTCCAAGCTACTACACTTTCGTTAAATTATTTTAATTTTAGTTATATTAGTGGCCTGCATGCATAATGTCTTTATTACATATTTTATCTTTAATTTAAATTGATAAAAGAAATATTTATATATTAAAATAATAGGAAAGTGAGAGGGTGAGAGAGAGTATGAGAGTAGGAAAGTAGATATATTATTATTTAATAGTTATTAAGTGATTATGATTTTATTAATTGAATTTATTTTTTAAATAATTTAAATATGTGTATATTATATAGTATGAGATTAAAAGAGTACGTGGCTTTTATTATAATAATAATAATAATATAGATACAGATACCGGTATATATATATATATATCATAACAATTTAAAAAAAACAAAAAGAATATTATACTAATTCAAATGACAAGAAATAATATATTTATAATACTTTTTTATATAATATTAACTTTAAAAAAAAATTAGTGGCAATTGAAATGAAGTCAAATATTTTAATTTTTTTATAAAAAGAAAAATCTTTTGTTGGTATAATTTTGACCAAAAAAAAATCTCAAGGAAGAAAAAGAGCATGTGAAAAAAAATAAAGAAATTGAGACAATATGAGAATTTCAATTTTAGTTCATTATTTTTTTTATTTTATAAGTCATAATATAATTAAGAGAATAACCTTATTTCAACATTATTAAAATCTTATTTTAGATTTTTTTATCATATTCAGTGACATATATTAAATAATTGATTAGATATAAAAAATCGTAAACATAGCCTTACGTTAACTGTGCTTAAATTTTAAGTATTTGTTAAAATATATATATATATATTTGAGTGGATTTCAAACTATTTACCCCTGTTTTGTCATTTCAATCTAACATTACTCAAAAAGGGGTGCAAGCAAATAGGTAATATAACTGTAAAAACAAAAAACAAAAAACAAATATAAACAGAAATGTATTTACGACGTCGGAATCCATCACTAAAAATTAGTCAAATTGACAACAACTAAAACCACCGAAAAAGAGTAAAGGTTAGCACAGCAAATTGATATCGAGCCGGTACTCTGCAATTCTTCGTTTGGCAGAATCGAAGAACTTCCATTCCTTGAACCTCAAATATGGCTATGACAATCCATGGTACAGATTTCAGTTTTCCGTTTTCAGGTTTATCTAGCTCATGAAGAATTTTACATTTACATCTAATATATGTATCAGATTTCGTGCATTAACCATGTTATTTTCCCCAAATTATATGAAAATTTTCTACTCAAATTACCTTTACATACTTTCTTGGCTATTAGTGGGAGTAATTGTGGGTTTGGGATGAAATCCTCAATCATCGACATTGATAAAAAGCAAGGTTGTTGACAATTGGATTAGGGTTTAAACTAGTTTTCTCTTTCTTTGGAAAACGTTGGGTTTTCAACATTCTGATGAAGGCGCAGTAGTTTATGCAAACCAATTCCTCTGTTTTGTTAATATGGCAAAAGGGAATCAAGGCGATTAAAGTGCCAAGTATTGCTTGGAAAAGGAATTGAAAATTTTAATAATAAATCTCAAGAGGACTAGCGAAAATCCCTAATTTAATGATAATAGATTCTATGCCGCTAACTGCTTGGTGGTTTTCAAAGGTTAGCTCTTTAGTAACAGTTATATCTGGGGTTGTTCTTAACTTAATGATTAGGAATATGTAAACGTAAAATATTCATAAACATACTATAGGTTTTGGTTGCAAGTCTGATACAAATGGGATACAGTACATGATTTGTTCAACCCATTTTTTCATTTTGTATAGGTGAGTGGGTAAGATCACGGTTCGTATTGTTTCTTGGTGATTTTATTACTATAAGAAAATGCATGTTCCAGTTTAAAATCAATGTTATATTTTTTTACTTCTTTAGATATTACTGTTTGCTTTACGTGGGCTGACTTTATTTTGATACTAACATTTTTATTTTTTTTTGCATTGATGTTCCGGTATTGGAAAATGGTTCTTATCCTTACAGTGTAAGTTGAAACTAAAGTACTCTCAGATGTTTGTTTTATCATGGAACTAAAGTAAAATTAAAGATTCTAATTTGATCTCTTTTTATTGCATTTGCAGCCTTGCTGGACTTGCTTTTATGTTTTCAGCTAGCATTTTGCTACAGATTCTGGTATGTCTCTCCTCATATGAAACTGGTGCTAAATTTGTGGGGTCCTAAATTTTTGAACTAAATTAAGACCTTGTGATTTTGTTTTGTATATTCCACAAATGTATATTACTTTTAGGTTGTAACAACTATTTCTTACCCCTAAAACACTATGGATTAGTGTTTCTTTTCTTATTCTAGAAATTTTGATTATAGTGTTAATATAATAAAATATATGTTAGGAGATGTATGGTAACTATTTTTAGCAATGTATGTTCCCTTCTATAAGATGAGAGTTGAGTATTTTCACATACAAGGACTATTCACATGCACATTGAATTCTAAACTGAACTTTGATGTTATTTTGTAAACAAACTTGTGAAACAATATTTTCAGCCTGTCTTCCTTACAATATTGTATTTGGTGTTCTGTACCAAGAGCAATTAGGCTCCCATCAAAAAAGCCTTCATATATGCAAAGTTGTTGTAGTTTAGTTTAGTTTGAACGATATGCATTTTATAGTTTGGCTAAAATGTGAGAACACCCCTTCAACTGTAGGTCTGTTTTTTAAGCGCCCATGACTTTTCTTCTATACCTTGTACCTTTTAAATACTTCAACTAGGCACTTCAGCCTAACATTTGTTTAAGCTAATAACAGTGGTTAAGGCATATGTTTTGTATGTGAGAGTAAAATTGCTGGAGTTGGACTTTCCCTCCAGAAAACGTTCCGTTATTTAATCTACCCATTATTGTTTAATCATATTTTCAGGCCGATATGCTCATGATGTCCACAACCACTTAAATAATTTAGATGTTCATTGTTTGGTTAGAGATTTTTTTTTATTTTTTTTTATTATTATATTATTTTTCTAAAATTTAACAAAAAAAAAGAAGCAATGATTTTCATTTATAATCAAGTTTGACCAAGCAAAAGACTATATTATCTTCATTATTTTCACAAATAACACCTCAATACCATTAGTACATTACCTAAAACTTAGCCAAAGACCTATGCTCTTTATATTAATTTTTTAACACTAACTTTTCATATTTTATGTTTTTATTTAAATTGTCAAAGTGTGGTTTATGATTTTGATTTAATCTTAATATTTATAGAACAACTTCCATTGCATTATACTTTCTTATAATTTTATCAAAATAGAAACAATATCAAATCAGATAGAATATATTCATTATTTACCCTTTTTGTTAATTGTGATAAAAAAATAATTAAGTAAACAGTTAGTTTATCAAACACGTCCAAAAATTTTAATCAATTATTTCACGAATTGTAAATATTTCTTACCTAACAATATACACAACTTATAACATAATCTAAAACTTGATTATAATCATAAATATCTGATAATTTGATTATCAATTACAATCAGATAATTTTAAGCAAAAAACAAACAAAGCCTAACTTGAACAGATGTTGGATTGAAGCGCCTAACTGGACAATTGAAAAGGTACAAGGGCTGTAATTTCTCAAGCTTTGTCTTAGAAGCTTTGTCAAGGAGAGGAATAAATTGCTTAGATCCTGCACTTCTATAAGTTTTGATACGGCTACTCAATGGGGGTTAATTTTGTGACATGGTCAAGACTCAAGACCTGTTGTTACTTTGCAGAGTTCATCTGTGGCAACATAGATTTATGTTAGAGTTACTGGTCACCAAGTAATTATGAAAGTGTGATACTTTTCAAAGTTGTATGTTCTTCTAATAATGACCACTTCTTGTTGTGTAGAGGTGGCTTCATACTGAAAAAACATAAAAAATCAAGTGAAACTTATATGGATGTCTTCTTATAAGTGTTACAAAATTGTTTTGAAGTAGTTTTGGATATCAATAACGAGGAAGCTACAAGGTTTACTATGAGCTAGTTAGCTTTCTTCACAAATTTTGGGAGGTGGTTAAAAAATTGTTTCAAGTCTTAGGGATTTCCAATCATGTTGACTAGAAATTGGTACTTTCTAGATATGTCTGCATACTTAAGACGATTCAGATTCTTATATTCTTTTATCTGACTCAAACATATAGTTAGTATATGATCATGTAAATATTATAATTTGTAGGTTATATGTACTCATTTCTTCCCCCCTCCCCCTCCCCCCTCCCCCTCCCCCTCCCTGAGAATGAGCTGTTGTACTGAATGTAGTAATTCAACATATTTATTTATAAAGTATAGATTAAGTTTCTCTTTTCAGTTTTCTTAGGTGTTTTTGTATGGGTTACTCACCATAGGCATATGTTCACACCTCTGAAGCACCAATACTTCAGATTAGGGGTCATATTCGTGTAGAGTATGTATCCAACATGGCTACGTCCCTAATACGCTGAGTTATGTATCGGATACGTATCCATAATTACTTTATTTTTTATTTTTTATTTTAAATCCGACGCAGCTCGAATATGGCGGGACACGGCTTCAACTTGACTCGATACGGCGCCCATATGTTTGGCTAACACAAAAATGGTACGTTTTGTTCATTTTTCCTTCCTTTCTTCGTGAGTTCCTCCCCTCTACAAGTTATGAACTTCAAACCCTGGGATTTTGAAGGCATATGTCTCCTGGTCTACCCTAATCTTTCTCTATCTGTTGTTCTCCAGTCACAATTGTTGATTCACTGGAAGGGCATCATTAAAGTAGCTTTTGATTCGTCGTTCCTAGGTTCGAAGCTTCTTTTGATTTTCAAACTATTGTTCATCTTTGCTACTTGTCGAAGCTTCCAAGTTCTTAGTTATTCATCTTCACCATAGCCTATGACAGTCTAACTCATAACAATCACTCTTGAGGCCTTCAAAGCTTCCTTTCCCTCGAGTAATCCTTCACTTTTTATCTCTCTCTCTCCCTTCCCCTTCTCTTTGTCTAGAAGATGGTGTGTTATGGACTTCTCGTTAGAACTTATCCAGAGTCCATGTGTTGTTTGCTCCAAAGCTTGCTGTTGTTGGCTCTTTTAATGTTTATGAGAATTGATGGGCAGTGTTTCTTGTTTCCTTTATTCCATATTAGCTTATGAAGTTATTCTCCTCATATTCTAGTCTATGTTTATTTCCTATGTTGTTTTTGTATAAGCCATAGTTACTGGGATCTCTTGACCCTCTGTATTCTGCGTTACGGAATTTCGTTCCGAGATTGTGGTTCTTTTGTATACTGAGATCATTGTTGTTTGTGATCTAGGTCATTAAAACTAACGACCCAAAATTTTAAGAGTTTTCACCTAGAAAATAGAAAAATATGATCACAATTTTAGTCTATATCAATTATTACTTATTTCTTTTATATATGTATGTATTTATATAATTAGTAGGCTATTATCTTTCTTGTATCATAAATTAAATATTATGTATTCTATTTATTTAGTATAATTTAATGTGAAGTACATCACCAAAATATGATAAAGTGGCCAAATAAGTACTTTAAGCATACCATGTTACGAAATAGCGAACCAACTAAGTTTATCCCTATCGTACCATGATTTTAGCTAGGTAGCATATCCCGTACCCATTCTCGTACCACGTCCTAGAATATACCGCGATCCTGGTAACTATGGTATAAGCTTTTATAAAGTTTACATCTGTGAGAATATATGATGGAGTTATGCATTGAATCCATTATTGTTGCATAAATGACTTTGATTCTTTTTTCTTTTTTTTAGACTTTCTTTTAATTTCAATTAGAGAAAAATTTAATGTAATGAATTGTGTTTGTTGGACCAGTTATGAATTGTACTTGTTTGACAACTATTACATGATGAATTTGCTCAATTTGTGCTTTTGAGACAATTTTATATTATGAATTACAACTTTATGTTATAAATTATATATATATAATATAATTTAAAATTATTTAATTAAATGTATCCTTAACGCCTTGTATTCTTGTTTTTAAGAAATTGGTGTATCCCTATCCGTGCTTCATAAGTTCACACTAATTTGTTATGCTAGATCTCTTGATGCTCTTATTCTATGGGTATGAGAAGAATTTGTGATCATTAAGTGTCTGACAAAGGAAGTTTGGACACAAGCAGTATTCTATTGCCTGAAGTCCAGTGTTAATTTTGTGTGGGACATCATTTACAGGCTTCCTAACAGCCTGTTAACATTACTTAGTTTGTAATTGCGTTTAGCCTTGTGTTTTCTGATACTTTATCAATGCTAAAATTAGTGTCATATCACCAAATTGACTATGGGATGCTACAGTGAGATCCTAGGCTTTTTTTATTCATGCTAGCTGTATGTGTGTGAAGTCTTATGATGTCTGCTTCTCTGTGGCAGGCTTGCGCGATATACAACAATTGGTGGCCCATGTTATCAGGTGAGTTAGGGTACTTCTTTACTGGTAGGCTGCTAGTCATTTGGTCATGTTGAAAAGTTCGAAGATGACAGCTTTGTGACATTTGCAGCTCTCATGTACGTGGTGGTGCCTATGCCCTGTTTATTCTT